>CAWUFW010001837.1:0-1200000 GCA_963921515.1 Calotriton arnoldi
AGTCATAGTCCCCTTCCTAGACAGTCTCTTCCCAGATGTCTCTCTCAGGATAGTCTCTCTCAGACAGTCTCTCTGTCAGTCTCTCTCTCAGTCTCTCTTCAGTCAGTCTCTCTCTCTTAGTCAGTTCCTCTCTCTGACAGTTCTCTCTCTGACAGTCAGTCTCCTCTGTCAGTCTCTCAGTCTCTCTCTCTGTCAAGTCTCTCTCTCAGTCAGTCGCTCTTCAGTCAGTCTCTGTCTCTTGGTCCTAGACAGTCTTCAGACAGTCTCTAGACAGTCTCTCAGATGTCTTCAGATAGCCTCTCAGACAGTCTCTCAGACAGTCTCTCTGTCAGTCTCTCTGTCAGTCTCTCAGCCAGTCAGTCTCAGTCTCTGTCAGTCTCTGAGAGTCAGTCTCTGAGTCTCTCTCTCAGTCTCTCTCTGAGTCTCTCTCTCAGTCTCTCTCAGTTTCTCTCTCTCAGTCTGGGGACTCTCTGTCAGTGCTCCTCTCTCTCAGCCGCTCTCTCGTCAGTCTCTCTTCTGTCAGTCTCTCTGTCGTCAGTCTTCCTAGTCAGTCAATCTTCTCTCAGTCGGGTCTCTCTCTGTCAGTCTTCGGTCAGTCTCTCTGTTTCTAGTCAGTCTCTCTCTGTCAGTCAGTCAGTCTTCGAGTCAGTCAGTCTCTCTCTGTTCAGTCAGTCTCTCTCTATTAGTCAGTCTCTCAGACTAGTCTTCAGTCTGTCTCTATCAGTCAGTCTCTCAGCTCGGGTTCCTCTGTCAGTCTCTCTGTGAGTCAGTCTCTCTCTCAGTCAGTCTCTCTCTCAGTCAGTCTTTCTCTCAGTCAGGGTCTCTGTCAGTCAGTCTGTCGTCTGTCTCTGTCAGTCTCTCTCTCAGTCTCGCTCTCAGTCTCTCGTCAGTCTCTCTCTCAGTCTGTCTCTGTCTCTCTTCAGTCTCTCAGTCTGTCAGTCTCTCTCTCAGTCAGTCTCTCTCCGTCCCTCTGTGTGTCAGTTCACTCTGTCTGCTCTCTCTCTGTGTGTCAGCTTTCTCGTCTGTGTTGCCCTAGTCAGGTCTCTAGCTGCCGCTCTCTCTCTCGTCTGTCAGCCCTCTCTCTGTCAGTCAGTTCCTCTGTGTCTGTCAGTTCTCTGACAGTCAGTCTCTCTCTGTCAGCCCTCAGTCTCCTCCTAGTCAGTCTCTCAGTCTCTCTCTTAGTCAGTGTCTGGCCCTCTCTCGTCAGTCTCTCTAGTCAGTTGTCTTTCTTCTAGTCAGTTGCCTCTCTTCTGTCAGTCTCTCTCAGTCTTTATTGCCTGTCTTCAGCTCGGGGTCGTCTCTCTTCAGTCAGTCAGTCTTCTGTCAGTTGCCCTTCTTAGTCAGTCGTCTCTCTCAGGTCAGTCTTCTCTCCCCTTAGGCTGTCTCTCTGTCAGTCAGTCTCTCTCAGCTGCCCTCTCTCAGTCAGTCTCCCTCTCAGTCAGTTCCTCTCTCCGTCAGAGTCTCTCTGCTGTCAGTGGGTCTGCTCTCAGTCTGGTCTCTGTCAGTTCCTCTTCAGTCCTCTCTGTCATTCGTCTCTCTCTCTGTCAGTTCTCTTCTGTCAGTCTCTCTCTCTGTCAGTCTCTCTCTCTCTGTGTCAGTCTCTTCTCTCTCTGCTCAGTCTCTCTCTCTCGTGTCAGTCTTCTCTTCTGGAGCCTCAGTCAGTCTCTCTCTGTCAGTCAGTCTTCTGTCAGTCATCTCTAGTCAGCCTCTCTTCAGTCAGTCTCTTCTCTGTCAGTCTTCCTTAGTCTAGTCTCTCTCTGTCGTCTCTCAGTCTCTTCTCTCGTCAGTCTCTCTCTAGTCAGTCTCTCTTGTCAGTTCCTCTCTCTCAGTCAGTCCTTCTCTTTGTCTAGTCTTCTGTCGTTCTCTCTCTCTGTCAGTCTCTCTCTCTCTCCTCTGTGTGTGTCGTCTCTCTCTCAGGCTGCCCTCTCTCTGTCGTCTTGGCCCTTCTCTCTGTCGGTCAGTCTTCTGTCGTCTCTTCTGTCAGTCGTCTCTCTGTCGTCGTCTCTCTCTTTATGTGTCAGTCTTCTGTCTGTCGTGTTCAGTCTTCTTGCTCAGTCTTCTGTCAGTCAGTCTTTCTCTTAGCTGGTCGTCTCTTCTGATCAGTCATGTCTTCTAACAGTCAGTCTTCTGTCGTCATCTCTCTCTCTGTCAGTCATCTCTCTGTCATTGCCTCTCTCTGGACAGTCATTCGTCTCATCTGCTAGTCAGTCGTCCTCTCTCTGTCAGGTCAGTCTCTCTCTGTCAGTCTGTCTTCAGTCAGTTCCTTCTCTAGTTTGGCCTTCCCTCTAGTCAGCTCTCTCAGTTAGTCTCCTCTCAGTGGCAGTCTTCAGTTTCGTTGTCTTCTTTCAGTCAGGTCAGTCTCTTCAGATAGTCTTCTCAGACAGCTCTCTCAGACAGTCTCTCTCAGTCGTCTCTCTCAGTCAGTCTCTCTTCTCTCTCTCAGTTGCCTCTCTAGTTGGGTTTCTCTCTAGTTGGGTTGTCTTTAGTTGGGTTCCTCAGTCAGTCTGTTCTTAGTCAGTTCTCTCGAGTTGTCTCTAGTCATTCAGTCTCTTGTCAGGGTTGGGTTCTCTTCTGTTGCCCTTGTTGTCTTCTTCTAGTTGCTCCTAGTTGTCTTTCAGTTAGTTAGTTTGCCTGTTCTTCAGTTGCCTTTCTTGCTTTGGGTTGCCTTTCTGTTAGTTGTCTTTTCTATTGCTGTCTCGTCTTGCCAGTCGTTCTAGTTGGGGTTGTCTTTCTAGTTAGTTGCTTGCCCTTTCTTTAGCTGTTTCGTTTCAGTTTTCTAGTTGCCTTTCTAGTTGTCTTTTGGTTAGTTGCCTTCAGTCAGCAGTCTTTCTAGCTGGGTTGTCTTTAGTTGCCTTTAGCTGTGTCTTCAGTTGCCTTTCTAGTTGCTGCTTTCTGTGGTTGTTCTTTCTGTTAAGTTGCTCTGTCGTTGTCAGTTGCCTTTCTTGCTCCTCTCTTGTCATTGCCTTTCTTGTCAGCTGCTTCTTCTAGTTGCTGTCTTTCTCTAGTTCCTTAGTTCTCTGTCTGCTAGTTGTCGTCTATTGCTGCTGTCTAGTTGCTTCTAGTTGCCGTCTCTATCTGTCTTTGTGCGGTCTGTCTTCGTCAGTCAGTTCTGTTGCTGCTGTCTTCTAGTTGGGCCGTCTTCGTTCAGTTGTCTCTACGGTTGCCTTGTCATTGCTCTCTTGTTAGGTTGCTCCTTTCAGGCATTGTCTTTCTTAGTTGCCTCATTGCTTCGTCAGTCAGCTGTTCGTTGTCTTTAGTTGCCTTTAGTTACTTCTTTCTTTAGTTGCCTTTCTAGTTGCCTTTCTGTAGTTGTCTTTCTAGTTGTCCTTGTCCAGTAGTTGCCTGTCAGTCTGTCTTTCTAGTTGCTCCTTTCTAGTTAGCTGCTCTCTCTAGTTGCTGTCTTCTTAGTTGCCGTTTCTGTCAGTTGCTCTCTTTGTCAGTTGCCTTGCTTCAGTTGTCTTGTTAGTTGCCTTAGTTGCTCTTGTTGGGTTGTCTTCGATTGAGTTGTTGCTGTCTTCAGTTGCCCTTTGTCTAGCTGTCTCTTTGCTAGTTCCTTGTCAGTTGCCTTGGTTGGGCTGTCTTTCTACTGTCAGTTGCCTGTTGTAGTTCTAGCTAGTTGTCTTCTAGTCTGTCTTTCCTTAGTAGGCTGTCTTCTAGCTAGTTGCCCTTCTTAGCTTGGGTTGTCTTCTAGTTGGCGTTCTAGTTGCCTGGTTGCTGTCTTTACTGTTGGGTTGCCTTTCTGTTAGTTGTCTTTCTAGTTAGCGGTCTTTCTAGTTAGTCTGGTTCTAGTTGCCTCTTCAGTTGGGGTTGTCTTTCTTTGTTGCCTTTCCTAGTTAGCTGCCTTTCAGTTAGCTGTCTTTCGTTGGGGTCAGGTCAGTTTGTTCTGAAGGTCTTTAGCTAGTTGTCGTTACCCTAGTTGGGTCTTCAGTTGGGTTGCCTAGTTGCTCCTAGTTGCCTGTCTTTAGCTGTCTTTCGTTAGTCACCCTAGCTGCCTGTCTTTAGTTCTAGCTGCCTTCTCGTTAGTCTCTAGTTGGTTTGTTGCCTTTCTGCAGGTTGCCTCTCTAGTTGGCCTAGTCTGGGCGTTAGTTTGCCTTCCTAGTTGTCTTTAGTTGTTTCTTAGTTGCTCGTCGTTGTTGTCTTAGTTGCCTTGTCTTTGCTAGTCTGTCAGTTGCTTCTAGTTGTCTTTCTAGTTGACTGTTCTAGTCTGGGTAGTCTGTTCTCCTAGTTGCTGTTGTCTTCTAGTCATTGTTGTCTTCTAGCTGTTGTCTAGTTGCTCATAGTTGCCATCTAGTTAGTTGTCTTAGTTAGTTGTCTTGCTGTCGTTTCCTCTAGTCTGCTGCTTAGTCAGTTGCCTTTCATTGCTCAGTTGCTCGCTAGTCATTGTGCCATTGTCTTCAGTTGGGTTGCTGTCTTGGCTGTCTTCAGTCTTTGCTTCTAGTTGTCGTCATAGCTTCGCTCTAGTTGTCTGTCTAGTTGCTGTCTTCTAGTCTAGTCATTGCCAGTCCTGAGTTAGCCTTCTAGCTTGTCTCTCTAGTTGTCTTCCAGTTGCTTTCCTAGTTGCGCTGCCTGTCTTGTAGTCATGTCTTTAGTTGTCTTCTAGTTGTTCTATAGTTGTCATAGTTGGTCTATTGTTGTCTTAGCTAGCTCCTAGTTAGTTGTCATAGTTGGTTGGCATTGTCATGTTGTGCATATGTTAGTTGCCTCTTGCTATTGTCATTGTTGGTTGTGTTGCCTCTGGTTGTCTGCTGGTTGTCTTGCTTGTCTGTTGGGTTGTCTTTTGTTGTCTAGTTGTTGTTGTCTAGCTGGGTTGTCTTTGCTGTAGTTAGTCTGTTGTCATAGTTGTCCTAGTTGTCATAGTTGCTGTCTTGTTGTCTTGTTGTCTTTAGTTGTAGGTTCTCAGTTGGGGTTGCTCTAGTTGTCTGGTTAAGTTGTCTTAGTTGTCTTAGTTGGGGTTAGTCTGTCATAGTTGTCATCTAGTTGTCATAGTTGGGTCATTGTTGTCATAGTTGTCATTAGCTAGTCTTTACTGTCTAGTTTAGCTGTCTAGTTACGTAGTTGCTAGTTGTCATAGTTGTCTTTGTTGTCTATTAGTTGTCATAGTTGTCATAGTTGTCATTGTTGTCTTTAGTTGTTAGTTAGTTTAGTCAGTTGTCATTGTTGTCATAGTTGTCTAGTTGCTGTCATAGTTGTCTTAGTTGTCTATAGTTGTCATGTTGTCATTGCTAGTTGTCTTAGTTGGGTTACTAGTTGTTATTGTTGTCATAGTTGTCATAGTTGTCATAGTTGTCATAGTTGTCTTTAGTTAGTTGTCTGATTGCTTAGTTGTCTTTGTTGTCTTGTTGTCTAGTTGTTGTCTTGTTGTCTTGTTGTCATTGTTGTCATTGTTGTCAGTTAGTTGTCATTGTTAGTCATAGTTGTCATTAGTCTAGTTGTTGCAGTTAGCTAGTTGTCATAGTTGTCATAGTTGTCTTGTTGCTGTCTTGCTGTCATTGTTGCCTTGCTGTCATTTGTTGTCTTAGTTGCCTATTGTTGTCTAGTTGTTGCTGTTCATTAGTTGTCTTTGTTGTCATAGTTGTCATGTTAGTTGTCATAGTTAGTCATAGTTGTCATAGTTGTCATAGTTGTCATAGTTGTCATAGTTGTCTTAGTTAGTCTAGTTGCTGTCTTAGTTAGCTTCTAGTTGTCTTAGTTGTCTTGTTGTCCTTGTTAGTTACTGTTAGTCATTAGTTGTCATAGTTAGTCATGTTAGTCATAGTTGTCATAGTTGTCTTGCTAGTTGTCTTGTTGTCTATTAGTTGTCATTAGTTGTCATAGTTGTCATAGTTAGTCATAGTTGTCATTAGTTAGTCATAGTTGTCATAGTTGTCTTGGTTGTCTTGTTGTCATTAGTTGTCATTAGTTAGTTACAGTTGCTTTGCTATTGTTGTCATTTAGTTAGTCATTAGTTGTCTTTTAGTTGTCTTGTTGTTGCCTTGTTGTCATTGTTGTCGTTGCTTGTTGCCATAGTTAGTCTTAGTTGTCTTAGTTAGTTAGTTGTCATAGTTGTCATAGTTGTCATAGTTGTCATTGTTGTCATTAGTTAGTCATTAGTTGTCATTTGTTGTCTTATAGTTGTCATAGTTAGTTACTAGTTGCAGTTAGTCATTGCTGTCATTAGTTGTCATAGTTGTCATAGTTGTCATAGTTGTCATAGTTAGTCTAGTAGTTGTCAGTAGTTGTCATAGTTGTCATAGTTAGTCTGTTAGTTGCTGTCATAGTTGCTTGTCAGTTTTGTTGTCATAGTTGTCTTAGTTAGTCTTATAGTTGTCATAGTTGTCATAGTTGCTGTCTATAGTTGTCATAGTTGTCTGTTGTTGCTCTTTGTTGTCTTAGTTGTCATTAGTTGTGTTGTCATAGTTGCTGTCTATTGTTAGTTATTGTTAGTCATTGTTAGTTGTTGCATTGTTGTCATTGCTAGTTGTCTATAGTTGTCATTGCTAGTTGTCAGTTGTTGTCATTTGTTAGTAGTTAGTTGTCTTGTTGCTTGTTAGTTAGTTGTCATTGTTGTCATTGTTGTCATAGTTGTCATGTTGCTAGTTGTCATTGTTGTCTTACTAGTTAGTTGCCTAGTTGTCTTAGTTGGTTAGTTGCTAGTTAGTTGTCATTGTTAGTCATTGTTGTCTTAGTTGCTGGTTGTCTAGTTGTCGTTGCTGTCCTAGTTGTCTTATAGTTGTCATAGTTGTCATAGTTGTCATAGTTGTCATAGTTGTCTATAGTTGTCTTAGTTGTCTTGTTGTCATTTAGTTGTCATTGTTGTCATTGTTGTCATTGTTAGTTATTGTTAGTCTATTAGTTGTCATAGTTGTCATAGTTGTCATAGTTGTCATAGTTGTCATAGTTGTCTTAGTTGTCTTAGTTGTCATTGTTAGTTGTTGTCATTGTTGTCTTAGTTAGTTGTCATTGTTGTCTTTGTTGTCATTGTTAGTTGTCATAGTTGTCATTGTTAGTCATTGTTGTCTATTAGTTAAGTTACTAGTTGTCATAGTTAGTTAGTTGTTAGTTAGTTGTCATTAGTTGTCATTAGTTGTCATAGTTGTCATAGTTGTCTATTGTTGTCATAGTTGTCATTAGTTGTCATAGTTGTCATATGTTGTGTCATAGTTGTCATAGTTGTCATAGTTGTCATAGTTGTCATTGTTGTCATTGTTGTCATTGCTTGTCATTGTTGTCATAGTTTAGTTGTCATAGTTGTCATAGTTGTCATAGTTGTCATAGTTGTCATAGTTGTCATAGTTGTCATAGTTGTCATTGTTGTCTTAGTTGTTGTCTTGCTAGTTTAGTTGTCTATGTTGTCATTGTTGCTGTCATTGTTGTTACTGTTGTCATTGTTGTCATTAGTTGTCTAGTTAGTCATAGTTGTCATAGTTGTCTAGTTAGTCATAGTTGTCATAGTTGTCATAGTTAGTTGTCAGCTTAGTTGTCATAGTTAGTCTAGTCTAGTTGTCATTAGTTGTCTATTGTTGTCATTAGTTAGTCATTAGTTGTCATTAGTTGTCATTGTTGTCATTGTTGCTGTCATTGTTGTCAGTTATAGTTGTCTTAGTTGCTGTCATTGTTAGTCATTGGTTGTCATTGTTGTCTTTGTTAGTTGTCTATTGTTGTTCTATTGTTGTCTAGTTAGTTGTCATAGTTGTCATTAGTTGTCATAGTTGTCTATAGTTGTCATAGTTAGTCATAGTTGTCATAGTTGTCATAGTTGTCATTGTTGTCATTGTTGTCTTTAGTTGGGTCTAGTTAGTTGTCATTGTTGTCATTGTTGCTTGCTGTTGCTTGTTGTCATTGTTGTCATTGTTGTCATAGTTGTCTTATAGTTGTCATAGTTAGTTGTCTAGTTAGTTGTCTTAGTTGTCTTGTTGTCATTGTTGTCATTGTTGTCATAGTTGTCATTAGTTGTCTTAGTTAGTTGTCATTGTTGTCATTGTTGTCATTGTTAGTCATAGTTGTCTATAGTTGTCATTGTTGTCATAGTTGTCTAGTTGTCATTGTTGTCTATAGTTAGTCATAGTTGTCATTGTTGTCATAGTTGTCATATGTTGTCATTGTTGTCATTGTTGTCATTGTTGTCTAGTTGTCATAGTTGTCATAGTTGTCATAGTTGTCATAGTTGTCTTAGTTGTCATTAGTTGTCTATTGTTGTTAGTTGTTGTTAGTTGCTTTGCTTGTCATTGTTGTCATAGTTGTCGTTGTTGTCATTAGTTGTCATTAGTTAGTCATAGTTGTCTAGCTAGTTATAGTTGTCATAGTTGTCATAGTTGTCTATAGTTGTCTTAGTTGTCATAGTTAGTCTTGGTTGTCATTGTTGTCATTGTTGTCATTGTTGTCTATTGTTGTCATTAGTTGTCATAGTTGTCTATTGTTAGTTGTCATAGTTGTCTATAGTTAGTTACTAGTTGTCATAGTTGGTCATTGTTAGTCTATTGTTGTCTTAGTTGTCATAGTTGTCTTAGTTGTCTTGTTGTCATTGTTAGTTGGTCTTGTTGTCATAGTTGTCTATTGTTGTCATTGTTGTCTATTGTTGTCATTGTTGTCTTAGTTGTCATAGTTGTCATTGTTGTCATAGTTAGTCATAGTTGTCATTAGTTGCAGTTACTAGTTGTCGTTAGTTGTCATAGTTAGTCTATGTAGTTGTCATAGTTGCTTGTCATTAGTTGTCATAGTTGTCATAGTTAGTCATAGTTGTCATAGTTGTCATTAGTTGTCATAGTTGTCTGTCATAGTTGTCTAGTTGTCTTAGTTGTCTGTTAGTTGTCTAGTTAGTTGTCATAGTTGCTTGTCAGTTAGTTAGTTGTCATTAGTTAAGTCATTGGTTGTCTTAGTTGCTCTAGTTAGTTAGTCATAGTTGTCATAGTTGTCATAGTTAGTCATAGTTGTCATAGTTGTCTTAGTTGTCATTGTTGTCATTGTTGTCTTGTTAGTCATTGTTAAGTTGTCATTAGTTGTCATTGTTGTCATTAGTTGTCATTGTTGCTAGTTGTCTTAGTTGTCTTAGTCTGTTGCTTTGTTGTCATAGTTGTCATAGTTGGTCATTAGTTGTCATTGTTGTCATTAGTTGTCATTGCTGTCATAGTTGTCTATAGTTGTCTTAGTTGTCATAGTTAGTCATAGTTAGTCATAGTTGTCATAGTTGTCATTGCTAGTTAGTCTTGCTGTCTTGTTGTCATTGTTGTCATTGTTGTCATAGTTGTCATAGTTGTCATAGTTGCTGTCATAGTTAGTCATAGTTAGTTATTGTTAGTCTTTAGTCAGTTGTCATAGTTGTCTTACTAGTTAGTCTTGTTGTCATTGTTGTCATTGCTGTCATTGTTGTCATTGTTGTCATTGTTGTCTTGTTAGTCATTGTTGTCATAGTTAGTTCATTGTTGTCATAGTTAGTCATAGTTGTCTAGTTGTCTTAGTTGTCTAGTTGTCATTGTTAGTCTATAGTTAGTCATAGTTAGTCATAGTTGTCGTTTAGTTGTCTTTGTTGTCTTGTTGTCTTTAGTTGTCATTAGTTGTCAGTTGTCATAGTTGTCATAGTTAGTCATAGTTAGCTGTCATTAGTTGTCATTGTTGTCATGTTGTCATAGTTAGTCATTGCTAGTTGTCATGCTAGTTAGTTCATAGTTGGTCTATTGTTGTCATAGTTGTCATAGTTGTCATAGTTAGTCATAGTTGTCATAGTTGTCATAGTTGTCATAGTTAGTCTTAGTTAGTTACTAGTTGTCATAGTTGTCATAGTTGTCATAGTTAGTTGTCTTATAGTTGGGTTATAGTTGTCATTAGTTGTCTATAGTTGTCATAGTTAGTCATAGTTGTCATAGTTGTCATAGTTGTCTTAGTTGTCTATTGTTGTCATTGTTGTCATTAGTTGTCATAGTTAGTTACTAGTTGTCTTAGTTGTCATTGTTAGTCATAGTTGTCATAGTTGTCATAGTTGTCATAGTTAGTCATTGTTGTCATTGTTGTCTTAGTTGTCATTGTTGTTTAGTTGCTAGTTAGTCATAGTTGTCTAGTTGTCATAGTTGTCATTGTTGTCATTGTTAGTTACTGTTGTCATTGTTGTCATTGTTGTCATAGTTGTCATAGTTGTCTATGTTGTCTTAGTTGTCTTAGTTAGTTGTCATAGTTGTCATTGTTGGTCATTAGTTGTCATAGTTGGTCATAGTTGTCATAGTTGTCATTAGTTAGTTGCTTAGTTGTTAGTTGTCATTGTTGTCATAGTTGTCTAGTTGTCATAGTTAGTCTAGTTGTCTATAGTTGTCATTGTTGTCTTTGTTGTCTAGTTAGTTGTCATTAGTTGTCATAGTTGCTCAGTTAGTTGTCATGTTGTCATAGTTGTCATAGTTGTCATAGTTGTCATTGTTGTCTTTAGTTGTCATAGTTGTCTTTGTTAGTTACTTGCTGTCTTTGTTGTCTAGTTGTCATAGTTGTCATAGTTGTCATAGTTGTCGTTAGTTGTCATAGTTGTCATAGTTGTCGTTGCTAGTTGTCTACTAGTTGTCTTAGTTGTCCTTGTTGTCATAGTTGTCATAGTTGTCATTGTTAGTCATAGTTGTCATAGTTGTCATAGTTGTCATTAGTTGTCTTAGTTGTCTTTGTTGTCTTGTTAGTGCTGTCATTGTTGTTACTAGTTGTCATTGTTAGTCATTGTCTAGTCTAGTTAGTTGTCATTGTTGTCTATTGTTAGTTACTTAGTTGTCATAGTTGTTGCTACTAGTTGTCATAGTTGTCATAGTTGTCATTAGTTGTCTTAGTTGTCAGTTAGTTGTCATAGTTGTCATTAGTTGCTGTCATTGTTGTCATTAGTTAGTTGTCATAGTTGTCTTAGTTAGTCATTAGTTGTCATAGTTGTCATAGTTGTCATAGTTGTCATAGTTGTCATAGTTGTCATAGTTGTCATAGTTGCTGTCTAGTTGTTGTCATAGTTAGTTGTCTTTGTTAGTCATTAGTTGTCATAGTTGTCATAGTTGTCATATTGTTAGTTAGTTATAGTTGTCATAGTTGTTCATAGTTAGTCATTAGTTGTCATAGTTGTCTTTAGTTGTCTTAGTTGTCATTGTTGTCATTGTTGTCATAGTTGTCATTGTTGTTGTCTTTAGTTGTCAGTTGTCTTAGTTGTCATAGTTGTCATTGTTGTCAGTTAGTTGTCATTGTTAGTTGTCATAGTTGTCATTGTTGTCATTGCTAGTTGTTCTAGTTAGTCATAGTTGTCATTGTTGTCATTGTTGTCATTGTTGTCATTGTTGTCTAGTTGCTGTTGTCATAGTTGTTGTCTAGTTGTCTATTGTTGTCATTGTTGTCATTGTTGTCATTGTTGTCATAGTTGTCATAGTTGTCATAGTTAGTTCAGTTGTTGTCTAGTTAGTTGTCATTGTTGTCTTATAGTTAGTCGTTAGTTGTCATAGTTGTCTTGTTGTCATTGTTAGTCTAGTTGTCATTGTTGTCATTGTTGTCATTGTTAGTCTATTAGTTGTCATAGTTGTCATAGTTGTCATAGTTGTCATTGTTGTCATTGTTGTCATAGTTGTCATTAGTTGTCATAGTTGTCATAGTTGTCATAGTTGTCATAGTTGTCTTAGTTGTTGTCGTTAGTTGTCATTGTTAGTCATTGTTGTCATTGTTGGTTACTAGTTGTCTTAGTTGTTGTCATAGTTAGTTATGTTGTCATAGTTGTCATAGTTGTCATTAGTTGTCTTTGTTGTCATAGTTGTCTAGTTGTCTGTTGTCATTGTCTAGTTGTCATTGTTAGTTGTCATAGTTGTCATTGTTGTCATTGTTGTCATGTTGTCATTGTTGTCTAGTTGTCTTAGTTGTCATTGTTGTCTAGTTGTCATAGTTGTCATAGTTAGTTAGTTGTCATAGTTGTCATAGTTGTCATAGTTGTCATAGTTGTCATTGTTGTCATTGTTGTCATTGTTGTCTATAGTTAGTTGTCTAGTTGTCATAGTTGTCATAGTTGTCATAGTTGTCATAGTTGTCTATAGTTAGTCATAGTTGTCATAGTTGTCTATAGTTAGTTGTCATTGTTAGTCTTGTTGTCATAGTTGTCTTTAGTTGTCATAGTTGTTCTGTTGCTTGTTGTCTTAGTTGTCATTGTTGTCTAGTTGTCTAGTTGTTGTCTATTAGTTGAGTCATTAGTTGTCATAGTTAGTTGTCATTAGTTAGTCATAGTTGTCATAGTTGTCATAGTTGCTCATTAGTTGTCTTCTGTTGTCTTAGTTGTCTTTGTTGTCATTGTTGTCTATTGTTGTCTTTGTTAGTCATTGTTGTCATTGTTGCCATTGTTGCTTAGTTACTTGTTGTCATTAGTTGTCATAGTTGTCATAGTTGTCATTGTTGTCATAGTTGTCATAGTTAGTCTATTGTTGTCATTGTTGTCATTTGTTGTCATAGTTAGTTGTCTTAGTTAGTTATAGTTGTCATAGTTGTCATTGTTGTCATAGTTGTCATAGTTAGTTGTTAGTTGTCATAGTTGTCATAGTTGTCTTGTTGTTGTTGTTGTCTTAGTTGTCATTGTTGTCTTAGTTGTCATTAGTTGTCATTAGTTGTCATTGTTAGTTGTCAGTTAGTTGTTAGCTAGTTAGTCATAGTTGTCATTAGTTGTCATAGTTGTCTTTAGTTGTCATTAGTTGTCATTGTTGTCATTGTTGTCTTAGTTGTCTTAGTTAGTTATTAGTTGTCATTAGTTAGTCATTGTTGTCATTGTTAGTCACTAGTTGTCATTGTTGTCTATTAGTTGTCATAGTTGTCATAGTTAGTTATAGTTGTCATAGTTGTCATAGTTGTCTTAGTTGTCTTATTGTTGCTCTTAGTTGTCATAGTTGTCTATTAGTTGTCATAGTTGTCATAGTTAGTTAGTTGTCATTGTTGTAGTTGCTAGTCATTAGTTGTTAGTTGTCATAGTTGTCTTAGTTAGTCTTAGTTAGTTATAGTTGTCTTAGTTGCTAGTCATTAGTTGTCATAGTTGTCATTGTTGTCTTGTTGTCTTAGTTGTCTTGTTGTTGCTAGTTGTCATTAGTTGTCATAGTTGTCATTGTTGTCATAGTTGTCATAGTTAGTCATAGTTGTCATTGTTGTCATTGTTGTCATTGTTGTCATTGTTGTCATTAGTTAGTCATAGTTGTCATAGTTGTCATTAGTTAGTTACTAGTTGTCATAGTTGTCATAGTTGTCATAGTTATAGTTGTCATAGTTAGTCTTAGTTGTCTATAGTTGGTTATTGTTAGTCATAGTTGTCATAGTTGTCTTAGCTGTCTTAGTTGTCTATTGTTGTCATTGTTGTCATTGCTGTCTATTGCTAGTTGTCATAGTTGTCATAGTTGTCATTGTTGTCATAGTTGTCATAGTTGTCATAGTTGTCTATAGTTGTCATTGTTGTCTTTGTTGTCTATTGTTGTCTTGTTGTCGTTGCTGTTGCTCATTGTTGTCATTGTTAGTTAGTTGTCATAGTTAGTCATAGTTGTCATAGTTGTCATAGTTGTCATAGTTGTCATAGTTGTCATTAGTTAGTTGTCATAGTTGTCATTGTTGTCATTGTTGTCATTGTTGTCATAGTTGTCTTAGTTAGTTGTTCTAGTTGTTGTCATTAGTTGTCATTAGTTGTCATAGTTGTCTAGTTGTCTGTAGTTAGTTGTCATAGTTGTCATTGTTGTCATAGTTGTCTTGTTAGTTGTTGTCATTAGTTGTCATTGTTGTCATTGTTGTCATAGTTAGTCATTGTTGTCATAGTTGTTGTCATAGTTGTCTATTGTTGTCATTAGTTAGTCTATAGTTGTCATAGTTGTCATAGTTAGTCATAGTTGTCATAGTTGTCATGTTAGTTGTCATTGTTGTCATTGTTGTCTTTGTTGTCATTGTTGTCTTTGTTGTCTTTGTTGTCTTTGTTAGTCTATTGTTAGTCTAGCTGTTAGTTACTTAGTTGTCATAGTTGTCATAGTTGTCATAGTTGTCATAGTTGTCATTGTTGTCATTAGTTGTCTAGTTAGTTGTCATAGTTGTCATAGTTGTCATTAGTTGTCATTAGTTAGTCTTAGTTGTCATAGTTGTCATAGTTGTCATAGTTGCTGTCTTGTTGTCATTGTTGTCTTTGTTGTCATTTAGTTGTTACTAGTTGTCATAGTTGTCATAGTTGTCATTGTTGTCATTGTTGTCTTTGTTGTCATTGTTGTCATTGTTAGTTATTAGTTGTCATAGTTGCTGTCATTGTTGTCATAGTTGTCATTAGTTGTCATAGTTGTCATAGTTGTCTAGTTAGTTAGTTGTCATAGTTAGTCATAGTTGTCATAGTTAGTCATTGTTGTCATAGTTGTCATAGTTGTCATTGTTAGTCATAGTTGTCATAGTTGTCATTGTTGTCATAGTTGTCATAGTTGTCTTGTTGTCTATTGTTGTCATTGTTGTCATAGTTGTCATTGTTGTCATAGTTGTCTAGTTGTCATAGTTGTCATTGTTAGTTGCTGTCATAGTTGTTGTCATTGTTGTCTTAGTTGTTGCTGTCATTGTTAGGTCATTAGTTGTCATAGTTGTCATAGTTAGTCTAGTTACTGTTGTCATTAGTTGTCATAGTTGTCATAGTTGTCATAGTTGGTCATAGTTGTCATAGTTGTCTATTAGTTGTCATAGTTGTCATAGTTGTCATTAGTTAGTCATTGTTGTCATAGTTGCTTAGTTGCTTAGTTAGTCATTGTTGTCATAGTTGTCATTAGTTGTCATAGTTGTCTATTGTTAGTTTGTTGTCATTAGTTGTCATAGTTGTCATAGTTGTCATTGTTGTCATAGTTGTCATTGTTGTCATAGTTGTCATAGTTGTCATAGTTGTCATAGTTAGTTATAGTTGTCTTGTAGTTAGTTGTCATAGTTGTCATAGTTGTCATAGTTGTCATTGTTGTCATTGTTGTCATTGTTAGTCATAGTTGTCATAGTTGTCATAGTTGTCATTGTTGTCTTAGTTGTCTATTGTTGTCATTGTTGTCATTGTTGTCATTAGTTGTCATAGTTGTCATAGTTGTCTAGTTAGTTGTCATAGTTAGTCATAGTTGTCATAGTTAGTCATAGTTGTCATTAGTTGTCATAGTTGGTTGCTGCTAGTTAGTTGTCTTTAGTTGTCATTGTTGTCATAGTTGTCATTGTTAGTCATAGTTGTCATTGTTGTCTGTTAGTTGTCATAGTTGTCATAGTTGTCATAGTTGTCATTGTTGTCATAGTTGTCTTAGTTGTTCTAGTTGGTTATAGTTGTCATAGTTGTCATTAGTTGTCATAGTTAGTCATAGTTGTCATTGTTGTCATTGCTGTCTAGTTAGTTGTCATAGTTGCTATAGTTGTCTAGTTAGTCTTAGTTGTCATAGTTGTCATAGTTGTCATTGTTGTCTACTGTCATAGTTGTCATAGTTGTCATAGTTAGTCATAGTTGTCATAGTTGTCTAGTTGTCATAGTTGTCATAGTTGTCTAGTTAGTTGTCATTGTTGTCTTTGCTAGTTGTCATAGTTGTCTTTAGTTGTCATAGTTAGTCTAGTTGTCATAGTTGTCATAGTTAGTCATTGTTGTCATTAGTTGTCATAGTTGTCATTAGTTGTCATAGTTGTCATTGCTGTTGTCTGTTGCTAGTCATTAGTTGTCATAGTTGTTGTCATTGTTAGTCATTGTTGTCATAGTTGTCATAGTTGTCTTAGTTGTCATTGCTAGTTGTCTTGTTGTCTTGTTGTCATTAGTTGCCTTTAGTTAGTCATTGTTGTCATTGTTGTCATTAGTTGTCTTAGTTGCTTAGTCTAGTTGCTAGTTACTGTTGTCATAGTTGTCATAGTTGTCATTGTTGTCATTGTTGTCATTAGTTGTCATTAGTTGTCATAGTTGTCATAGTTAGTCATAGTTGTCATAGTTGTCATATGTTGTCATTAGTTGTCTATGGTTGTCATAGTTGTCTTAGTTAGTTACTGTTGTCTAGTTAGTTAGTCATAGTTGTCATTAGTTAGTTGTCTAGTTAGTTGTCATAGTTGTCATTGTTAGTCTTAGTTGTCAGTTGCTTGTTGTCATTGTTAGTTATTAGTTGTCATAGTTGTCATAGTTGTCATAGTTGTCATAGTTGTCTTAGTTGTCATGTTGTCTGTCATTAGTTGTCATAGTTGTCATTGTTGTGTTGTTGTAGTTTGTTGTCATTGTTAGTCATAGTTGTCATAGTTGTCATTAGTTGTCTGTTGTCATTGCTAGTTTGTTGTCTAGTTGTCATGTTGTCTAGTTGTCATTGTTGTCTTTAGTTGTTGTTGTCATAGTTAGTTGTCATAGTTGTCATAGTTGTCATTGTTGTCTTAGTTGTCATTAGTTGTCATAGTTGTCATAGTTGTCATTGTTGTTCTTTGTTAGTTTCTGTTGTCATTAGTTGTCATAGTTGTCAGTTAGTCTAGTTGTCATAGTTGTCATAGTTGTCTTTAGTTGTCTTAGTTAGTTGTCATAGTTGTCATTAGTTAGTCATAGTTGTCATTGTTGTCTAGTTGTCTGTTAGTCATTGTTGTCATGTAGTTGTCATAGTTGTCATAGTTAGTCATAGTTAGTCTATAGTTGTCATTGTTGTCTATTGTTGTCATTAGTTGTCATTAGTTAGTTATGGTTAGTCTAGTTGTCATAGTTGTCATAGTTGTCATTGTTGTCTTAGTTGTCTATTGTTGTCATTGTTGTCATTGCTGTTATGTTGTCATTGTTAGTTACTGTTGTCATTGTTGTCATTGTTAGTTGTCTTAGTTAGTCATAGTTGTCATAGTTGTCATAGTTGTCATAGTTGTCATAGTTAGTCATAGTTGTCATAGTTGTCATTAGTTGGGTTAGTTCATAGTTGTCTATAGTTGTCTATAGTTAGTCATAGTTGTCATAGTTGTCATAGTTGTCATTGTTGTCATTGTTGTTATAGTTGTCATAGTTGTCATAGTTGGTTGTCATTAGTTGTCATTGTTAGTTATTGTCATTGTTGTCATTAGTTGTTGTCTTAGTTGTCTTAGCTAGTTGCGTTGTCTTAGTTGTCTATAGTTGTCTTAGTTGTCTTGTTGTCATTGTTGTCATTGTTGTCATAGTTGTCATAGTTAGTTCTAGTTGCTGTTGTCTGTTGTCATTGTTGTCATTGTTGTCATAGTTGTCATAGTTGTCATAGTTGTCATAGTTGTCATAGTTGTCTATTAGTTGTCATAGTTGTCATAGTTGTCTTTGTTGTCTTTGTTGTCATTAGTTAGTCATTAGTTGTCATAGTTGTCATTAGTTGTCATTGTTGTCATTAGTTAGTTGTCATAGTTGTCATAGTTGTCATAGTTGTCTTAGTTGTTCTAGTTGTCATAGTTGTCATTGTTGTCTATAGTTGTCTTAGTTGCTCTGTTAGTTGTCATAGTTGTCTTAGTTAGTTCATAGTTGTCATTGTTAGTTGTTAGTTGTTATTATAGTTGTCATTGTTGTCATAGTTGTCATGTTAGTTAGTTAGTTATAGTTGTCATAGTTAGTCATAGTTGTCATAGTTGTCTTAGTTGTCATTGTTGTCTTGTTGTCTTAGTTGCTGTTAGTTGTCTTATTGTTGTCTTAGTTGTCATTAGTTAGTCTAGTTAGTTGTCTAGTTAGTTGTCATAGTTGCTGTCATTAGTTAGTCATAGTTGTCATTGCTAGTCATAGTTGTCATAGTTAGTCATAGTTGTCATAGTTGTCATAGTTGTCATAGTTGTCTTAGTTGTCATTAGTTGTCTAGTTAGTTAGTTGTCATAGTTAGTTGCTGTAGTTGTTGTTGTCATTGTTGTCATTGTTGTCATAGTTAGCTTAGTTGTCATTAGTTGTCATAGTTGTCATAGTTGTCATAGTTGTCTATAGTTGTCATAGTTGCTGTTAGTTAGTTGTCATTGTTGTCATTGTTGTCATTGTTAGTTCTAGTTGTCATTGTTGTCTTTGTTAGTTCTAGTTGTCTTGTTGTCATTGTTGTCATAGTTGTCATAGTTGTCATAGTTGTCATAGTTGTCATAGTTGTCATAGTTGTCATAGTTGTCATAGTTGTCTTAGTTGTCTTTAGTTAGTCTTGTTGTCATTGTTGTCTATTGTTGTCATTGTTGTCATTGCTGTCTGTTGTTGTCATAGTTGTCATAGTTGTCTTGTTGTCTAGTTGTCATTAGTTGTCATAGTTGCTGTCATAGTTGTCATTGTTGTTCTTGTTGTCATTGTTGTCTTAGTTAGTCATTGTTGTCTTAGTTGTTAGTCATTGTTGCCTTGTTGTCATTGTTGGTTCATAGTTGTCTTTGTTAGTCATAGTTGTCATAGTTGTCATAGTTGTCATAGTTGTCATAGTTGTCTTTGTTGTCATTGTTAGTCATTGTTGTCATTGTTAGTCATAGTTGTCATAGTTGTCATTAGTTAGTTGTCATAGTTGTCTTGTTGTCATGTTGTCTAGTTGTCTTAGTTACTGTTGTCATTGCTAGTTGTCTATTAGTTGTCATTAGTTGTCATTGTTGTCATTGTTAGTTGCTGCTGTCTTTAGTTGTCATAGTTGTCATAGTTGTCATAGTTGTCATAGTTAGTTATAGTTAGTCTGGTTAGTTGTCTTAGTTGTTGTCAGTTAGTTGTCATAGTTAGTTACATAGTTGTCATAGTTGTCTAGTAGTTAGTTAGCTAGTTGTCATAGTTAGTCTATAGTTGTCATAGCTGTCATTAGTTGCTGTTATTGTTGTCATTGCTAGTCTTTGTTGTCATAGTTGTCTTAGTTAGGTTGCTGTCATTGTTGTCAGTTGTGTTGCTAGTTAGTCCTTGTTGTCATTGTTGTCTTAGTTAGTCTATTGCTTGTCATAGTTGTCATTAGTTGCCATTGTTGTCATTGTTGTCTAGTTGTCATAGTTGTCATAGTTGTCATAGTTGTCATAGTTGTTGTCA
This sequence comes from Calotriton arnoldi, assembly GCA_963921515.1. NCBI lineage: Eukaryota > Metazoa > Chordata > Amphibia > Caudata > Salamandridae > Calotriton > Calotriton arnoldi. The sequence continues at coordinate 18,899 of CAWUFW010001837.1, forward strand.
TAGTTGGGTTATAGTTGTCATAGTTGTCATAGTTGTCATAGTTAGTCTAGTTGTCATAGTTAGTCATAGTTGTCATAGTTGTCATGTTGTCATAGTTGTCATAGTTGTCTTTGTAGTTGCTGTCATTGTTGTCTTGTTGTCTTTGTTGTCTTAGTTGTCATAGTTGTCATTGTTGTCATTGTTGTCATTGTTAGTTATTGTTGTCATTGTTGTCATAGTTGCTCATTGTTGTCATTGTTGTCATAGTTGTCTGTTGTCATTAGTTGTCATTAGTTGTCTATAGTTGTTGCTAGTTGTTAGTTGTCATAGTTGTCTGTTACTAGTTGTCATTGTTGTCATAGTTGTCTTAGTTGTCATTAGTTGTCTAGTTAGTTAGCTGTCATTAGTTGTCATAGTTGCTAGTCATAGTTGTCATTGTTAGTTACTGTTGTCATTGTTGTCTTAGTTGTCATTGCTGTCATAGTTGTCATAGTTAGTTATTAGTTGTCATAGTTGTCATAGTTGTTGTTGTCATAGTTGTCTTAGTTGTCATAGTTGTCATTGTTGTCATAGTTGTCATTAGTTGTCATAGTTGTCATAGTTGTTGTCATAGTTGTTAGTTAGTTGCTAGTTGTCATTAGTTAGTTGCTATAGTTGTCATAGTTGTCATAGTTGTCATAGTTGTCATAGTTGTCTTTAGTTGTCATAGTTGTCATAGTTGTCATAGTTGTCATAGTTGTCATAGTTAGTCATAGTTGTCTTGTCTGTTAGTTGCTAGTTGTCATAGTTGTCGTTAGTTGCCTAGTTGTCATAGTTGTCATAGTTGTCATAGTTGTCATAGTTGTCTAGTTCTAGTTAGTTGTCATAGTTGTCTGTTGTCATTAGTTAGTCTAGTTGTCTATTGTTGTCATAGTTGTCTAGTTGTCATAGTTGTCATAGTTGTCATAGTTGCTCATAGTTAGTTGTCTTAGTTGTCATAGTTAGTTATAGTTGTCATTAGTTGTCTTAGTTGTCATAGTTGTCATAGTTGCTGTCATAGTTGGGTTATAGTTGTCATAGTTGTTGTTGTCTAGTTGTTGTTGTTAGTTGCTATTGTTGTCATTGTTGTCATAGTTAGTTATAGTTGTCTTAGTTAGTTGTTGCATAGTTGTCATAGTTGTCATAGTTGTCTTAGTTGTCATAGTTGTCATAGTTGTCATTAGTTAGTCTAGTTGTCATAGTTGTCATAGTTAGTCATTAGTTGTCATAGTTAGTCATAGTTGTCATAGTTAGTCATAGTTGTCATAGTTGCTGTCTATAGTTGTCATAGTTGTCTTAGTTGTCATAGTTGTCTTGCTGTCTTTGTTGTCATTGTTGTCATAGTTAGTCATTAGTTAGTCATAGTTGTCATAGTTGCTAGTTGCTTAGTTAGTTATCAGTTGTCATAGTTGTCATTTAGTTGTCTTAGTTGTCATTGTTGTCTATAGTTGTCATTGTTAGTCATTGTTGTCACTAGTTGTCTTAGTTGTCATTAGTTGTCTTAGTTGTCATAGTTATGTTGTCATAGTTAGTTGTCATAGTTGTCATAGTTGTCATAGTTGTCATAGTTGTCATAGTTGTCTTAGTTAGTCTTAGTTGTCATAGTTGTCATAGTTGTCATTAGTTAGTCATAGTTGTCATTGTTGTCATAGTTGTTGCTGTTATGTTGTCATTGTTGTCTTATAGTTGCTCATAGTTAGTCATAGTTGTCATAGTTGTCATAGTTGTCAGTTATAGTTGTCAGTAGTTGTCTATTAGTTAGTTGTTATAGTTGTCATAGTTGTCATTGTTGTTACTAGTTGTCATAGTTGTTATTGTTAGTTGTTGTCATTGTTGTCATAGTTGTCATAGTTGTCATAGTTGTCATAGTTGTCTTTGTTAGTTGTCATAGTTGTCTTAGTTGTCATAGTTGTCTTGTTGTCTTAGTTAGTCTTAGTTGTCATTGTTGTCATTAGTTGTCATAGTTAGTTAGTCATTGTTGTCTTAGTTGTCATAGTTGTCAGTTGTCTAGTTGTCATAGTTGTCATAGTTGTCATAGTTAGTTATAGTTGTCATAGTTAGTCATAGTTGTCATAGTTGTCATAGTTGTCTATAGTTGTCATAGTTGTCATTGTTGTCTAGTTGTCATAGTTGTCTTAGTTGTCTTTGTTGTCTTATTGTTGTCTATTGTTGTCATTGTTGTCATTGTTAGTCATAGTTGCCTTGTTGTCATTGCTGTGTCTAGTTAGTTGTTGCATAGTTGTCATAGTTGTCATAGTTGTCATAGTTGTCATTTAGTTGTCATAGTTGTTGTCTTAGTTGGTTGTCATAGTTGTCATAGTTGTCTATAGTTGTCATAGTTAGTCATAGTTGGTTAGTTACTAGTTGTCATTAGTTGTCATTGTTGTCTTTGTTGTCATAGTTGTCATAGTTGTCATAGTTGTCATAGTTGTCATAGTTGTCATAGTTGTCATGTTGTCATAGTTGTCTTAGTTGTCTTGCTGTCTATTGTTGTCATAGTTGTCGTTGTTAGCTAGTTGTCTAGTTGTCATAGTTGTCATTGTTGTCTTAGTTAGTTGTCATAGTTGTCATAGTTGTCATAGTTGTCATAGTTGTCATAGTTGTCTTGTTAGTTGTCTGCTAGTTGTCATTGTTGTCTTAGTTAGTTGTCTTAGTTGTTGTCATTGTGTTGTCATTAGTTGCGTTGTCATAGTTACTGTTGTCATTGTTGTCATAGTTAGTTGTCATAGTTGTCATAGTTGCCTTGCTGTCTTAGTTAGTTGTCTAGTTGTCATTGTTGTCATTGTTGTCATAGTTGTCATAGTTGTGCTTAGTTGTCATAGTTGTCATTGTTGTCATTGTTAGTTGTGTTGTCTTGTTGTCATAGTTGTTAGTTGTCATAGTTGTCTTATAGTTGTCATAGTTGTCATAGTTGTCATTGTTGTCTAGTTGTCATAGTTGTCATTGTTGTCTTAGTTGTCGTTGCTGTCATAGTTGTCATAGTTGTCTATTGTTGTTGTTGTCATAGTTGTCTATAGTTGTCATTGTTGTCATTGTTGTCATTGTTAGTTGTCTATTGTTGTCATTGTTGTCATAGTTGTCATAGTTGGTTGCTATTGTTGTCATTGTTGTCATTGCTGTTGTCTAGTCTAGTTGTCATTGTTGTCTAGTTAGTTGTCATAGTTGTCATAGTTGTCATTGTTGTCTTTGTTGTTATGTTGTCATAGTTGTCATAGTTGTCTGTCATAGTTGTCTATAGTTGTCATTGTTGTTATTGCTCGTTAGTTAGTCTGTTAGTTATTGTTGTCATAGTTGTCTTAGTTGTCATTAGTTTCTAGTTGTCTTTGTTGTGTTGTCTGTATTAGTTGTCATTGTTGTCTATTGTTAGTTGTCATAGTTGTCATAGTTGTCATAGTTGTCATAGTTAGTTGTCATAGTTGTCATTGCTGAGTTGCCTGTTGTCTAGTTGTCTTGTTGTCATTGTTGTCTAGTTGTTAGTTGTCATAGTTGTCATAGTTAGTTACTAGTTGTCTATAGTTGTCTTGGCTAGTCATAGTTGTCATAGTTAGTTGTCATAGTTGTCATTGTTGTCATAGTTGAGTTACTAGTTGTCTTTAGTTGTCTATAGTTGTCATTGTTGTCTTTGTTGTCATAGTTGTCATTGTTGTCATTGTTGTCATTGTTGTCATTAGTTAGCTATTGTTGTCATAGTTCAGTTAGTTGTCATAGTTGTCATTAGTTGTCATAGTTAGTCATAGTTGTCATAGTTGTTACTAGTTGTCATAGTTGTCTTAGTTGTCTTTGTTGTCTTGTTGTCTATTGTTGTCATTGTTGTCATAGTTGTCATTGTTGTCATAGTTGTCATAGTTGTCTTTAGTTGTCATTGTTGTCATAGTTGTCATAGTTAGTTGTTATAGTTGTCTTAGTTGTCATTGTTAGTCATAGTTGTCACTAGTTGTCATAGTTGTCATTGTTGTTACTAGTTAGTTACTAGTTGTCTATAGTTGTCATTGTTGTCATTGGTTGTCATTGTTGTCATTGTTGTCATAGTTGTTAGTCATTAGTTGTCATTAGTTGTCATAGTTAGCTACTAGTTGTCAGTTGTCATAGTTGTCATAGTTGTCATTGTTGTCATAGTTGTCATATGTTAGTCTATAGTTGTCATAGTTGTCATAGTTGTCTTGTAGTCTAGTTGTCATTGCTAGTTAGTTGTCATTAGTTGTCATAGTTAGTCATAGTTGTCATAGTTGTCTTTAGTTGTCATAGTTAGTCATAGTTGTCATAGTTGTCATAGTTGTCATTAGTTGTCTATAGTTGTCATAGTTGTCATAGTTGTCATAGTTGTCATAGTCTGTGTTGTCTATAGTTGTCTTTGTTGTCATAGTTGTCTTAGTTGTCATAGTTAGTTGTTTAGTTGTCATAGTTGTCTTTAGTTGTCATAGTTGTCATTGTTGTCATTGTTGTCATTGTTGTTGTCTTTAGTTGTCTTAGTTGCTGTTGTGTATAGTCATAGTTGTCATAGTTGTCTAGTTAGTCATAGTTGTCATAGTTGTCATAGTTGTCATAGTTGTCTATAGTTAGTCATAGTTGTCATAGTTGTCATTGCTGTCATTGTTGTCATTGGTTGCCTTTTAGTTGTCCTTGTTAGTTGCAGTTGTCAGTTGCCTTGCCTAGTCGGTTGCCGTTGTCTTTGTCAGTTGCCTTCGTTAGTCAGTTCTCTAGTCAGTTGCCCTAGTCTAGTTGTCCTAGTCAGTGCTGTTCTTCTAGCTTGTCGTTGGCTGTGCAGCCTTGGCTAGTCATCAGTTGCCAGTCGCTGCAGTCAGTCTAGCTAGTCTGTCTTAGTTGTTGTTGTTCTAGTTGCCTCAGTTGTCATTGCTGTTGCGTTCTTAGTTGGTGGTTGTCCTCTTTCTGTGTCGTAGCCCGTCTGTAGTTGTCTGTCTGTCTGCTCCTACTGTCTAGTTGGGCCCTGTCTGCTAGGTCGGCTGCCTTCTGTCGCTGTCGTCTCTCTGCTGTCTCAGTCAGTCTACTGCTAGTCTCTGTCAGTCTCAGTCAGTCTCAGTCAGTCTCAGTCAGTCTCAGTCAGTCTCAGTCAGTCAGTCAGTCAGCTCTCTGTGTCAGTCTCTCAGTCTCTCGTCTCTGTGTCAGTCAGTCTCTCAGTCCTCTCTGTTAGTCAGTCTCTCAGTCTCTCTGTAGTCAGTCAGTCTTCTCAGTGTCAGTCTCTCAGTCAGTCAGTCTCTCTCAGTCAGTCAGTCTCAGTCAGTCAGTCAGTCTCAGTCAGTCAGTCAGTCTCAGTCAGTCAGTCTCAGTCAGTCAGTCAGTCTCTGTCAGTCAGTCAGTCTCTGTCAGTCAGTCAGTCAGTCTCTGTCAGTCAGTCTCTGTCAGTCAGTGTGTCTCTGTCAGTCTCTGTCAGTCAGTCAGCTCTGTCAGTCAGTCAGTCTTTGTCAGTCAGTCAGTCTCTGTCAGTTGTCGTCTTGCTGTCTTGTTGTCAGTCAGTCTGCTCAGTCAGTCTGTCAGTCGTCTCGTCAGTCAGTCTCAGTCAGTCTCTGTCAGTCTCTCTCTGTGTCAGTCTCTCAGTCTCTCTTCTGTGTCAGTCGTCTCTCAGTCTCGTCTCTCTGTGCTCAGTCTCTCAGTCTTCTGTGTGTCAGTCAGTCTCTCTCAGTGTCAGTCTCTTCAGTCAGTCTAGTCTCTCTAGTCAGTCAGTCTCAGTCAGTCAGTCAGTCTGCTGTCAGTCAGTCAGTCTCTGTCTCAGTCAGTCAGTCAGTCTCGTCAGTCAGTCAGTCAGTCTCAGTCAGTCAGTCTCAGTCAGTCAGTCTCAGTCAGTCAGTCTCAGTCAGTCAGTCTCAGTCAGTCTCAGTCAGTCAGTCTCCAGTCAGTCAGTCTCTAGTCAGTCTCAGTCAGTCTCAGTCAGTCAGTCTCAGTCGTCAGTCTCCAGTCAGTCAGTCTCAGTCAGTCAGTCTCAGTCAGTCAGTCTCTAGTCAGTCGGTCTCAGTCAGTCTAGTCTCAGTCAGTCCAGTCTCAGTCAGTCAGTCTCAGTCAGTCAGTCTCAGTCAGTCAGTCTCAGTCAGTCAGTCTCTGTCAGTCTTGCTGTCTCTGCAGTCTCCTCTGTCAGTCTCTGTCAGTCTCTGTCAGTCTCTGTCAGTCTCAGTCAGTCTCAGTCAGTCAGTCTCAGTCAGTCAGTCTCAGTCAGTCTCAGTCAGTCTCAGTCAGTCAGTCAGTCAGTCAGTGTCAGTCAGTCAGTCTCTGACAGTCTCTGACAGTCTCTGACAGTCAGTCTCAGTCAGTCAGTCAGTCAGTCTCAGTCAGTCAGTCAGTCTCAGTCAGTCAGTCAGTCTCAGTCAGTCAGTCAGTCTCAGTCAGTCAGTCTCAGTCAGTCAGTCTCAGTCAGTCAGTCTCAGTCAGTCAGTCTCAGTCAGTCAGTCTCAGTCAGTCAGTCAGTCAGTCTCTGACAGTCTCTGACAGTCTCTGACAGTCACAGTCAGTCACAGTCAGTCACAGTCAGTCACAGTCAGTCACAGTCAGTCTCAGTCAGTCTCAGTCAGTCTCAGTCAGTCAGTCTCAGTCAGTCAGTCTCAGTCAGTCAGTCTCAGTCAGTCAGAGTCAGTCAGTCACAGTCAGTCTCTGACAGTCTCTGACAGTCTCTGACAGTCAGTCTCAGTCAGTCTGTCAGTCAGTCTCAGTCAGTCTGTCAGTCAGTCTCAGTCAGTCTCAGTCAGTCAGTCTCCCTCTCTGTGTCAGTCTCTCAGTCTCTCTCTCTGTGTCAGTCAGTCTCTCAGTCTCTCTCTCTGTGTCAGTCAGTCTCTCAGTCTCTCTCTCTGTGTCAGTCAGTCTCTCAGTCTCTCTCTCTGTGTCAGTCAGTCTCTCAGTCTCTCTGTGTGTCAGTCAGTCTCTCTCAGTGTCAGTCTCTCTCAGTCAGTCAGTCTCTCTCAGTCAGTCAGTCTCTGTCAGTCAGTCAGTCAGTCTCTGTCAGTCAGTCAGTCAGTCTCTGTCAGTCAGTCAGTCAGTCTCTGTCAGTCAGTGTGTCTCTGTCAGTCAGTCTCTGTCAGTCAGTGTGTCTCTGTCAGTCAGTCTCTGTCAGTCAGTCAGTCTCTGTCAGTCTCAGTCAGTCTCTGTCAGTCAGTCAGTCTCTGTCAGTCTCAGTCAGTCTCAGTCAGTCTCAGTCAGTCTCAGTCAGTGTCAGTCAGTGTCAGTCAGTGTCAGTCAGTCAGTCAGTGTCAGTCAGTGTCAGTCAGTCAGTCTCTGACAGTCTCTGACAGTCTCTGACAGTCTCTGACAGTCTCTGACAGTCTCTGACAGTCTCTGACAGTCTCTGACAGTCTCTGACAGTCAGTCTCAGTCAGTCAGTCAGTCTCAGTCAGTCAGTCTCAGTCAGTCAGTCTCAGTCAGTCAGTCTCAGTCAGTCAGTCAGTCTCAGTCAGTCAGTCAGTCTCAGTCAGTCAGTCTCAGTCAGTCAGTCAGTCTCAGTCAGTCAGTCAGTCTCAGTCAGTCAGTCTCAGTCAGTCAGTCTCAGTCAGTCAGTCTCAGTCAGTCAGTCAGTCTCAGTCAGTCAGTCTCAGTCAGTCAGTCTCAGTCAGTCAGTCTCAGTCAGTCAGTCTCAGTCAGTCACAGTCAGTCACAGTCAGTCAGTCAGTCTCAGTCAGTCAGTCAGTCAGTCAGTCTCTGACAGTCTCTGACAGTCTCTGACAGTCTCTGACAGTCTCTGACAGTCTCTGACAGTCAGTCTCAGTCAGTCAGTCAGTCTCAGTCAGTCTCAGTCAGTCAGTCAGTCTCAGTCAGTCAGTCTCAGTCAGTCAGTCTCAGTCAGTCAGTCTCAGTCAGTCAGTCTCAGTCAGTCAGTCTCAGTCAGTCAGTCAGTCAGTCTCAGTCTGTCAGTCTGTCAGTCTGTCAGTCAGTCTGTCAGTCAGTCTGTCAGTCTCTGTCAGTCAGTCTCAGTCAGTCAGTCTCAGTCAGTCAGTCTCAGTCAGTCAGTCAGTCTCAGTCAGTCAGTCTCAGTCAGTCAGTCTCAGTCAGTCAGTCTCAGTCAGTCTCAGTCAGTCTCTGTCAGTCTCTCAGTCTGTCAGTCAGTCTCAGTCAGTCAGTCAGTCTCAGTCAGTCAGTCAGTCTCAGTCAGTCAGCTCTCAGTCAGTCAGTCTCCAGTCAGTCAGTCAGTCTCAGTCAGTCAGTCTTCAGTCAGTCAGTCTTCAGTCAGTCAGTCTCTAGTCAGTCAGTCTCTGTCAGTCAGTCAGTCAGTCTCAGTCAGTCAGTCAGTCTGTCTCAGTCAGTCAGTCAGTCTCAGTCAGTCAGTCAGTCAGTCTCAGTCAGTCAGTCTCAGTCAGTCAGTCTCAGTCAGTCAGTCAGTCAGTCAGTCTCAGTCAGTCAGTCAGTCTCTGTCAGTCTCTGTCAGTCTCTGTCAGTCAGTCAGTCTCAGTCAGTCAGTCAGTCAGTCTCTCTCTGTCAGTCAGTCAGTCTCAGTCAGTCAGTCAGTCTCAGTCAGTCAGTCAGTCTCAGTCAGTCAGTCAGTCTCAGTCAGTCAGTCAGTCTCAGTCAGTCAGTCAGTCTCAGTCAGTCAGTCAGTCTCAGTCAGTCTCTGTCAGTCTCAGTCAGTCTCAGTCAGTCTCAGTCAGTCTCTGTCAGTCTCTGTCAGTCTCTGTCAGTCTCTGTCAGTCTCTGTCAGTCTCAGTCAGTCTCAGTCAGTCTCAGTCAGTCTCAGTCAGTCTCAGTCAGTCTCAGTCAGTCTCAGTCAGTCAGTCTCAGTCAGTCTCAGTCAGTCAGTCTCAGTCAGTCTCTGTCAGTCAGTCTCAGTCAGTCTCAGTCAGTCTCAGTCTCTGTCAGTCTCAGTCTCTGTCAGTCTCAGTCTCTGTCAGTCTCAGTCTCTGTCAGTCTCAGTCTCTGTCAGTCTCAGTCTCTGTCAGTCTCAGTCTCTGTCAGTCTCAGTCTCTGTCAGTCTCAGTCTCTGTCAGTCTCAGTCTCAGTCAGTCTCTGTCAGTCTCTGTCAGTCAGTCTCAGTCAGTCTCAGTCAGTCAGTCTCAGTCAGTCAGTCTCAGTCAGTCAGTCAGTCTCAGTCAGTCAGTCAGTCTCAGTCAGTCAGTCAGTCTCAGTCAGTCAGTCTCAGTCAGTCAGTCTCAGTCAGTCAGTCTCAGTCAGTCAGTCTCAGTCAGTCAGTCTCAGTCAGTCAGTCTCAGTCAGTCAGTCTCAGTCAGTCAGTCTCAGTCAGTCAGTCAGCTCTCAGTCAGTCAGTCTCAGTCAGTCAGTCTCAGTCAGTCAGTCAGTCTCAGTCAGTCGGTCTGTCAGTCAGTCACAGTCAGTCTCTCAGTCAGTCAGTCTTCAGTCAGTCAGTCTCTCAGTCAGTCTCAGTCAGTCAGTCTCAGTCTGTCTCAGTCAGTCAGTCACAGTCAGTCTCAGTCAGTCGTCTCTCAGTCAGTCAGTCTCAGTCAGTCAGTCTCTAGTCAGTCAGTCTCAGTCAGTCAGTCTCAGTCAGTCAGTCTCTCAGTCAGTCATCAGTCAGTCACAGTCAGTCAGTGCTCAGTCAGTCGGTCTCAGTCAGTCAGCTCTCAGTCAGTCAGTCTCAGTCAGTCAGTCTCAGTCAGTCAGTCTCAGTCAGTCAGTCTCAGTCAGTCACTCTCAGTCAGTCAGTCAGTCAGTTCCAGTCAGTCAGTCAGTCAGTCTCAGTCAGTCAGTCTCTAGTCAGTCAGTCAGTCTCAGTCAGTCAGTCAGTCAGTCAGTCTCAGTCAGTCAGTCAGTCTCAGTCAGTCAGTCTCCTAGTCAGTCAGTTCTCAGTCAGTCAGTCAGTCTCAGTCAGTCACAGTCAGTCATAGCTCAGTCACAGTCAGTCACAGTCAGTCTCTAGTCAGTCAGTCTCAGTCAGTCAGTCTCTCAGTCAGTCAGTCTCTCAGTCAGTCTCTCCCTCTCTCTCTGTCAGTCTCTCAGTCAGTCAGTCTCTCAGTCAGTCTCTCCCTCTCTCTCTGTCAGTCTCTCTCTGTCAGTCAGTCAGTCTCAGTCAGTCAGTCTCAGTCAGTCAGTCTCAGTCAGTCAGTCAGTCAGTCTCAGTCTGTCAGTCTGTCAGTCAGTCAGTCAGTCTGTCAGTCAGTCTGTCAGTCTCAGTCAGTCTCTCTCTCAGTCAGTCTCTCTCTCAGTCAGTCTCTCTCTCAGTCAGTCTCTCTCTCAGTCAGTCTCTCTCTGTGTCAGTCTCTCTCTGTGTCAGTCTCTCTCTGTGTCAGTCTCTCTCTGTGTCAGTCTCTCTCTGTGTCAGTCTCTCTCTCAGTCTCTCTCTCAGTCTCTCTCTCAGTCTCTCTCTCAGTCTCTCTCTCAGTCTCTCTCTGTGTCAGTCTCTCTCAGTCTCTCTCTGTGTCAGTCTCTCTCTCAGTCTCTCTCTGTGTCAGTCTCTCTCTCAGTCTCTCTCTGTGTCAGTCTCTCTCTCTCTGTGTCAGTTGTGTCAGTCTCTCTCTCTCTGTGTCAGTCTCCCTCTCTCTCTGCCTCTCTCTCCGTCAGTCAGTCTCTCTCCGTCAGTCAGTCTCTCAGTCAGTCAGTCTCTCTCCGTCAGTCAGTCTCTCAGTCAGTCAGTCTCTCTCAGTCAGTCTCAGTCAGTCTGTCAGTCTCTGTCAGTCTCAGTCAGTCTCAGTCAGTCTCTGTCAGTCTCTGTCAGTCTCTGTCAGTCTCTGTCAGTCTCTGTCAGTCTCTGTCAGTCAGTCTCAGTCAGTCAGTCTCAGTCAGTCAGTCTCAGTCAGTCAGTCTCAGTCAGTCAGTCTCAGTCAGTCAGTCTCTGTCAGTCTCAGTCAGTCAGTCTCAGTCAGTCAGTCTCAGTCAGTCAGTCAGTCTCAGTCAGTCTCAGTCAGTCTCAGTCAGTCTCAGTCAGTCTCAGTCAGTCTCAGTCAGTCTCAGTCAGTCTCAGTCAGTCTCAGTCAGTCTCAGTCAGTCTCAGTCTCAGACAGTCAGTCTCAGACAGTCAGTCTCAGACAGTCAGTCTCAGACAGTCAGTCTCTGACAGTCAGTCTCAGACAGTCAGTCTCAGTCAGTCTCAGTCAGTCAGTCTCAGTCAGTCTCAGTCAGTCAGTCTCAGTCAGTCAGTCACAGTCAGTCACAGTCAGTCACAGTCAGTCACAGTCAGTCACAGTCAGTCTCAGTCAGTCACAGTCAGTCTCAGTCAGTCAGTCTCAGTCAGTCAGTCTCAGTCAGTCAGTCTCTAGTCAGTCAGTCTCTAGCTCAGTCAGTCACAGTCAGTCTCAGTCAGTCAGTCTCTCAGTCAGTCAGTCTCAGTCAGTCAGTCTAGTCTCAGTCAGTCAGCTCTCAGTCAGTCAGTCTCAGTCAGTCAGTCAGTCTCAGTCAGTCAGTCTCTAGTCAGTCAGTCTCAGTCAGTCAGTCACAGTCAGTCTCAGTCAGTCAGCTCTCAGTCAGTCAGTCTTCAGTCAGTCAGTCTCAGTCTGTCTCAGTCAGTCAGTCTCTAGTCAGTCACAGTCAGTCAGTCTCAGTTCAGTCAGTCAGTTCTCAGTCAGTCTCTAGTCAGTGCAGTCTCAGTCAGTCAGTCTGTCTCAGTCAGTCAGTCAGTCTCAGTCAGTCAGTCTGCTCTCAGTCAGTCAGTCTCAGTCAGTCAGTCTCAGTCAGTCAGTCTCAGTCTCAGTCAGTCAGTCTCTCAGTCAGTCAGTCTCTCAGTCAGTCTCTCCCTCTCTCTCTCTGTCAGTCTCTCAGTCAGTCAGTCTCTCAGTCAGTCTCTCCCTCTCTCTCTGTCAGTCTCTCTCTGTCAGTCTCTCAGTCAGTCAGTCTCAGTCTCTGTCAGTCTCTGAGTCAGTCTCTGAGTCTCTCTCTCAGTCTCTCTCTGAGTCTCTCTCTCAGTCTCTCTCAGTCTCTCTCTCTCAGTCTCTCTCTCTCAGTCTCTCTCTCTCAGTCTCTCTCTCTCAGTCTCTCTCTCTCAGTCTCTCTCTGTCAGTCTCTCTCTGTCAGTCTCTCTCTGTCAGTCTCTCTCTGTCAGTCTCTCTCTGTCAGTCTCTCTCTGTCAGTCTCTCTCTGTCAGTGTCTGTCTGTCAGTGTCTGTCTGTCAGTGTCTGTCTGTCAGTGTCTGTCTGTCAGTGTCTGTCTGTCAGTGTCTGTCTGTCAGTGTCTGTCTGTCAGTGTCTGTCAGTGTCTGTCAGTGTCTGTCAGTGTCTGTCAGTGTCTGTCAGTGTCTGTCAGTGTCTGTCAGTGTCTGTCAGTGTCTGTCAGTGTCTCTCTGTCAGTGTCTCTCTGTCTCTCTCTCAGTCTCTCTCTCAGTCTCTCTCTCAGTCTCTCAGTCTCTCAGTCTGTCAGTCTCTCTCAGTCAGTCTCTCTCTCAGTCTCTCTCTGTGTCAGTCTCGCTCTCTCTGTGTCAGTTGTGTCAGTCTCTCTCTCTCTGTGTCAGTCTCTCTCTCTCTGTGTCAGTCTCTCTGTCAGTCTGTCAGTCTGCCTCTCTGTCAGTCTCCCTCTCTCTCTCTGTCTCTCTCTGTCTCTCTCTCCGTCAGTCAGTCTCTCTCTCCGTCAGTCAGTCTCTCTCTCCGTCAGTCAGTCTCTCTCTCCGTCAGTCAGTCTCTCTCTCAGTCAGTCTCTCTCAGTCAGTCTCTCTCAGTCAGTCAGTCTCTCTCAGTCAGTCAGTCAGTCTCTCTCAGTCAGTCTCTCTCTCAGTCAGTCAGTCTCTCTCTCAGTCAGTCAGTCAGTCTCTCTCTCAGTCAGTCAGTCAGTGTCAGTCTCTGTCAGTCAGTCAGTGTCAGTCTCTGTCAGTCAGTCTCGGTCAGTCTCTGTCAGTCAGTCAGTCTCTGTCAGTCAGTCTCTGTCAGTCAGTCTCTGTCAGTCAGTCTCTGTCAGTCAGTCTCGGTCAGTCAGTCTCGGTCAGTCAGTCTCGGTCAGTCAGTCTCGGTCAGTCAGTCTCGGTCAGTCTCTCAGTCTCGGTCAGTCTCTCAGTCTCGGTCAGTCTCTCAGTCTCGGTCAGTCTCTCAGTCTCGGTCAGTCTCTCAGTCTCGGTCAGTCTCTCAGTCAGTCTCTCAGTCTCGGTCAGTCTCTCAGTCTCGGTCAGTCTCTCAGTCTGTCTCTCAGTCTCTCAGTCAGTCTCTCAGTCTCGGTCAGTCTCTCAGTCTCGGTCAGTCTCTCTCCCTCTGTCAGTCTCTCTCCCTCTGTCAGTCTCTCTCCCTCTGTCAGTCTCTCTCCCTCTGTCAGTCGGTCTCCCTCTCTCGGTCTCCCTCTCTCGGTCTCCCTCTCTCGGTCTCCCTCTCTCGGTCAGTCAGTCTCTCTCAGTCAGTCAGTCTCTCTCAGTCAGTCTCTCTCAGTCAGTCTCTCTCAGTCAGTCTCTCTCAGTCAGTCTCTCTCTCAGTCAGTCTCTCTCTCAGTCAGTCTCTCTCTCAGTCAGTCTCTCTCTCAGTCAGTCTCTCTCTCAGTCAGTCTCTCTCTCTCAGTCAGTCTCTCTCTCAGTCAGTCTCTCTCTCAGTCAGTCTCTCTCTCAGTCAGTCTCTCTCTCAGTCAGTCTCTCTCTGTGTCAGTCTCTCTCTCAGTCTCTCTCTCAGTCTCTCTCTCAGTCTCTCTCTCAGTCTCTCTCTCAGTCTCTCTCTCAGTCTCTCTCTCAGTCTCTCTCTGTGTCAGTCTCTCTCAGTCTCTCTCTGTGTCAGTCTCTCTCTCAGTCTCTCTCTGTGTCAGTCTCTCTCTCAGTCTCTCTCTGTGTCAGTCTCTCTCTCTCTGTGTCAGTTGTGTCAGTCTCTCTCTCTCTCTGTGTCAGTCTCCCTCTCTCTCTGCCTCTCTCTCCGTCAGTCAGTCTCTCTCCGTCAGTCAGTCTCTCAGTCAGTCAGTCTCTCTCAGTCAGTCTCTCAGTCAGTCAGTCTCTCTCAGTCAGTCTCTCAGTCAGTCAGTCTCTCTCAGTCAGTCTCAGTCAGTCAGTCTCAGTCAGTCAGTCTCTCAGTCAGTCAGTCAGTCTCCCTCTCAGTCAGTCAGTCTCCCTCTCAGTCAGTCTCCCTCTCAGTCAGTCTCCCTCTCAGTCAGTCAGTCTCCCTCTCAGTCAGTCAGTCTCCCTCTCAGTCAGTCAGTCTCCCTCTCAGTCAGTCAGTCTCCCTCTCAGTCAGTCAGTCTCCCTCTCAGTCAGTCAGTCTCCCTCTCAGTCAGTCAGTCTCCCTCTCTGTCAGTCAGTCTCTCTGTCAGTCTCTGTCAGTCTCTGTCAGTCTCTGTCAGTCTCTGTCAGTCTCTGTCAGTCTCTGTCAGTCTCTGTCAGTCTCTGTCAGTCTCTGTCAGTCTCTGTCAGTCTCTGTCAGTCTCTGTCAGTCTCTGTCAGTCTCTGTCAGTCTCTGTCAGTCTCTGTCAGTCTCTGTCAGTCTCAGTCAGTCTCTGTCAGTCTCTGTCAGTCTCTGTCAGTCTCTGTCAGTCTCTGTCAGTCTCTCAGTCAGTCTCAGTCAGTCTCAGTCAGTCTCAGTCAGTCTCAGTCAGTCAGTCTCAGTCAGTCAGTCTCAGTCAGTCTGTCAGTCTCTGTCAGTCTCTGTCAGTCTCTGTCAGTCTCTGTCAGTCTCTGTCAGTCTCTGTCAGTCTCTGTCAGTCTCTGTCAGTCTCTGTCAGTCTCTCTTGCAGTCAATCAGTCTCTCTGTCAGTCTCTCAGTCAGTCAGTCTCTCTCTCTGTCAGTCAGTCAGTCTCTGTCAGTCAGTCTCTGTCAGTCAGTCTCTGTCAGTCAGTCTCTGTCAGTCAGTCTCTGTCAGTCAGTCTCTGTCAGTCAGTCTCTGTCAGTCAGTCTCTGTCAGTCAGTCTCTGTCAGTCAGTCTCTCTCTGTCAGTCTCTCTCTGTCAGTCTCTCTCTGTCAGTCTCTCTATCTCTTAGTCAGTCTCTCTATCTCTTAGTCAGTCTCTCTATCTCTTAGTCAGTCTCTCTCTCGGTCAGTCAATCTCTCTCTCGGTCAGTCAATCTCTCTCTCGGTCAGTCAATCTCTCTCTCGGTCAGTCAATCTCTCTCTCTCGGTCAGTCAGTCTCTCTCTACCTCAGTAAGTCTCTTTGAGTCAGTCAGTCTCACTCTCTCTCAATAAGTCTCTCTCTCAGTCAGTCAGTCTCTCAGTCAGTCTCTCAGTCAGTCTCTCTCAGTCAGTCTCTCAGTCAGTCTCTCTGTCAGTCTCTCTGTCAGTCTCTCTGTCAGTCTCTCTGTCAGTCTCTCTGTCAGTCTCTCTGTCAGTCTCTCTGTCAGTCAGTCTCTCTCAGTCAGTCAGTCTCTCTCAGTCAGTCAGTCTCTCTCAGTCAGTCAGTCTCTCTCAGTCAGTCAGTCTCTGTCAGTCAGTCTCTGTCAGTCTCTCTCTGTCAGTCTCTCTCTGTCAGTCTATCTCTTAGTCAGTCTCTCTATCTCTTAGTCAGTCTCTCTATCTCTTAGTCAGTCTCTCTATCTCTTAGTCAGTCTCTCTATCTCTTAGTCAGTCTCTCTCTCGGTCAGTCAATCTCTCTCTCGGTCAGTCAATCTCTCTCTCGGTCAGTCAATCTCTCTCTCGGTCAGTCAATCTCTCTCTCTCGGTCAGTCAGTCTCTCTCTACCTCAGTAAGTCTCTTTGAGTCAGTCAGTCAGCCAGTCTCTCTCTCAGTCAGTCAGTCTCTCAGTCAGTCTCTCTCAGTCAGTCTCTCTCAGTCAGTCTCTCTCAGTCAGTCAGTCTCTCTCAGTCAGTCAGTCTCTCTCAGTCAGTCAGTCTCTCTCAGTCAGTCTCTCTCAGTCAGTCAGTCTCTCTCAGTCAGTCTCTCTCAGTCAGTCTCTCTCAGTCAGTCTCTCTCAGTCAGTCTCTCTCTCAGTCAGTCTCTCTCTCAGTCAGTCTCTCTCTCAGTCAGTCTCTCTCTCAGTCAGTCTCTCAGTCAGTCAGTCTCTCAGTCAGTCAGTCTCTCAGTCAGTCAGTGTAGGAAGGTGGAATCTGACTATATGGTTGCCCCCACTTTTTTTATGGTGTTTTGCTGGTTTATGACTTAGTTGGACTGGGACCCTGCTATTCAGGGCCCCAGTCTATCTGCTCTCTCTAAACGACATGGAGTGCACTCTAGGTGCACTAGTGATTGGATACTGTGGTGCCTTATGAGTCCCTAGTATATGGTACCTTAGGTGCCAAGGGCATAGGTACTTCACAGGCCTACCAGGGGCTGCAGCATATATTATGCCACCCCTGGGAAGCAGTCTAAATCTGACACCACAGGCCTGCTACTGCAGCCTGGGTGAGGTGGTGTTAGCACCCCTCACTGAGATATAGGTTTCCTATATCTCTCCTGCACACACATATAAACCTATCAGTCACCCCTAAGGCAGGCCCTATCAATCCTGAGGGCAGGGTGCTTGGCTTCTATGTGAGGGGGTGCCTCTGCCTGAGCAGGGCCCCTCTGCAGCTCTCAGAGTCTATTCCCTGGTGCTGTTTGTGGATGCGGTTAAACCATATACTATTTAAGTGCATTATATCCTCGCGGTAAATGCTAACTTTGGAATGGCTGCATCAAAACATGTCGTGTTTGGTGTCAAACATCTTGGAATACTACCCCCCGCCAATCTTGGCGGCGGGGGTAGCATTCCACCCTTCTAGAGGGATAAGACATGTACCTGCTGTGGAAACGCGGTAGAATCCTAAAGAGCCCTGGCATCACAAAATGGATGCCACCAGTCACAGACACTGGGCTGCCCTCCTGCTGATGACCGAAACTCACAGTGGAGGAAGCCCAACAATAGGCATCCTGTCACAGGGAGGTGTAACCACCTCCCAGACAGGGTTTAGTGTATTGGGGCTGGGTGGGTGCACTCTTAGAGTGCTTTGAAGTCCTGCACTGGGGGAGCAGAAGGCTCCTCTGTGCATATGCCAGTTCAAACCAGCTCAGGGGCTACCTGCCCCTGCTCTGGCGCGAAACTGGACAAAGGGAAGTGGGTGTAGCCACCCCTCCCTTGACCCTCCCATAGGTGGGGTCATAGAGCTAGTCCATCCCCTCTTTTTAGTATAAGAGGGGAACCTTGCCATTGCAAAGCAGATAACCCCTGGACGACGCTCTACAGAAGAATCCTGGCCCTTCGACGTTCCACTACCTTTGGAAGACAGAAGAATCTCCCTTGGAGTCAAGGAGTGACTCCCCTGCTTGGCAGGCACCAAAAACGACAACGACGGTCGCAAACTACGCTGCTCCCGCCGGAGTCCGAAGTCCCTGCAGCCCAAGAAGTGGATTTCCTGACCTCTCCCAGGCCATCGTGAGTCCCCAGCGAAGCTGAGGCAAGTGGACCCCACGAGTAACGAGGAACCGCGACCCCTGGGTACCATGCACTATTGTCGAGTGCAACCCCTTCACAACGTTCCACGAACTTGTGCTTTGGACCACGTGTGGTCCCGACCTCCAGCAGGAATCCCTCCGAAGATCAGAGGCCTACACCGTCCCGAGTGACCGTGGGCCCCTGTTGAGTGATTCCGCCCGAGGTGTCTTCGCGATCCCTTGCCCGCTGGCTTGTGGGTCCCCAGAAGACTTCCTAAAGAAACCAAAGGGCTCCCCTGGTTGCTCCAGGCCTGCCCTGACTTACCCTCGCTGGGTGAGTTCCACAGACCTTGCTGGTCTGCGCCATCGACTTTTCTTCATCTCCCCGAGACTTGCGGCTGCCAAGGCTTGTTGGCTCCGATCGAGTTGCCGACACCGCAGTCAGCTGCAGACGTCGAGGGACACACCGAATCCAGCTCCTGGTCGTCGTCGACGCCTCCTGGACCACGTGGCTGAAGAGTCAAGGCACCTGCAACCGACCTGAAGCGACCGACGACGGTGGGCATCCATCTTCCTTGCCCCGGGTCACTGCCAAGTGACTTTGAACACTGTCCCCTCTGCTTTCAGGTCATCCTTCTTCAGAATCCAGGCTTGGATTCCACCGGACACTTCTTCAGCTCCCGCAAGCAGCAAGTCTTCTTTGTTCGCCATTGAAAACGACGCCGCGACCCGACACCAAAGGACACCTGTGCACCCGGCTTCCCTGGGTGAGGTAACTCCAGCACTACGGTGCTCCTGTGGGTGTGGGCCCTAGAACTACTTACCCTGTAAGTGACTTGCTTGTAGGTTCTCCCGAAGTATCCTAAAACTCTTTATTTCCAACCGCGACTTGCCCCATTGAAGTTAACGGCGATTCGCGCCTGTGTATCCACACTGCACGCGTCCCCCGTGGGTCCTTTACTTACCTGCCTTGGGTGGTTTTGTGAGGCCCCAGCACTTCTGAAGGCCCTAGGCCTTGTCTCCTTGCAAGTCGTTGTTTCTAAGTCTCTTACTTAGTATATGGTCTGGTACGCCCCTAGGGCCCCAGCCATATTTTGTGCTTAACTTATTGAGAAACGTTGATTTGTGCATATGTTTGTCTTCTAATCTCATAAAGAGATTAGTAGAGAGTTATTTAGAAATAAATACATATATATTTGATATATATACCTGTGTGGTGTCTTTTCATTTGGTGATTCAAGAGATTATATGGTAAAACAAGCTGCTTTACATTCCTCCGAGACTTAGCCTGAAGGCTGCTCTCCACAGCTACCACTAGGATAGCTTTCTTTAAAAGGTTGTCTTAAACCTATCTACCATAAGAGTCGATTTGCCCTGGTGCAAGGTGTCCACTTTAATTAGTGAACAGCATATACCAGGCCAACTTCTCACATTGGTGGGCAGCGTGTGGGATTCCAGCTTGCCATTGTTTTACCAGAAAATCTCTATTTGAATTACTAACTGAAAACCATTATAGGTACTCAAGGTACATATAAAGTCAAGCTTAGTATCAATAAGTTCTACTGAACTTAGAGCTGTGTGCCAAGGGATAGCACACCCTTTCCACAGCTCAAGCTAGGATCAGTAGGCCACAAACTAGTGTAGGTAGTACAACACTGCACAACACTAGAATGTCCTTAAAGGGTGGACCCAGTGGATCCACTCAGCCTCAGTATAAGGACATGGCTTTCTCTGACTTGAGAGCCATGTGTGTTGACAGACACCTGAGACTAGGACAGAGTCCCTCAACACTACACCTGATAGATCTGCTGACAGCAGATGACCTTAGATTGGCTCTAGGAGCTAAGGGGTCTGAATCAGTGGGTGGGTCAATCATAGTATCTGGGTCAGATGAGGACAATCCGAATGACCAAGACTCTGTGGTTGAAGGGCCAGGCTTCAAGGAGCCTGAACAGGACAGAGGAATTCTCCCTAAGAGAACTGGCAGAGTGGATGAGAGGCACAGATCCCCTTCCAGGGAATCTGAGCACTCTTATCACTCTGGCAGAGAATTTGTCCAAGAGAGGAGCTCATACTTTAACTTAAGAGAGACCTCCTCTGAGAGAAGGTGCAAACTGCTCCAGTATGAGGAAGCCAAAGTGGCCCTCAGAACCAAGCAGTTGGCACTGGATAGAGAAGCCCTGGAGATCCAGAGAGCTTCCAGAAGGGAGGGTTTAGAACCCCCTGGTGGCAGCAACAGTGTCCCTAGAGGCAGAGAATATGTCCCTGACCATAGGAACCTGAGCAAGGTTGTTCCTCCCTACCAGAGTGGGGATGATATCCACAAGTGGATAACTGCTATGGAGAGGGCCTGTAGAGTACAGCAGGTCCCCCAAAAGCAGTGGGCAGCAATCTTGTGGCTCTCCTTTTCAGATAAAGGTAGAGACAAGCTCCTCACTGTTAGAGAAGAGGATGCTGATAATTATGAGGTCCTGAAGAGTGCACTGATAGATGGGTTTGGCTTAACCACTGAAGAGTACAGGTTGAAGTTCAGAGATACCCAGAAGGCACAGACTCAGGACTGGACAGACTTTGTAGATTGTGCATCCAAGGCTCTGGAGGGTTGGCTGGTTGGCAGTAGGGTTACTGATTTCAAAGGATTTTATAATCTAATGATGAGAGAACAGATCCTTAATAATTGTCAAAACCAGCTTTTACACCAGTACCTGGTGGACTCTGATCTGACCTCTCCCCAAGAATTGGGAAAGAAGGCAGACAAATGGGTCAGAACCAGGGTAAGGCCTAAGAATCAGGGTGGTGACCACAAGAAAGATTCTACCAAGTCCCAAGAGAAAGGTGGGGATAAATCCAAGGATAAGTCCACTACAGGGCCCCAAAATTCCTCTTCTGGGGGTGGGTCCCAAACTCCTTCCTCTCCTGAAAAGAAACCCTATTGCCATGTCTGTAAAAAGCCTGGGCACTGGAAATCTGATCCCAGTTGTCCCAGGAATGGCAATAAAGAAAATGTTCCTCCAACAACTACTACCACCCCTCCTGGTACTACCAGTAGTAATCCTCCAGTTGGGAGTAGTGCACCCAAAAAGTTAGGTGCTTTTGCAAGAGGAACAGAGGTGGGCCCTAGTTTAGACAGGACCCCTCAACAGACTCCTCAGATTCTGATGGTGGTATAGGATTTGCCACCTTTACCGTGGGTCCCACAGCATTGGGCAGGTACAGACTGGAGCCAATAATTAATGGTCAGAAAGCTGTGGCATTTAGGGACACAGGGGCTAGTGTCACCATGGTGGCAGGGAAACTAGTCCCCCCTCACCAGCTTTTACCTGAGTTTAAATACCAGGTGACCAACATTGATGGTGTCAGAACAGATCACCCCATGGCCATAGTCAATCTCAGCTGGGAGGGGGTCACAGGCCCAAAGAGAGTGGCAGTGTCCCCAACCTTACCTGTAGATTGCCTGATGGGCAATGATCTGGAAATTTCAGCCTGGGCTGAAATTGAACGCCAAACCCATCTGAAGATGTTGGGTGTCCCTGTAAAGGTTAGTGGGGCTGTGATGGCCACAGCCCCAGCCCAAGATTTTGGAGAGATGGAGCCTGGAAGAATGGCCCACTCTCCCCCAGAAGAGAGCACAAGGGTTGAAGAAAAGTCTTCTTCCCTCCAGACAGTAGGTAAGGGTCAGCCTCCTCAGGGAACTGACCCTACCCCTAGTGAAGGAACTGCCACAGAGGTAGTCAGGCCTGGCCTGGCCACCCCCTGATGGCAGAGGACCCTTACAAGGTGGTACCCAGTCTGGAGCAGGTAACCTGCCCCTCTCTACCCTGCCTCAGTCAGCCCAGGGCTGCAGAGGTCAGGGAGGTCAGTGGACCCCCCAGGGCCCCCTGTCCAGAGGAACCCCCCATCAGCAGATTAGGGGCACCCCGGCTAGTAGCCCTAGCCAGGTGGAAATTCCTCAACCCACTGAGGGATCCCCCATACCTTTATGTAGGGACCTCCCCCAGAAGGACTCTGTTAGGCAAGGGCAAACCTGGGACCAAAAGGTTCCAAACATGCCATGTCCCTCCAGTGTTCCACCCAAAGGGACCCAACCCACGGCTGTAGGCAGTCAAAGGTTGACCCTTAGAGCAAAGTACCACTCAGTCATGGAAAGACAGGCATACATGGTGACCAGTGAGCTGAGAAAGCTGAGGCCAACATTCCTAGGGCCTCACTTCCCTACTCAGACACCTCACCAGCCTGGTACTTTACCAAAGCACACCACAGGTAGTGATTCCCCATGGTGGAGACCCTCTCATACCCTTAGGGTGAGGGATTGCTTAGTGGACCATAAGACAGGGGGCAACCATGCTAGTGCAGGTGCTTCCTTATATGGCCACTTAGTCAATAAAGGCTCAACTGGCCAAGGTTAGCCTTATCTCCTTTCGTTTGGGGGGTTATGTAGGAAGGTGGAATCTGACTATATGGTTGCCCCCACTTTTTTTATGGTGTTTTGCTGGTTTATGACTTAGTTGGACTGGGACCCTGCTATTCAGGGCCCCAGTCTATCTGCTCTCTCTAAACGACATGGAGTGCACTCTAGGTGCACTAGTGATTGGATACTGTGGTGCCTTATGAGTCCCTAGTATATGGTACCTTAGGTGCCAAGGGCATAGGTACTTCACAGGCCTACCAGGGGCTGCAGCATATATTATGCCACCCCTGGGAAGCAGTCTAAATCTGACACCACAGGCCTGCTACTGCAGCCTGGGTGAGGTGGTGTTAGCACCCCTCACTGAGATATAGGTTTCCTATATCTCTCCTGCACACACATATAAACCTATCAGTCACCCCTAAGGCAGGCCCTATCAATCCTGAGGGCAGGGTGCTTGGCTTCTATGTGAGGGGGTGCCTCTGCCTGAGCAGGGCCCCTCTGCAGCTCTCAGAGTCTATTCCCTGGTGCTGTTTGTGGATGCGGTTAAACCATATACTATTTAAGTGCATTATATCCTCGCGGTAAATGCTAACTTTGGAATGGCTGCATCAAAACATGTCGTGTTTGGTGTCAAACATCTTGGAATACTACCCCCCGCCAATCTTGGCGGCGGGGGTAGCATTCCACCCTTCTAGAGGGATAAGACATGTACCTGCTGTGGAAACGCGGTAGAATCCTAAAGAGCCCTGGCATCACAAAATGGATGCCACCAGTCACAGACACTGGGCTGCCCTCCTGCTGATGACCGAAACTCACAGTGGAGGAAGCCCAACAATAGGCATCCTGTCACAGGGAGGTGTAACCACCTCCCAGACAGGGTTTAGTGTATTGGGGCTGGGTGGGTGCACTCTTAGAGTGCTTTGAAGTCCTGCACTGGGGGAGCAGAAGGCTCCTCTGTGCATATGCCAGTTCAAACCAGCTCAGGGGCTACCTGCCCCTGCTCTGGCGCGAAACTGGACAAAGGGAAGTGGGTGTAGCCACCCCCTCCCTTGACCCTCCCATAGGTGGGGTCATAGAGCTAGTCCATCCCCTCTTTTTAGTATAAGAGGGGGAACCTTGCCATTGCAAAGCAGATAACCCCTGGACGACGCTCTACAGAAGAATCCTGGCCCTTCGACGTTCCACTACCTTTGGAAGACAGAAGAATCTCCCTTGGAGTCAAGGAGTGACTCCCCTGCTTGGCAGGCACCAAAAACGACAACGACGGTCGCAAACTACGCCGCTCCCGCCGGAGTCCGAAGTCCCTGCAGCCCAAGAAGTGGATTTCCTGACCTCTCCCAGGCCATCGTGAGTCCCCAGCGAAGCTGAGGCAAGTGGACCCCACGAGTAACGAGGAACCGCGACCCCTGGGTACCATGCACTATTGTCGAGTGCAACCCCTTCACAACGTTCCACGAACTTGTGCTTTGGACCACGTGTGGTCCCGACCTCCAGCAGGAATCCTCCGAAGATCAGAGGCCTACACCGTCCCGAGTGACCGTGGGCCCCTGTTGAGTGATTCCGCCCGAGGTGTCTTCGCGATCCCTTGCCCGCTGGCTTGTGGGTCCCCAGAAGACTTCCTAAAGAAACCAAAGGGCTCCCCTGGTTGCTCCAGGCCTGCCCTGACTTACCCTCGCTGGGTGAGTTCCACAGACCTTGCTGGTCTGCGCCATCGACTTTTCTTCATCTCCCCGAGACTTGCGGCTGCCAAGGCTTGTTGGCTCCGATCGAGTTGCCGACACCGCAGTCAGCTGCAGACGTCGAGGGACACACCGAATCCAGCTCCTGGTCGTCGTCGACGCCTCCTGGACCACGTGGCTGAAGAGTCAAGGCACCTGCAACCGACCTGAAGCGACCGACGACGGTGGGCATCCATCTTCCTTGCCCCGGGTCACTGCCAAGTGACTTTGAACACTGTCCCCTCTGCTTTCAGGTCATCCTTCTTCAGAATCCAGGCTTGGATTCCACCGGACACTTCTTCAGCTCCCGCAAGCAGCAAGTCTTCTTTGTTCGCCATTGAAAACGACGCCGCGACCCGACACCAAAGGACACCTGTGCACCCGGCTTCCCTGGGTGAGGTAACTCCAGCACTACGGTGCTCCTGTGGGTGTGGGCCCTAGAACTACTTACCCTGTAAGTGACTTGCTTGTAGGTTCTCCCGAAGTATCCTAAAACTCTTTATTTCCAACCGCGACTTGCCCCATTGAAGTTAACGGCGATTCGCGCCTGTGTATCCACACTGCACGCGTCCCCCGTGGGTCCTTTACTTACCTGCCTTGGGTGGTTTTGTGAGGCCCCAGCACTTCTGAAGGCCCTAGGCCTTGTCTCCTTGCAAGTCGTTGTTTCTAAGTCTCTTACTTAGTATATGGTCTGGTACGCCCCTAGGGCCCCAGCCATATTTTGTGCTTAACTTATTGAGAAACGTTGATTTGTGCATATGTTTGTCTTCTAATCTCATAAAGAGATTAGTAGAGAGTTATTTAGAAATAAATACATATATATTTGATATATATACCTGTGTGGTGTCTTTTCATTTGGTGATTCAAGAGATTATATGGTAAAACAAGCTGCTTTACATTCCTCCGAGACTTAGCCTGAAGGCTGCTCTCCACAGCTACCACTAGGATAGCTTTCTTTAAAAGGTTGTCTTAAACCTATCTACCATAAGAGTCGATTTGCCCTGGTGCAAGGTGTCCACTTTAATTAGTGAACAGCATATACCAGGCCAACTTCTCACAGTCAGTCTCTCAGTCAGTCTCTCAGTCAGTCTCTCAGTCAGCCTCAGTCAGTCTCTCAGTCAGTCTCTCAGTCAGTATCTCAGTCAGTATCTCAGTCAGTATCTCAGTCAGTATCTCAGTCAGTATCTCAGTCTCCAAGTCAGTCTCTCTCTCCTCTCTCTCCCTCCACACTCTCTCCCTCCACACTCTCTCCCTCCACACTCTCTCCCTCCACACTCTCTCCCTCCACACTCTCTCCCTCCACACTCTCTCCCTCCACACTCTCTCCCTCCACACTCTCTCCCTCCACACTCTCTCCCTCCCACACTCTCTCCCTCCACACTCTCTCCCTCCACACTCTCTCCCTCCACACTCTCTCCCTCCACACTCTCTCCCTCCACACTCTCTCCCTCCACACTCTCTCCCTCCACACTCTCTCCCTCCACACTCTCTCCCTCCACTCTCTCCCTCCACTCTCTCCCTCCACTCTCTCCCTCCACTCTCTCCACTTTCTCTCTCTCCACTTTCTCTCTCTCCACTTTCTCTCTCTCCACTTTCTCTCTCTCCACTTTCTCTCTCTCCACTTTCTCTCTCTCCACTTCTCTCTCTCTCTCTCTCTCTCTCTCTGGGGGGCCATAGGTACATTACCTGCAAGGTCCGCAGGCCATTATGTTGCACCCTCGTTCTGGTTAATTATAATGTTTAGAGGAACAACAGTTGTTGCGTAAATGATATTTTTAGGACTTCAATCACATTGACATAAATCATTGCTTGCTAAATGAGATAATAGATATTTCTCTCTATATATGTCATTCAGGCAGGTGATTCATTTTTGAAGACTCACTTTTTGTAAAACCCTTTATAAATCTAACTATCAAAAGCAATGTTGAGTAACAGTGACTAAAAAGGCAGCATTGTTCTTATAGAAATAACTTTTTGAAAGCACACTGTCGTCTGGGAACATTTTAAATTTGTAAGCACAATACAATACGTCACAAATATCTATGTATTTTAAGATGGAAAATCCCTGATAGTGCTACTGAAAAAGAGGCAACCTACTGCCCAAGTTGGGAGGGGGGGGCGGGATGCCCTCGCCAGGGTCGGACCCCTGACTCAAATCAACTCCGATGCCTGCGGTGCCGGTGCAAGGCTGCCTTCCTCGTCGAGGGGGGTAAACAACCGACTGTATTATTATTATTATTACATCTTGTAAAGCGCACGGCTACCTCCAACGGAGGTGTCCCGGCGCCGACAGCGATTGCGGGGTGATAGTACCTGATAGAGGAGGTTCTAGGGAAGGCTAAAGAGCCAGGTCTTAAGAGTCTTCCTAAATAGAGGTTCTGAGTTAGCCTTTCGGAGATCCTCGGGCATGGAGTTCCAGAGCGAGGCGGTTTTATAAGCAAATGATCGACCGCCCAGTCTAGCTTTTTTAAAGCGGGGGATAGCTAGGAGTCCCTGGTGATTCGATCTCAGAGTCCTATTTTGATTATATTTGGGCAATCTGTGCTTTAAGTATTTGGGGCCGGTATCTCTGGAGGACCTATAGGCAAGGGTCAGAGCCTTAAACTGAAACCTCTTTTTCACAGGCAGCCAGTGTAGGCTACCAGGTGTGGGGAGATATGATGGCGGAGTGGTACATTCCTGATGAGCCTAGCGGCCGCATTTTGAATGATCTGCAGCTTTCTGATGAGATAGTCTGGGAGACCCAAGTATAGACTATTGGTATAGTCTAACTGTGAAGTGATCAGTGCGTGAACTACCGTCTTCCTGCAGTCCATAGGCAGGAGATGTAGGAATCTCCTCAGGATTTTCAGCTTCCAGAAGCATGAGGATGAGACTAGGCATATCTGGGCTTTCCCTGAGAGGGCTGAGTCAAATTTGAACCCTAGATTTCTCGCAGAGAGGACAGGCAGAGGAGGGGGATTAAGTTCCGTTGGCCACCACAGTTCAGCTTTAGGTGGTGATGGCTGGTTCAAAAATAGAACTTCTGTTTTATCCGTGTTTAATTTCAGACAATTGTCTGTCATCCAGGATGAGATATTAATCAGACATTGTTTGAAGTTGGTGAAAGCTGCCTCAGAGTAATCCCTGAATGAAAACACCAGCTGGGTGTCGTCAGCGTACGAGACCACCTTGACACCGTGTTGTTCGATGATTGAGGCAAGTGGGGCGAGATAAACATTAAAAAGGGTCGGACTCCGGGCCGAGCCCTGAGGGACTCCACAGATCAACGGGCGAGCAGAGGAGACATATGGGCGTAGAAAGATTTTCTGGGAGCGGCCCTCAAGAAAGGAGCAAAACCAAGTAAGAATGGTGCCCCCCACGCCCATCTGCTCAAGCCTCTCCAGAAGGATCGGATGTGAGACAGTGTCAAATGCTGCGGACAAGTCCAACAGCACCAACATTGCATAATTACCATGGTCCAAGGTTTCTCATATTGTTTCCGACACTTCCAGTAAAGCTGTCTCAGTGCTATATCCTGACCTGAATCCTGATTGGGAGTCATGTAAAAGATTGTTCGATTCTAGGTAGGCTGAGAGTTGTTTCTGCACTTCCTTCTCCAAGATCTTAGCCGGTGCTGGCGAGAGGGAGATCGGTCTGAAATTCTTTAATTCAGTCGGGTCAGCATCTTCTTTCTTAAGAATGGGTTGTACTAGTGCAGTTTTCCAGATAGATGGATAGGTGCCTGAGTCTAAGGATGCATTCCAGATCTGGTTAAGTGAGGGGTTTAGTAATAGGGCAAGTGAAGTATAAAATTTAGCCGGACACGGGTCGATCGGGGATCCAGATTTGACTTTAATAAGTTGTTTAAGGGAGGCTTCAGAACTGAACTGGTGAAATTCACACCAAGTGTCTGAGCAGTGAGGTTTTAGTGGGGATGAGGTAGGGGTTTTTGTTGAGGTAAATGTAGAGTATATTGTTTGTATTTTATCCTGAAAAAAGGCAGCGAGATCCTCACACAAGGTGGCAGATGATGCAATAGTGCATTTCAAGGCCTCTGGCTTAATAAATCCTTGGACAATCCTAAAAACTTCTTTGGCAGAGTTGTCAGAGGCTATAATTTGATCAGCCAGAAAGGCCCTAATAGTGTGGCATTTGAGTTTTTTTAGTTGTTTTAATGCTGCTCTGTAAGCATTCTTAGTCTCAGCGTCATGTTTTCCGCCATGTCTGTTCTAACTTTTTACAGAGGCTTTTCTCCTTGCGGAGTTCATCTGTAAACCAGGGGGCGGATGGTTTGGTTCTAATTATTTTCGTATTTTTAAACGGGGCTACTTTATCAAGAGCTGTGGTAACCCAGCCATTGAAGGAGGAAGCATCACAGCTAGGTTCCCCTGTGAGTAGCAGAGAGGTGTTTGAGAGTGCTGGTCCCATTGATTCCAATGAGACTTTCCTCCAATTCCTTTTATTTTCATATTTGGCTATCACTGGATCTCTATAACTTGGACCCGTGAAAGTAAAAGGTATTAGGCTGTGATCTGACCAGGTAAGGGGGATAGGATCTGCCACATTTAAAGTAGGGACATTGGTAAAGATCAGGTCTAACAGATGACCGGCTTTATGAGTAGGAAGAGTAACCATTTGGGTAAGGTTTAAGCCCTTAAGGGAGTCGGATAGCTGAGAGGCTAAGGGGCAGTTGTTATTGTCCATATGGATATTGAAGTCGCCCAGGACAATGAACTTTGCATGTCTCAATGACAGATCAGCAATGAAATCGCAAATCTCCAACAGCTCAGACGACTCTGAGTCCGGAGGCCTATAGACCAGCAGTACTGCCACAGCGAAGGTGGGGGAGATTTTGATACTAAAGGACATCGCTTCAATTTTTCTGGTCTGATCAATTCTTTTATATGAGATCTCCCAGTGGTCTCTTAAGATCATGGCAAGTCCACCCCCCATTCTGCTGCCTGTCCGGTTGACTGTAATTATTCTATAACCTTCAGGAATGGCCAGCAGTATATCAGGGTTGGAACTTTCCCTCAACCATGTTTCAGTGAGAAACATGAGGTCAAGGGTTTTAGATTCAAGTGTTAGCCAGATTTCATCTCTATGTTTGGGGAGAGATCGACAGTTGATTAGACATGCGTTGATACTGGGCCCATCGGCTGATGTCCAAACTTTGAACAATGTTTCCGTACTAATGCCCTTCTGTCTGCATCCCTGGGTCTGTCCTTTATTAAAAGAAAAGGTGCAAGCCTTACAATGCCACTCTTGGCCTTCACCACCTGATTCGATGGTACTTGGGTTAAAGCTTGATGGTAGGGTGCAGCTTCCCCTGGACAGCTCAAGGAGTTTTTGCCTGGGCCAGACAATTCTTGTAGTACGGTCCAGACAGGCAGCGTGGCTGACACTGGACGCGGACGGGCGCAGACTGGCTTGCCGCGTCGGCTGCGCGCGCCCGCTGCGCGTCCGCTGTCCCATCCGCTTTAAATGGGAAGCGCGCGTTACAAAAGCTCCGCCCACTATGGCGTCAGAGCAGCTGAGCTGCGTATTGCTGCCAACCCCGACCTCCACACAATCGGCAAACAGCCGCGGTGGACCGGAGCGGGTGGCAGGTAAGGAAGTTCAAAAAGAATGTGCAAAAATACAATACAGGCTAAAAAGTATCTAAAACCACACTTTTTAAAAATAGACCGCTTTTTCCCTCAGAGGTTCCCCACAGTCGGTAGCCGCGAGGCAGTCCTACCGTGAATCATACGTGTACACTTTCTCTGCCAGCGGGTGCCCTCCCCTCCGGTCTGCCTTGCCAGTACAATTCTGCCTCGCTTGCCATGTACTGCCAGATTTAGCCAGAGCCAGGCTATTCCCGGAACACAACACACTTCTCTGCGGGGGAAACCGGCTGTTTGACTGTTCTTAAGGGAAGCACGCAGAGAGAGCGTTTGTAATGTAAATACTGCATTAGCGGCTACGTTGTGTTTTTTTAAATGTTACAGCTTCCCCATGATAACTCCGGTACAGAACTGATTTTAAAATGGGCGCGAATCTCAAGTTAAACGTTGAGCCTCGAAGAACATTTCTAGCTTTGATTTTCGTTAGAGCACAACATGCTGGTGCGGTTCAGGCTTCCACCCGCGCGATCACTGGAAACTGTCACTCCAGTTGGCAGCATTTCAGATCACAAACTTTACACCCTTAACACAGCCATAAATATTACCGTTTGCACGATACTGTATACATCATGATGAATTTTGTTGAAGACTTTTGTGCACCCATATTTTTGGACATCATGAACAACGAGCATAATGTAGTTATACACTATATTACACTGTAAACATTGATATTGGGCTATTATTTCTTTAAACAATTTTTCTACGACATGCAGAAGTGTTTACTAACTTGTTTACTAGGCATCAATTTAAGCCTGAGAGCCATGTTTCTTTTAAAATGGATGTCATTCTGTCTTCCCTGCACATTTCACTGTTCGTTATTAGTGCAGAACACAGTCAAACAGTTCCTTTTCCGTTGTGCTGGCTGCTCTACTCAAGTTTTGGTTTTCTTACTTGCCCCCTCCCAACTCCTCCTTTCCTAACTTCTGCTCACTCTTCGATAATCCCTTCCCTCAGTTAGTATCTCATTTTTAGCACCAATAAGCTTCTTTTTTGAGTGCCATTGCCCTCTTCCCCTGTTCACTGGTCCAGTGTGCTGCTGCATGATATTGAGCCTTTCTCGTTCTTATCTGGAACAATTACCACCACCACCCACACCCTGCATTGTATGGTTACTCCTATCCCCTTCAAGTATATGGTCTGATCATCTTTGGCTGCTCATTGCACTTTCTTGGGCTTATACTGGGTTCTTCCTACTCTGCTTCTAGTGTATAATGCTGCATTTCTCTCATTGCTCTCCTTCCTTCTACCGCCTGCTGCTCTTCTCCTCACTGTCCTTACTTGTGCCTCACGCTGCTCCTCTCCTCCTTGCTCTCCTTTCTTATGCCTCACGCTGCTCCTCTCCTCCTTGCTCTCCTTTCTTATGCCTCACGCCGCTCATATCCTCACTATCCTTCCTCGTGCCTCACGCTGCATTTCTCTCATTGCTCTCCTTCCTTCTACCTCCTGCTGCTCTTCACTGTCCTTCCTTGTGCCTCGCGCTGCTCCTCTCCTCCTCGCTCTCCTTTCTTATGCCATCACGCAGCTCATATCCTCACTCTCCTTCCTTATGCCATCACGCAGCTCATATCCTCACTCTCCTTCCTCGTGCCTCACACTGCTCTTCTCCTCCTCACCCTCTGTCCTTGTGCCTCATGCTGCTCTTCTCATTCTCCTTCATTGTGCCTCACGCTGCTCTGCTCCTCTCTCCTTCAATGAGCCTCACTCTGCTCTTCTCCTACTCACTCTCCTTCCTTGTGCCTCACGCTGCTCTGCTCCTCTCTCCTTCAATGAGCCTCACTCTGCTCTTCTCCTACTCACTCTCCTTCCTTGTGCCTCACGCTGCTCTTCTCCTCACTCTCCTTCCAATGCCTCACGCTGCTCTTCTCCTCCCCACTCTCCTTCAGTGTTCCTCATGCTGCTCTTCTCCTCCTCACTCTCCTTCCTTATGCCCCACGCTGCTCTTCTCCTCCCCACTCTCCTTCCTTGTGCCTCATTCTGCTCTTCTCCTCACTCTCCTTCCGTGTGCCTCATTCTGCTCTTCTCCTCCTCACTCTCCTTCCGTGTGCCTCACGCTGCTCTTCTCCTCACTCTCCTTCCTTGTGCCTCACGCTGCTCTTCTCCTCCTCACTCTCCTTCCTTGTGCCTCAGGCTGCTCTTCTCCTCACTCTACTTCCTTGTGCCTCAGGCTGCTCTTCTCCTCACTCTCCTACCTTGTGCCTCAAGCTGCTCTTCTCCTCCTCCTCACTCTCCTTCCTTGTGCCTCACGCTGCTCTTCTCTTCCTCACTCTCCTTCCTTGTGCCTCACGCTGCTCTTCACCTCACTCTCCTTCCTTGTGCATCATGCTGCTCTTCTCCTCCTCTCTCCTAGCTTGTGCCTCATGCTGCTCTTCTCCACTCTCCTAGCTTGTGCTGCATGCTTCTCTTCTCCTCACTCTCCTTCCTTATGCCTCATGCTGCTCTTCTCCTCACCCATCGTCCTTGTGCCTCATGCTGCTCTTTCCTAAATCTCCTTACTTATGCCTCATGCTGCTTCTCGCCTCCTCACTCTCTTTTCTTGTGCCTCACGCTGCTCTTTTCATCACTCTACGTCCTGTGCCTCACAGTGCTCTCCTCCTTACTCTCCTTCTTTGTGCCTCACGCTGCTCTTCTCCTCCTCACTCTCCTTCCTTGTGCCTCACGCTGCTCTTCTCACTTTCTGTCCTTGTGCCTCATGCTGCTCTTCTCATTCACCTTCCTTGTGCCTCACGCTGCTCTTCTCATTCTCCTTCCTTGTGCCTCACGCTGTTCTTCTCCTCTTCACTCTCCTTCCTTGTGCCTCACGCTGCTCTTCTCATTCTCCTTCCTTGTGCCTCACGCTGCTCTTCTCATTCTCCTTCCTTGTGCCTCATGCTGCTCTTCTCATTCTCCTTCCTTGTGCCTCACTCTGCTCTTCTCCTCTTCACTCTCCTTCCTTGTGCCTCGCGCTTCTCTTCTCCTCACGCTCCTTCCTTGTGCCTCACGCTGCTCTTCTCACTCTCCTTCCTTGTGCCCGACGCTGCTCTTCTCATTCTCCTTCTTTTGTGCCTCACACTGCTCTTCTCCTCCTTGCTCTCCTTCCTTATGCTATGCTGCTCCACAACTAACAATTCCAATCCAATCCGCATAATTGCACGAAACACCACTTAATACATCCATAACACATGGGTAAAAGACATTGCCATTTACAACGCCAAAAGCTCGAAATCAAGCAAATGCGAGACCTATTGCATTTCCAATGCTTGTTAAAAGTTTGTAACACGATCTCTGGTCTAAGCAGCAGATAACAAGAAAGAACCCCCTCGTCACAGACACTACATAAGATGCTGCACTCGAGAAAAGCAAGGATGCAAACACCTCCATCACGGATTACAGGTAACCTTCCGTGAAAATGCAGAGAAAACACACTTGCTATGCCTTGAACAAGCCGACGAAGTTAGGAGGATTAGTGCTTTACAGAAGTGGTTCTTCAACATGGGCATCTGCTTTGTTTAGATCTGTAAGAGCTTCCGGTTGAGGTTTCATTTCTGTGAAATGAGTATTGTGCCAGAATGAATCCTGCCCTACGTATTTATCCAAGAAGAGGCCCCCGTTTTGTGCAATACTTCTACCCAACTGGAGTACTTTCTACTGCCAAATTACTAAGTGCTTCCTCGTTGGCTAAATGTATAGCGCATCTCCTACACTACAACTTCGTAAAGGACACTGAGGAAATGTCTCCAGTGACCTTGTGTGTCTGTAAATTGGCCAATGTGATTGTTCCTTGAGCATCTTCATCAGATAACTTTACAAAGTGGAACTGCAGCGAAAACACACTTGGATGATTTCTACTTTACAGAAGTATGCTTCTTTGTTCACCCCACAAGTGCAGGAAGCACGCAAGCAATTCGCCCCTATGAAGCGCAAACCGAGAGAGCTAAAGCTTGAGTATGCTATGTTGTACCCTGCTAGATTGAAAGTAACCATTGAGGGTAAGGCTAAGGTATATAATGACCCTCAAGAACTACAGCAAGCACTTAAAAAGTATGGTAAAGACAGCAGGAAGAAGCTTGCTCCGAAGACAGAGGGTGGAGATGGTGATATGCGCAGTGATTCAGATTAATATAGATGGTAAAACTGGGGTCCCCGGTTAAGAGTATAAGCAATGCCGTGTTTAGCATGAATGCAGTGAATATTAATAGATGATATAACGATGTATAAGTTACTAGAAACTTAATAGTTAGAGTTAGCAAAAGCAAAAGGGCAGTACGCAACTGTTTATGGTAAAGGGTAACAGATGGTCGCAGCACAGAGTGTTATAAGCAAATAACCTCCTGGTTAGTATCCTATTGACGGCGGTCAGAGGCCATTGGTGAGAACAAGCAGGTGGGCACCCCCCGCCCCCAAGTGTAATACACACCGGGTGTTAGTTCATTATGGTTTCTTTTTTTGTTTTGCTTGGGATAGGGTGGGGTAAGTAGTTCAAAGCCATGCTATTTGGGAAGGACATGGCGTGAGTGGGGGGTTGAGGGTGGGGGGGGTAACACAATTAATGCAATCAGTGTGGCAGCCAGCAGAGTTGGAATGAATAAGTTAGAGAATGCCGTTGGTTTTTCACAATGTATCACTGTGAAAGCGAGATGTCAAAGTTTGGAACATGTCTGCTACGCACACCTCTAGCGCCACTTCCACTATAAAACTCATGTCCTGGAATGTAAGGGGCTTAAACGATCACAGAAAGATCAGGAAAGTAGTTGCGTATCTACAGCAACATATGGTAGATTTAGCCATTCTCCAAGAGTCACACCTGCCCCCAGATACAGGCCTGTTGTCCCCACGTAGAATGAAGGGTACATGTATTGCCTCAGGATTTACAACGCACGCTAGAGGTGTATTGATATGGGTGCGTAGGAATTCAGGCTTACAAATACGTGAAGTGGAAGTTGACAAGGAGGGGAGATACGTCCTTGCCAGATGCTTTAAAGATAACTTCCAGGTGCTACTTGTTGGCATCTATGGGCCCAATTACGACGACCCCCAGTTCTATCACTCCTTACACGGCAAGATTATGCGGCATTCAGATATAACACAACTCTGGGCAGGGACTTTAATTGCATACAAAACCCAGAGCTAGACAGATCAAAAGGTCCCCAGAGACACCCATCTAAAGCTGCTAGAGCAATTGCTGAGATGGTGGAGGGTTTGGCAGACGTCTGGAGGCATAATGAACCCTTGGGTAGGGAGTATGCCCATTACTCTTCAGTCCACGATATCCATACCAGAAAAGATTATTGGTACACATCAAAAGAATTATTACCCCTCATAACCGTATGCACACACATGGCTCGCACTCTCTCAGATCACTCCCGTCTCGTTAAAATTAGTCATTAGGGATCTTCGTTACAGTACATTCACATGGCGATTCCCACAATATTCTTTACTGGACCTAGTATTTCGGGAGGAACTTGGCAAGGCAATAGACTAGTATTTCGACACAAACATAGGGAGTGTACCTAAAATGAGCACCATTTGGGAGGCGTTTAAGGTGTATTACTATTTCAATGCATGCAGGTGTACTTAAATCAATTAGAACACAACTAGGCAAAGTGGAGGCAACACGGTCATAACTTGAGCAGTGTTTCCAGGAAAGCAGCGACCCCCAAGTATTATCCCTAATTAGAGCAAACAGACGAATTCAATGAGCTCGCGCAATCGGAGGTCAAACATCTGGGGAAATATGCTACGGCGAGGATTTATGCTGAAGAGTACAAACCTAGTTCAGTATTGGCCAAATTAACACACCCACCCAGAGGTGAGAATGAGATAGCGCAAATATCTGATAAAAGCGGGGCGTTGGTAAGGGGCTCACCTGCAATAGTTGAGACGTTTAGCGAGTATTATGAGCGCTTGTATACCACGCGAACACCCAACATATCGGAATCGGACGAATATTACCTCGTCCAGATAGCAATGAAGTGGCTCTCAGACTCGGACAGAGAAAGGCTGTTGGCCCCCCTACGGCCAACTGAAATCACTGCGGCATTAAAAGACATGCCTAATGAAAAAGCACCGAGGTCTGACGGACTGACGGTTGCATTCTATAAGACCTACCAGGATCGCCTAACGCCCCACTTGATGAATCTATTCGAAGAAATGGCAAAGGAAGGAGTTATGCCCCCTTCAATGCGGGAGGCCATCCTGGTCACGTTACTCAAGCCTGGGAAACACCCAGAACATTGCTCCTCTTACAGCCCCCTCTCGCTATTGAATACAGACGCCAAACTTTATGCTAAGATACTAGCCAACCGACTAGCCCCCCTGCTACCAAAACTAATAGGCCAGGAGCAGACGGGATTCGTCCCTGGGCGTTCCTTTACATGTAATTTAAGAACCCTCTTTGACACCATAGCACGAATCAACCCAGGCGTTAAAGCTGCCGCCCTTTTCATAGATATTGAA
Source organism: Calotriton arnoldi (assembly GCA_963921515.1). NCBI lineage: Eukaryota > Metazoa > Chordata > Amphibia > Caudata > Salamandridae > Calotriton > Calotriton arnoldi. Next base: position 54,208 of record CAWUFW010001837.1, read on the forward strand.
AAGACTTTTGACTCTATGGAATGGAGGTTTTTATATGCGGTTCTCAAGAGAGTGGGGGTGGGTGAGATATTCCTGAAATTAGTGCAAGTATTATATACGACCCCGTTGCACGGGTAAGGGTCAATGGGCTGTTTTCATCACCGATAACCATTACAAGGGGTACCAGGCAGGGATGCCCCCTGTCCCCACTACTATAAGCCCTGGTGGCGGAACCCCTAGCCTGTGCTATGCATGAATACCATGCCCACAGAGGTATTCGGTCGCCCCATTACAACCTGGTCATCTCAGCATATGCGGATGACCGGCTTCTTTATATTCGGGATCCGGAACAAAATTTAAAACCAATGCTACAGGAAGTTACATTATTTGGGAAACATTCAGGCCAACACATCAACTGGTACAAGTCACTGCTGTTTCCACCTACGCAAACAGACGATCCTGTGGAACGGACCTCAGAACCTGTTCCCTATCTGGGGTTCCAGGTACACACTGACCCAGAGATAATATAACGCAAAACTATGGGTGAGCAGTGCAAAAGCTGAAAGATTCTGTAGATAAATGGATTAAACTCCCATTGTCGCTTATAGTTCGCATAGCCTTGATGAAAATGATAATACTTCCCCGCTTCCTATTTTTATTCTCGAATATACCAACAGATTATCTAAATCCTTTTTCCAAAATCTTCGCACCTTGTTAATACGATTGGCATGGGCGGGGGAGCAGCCCCGGATAAAATGGGAGATTTTAACGAAGAGCTACAGTGAGGGCGGTCTACACGCTCCAGATCTGGAGGGCTATTACAGAGCGGCACAGGTACTGCACGCACATTACTGGTTACATGCCACAATTACATATTGAAAGAAATATGGTAGACCCCATTCCATTACCCAGGATGCTGGTCAGCGATAAAAGTGGGGAGATCTCGAGGGTTGGACCCGATTGGATGTACAAGTACCCAAATGAAAAACATAGCAGTTGCTCAGTGTATTACACACCTATATTCACCTAGGTGGCCTGTTGAATGGTGTACCTGGTTCCCGCTATACGAAGACAAGGCAGTCATACAAACACTCTATAAATTGCAAATAACGCGGATGGGGGAATTCTTTCACGAGGGCGTGGTAAAAACCTGGGAGTGCATCCGGGCGCAGATGCCCCAGACCTCGGCTTTTGATGCATACCAGTATCACAGAGCTAGGCAGGCGCTACGCTGTGCTTCGGGAGACACCTTGGAGGAACCGCAGGAGCTGAAGACATTGACATATTTGCTGCAAGCCACTTTTCCGCAGCGCAGCATTACTATGCTTTATCCACTCAGTAGAAAAAAGGCGAACATGATTCCGCACAAAACTCAGTATGCGTGGCAAGAAGAGCTAGGCACGGTGATCACGGAAGAGCAGTGGGCACGCTGCTATGCCAACACTAAATCAGTCTCACAAAATGGACGTCATAGAATAATACACTATAAATGTCTCCATAGCGCATACTACACTCCAGTCAGACTATTTAAGTATGGCCTTGCAGCAGATGACAGGTGTCTAAGATGCGGGGCTGGACACGCAGGCTTCTTACACTTGGCATGGGAATGCCCGGGCATTCAAGCATTCTGGAGGGAGGTATTCTCGACCCTAACAGAAATCCTAGAAGTTCCTATTCCAGAAACCCCGCTCGTAGCGTTTGCTAGGGTATGACAAAGACCTGCGTAAAGAAGGGCGCAAACTGGCGGCCATCAGCCTATTATTAGCGAAACGCAAGGTAGCAATGAGATAGATGGGTGGATCACTACCAAAAGTTTTAGATTGGAAATCTGACCTGGAGTACTGTTCCACGCAATCGGATTACAATGACCTAGTTCCAGAAAAATGCAGGCCTAAAGATATATGGGGTCCCTATCAGATCTTTATGTCACGCAATGTAACCTCCGGAGAAGAGCAGGCGGGACCCAACCGAACAGACATGGTACACGATACGGAGTAGAGGGGGTGGGGGGGTAGGGAGGGAGTGAGTACGTGTGCAGGAGCCATATACTTGATAGACATAGGAGGGAAAGTATTAGCTAAATAAACATAGGAGGGCACCCGGGCTGGGGGTGGTGGGTCGAGGTAATAACGTATTGTCCACAATGTATAATCATGTGTTATTTTTTCTACTCACGGCATGTAATATTCTGTATTTGTATAATGTGCTGCTTACGGATTGTATGTTATAATAAAAATTAATAAAGTTAAAAAAAAAAAGTATGCTTCTTTGTTAGGTGGAGATGCAATAATATTCGTAGGTATGAAAACCCCAGCTCCAAAATCCTCGGGGGACCTTTTAGTAAACTGTATCATCCTGGGGAAAAGGGCAGGAAGACGTTGCATACCGCTAATGTATATGCAGCGGGAGCAAACAAGTGGGGCTTTTAGGCAAGTTTCCATACTGATAGTTTTTAAAAGTTTAGAACAATATCACTGGTGTCAGCAGCAGATGGCAAGAAAGTACCCATTAACAAATGGGGGGGGGGCAACTCCCTTCCCCGGGCCGATTTTGGCCCAGAGGCCTCCATCCCCTGGGGCCCAGCTATTCTACATTGGGACTGCAGGGGGGCCTGAAGGACCACTGCGGTCCCTGCCGGCTCCCTGCCTCCTGCGGGAGCCAGCATTGCTTTCACACACAGGGAGCTGCTAAACATGAAGCTCCCTGTGTGTGAAAGCAATTAGTCTGTTTCCCTACTCGCTTGACAGTGGGCAGGGAAACCGACGAAACCTCAGCTTCCAGCAAGCGAGTGTTTGCTGTGTCTTGGCAGGAGTGGTTAAAGCTCCCGCCAACCCACAGCAAACAGCTAGGGTGGAGGTCCCCAGGGCCATCCATAGCTCCACGAGTGGGGCCGAGCAGCCTCCCTCCATTATATTATAAAGCCCCGGGGAGGTGGTGGTACCCGGGGCTGCGGGGGCTGGAATTGCCCCGGGGAGGTGGCGGTCTCCGGGGCTGTGGGGGTATACCGTGGGCACCCCACATTAATTTTATGTTTCAGGTGGGGGTCACCAGGGTGCAGGAGGAGCCGCTGGGGCATCCCTTGCATACTCTAAAAGCAATGCCCATAGAGGTGGCGGTCCCGGGGGCTTTCATAAGCCCAAGGAGGGGGGCCAGTGTGCCCCCCTCCTGTTTTTATGTTATGCCCCCGGCATACTCGGGGATCATTTAAAGGCAAGCGCGGGAGAGCGCTTGTTTTTCCCCCGCGAATTCACAAATATTGCAATTCCATATACAAATATAGTACAAAAATACGAGGAGACGCCCAGACCAATGTTTGGGAGTCAGGGTATTCCTATCCTGCCCTCTTTCTTTTTTTTCTTCACTTTTTTTGTGGCCTTGGCTGAAGCGGAGTCCCAAGATGGCTGCCAACACTTCCTGGTTGAAGTGCGGACAGCCAATCAGAGCTCTACATTTCCCTGCACAAGCTCGTTATTTTTCGCGAAGTTGTCATGGCCATAGATATCACTAACTGTATTTTCTCAAATTTCTCAACAACTACTCAAGGGATTTACACCAAATAACAACAAAAAAAAAAACACAATTTGTGTAACCAAATCTACCTTTCTACCAAATCTGGTGAAATTCCATCCAGTGATTCGGGCCACAGGCTTGTCTAAAGAATCTATGAGAATTAACATGGGAAAATGCACTGTTTTTTACACCCCTTTTTCTCAGCACCCACTTGACGGATCACCCCGAAACTCTCTATGCACAACAAAACTCACTATGACACTTTTTTTGGAAAATTTTGTGAGATATACACACACACACACACACACACACACACACAATATGGGATTGCTCCATCAGCAAGAGGTACTGGACGCAGCTACACTTTACACTGGGGGAAGTGAGGGGAAGACCTATAGCACTGCATCCTAAACTGGCAATACTGGGAATCATCAAAGGATTTGGGGGGAGTGAGGGGGGACTCTTGAATAGAGCTCCCCAATTTTGTGAAAATGTTAAAGGAATGGACTACTGCACCCACGCTGAAAAGGTCATATATAAGGTGCAAGGGTGCCCCAAAAAATGGGAACATCTGATACCCATGGTGGCAACACTTTCATGTAATATTACCCAATGAACAAGGTACTTACCTTCGTTAACACTCTTTCTGGTAAAGTCTCCATCTAACCGCAGATTCCTCACCAGATGCACAGCCCCAATAGCAAATTGGGTGTGATGAGAGTCTAGACGTGGGATCTTATTAATGTCCAATCACAGAATGGTAAGGGTCGGTGAAGAATCTGCAGCTAGATAGTCTCTACCAGAAATAGTGAAACCAAAGGTAAGTAATTTGTGCTTTTGATAGAGACTTCTAGCTGCAGATTCATCAAATTCTGAATAGACACTAAAGCAGTACCTATTCAGAGATGGGTCTGTGGATGACTCAAGCCAAAAAAAGTCTACAGGACCAGCAGGCAATAGGCCCCTGTCAGTGGATCTGACTGTCCAGACAATAGTGCTTTGTGAACATATGGAGGGCTGCCCATGCAGCCACCCATCTAATGTCCAGGACAACGACTCTGCATTCCTATGCTGTAGCAGTAGTAGGTTCCGCCCAGGTAGAATGAACATGCAGTCCTTCAGTAGGCTGCTTTTTGGTCAAAGCGAGGCAGATCTTAATGCCAAACATGATCCAGGTGGAGGTGGTGGTCTTCTGCACAGCCTTGCCTCTTTTCACTCCAGAGAACCCCACAAAGAAATGATTGTCCACCCTGTGTTCTTTGGTATGATCAATATAAAATCATAGATACAGGTCTTAACAGTAAAGTCTCTCCTCTTCCGTAGAGGGGTGAGGCAGCGCAGAGAATGATGGCAAGGTGATGTTTTGACAGAAGAGTAATAGTGTCACAACTTTAGGCAAGAAGGATGCCTATGTCAACTAAACCAGCTTGTCTGGAAAGAAGGTGCTGTATGGTCGAGTAACACGGAGAGCCTGAAGCTCATTTACACCGAGCCGATGACATGGTGATCAGGAACACTTTCTTAAGGATGAGTAGCCACAACAGACAGCTGTGAAGCGGCTCAAAGGGAGTGCAGATATGTGAGGACCAAGTTAAGGTTTTATCACACTAAAGGGGTTGTTTGGAGTAATTATCATCCACGGTACCACTCCACTATACTCACAAAAAGGTAACGGGATGGTTGAAAAATATAAGCAAAAAACTACGGTGTAAGTGTAGGGAAAAGGGCATTAGTCTTGTTAAGACGAGAACCGTCACTCACCCAAAGGTGACATGCTTCATCATTGGGTTCCCTCTTACACACTGTGACCGCAAGGTACACAGTGTGGGCTACAACTCTCCCTCAGGAGAGGAGCGTGAGGTGTTTTTAATCATCCAATGGTAGACGGAGTGAGGGGCAGAGTGCAAATTAATTATAAAAAGTGAATTAAAACTAACTCATGGGAGACTAAGATAACTTTAATAGGTGTCCCCAATGGTTAGAGCTAAAAGCTTAGTGAAAAATAGGGGTATAGATATTCCCTATTGAGTTCAGGTCGACATGTTTCTGCCTGTGTGACCTACTGGTTCATGGCATTCCTCAGGACCCACTTGTAGTCACTCTGCTATTTTCGTGCAAAAAAATAATACTAAAAAGTGAAAAATACCATACTCTAATGTGATGGAATCAGTCAATGTGGTACCAGCTGCAGTCTGGTCCACAGTCTGTAAAAAGTATGGACATTGATTAGAAATTATTACATAGTATATAAACCAAATACATTTCCCACATTATATGTGTACACACACCGGTGTGAACCCCACCTCACAGCACACGTGATACAAAATTCATATTAGCATGCTAGAGTGGTTAAATATCTCACCACTTGGGTACTATTAATGTACCTCCACCTTCAAGAGGTCCTTTACTGACAGATCCCAGGAGTATGAAGGTGTTGAAATAAAAATAAAGTAATAACGTTAGAATAAAAGGATTAGAGTAAGAACACAGACCCTCTCTATTTCAATCACTAGTGTTCAGCTTATCATATGGTGTAATATTACTTTGAATATGTTGTGCACTCACTACTAGTTCAGAGCCATTAAATCACTCGCTCAATCTAGGATCATCCCCTTCCATAGGGTTATTCACAACACATGGAACAAATATGTAATATCCTCTCATATTATTGTAACAGGGCTCTTACTGAGTTTTTAGGCATACCTTAGTTCTGCTTTGTGCATAATCAGTGTGTATATATATATATATATATATATATATATATATATATATATATATATATATAGCTGCAAACAAGCCCAGTACTCCAGTACTCCAAGAACAAACGGCAAGAGCAGACCCAATATAGTGCAAGTTGCTTTTATTTTCTTCCAACCATCACCATGTTGCCATTACGCATTTCGGCCGTACGAGCGGCCTTGATCACATGACAGCGCTTAGGAGGGATAGGTGAATTTTTAAAGTGCAGGTGACCAATGGCAATCCATATAGACATAGTAAAAATACTACACAAATCTATATCCCTGTATAAATACAGTAATAAAAATGTAGTGATTACAGTAGCTCCAAAGTATGCTGGTAAAGTACTATCTCAACCTGACAAATCGATAAAACAGGGAGAATGTATAATCTATTGTATAATACAAGTACACATTATTACAAATAATTGCATGTTAAAATGGATACCAAAGGTTAAAAAAGAAGATAATACCACCTAAAACCCACCTAAAAAAGAGATCTTAAAAAATGTTTTAGGTCCTATATGCTAAAACCACCAGTTTGTGCAAATATACAATATAGTGCAATGAGAACGTGTCAATAATTAACCACAATGTGCAAATTTCTGAACTAGCTGCCAAACGACATTATACCATCTAAAATGATATTTTTAAATAATTATATACACAGAGAAGAAAAAGATATAAAATACAACTGATCAAGAGCAGCAAGGTTGATTCCCACAAATGTTTTTACATATCCTCAATATAAAATACATTTCAACCTTAAAACACTCCACTAGAAAAGTTAAAAAAGGTGTAAAAAAAGGTTTGCAACCTACAAAAACCATAAATATGTAAATTTAAATATATACATAAATGTATAAAAAACATTTACATTTGATGATATGAAGATTTATAGAAACACCCAACGTTTCATAAACAACTCATATATGCTGAGAGATTTCTTTGTATTATTCATACACACATAGATAGCTCAACCTAATTTGAAGCAGAAGTGCATATAACACTCCTGCTCAACAGGAAGCTCTTACTCAAGAAAAAAGTTTTTGACATTTTAAAGATAAGTGTATAAATCTTCACTCGTGTTCAGCCCATTTGGCTGTTTAGTGTTAAGTTCCAGAATATATCTTGTTTCTAGGCGCCTAAGTTTGGATTCCCTATTCCCACCACGTTTAGATAATGGTATAGAATCCAATACAAAGTACTTAAAATGCTTAAGGCTGCTGTTATGTACATCTTTAAAATGCCTGGCTACCGGGTAACTCGGGTCACAGTTCACTATAGCTCGAGTATGCTGTAAAACCCTCTTATGAACAGACAGCTTTGTGCTCCCAATATAGAGCAAATTACAACTACATTGCAAAGCATAGACTGCAAATTCAGTTTTACACGACAGGTATTTATTTATTGGGTAGACCCTATCACTAAATGGTGTCTGATATGTTTTGGTATTCACACCAAATTGACAGGCTTTGCAAGAAGGACATTTAAAAAAACCTTTCCTTTGCTTAAGCCATGAGCTAGGTTCAATGTCCTCTGGATTGTTATTTACCAAAACATTACCCATCGTTGGTGCCCTACGGAAAGTAATAGCTGGTTGTTTAGGTAAAGAACTTCCAATAACTGGATCACCCAATACCGTGTGCCAGTTACGGCGTATAATGGATCTAATCTGACCCTCCTGTCTGGAGTACCCCAGTATTAGTCTCGCTGTATTGTCTGGTACATTGTATGATACGTGACCAGACCTGACTCGGTGTTTTATCAGATCCTGCCTTGCTTTACTTCTTGATTTGGCTATTGCAGTCTCAATTGTCTGTTCCTTGTAACCCCTATTTAGAAATCTATTTTTACATTCCTGTTGTTTTTCCTGAGCATCCAAATCCTCACTACATATTCTCCGAATCCTAAGCATTTCCCCATAGGGGATGCTATGTATGAGGTGTTGTGGATGTGAGCTTGAAGCATGTAATATGGCATTGCCAGCAGTAGATTTTCTAAAAAGGGTTGTTGCCAGTTTGTTACCACAGATATATACTTCAGTGTCCAAAAAGGTTATGCTAACACGGCTAATAGAGTACGTAAACTTCAGATTGAGATTATTCGTATTGATTTCCCCAAGGAACTCATGTACTTCTTGTTCTGTTCCATTCCAGATGACAAACAAGTCATCTATGAATCTTAACCAAACAATTACCTTGTTTTCCAAAGTATGAGCATATTTCTTTTGAGGACCAGCTTCTCCCACCATCCCAAAAAGAGACAGGCATAACTAGGGGAGAAGCTGGCCCCCATTGCCACACCTTGTATCTGCTGATATATTTGATTTTTATAAAGGAACAAATTATTTTCAAGACAAAACAGCAGTAGGTCCAATATCATCTGGTTATGTTTAGCAAATTTCAGCGGTCTATTAGATAAAAAGTAATCGACTGCTTTCATTCCATCACTATTTCTAATGCAAGTGTATAATGATACTACATCCACAGCCAATAAAAGATAGGTATCCTGCCAAATTATATTTTCAATTTTGCTAATGAAATCAGTAGTATCCTGTACATAAGAATCCAGTGATTTCATGTGTTCCTGTAAAAAAGAATCAATATAAACAGACATATTAGCCAATGGCCCATCACAAGCGGAAATGATTGGTCTACCTGGTGGCTTTGTTAATGATTTATGGATTTTTGGAAGGAAATACAGCACCGGGATTGTGGGGTTCTCTTTCTTGAGATACTTAAACTCCTGCAAATTAAGCAACCCTGTACTTCTCCAAGCCAATAGTTTGTTAAAAAACTCATCCTGAGCTAGCTTAAATTTAAGAAAAGAACTTTTACGGTAACAATCAGTATCATTTAATTGTCTTGCTGCTTCCTCAGAATAATCATTCAAAGACCATAGAACCACATTCCCACCTTTATCCGCCTTCCTGACCACTATTTGCTTATCATCCTTAATTTTAGACATCACCTGTCCATATTTCCAATCAAAATCAGTGGTTTTAGTTTTAGTTTTACTTGTGTGAGCATGAAGCTGTTTAATTTCCTTAACCACATTCTCGCTAAACATATCCAAAGAATCCTTTGGCATCATAGGGACAAATTTGGATTTTTCTTTAAACTCCGTGTCAGGCTTAGCACAGGTTTCAAATCTAGGGGACAAAAGATCCTGAGTAGTTAGATCCCTAAAACTATCTTCGTTCTCAGGATTTTCACAACTTAAACTATGCAAATTCTTTAGAGTACTTAAATCAGAAACAGTGAGGTTACTATTTATCATACCACAGCCCAGTGGGTCATCATTTCTCTCCCACTTAATGATTCCTGTTGCCCAGCTTTTGTTTTATGGTACTTCTGGAGTTTTAATTTTCTCACAAATTTATAAATATCTGCTCTTGTATTCGCATAATTTAAGTTGGTTTTGGGACAGAATGACAGACCTAAGGACAAAATCTCCTGTTCAACTGTACTGAAATTAACATCCGTTAAATTAACAATCGTATTGTCCATATTACTCTTGTCCCTTTTGTCAATGTCCACATCATCATTTACTGCCTCCTTCTCCATTGGCCCCGTCCCTCTTCGGTTTGGAATTTGTGTTGCTTCCTCCTTTTTCTGGTTGCCCTTCTACGTTCCCGCCGGCTCTTTGTCCTTCGTTTTTTGCCGGATTAGCAACACCTGATCTAAGGGTTTCCCGACGACTTCTTCTTAAACATTCCAATTCTTCACCCAGGGACGGTTTCACTGCTCCCAGAGCTACCCTGACATCAGTATTTTCACCCTCCGTTTCACTTTCAGTGACTGAACTTAATTCTGATGCCGATACTGCCTCCCCTGAATTTCATTATGTTCCAGGGGATACTTTCTATTTCGTGTTGGTTTATTCCTAAAGGAATCGTACTTTTTAGCAAATGTAAAGATTTGCCCGTTGGCATAATCATCCTTATCTCTCTGAAATTTATATGTTTTTCTATGCTTTATTTTCTCCTCCTCTTTATTCAATCGAATTGTCATTTCATCATGGTATTTCTTTCTTTGTTGTACATCACCTTGTAAATCAATCTCAGTTGTAAGCAACTCAATCTTTTTCTGCAGCTCCTCTCGATCTATTTCGGCGTATTTGACTAAGATCTGAACCAAACGCCGCGAGGAGTCCAAATTGCTCTCTGCCCACTCCAACATCATGAGTGGGTTTGGGGCATCGTAACTGGGGGCTAGCATAATTCTTAGCCCCTCGGTATCCTTCCAACATCAAGATATTTCTGGAGGGACTTAGCCTCCCACCATTTTGCTGTTTCCTGTCGCATTAATTTCTCCAAGATGCAGTAATTTTCCTTTAGCCCCTTTACTCCTGTCCGTGTATTTTCACTCCCAATGTCGCTTGGTTGCGGTCTATTTGGAGGATTGTCCTGAAACATTTCCTCCGCTGCAGACTCGCGATCCCTTATCGCTGTGGCAAACATGGTGAAAGTTAGAAGCTGTGTAATAATTTTAAAATGCGCACCGTTGTGGAGTCTGACCCTGTTACACTTCAATCTTTACGGTGAAAAGAACTACCACAGTTCAAAACCTCCCAACCTGTGTATTGTTGTAGCGCAAATGTACCTGGATGGAGACAGTGCCACAATGCCGATGCAAACGATCCCGTCACGGCTTCCAAGCTCTGTGCCTCGCTTGTTACTTGCCGGTACTACCGAGATTCGATTCTCAACTTGGCTCCGTCAACTCCTTACGTGAAAGGCGCTAACACAGGGGCTCCGTAGATTCCTGAACCGGAATAACTTTGAAGTGCTTCCAGAACCTCCGCGCCGTCTACTCCAACACCAGCAGAAACTGACGAAGTGTCAACAGCTCGGCGATCCGTAGGCAAACGACCTCCAACCACAGAGCCAACTTCAAGAGAGGGGGTCCACTTATCCGGAGGCGGTCAATCCGGCAAATACAGCTGCAAACAAGCCCAGTACTCCAGTACTCCAAGAACAAACGGCAAGAGCAGACCCAATATAGTGCAAGTTGCTTTTATTTTCTTCCAACCATCACCATGTTGCCATTACGCGTTTCGGCCGTACGAGCGGCCTTGATCACATGACAGCGCTTAGGAGGGATAGGTGAATTTTTAAAGTGCAGGTGACCAATGGCAATCCATATAGACATAGACATAGTAAAAATACTCACAAATCTATATCCCTGTATAAATACAGTAATAAAAATGTAGTGATTACAGTAGCTCCAAAGTATGCTGGTAAAGTACTATCTCAACCTGACAAATCGATAAAACAGGGAGAATGTATAATCTATTGTATCTTACTGAGTGTTTACACATACCTTAGTTCTGCTTTGTGCATAATCAGTATATATATATATATATATATATATATATATATATATATATATATATATATATAGCGTTAACAACATCTCTCCTGCACAAACGGTATACATAGGATTGTCGAACATCGGAGTGCTTTCAGATGTAGGAAATCCAACACAGGTATGACTAGACATTATCTAGAAATGGCCCATTCAGAAGATGACTTGATGTGGGTCATAATTGATAATCCCAGATATGACATCAACATGGGTCCTTTAGATAGAGTCCTTTTCCGACGTGAACAGAGATGGGTCTTCCGCACCAAGAGTCATATTATAGGGCTCAATGAAGACATTCCGTGGTGTTTGCTCTAGGATAGACACTGAATTACTTAAAGAATACAAAATAACTATGTCCCTGAGTAACGTAGTACCATGCAGAGCGTATATCTGAATAGGAAATATGTGTATGAAACCACAAAATAAACAACACTCTTAATGAAGCTCCTATTACATAGTTTATGTAGCTTGAACTATTACAACAATATATCACAGGAGCAACTTCTGGATCACTGTGGACGATGCTATGTGGTCTCACTAATAAGCATCGATCACAATAGATATCCGAGACTATTGTTGAATAGACAAGATGAGCTTTCTTATGCAATCTTTGTTGTATAGCACTTTCTTTTAAAATTTGTTTTAACCGCTTCGATGCGGCGCAAATTCCCCCGCTGTGCGGGCGAATTCCACGCGTGCGCAGAACGGACGGCCCCCGTCCGTCCTCAGCACACGGCCACCGTGACGTCAGACGGCCGGGGGCCGTCCGACGCATGGAAGAGGTTAAAAATGTGTTTTTCCGAATACTGGATATATGTTAACTCACCAAGTATACTTATTACCTTTTCTACAATCCCCCTCATTAAATATGTGCAGAGCGCTTGTATTCTAAAGCATTACAAAATTGAAACTACATCTCCCATGACTACAAGGAGCCGGAAGTGTAAGGAACTACATCCGGGTCACGACGCGAGCAAGAGCGTGAATAACATTTATAACCGGAGGGAACAAACACCTTTTCCCCTCCAGTCTTTACAACAATGAGGCAGACTATAGAGATTGAGGTAAGGGGTTGCCGTTCTTGTTCTGCGCAATAGTCGCTGTTATTACGCTAGTCTGGGTGATTTAGTAAATACCGATGTCCGCTTTTTGCCGTAACGAGTCAGATACACGTCCATTTGTACCTGTTGGGGCTAGAGAGACGCTGTCAGCTGTGTTGAGAAATAGACTAGTTACAAAGGTGGACTAAGGCACGCATAAGACACAGGTTTAGCCCTATGACAATAATAGGAATTGTTACTACATATTGTATACTCGCTCCATGTACTAAGGTACGTATATAACACACAGGAATAGCTCTCCAAAAATAACAGGAGGTGTTACGGTATACCGTTTGTGCAGGAGAGATGTTGTTAACGCTATATATATATATATATATACTGATTATGCACAAAGCAGAACTAAGGTATGTGTAAACACTCAGTAAGAGCCCTGTTACAATAATAGGAGAGGATATCACATATTTGTTCCATGTGTTGTGAATAACCCTATGGAAGGGGATGATCCTAGATTGAGCGAGTGATTTATTGGCTCTGAAATAGTAGTGAGTGCACAAACATATTCAAAGTAATATTACCCCATATGATAAGCTGAACACTAGTGATTGAAATAGAGAGGGTCTGTATTCTTACTCTAATCCTTTTATTCTAACGTTATTACTTTATTTTTATTTCAACACCTTCATACTCCTGGGATCTGTCAGTAAAGGACCTCTTGAAGGTGGAGGTACATTAATAGTACCCAAGTGGTGAGATATTTAACCACTCTAGCATGCTAATATGAATTTTGTATCACGTGTGCTGTGAGGTGGGGTTCACACCGGTGTGTGAGTACACATATAATTTGGGAAATGTATTTGGTTTATATACTATGTAATAATTTCTAATGAATGTCAATACTTTTACAGACTGTGGACCTGACTGCAGCTGGTACCACATTGACTGATGCCACCACATTAGAGTATGATATTTTTCACTTCTTAGTATTATTTTTTTGCACGAAAATAGCAGAGTGACTACAAGTGGGTCCTGAGGAATGCCATGAACCAGTAGGTCACACAGGTTCAAACATGTCGACCTTAACTCAATAGGGAATATCTATACCCCTATTTTTCACTAAGCTTTTTAGCTCTAACCATTGGGGACACCTATTAAAGTTATCTTTGTCTCCCATGAGTTAGTTTTAATTCACTTTTTATAATTAATTTGCACTCTGCCCTCACTCCGTCTTCCATTGGATGATTAAAAACACTCACGCTCCTCTCCTGAGGGAGAGTTGTAGCCCACACTGTGTACCTTGCGGTCACAGTGTGTAAGAGGGAACCCAATGATGAAGCATGTCACCTTTGGGTGAGTGAGGGTTCTCGTCTTAACAAGACCAAGTTAAGATCCCACTGTGGCATGACAAAGGGAGTGGGAGGATACAAATGTTGTTGTAAACCTTTCAAAAAGCACCTAACTGGAGACTTAACCAATGAGGGCTGACTCGGCACCATAGAAAAGTCGATAGAGCCGAAAGGTAACCATTATCTGTGCCCAGAGCAAATCCTTGCTCGGTTCAGGATAAAACAAACAACAAAACATCAGATAACTTTGCCTGGAGAGGGTCTATCTGCGGTCTACTGCACCTAGCCACAAATGTGTCACGAAGACAGGGGTATACAGTTTTTGTCGAGGAGTGCTTGGCTGCCAAGATGATGACAACCCCCTCCAGAGGAAGGTCGAAGATGTTCAACTGTCGCTGCTCAATTTCCAAGCATAAAGGTTGAAATTCCGAAGGCCCAGGTGCAGAATCCTGCCCTATTGCTGCAACAGTAGGTCCTCCCAGTGGGACAGCCTGATCGGAGGACAGCTGCTCAGGCCCAGAAGTTATATATACCATACTCTATGTGCCCAATCCGGAGCCACAAGGATGGCTTGAGGGAGGTCGGTCTTGATCTTCTTGAGAACTCTGAGTAGGAGTGGTATCAATGGAAAGGCATACAGCAGTCCCTAATTCCAATCCAGGCGAAAAATGTCCTTGAGCGTAGGATGCCTTGGAAACTCCAAAGCACAGAACAGATCAAGTCAAGGTTCCCCATTCACGGAGGAGACCTTGCGTCACCTCCGGGTGTAACATTCACTAGTGATCCACCAGGCGCAGACAGCTGAGCTTGCCTGTCCTGGCATTCAGTTATCCTGACAGGTGGTCACCTCCAGGAAAATTCTGTGATGGTCCAGCCATTTCAGAGGACCAGGGCCACATGGCACACAGTCTGTGACCACACTCTGCCCTGTCTGTTGCAGTACCACATTGTGGTGGTGTGGTCTGTGAGCACCTGTTTCAGCTTCTCCATGATGGACGAAATAAAAGCTTTCAATGCAAAGCAGATGGCTGATATGGAGCCAGAATCCCGCCAGAGTCTAGAGTACTCCTATCTCCACCTCTCCCAGATGGCCACCCCATCCCAGAAGCAATGCATTGGTAACCACTGTCAGTTCTGGGTGAGTTAGAGGGGTTTGCTGCTGACTTAATCGTGGCCCAGCAACCACCACTGCAGATCTTTTGCAGTCTCCTTTGAAATCTGAACATGGTCGGAAAGGGTACTTTGATGTTGGCCCACTGAGACTTCAGATCCCACTGCAGAGCCAGCATATGCCACCTGGTGTGCTTGACCAGCAGTATACAGAAGGCTATTAGACCCAGCAGTCTCAGAGTTGACCCCAGGACCGAGGATGAAAGCTTGGGGATCATACACTGAATTTCCAGGAGTCTTCTTTTCTGGAGGAAAGGCACGAACACGAACCGTATCCAAAATGGCTCTGATGAAGGAGCTTCTGAAAAGGAGACATGTCGAACTTGTCAAGAGGCATGGTGAGACCAAAGGGGAGCACTGTGAACTAGAATTGCTCCTGCCCCCAGGAACTGCAGGTAGTGCAGATGGGACTTCAGGCTGGTATATGGAAATACTCATCCTGCAGGTCCAACGCCACCATCTAGTCTCCAGGGCCGAGTGCACACAAGACCTGGGCCATTGTAAGAAGTCTGAACCTTTCCTAGTGAATGAAGCAGTTGAGAGGCCATAGGTCTAAAATAGAAAGGCCTTGTCTTTTTTGGGCACCATAAAGTAACGGTAATAACAACCACGTCTTATTTCTGGCACAAGCTCCCTCTTGATAGCCCTTTGGCCAAAAGGGCTTGCACTTCCTGCTGCAAAACAGCCAAATGGCAGGAAAGGTAAACCATACCCCTTCCAAACAATTGGCAGGACCCACCTGTCCGATGTTATGGACTGTCAACTGGGCAAGAATCATTGGATTCTACCTCCCACGAGGTGGCAGTGCTTCACTAATGGAATGCTCATAGAGGTTTGGAAGGTGGGGGCTGCAGGGGGCAGTAGATCTTGACCGCAGGAGTGGTTGTCGATATTGGACCCCTCTGCTGAGTCTGCAAAAAAGCAATAGGACTGATGCAGTTGGAGAGGTGGAGCAGATATGCCCATGGAGCGTGCCAAGGCCCTACTTTCCTTGAACGGCTCTAGAGCGGAATGTGTCTTGTCCCCAAACAGGCAGGTCCCGTCAAAGGGCATGTCCATGAGGACATTGCCTGAAAAACTAGTTGACCGCAGCAAAGTGTGGCAGTGAATGACAACAATGATGCCAATGGGCCTTCCAATGGAATAAGTGGTCTCCAAGCCACAACAAGTTCTGAGCTTGGCTGCAGCGCAACCGTCCTGTATAGCCTAGGTGAGGACAGGTCAGAGATCTTCAGGAACACCTGGGAGGACTCTTCCCAAATGCCTCCATCCTTTTTGACTCCCTATCAGGATGAGTGTCTGGAAAAGTATTTTGGCTTGTCTAGCTTACAGACGCCTGCACCACCAAACTTTCAGGGGAGAGGTGCTGAGATCAAAACAGAGGGTCGTCGGGGGGCAGGGTGGTGGCGTTGTGCGGTATGGCAGTTGAGTGGGAGGCCAGAGCAAGGCTTGGCTGAAGCGCCCAACAAAGTACCTGTAAGACCCTCATTGAAAGACACGAGAGGCTTAGTGGATGTTTTTCACGGCTAGAGGACTTTTGTCTGGACATTGATCTTGACCTCCAAAATGGGGAGCTGGAGCTCAAGGACTTCAGCCGCCCTAGGCATCACCACGGTGTAAGATGATCTCTCTTCAGTGGCAGGACCAGGAGGTTAAAGAAGTTCTGACTCAGGAGAAGTATCAAGACCACTACCTTATAGTAGATTATCACACCAGTTCTCTTCGTGGTATGGCTGCCCAATCTCATCACCCACGCATTTATTATCCAAATCTGTGCCATACAGGGAATGTAGGGTATGTGTTATCCCTTGTGGAGGTGGCAGGTAGAGTGGAGAAAGTGGCGTCTTAACAGTGCCGGGCACATCATCAGTCGAGGACAAACTGGCGCCAACTCAGAGTGTACAATAGGTAGCTTGTCTTCCAGCATCAATGGAGTTCGTACTGTCGTCGAAGTTCCGGGAACCGGGGTGGACCGTGGAGCTGGAGGCAGAAGCAGAACTGTAGCCAGAGGTGGCACCGTGATGGACTCGTAGGGCCCAACTGGTACCGAGGGTGAACCTGCAGGCAATATTCCAGATGGAGCGACTCTAGGCTCTGTGGGGCCCAAAGGCATGCCCGAGGAAGTCAGCAAAGATCTGAAGAGTCATAGCATGGCCTTGCAGAAATCTTCGATCTGTTTTGGAGTTGGGGGATGGTCCCGGAAACTCAAGTAGTGCCAGAACAAGATGTGGGATAGAGTTAGACTTTGATCGTCTTCGAGAGCGAGATTGAAATGTAAGGTGCCTCCCCCGTGCCTTCTCAGAAGAATGTGAGTGGCAGGAAGGGCCCCAGTCTCACTTACAATTCTTGCGTTTTTTCTTCAACTTACTCGACAACTTTGATCGAGATGAAGACCGACCCCTGAAACGACTCTTGCGTCTCCTAGATCTGGAACAGGACCAAACATTCGACTTGAACTGGTCTCGGTGCTAAGTCTTCTTGTGCTTAGCAATGTAAAGATTCTCCTTGCAGTCTCATATGGCTACTGGGTTAATCAACGTGTACTGCAGGCCTTAGTCGTGAATCGACCCCAGGCACCACAGCAAATCTGATGAGCATCTGTCACCGACATTAGTTTGAGACAGACCTTACAGGGTTTAAAGCCTATTGTTTGGTGGCCCTGAAAGAAAAGAACTGACATCAGGACACGAGAGTGGCGCCTATATAGGCCTTGCACGTCATTTCTGGTGCAGAACGACGTCAGTGACGAGCCGCAGAGCACCACATACTGGTGCACAGAGGTACTGTTGAAAAGTTTCCAGATACAGTCTGCCGCCTGTGGAATATTCAAAAGGTGAGGAATCTGCGGTTGGAATTCTTTATCAGAAATATAACTTGCTGATTTATATCAAACTGATATGTAACTGAAATCTGGAGGTTACTAATTGAAAGAGAATGTATATTATTGCATGACAGATCGCTGAACAACTAACTGAATAAAACTAGAACAATAAAAAGTGTAAAAACGTATTCCATTGGGCCCTATAGCTCCTGTAAACGGGCCCGTGAGAATTTACAAGCTACTTTTAATGAGGACCTCAGTAATTAGTTAACATTATTTGCATTTCTCATATGTTATTATTGAATACTTTTTCCAGTACTTTTCTAGGAGCCAGTTTATGTGTTCTTCATAACATTTTTAAATCCTTAGATCTGATTTCTTCTGCATTTTTTAAAATTTACTGAGGACATGTCTTTAACGTCCTAACCAACAGAATTCTTCAACCCGCAACACTTAACAGGGTAAAGAACATGGTTTGGATCTTGTTTCTTATAGGTGCTGTTTGGCTAATTGTTAATCACATATCACATGAAGATTCTCTGAGTATCGTCCTGCTGCGTGAGCCAACTTACATTGGGTGAACCATGGATTTTTCACACGTACCAGTTTAGCATTTTGAGGTCAATTTTTAGGGGCTTGTGAGAGGTCAGTCACAACTCACATTAAGGGTGCATCCTCTCTTTGCTACAGCTCAACTCTTTGATTCCCGACAAACACCTAGAGGTACCCAGACTGCTTCTCCTAATAAATCCCAAACTCACTTAGGACTCTGTTCTCAATAGTTCCTGGATCCAATAACAAGATCTAAGTTCCAACATAAATTATTGCACTCATGTCTCTTCTGCTATTAATACTGAAACTTACTGAAAACAGTGGCCTGATAGCATCAACGCCAATTTGGGGCTGATAACGTTCAGGCACTTTAAGAATACCAGGTTTCATTCAGGTTTCTGGGGCTCAAAATACTCAGACTCACTCAGAATAATGACCCTAATGATACCCAGGACCACTTAGAGCTCTGCAGCAAATGATTTACAGATTTACTCAGAGAAACTGCTCCTGATAATATCCGGCCACGCTCTGAGAAATGCTCCTAATAATATTTAGACCTACTGGGAAGAACTTTAATCAAACTCACTTTTATAAACTAGTCCTGTGTAATTCATGTACATTCCATGCTCTTTAAAGATTAACGTCTGCAAATCTAAAAAGTGTGGGCCTGATTCACAAAGGTAAAGTTACACTTTTGTTTAAGTTTACAGTTTTTTGTTTTTTTTTAGTGTTCACAAACTACCAGTTAATAGTTTACGACTGTAGAGACTCTGCAGTCAGGGCGGAAAGTCCGCACATAAAAAGACAGGCCTGTTCTATCATTTTATGTGCGGAACTCTCCGCCCCAACTGCGGAGTTTATGAATTGTAAAAAATACGTAAACTTACACAAAACTGTAACTTTACCTTTGTGAATCAGGTCCTGCATGTTCAACCTACCGCAGTTTTGCACAATCTGTGCACTTTCACCAGGATTGAAAAATATTCCTTTGCAAAGGGCCTGAATCTCAAAAAAGTAGGATAAGTATGTGCGGAGATCTCTGCCTGCACACCCTTTTTCTACTTTTTGATTATTCATCAACATTCTTAGCAGTACACCTGGAAAGCTCCATGCAGTTTTCCAGGCGTACTCCTAGGAATGTCAGGTGACTTTTCCAGTGCGTTCCTACTCCTACTGTGCACAGTTCTCCATAGTGGAGAAGTCTGGACAGGGGGAATAAGATCCCCTGTGCAAATACTCATTTGTGTTTCTCTGTGGGGAAAATATTTGTCCAACTGGAGAATCCCCTGCTACCCAGACCCCGGGCAAATCTGGGAATGATCCAATCCACTTTCTCCTATGAAGCCGTCCAGCCCAGCGCTGGAGTAAATCTTCATTTGCAGTGTGGGAAAGGGTTGGATCGCTCTTTGGAAATGCTCACAAATGTACATGTATGTGGGCATTTCACAGACTTCCATGGCAAACTGCTCCTCGCAATGCTGACTTCCCAACCCCTGGGTAGGATTTACGACTGCAGAGATTCTCTACTCTCATAAATGGGTTTATGCCAGTCAGAAATCCGTTCGTGAGTTCCTGACAAGAATAACAAGCATTTGCAATGCAATAGATCTCGCATTTGTGAGAGTTAGAGCTATTAGCGTTGTAAATGATATAATTTGTAGGTAGGGTTTTGGATATGCCAGGAAGTGTGGCGCCTTGCTGTATGTGCGTATGGTGATTGTGGTGTGTGTGTTGCACGGTGCTACCAGGTCGGAGGAATTACCCTATAACCCCCGTATTTATATGTGGGTGTCAACCCACACAAGTGCCCCCAGATTAGTAAGCAAACCAAATAGGAAAACACCATCAGAAAAATGGTATTTACTAGAACTTAGACTTCTAAAAAGGAAATGCAAATCACTGGAACACAAGTGGAGATTGTCTAAAGAAAGCAGCGATAGACAGCTCTACAAAGGGGAGCTGAAGATCTACCACACCGCCCTCAAACGTGCTAAGAAAAACTACTATGCAAAACGCATAGAGGACAATAGTAATTCACCCAAAGAGCTTTACGAAATAGTGAAGGAGCTCTGCAAGCCAAACAGCATGTGCCAAACAATGACCCCTTCAATAGACAATTGCGAGATAATCAGCAATTACTTTATTGACAAAATCTCTAAAATCTACTACTCTTTTAAAAACCAATCCACGACCGGCAAACCGGATGGGGTAACCTTGGGTCCCCACCCCGAAGCACACTCATTTAAACAACCTGGCTCCCTTCTCTGAAGAGCAGGTAGCAAAAGGTCAAGTCAGGATCTCCGCTTGACCCATGCCCTCACTTCATCTTCTCTCGGCTCAAAACGGTCCTATGTCCGTATGTTACCCCAAATTTTTAATAAATCCCTGGAATCTGCAGTATTCCCGGATATCTGGAAGGAAACCACTGAATTCCCATTATTAAAAAAAAGCTGGCATGGAAGTCCACAACCCTGCAAACTACCGACCAATCTCCCAACTTCCTTACTTGTCCAAGGTTTTGGAGAGACTGGTCAACAAACATTTGGTTAACTTCTTAGAAACCAATGAGCTCCTAGACCCATCGCAGACTGGCTTTAGAGCTTCAAACAGCACAGAAGCCAACCTACTCACGGTATTGAACAACATCAGATCCTTGGTGGACCAAGGCAAAGCTGCTGCCCTGATCCTTTTGGACTATCGGCAGCGTTCGATACCGTATCTCACGACCTCCTGCTGAGCATCTTGCACAAAAAGGGGCTTCACTCGAAAGCCCTTCAGTGGTTCACCTCCTTTCTACACAATAGAACACAGAGTTCAAATGGCCCCCTTTTCCTCTAGCTCAAAAATCATTAACTATGGTGTCCCACAGGGAGCCTCTCTGAGCCCCACCCTTTTCAATGCCTAGGTCTCCTCTTTGGCCAAGATTGGCAGGAAATGGAGCTTTAACTACTCCTACGCTGATGAAACACCGCGTATAATTGCCTTCGCTGGAAGGCATGAGGACACTAGGAACAACCTAATCAACGGTCTCTCAGAAACAAAAACTTGGATGACATAACACCGTCTGAAATTAAATGCTGAGAAATCCAAGATCCTGCTTTTTGGAGGGGCTCGCCTAATCTGGGACAATACCTGAAGGCCTTGGACACTAGGGACTGCCCCGGAACCTAAACAGGTTATGAAAAACCTGGGCATCCTTATCGACAACGCACTAACCATGCAGGACCAAGTCCGAGCGCTGTGCGGAAAAAGCTTTGCCACGCTAAAGCTACTAAGAAGACTTTTTTCATGAATCCCCCTGAACTGTAGAAAGACCATCACTGAGGCTCTAGTCTCTAGTAAGCTGAATTATGGGAATGCGCTCTAAGGTGGGCATGCCAGACTAGCTCTTCTCCCGATTGCAGGTGATTCAGAACGCAGCTGCCAAGCTTATTTGTAATAAAAACAAATACAGCTCGGCATCAGAATGTTTGATGGAGCTCCACTGGCTGCATGTGTGCCAAAGAGCCAAGTTTAAACTCCTGTGCTGTGCACACAGAGCGCTACACAAGCTTGGCCCTCGAATTCTGCAGGAAAAACTGAATTCTGCATTCCCACGGGAAAACTGAGGTCTTGCAATCACGCTTTGGCTTAAATCAAAAGAATTAAGTCAGAATAGGAGGCCGCTCCTTCTCTAATTTGGCGGCCGTTCACTGGAATGAACTCCCCTTAGACCTTCGCCATACGGACGATTACATGGTAGTCAGAAAGAAGCTGTAACCAATGACACATGCAGCTTTTGCCTTGACTCCCCTGCTCAGATATCCGGGTTGTTACTCACTTTCACATCAGGATACAGCTTTTCTAGCGTTGTGATATCCCTCTTGATGACTGTCGCGCTTAATAAATACAAATAAGGAAATACTGACATTACAACCTTGCTACAAAAACTCCTCACAGCATAGAATTACGAAACAGTACCAAAGCAGGATTTACAGATTAACGTATAAGCACTTTCCGTCACATAACAAAATAAAAGAACGCTACTGGCAGATAAAAAGAGATGCTTCTACGGCCCCAATTCCCAGTACGTCAACTAAATGATTATCCCACAAGCCCTCACGAGGTGAAAGCTAGCGCAGGCTTCTAGATCACTATTCAAAGTCTTTCACAAGCTGTCTACACCTGAATATCTAATTGTCTATTCGCAGCTCTTTGCCCATCAATACAGACACTAGAACACAGTTCCCAAGGAAACCTCCCCGGACAGTTGTTGTAACCGACATCAGCTGTTCTACAACGGCATCCTGACTCATGACATCATTTCCCTTAGAGTAGGCAATGGGAAGACCAGAAGAAGAGTAAGAGAAAAAAAAGAGGGGATAACATGGGAGGAAAAAAAGCTAAATTAGTTGAAAAAGTGGGGGGACAGAATAATGGGCGAGAAGAAAGGGAGGCATAAAATGAAGAGGCTACTAGAATACATAGAAGGAAGTGCATATGTGAAAATAAAAAAAAGAGGAAAAATAACAGGTAAACATCACAGGTGAGTCATGTGCCCAAATACATTGCTAATACAACCTTCGTGCAGCAATCGGAACAGATTATCATCACTGTACCAAAGTGCCGCATTGATTGCCAACTCTCCTAAACAAGCGGACGCCCAAGGAGGCTCATTAAATCAACTGGAGCTTTTGTAATCCTGCCACCTCTGAGGCGAGCAAGGCCCTTGTACAGTGACAAGCCCCCGGGTTCTTGTCTTTGATTAAAGGTCTGCTTCGTACATGCTTACATGCCCCCTCGACTTGAGAAAATAAACTTTGCTGGTGCTTGTATGCTTGGGTAGGCCTCTGGCGTTAGCTGATCAGGGCTCCTGGAAAACAGGGCTACCCCTGCCATATACAAGTCATTGGAAAACCACCATGGATGGGTTATTTCAGATGGAAAACATATGTTTTCCCAGCGTTTTTAAAAATGTGTTGGGGGGTAAAGGTGGAGGTCAAAGCTTCAGCCCCCATCACATCTGCACCAGCCCACCCTTCCCCCGTGGGCTATTTAAAGATGTCAAAATAAACTGCAATTACCCTCTTTTTGGATGCAGCTTGCTAAATAAAGGATTCCCATCTAATGGCAGGCAGTGCACACCCTCAACATCCCTCCCCCAAGTCCGTAAATTACCACATTGGTCTTCCAATGGGACCAGCGCTGCTAGACTTGGAGATATTATAAAAATGAAAAACAACAAGCCCAATCCCCCTTAAAATGAAGCCCAAAACCAAACGTAATTCTACCAAAAAGGTCCAACTGACAGTCGACATATCGAAAATTGCAAAAACAGTAAACCAGCGACTAATATACGGTATCAGTGATGTGCGCGCTTTGTTAGAGTGAGTGCGCGCTGGGGGAAGACAATGTGCATAAGGAAAGCGCACATGCTACAGGGCACAATGATTGTAACATGAAAAATATAAAAGCGGGCGACGTACTGAAACATGAAGCACGGTGCCTGTGTACACAACAATATATATAAAGAAACGCCTTAGGTGGAGTAAAGTTTAAATGCTAATGTGTTGAGGTGATACACAATGTTATTATGGGTGTTAGGGAAAATGTCCCGCTGCAACATGGGCTCCCTTTTAGGATTGTCTCTGTCATACCTAAAAACTGGACTTCAACTAGCCCAATCTCTCTTAAAAGGAAGCCCAATGACAAACCAATATCCTACCAAAAAAAAGCCCAACTGCCGATCGACATCGAAAATTGAAAAAAAAGTTTTAAAAAAAGGCTAAAAGAAATACCAGTAAATGGAGCAGAAGGCAGTACTAACACAACTGTGGCATCAAGGGGAGGCAGGAATGCCATATTAAAATGTAAGCAGCTATGGTGCCAAAGTTGAACACACATCAGGAAACCTTGAAAAAAATAGTCCCCCAATGAACAGATAAAGAACCACAGCGTAACGATACAGTACTTAGTCCCTGCTCTGTGGGAGGAGCGGAAGAGGAAAAGGAGGGACAAGGAGGCAGGACTGAACACTAGTAAGCAATGATTTTTAAAGGACACTGACAGACAAATGAAAAGCAATGGCAAGAAATAGGCGCAGTTTAACTCCACAAACCATATACAACAGGTCACCATGTCGTGGCTCGACCTAAAAAGGAAAAATTTGGTAGTAAACTGACCAAATTTATCTTTGAGAATAGTGTCCAAAGTTTTTGTCGAAGAAATGTTCGTAGCCCAGGGAAGTACACTTATTTTGACACTACTCATTTTTACACACATGGAATGATCCGTTGTTTGCTGACAGGTCAGGTCAACAACTTATGGGTCAATTTTTTAGTAATTACAAACCCTGCGATTCCCTCAATTATTGAGTGTCCAACCATTAAAAAGTTTTATCCTAGGTACTAAACCCGTTTACTGAATAACAAAAACATTTGTAATTTGGTAAATGGGATTAGAAGTAATTTATGAATTGTTATCTGGAAGGGGCATGTTTTGGGTGTCCCTTCAAATAGCGATTAGTTACCTTGTGTAGCAATTCTAGTCACAAACAACTGACAAAGTTATTGACACCTCTAAAGAGGTTGTAACTCATTCGTAAAATGGAAAAGGTTCCATTGGGATCCCTTCCTGTTTGAGAATGTTAAAAAAAAAAAAAAAAGTTTGTTAGTGAGTAGGCAGTTGGGGTCCTCGTGACCACTGTTAACTCTCAAACAAACAAGTAAACGTTTTTTTAAAACGCATCCGTTTCAGTTCAAGAAAACGAGCTGTATATAAAAAAAGTTTACCTTATTTAAAGGAAATCACAGATATGGTCTGCTGACCCTAGCAGGCCACCATCAATTTGATGGCCACCAATTGGAGTGACTCGACCTATTGGAACATAGGTCAGTTCATAAAAATCTTCACAGGTCGCAAAAATACTGGGCACAATGGCAACTACATTTTTGCGATCAGGCCTTTTACATCTAGCCCAACGTTTTGTGTTTTTAAATAAGTATGGCAATTGGTTCACAGAAATGTTAACTTTATATGAATACTGATGGTATTTGTACCCACTGATCCAAACATCTGATAAGCAAAACGTTAGTTTTAAATACCGGCAGTTTCTAGATTCTCTGCATTGCAGTTGTATTGAAAGTGTCTTAAGTTAAGTTGAAAATTATTTCTGACGTTAGAAAAATGGTTGCAACGTCAGAGATTACAAAAGTAATAGAACGATTTATGGCTGATTGGGCCTTTTTTGTTCTTCATAGTTTAGAGCAGGTGGCATACACTTCACCAGCGCAAACAGGCAAAACACAAGCCTTTCACATCTCATTGTAAATGCCCACTTCTGGTTACACGGCAATCCATACATATCAATATATGTAATTGATATGAGCTGCTGAATACATAATCATTTAACAATTAGGCATTTTAGCAACACATATAGACCCGGGTATACTCACCAGCACAAGAACAATTTCAATCCAGTTCAAGATACTTCTGAAGTAATCAGCCTTGTATTTTTTACATTTCATAATTTCTTGGAAAATAAATCCAAGTATGAAGAGGCAAAAGAGGACTTCACAAGCGGCGAGGAAATAATCATACAAGGTAACATATCTGAGCAGTTTTACAGCATAAAACTGCGATGATGGAATTGCACCACCTGTTGCAGGGAATTCTACCAGCAGCCTGTGAAATTATGAGAGCCAAGTATAAATGTGGTATAAGCAAAAAACATGTCAATAGAAAGATGCATTACTATCTTAAACTAATATTTATATCAGGACGTCTTTTTCATTTAAGAGCACTCTTATTACTGTTCCTAATGGTTAAATAGTTTATGTTAAAGACTAAGGACATAAGCATTTAGAAACTGGTCCACAAATTTCCTTCCGTATAATTTCTCCAACGTTTGGAGCAAATGTCCAACGTGCATATATTTCTAGGACTAACCACACATGCAAAACTGATGCATATGAAATTACCATGTGGTGGAACAGTCTACATCTGGTAATCAAACATATGACGAACATATTTCAAATAGGGAAACCAGTTGCACCTGCTCTTCATAGGAGCAAATTTGCAAGTGTTTTCAGTTAAGAGAGCTACTTGCCAGGGGTACAAGAATCGAGAAACTTATACATTTGAACAGTAGCGGTCGGTGGTGGGAGTGCCGCCGGGCGCTGACGTGGGCGGGGAGGGCAGGTGGGGAGTAGTAAACTACGGATTACGGGCGATTACAGGTAAGTACACATATAAATAAATAAAACGAATTTCGTTTCTCGCGCTGCATCGCCAAATGTGATGCAGCGCGAGAAACGAAATTAGTTTTATTTATTTATATGTGTACTTACCTGTAATCGCCCGTAATCCGTAGTTTACTACTCCCCACCCTGCCCCTCCCCCGCCCCACGTCAGCGCCCGGCGGCACTCCCCACCACCGACCGCTACTGCATTTGAAGGTGTTCACCTACACCTACAAGGTGCCCATTCAGGAAAAAAACATTCCTTCCTTCTGATGAATTTATGAATGTAAAACTCCGCTGTACTGTGGTGGAATTTCCATGTTCATGAATTGACATAGCAAGGCTGAAACTCCGTGAATCCTAATGGGGACTATGCAATTGCAGATTACAGTTTTGCCCACATAAACTTAAACTGGTTGTACAAAAACGTTTCTGGTTCTTAGTATCCTTTAGCCCAATGACCACACGTACGGTAAAATATAAACGAGGTTAGGCAGACGGAAGTTGTTTGTCATTAAAGATACAGTTCGAACAATTATGCTGGTGGCCAAATGTATACACATTTGGGCGTGGCTGTAATATGAGAATCAGCTGGAAAGGAAAAGTACTGGTGAAAGCGCTGCAAAGCTATACCAATAACAGAATGATGTATACGTATGTCAATAACACAAGGAAGCATTATACACAGATATTGCTATTATACAGGTTGAATTTAGGGAACTAATCCCGGTTGTTGTGAGGAGCATTGTGTTTTAGACGTGTCATGTAACCAACATGACGTTTATTTTGAATGAAAATGTCAAAAGCTTGCCCCTCAAACAAAAAATCAATTCAGAGAAATGAAACTAGTGAAAGACGATTACATACCCTTTTTACGGTTTACACTGGGCAGGTGGAGGTCTGGAAAACAAAACCTTGAAAAACATTAAAGTGCGTCAACCTGCAGTGCACCAGGACAGAAGCTGCTTTCTTGTAATTATGTTTTTCATCATTTGTCAGTTATAGTATATTTATATAGCGCAAATATAGATGTAAAGCAAATGAACACTACATAAGGTAGGAAGAGGAGCACTGGGGGGTGTGGGGGAGGGAATGTCGAGGTAGAATGTGGACGCGAGGAGGGAGAAGGTAAATGTCTGGTGGCATAAAGATCCAGGATTGCAGAGGTCAAGGATTTTACACTGATGATGATGTAGAACAAAGCGAGGGACTCCATCTTTTACTGCGTTCCCCCGAATCTGGAGTTTGACCTCTTGAGTAGAATATGCCTGCTGAACAGGTTTGCAACTAAATACCCTTTTGCCATAAAAATAGTGCCCGTTTTAAAGTTGCCGAAAGTTTAGGTTGGTAAGGCCCTTTGTTAAGACAATGGTAATTGACAAAAGTTGGGCGCAGTTGCACGAAATTCAATTATGGGATGCAAGGAAGCAAAAGGTACTTAAATATAATCCAGGCATTCCTCATGGGAAACCTCATTAAAGTCATAAGCTCCGAATTGTTCCACCCATGTGTGGTGTCCCAGGACACTTAAAACTATTATATATATTTATTAAACATTAAATAGTCCAGCAGCCTGAAAATAGTGTATATTGGCAACATTTCATATATTTTCTTCAAAAAAGAAATCAAATAAAGTTTAATAAATGAAGACAATGACCAGGAAGGTCTTTCATAAATATTTTTTTAAAAGAAATTGTAAAAGAAAAGCAGGACATTACCTTGTAAATGTATGGACATACCTCCACATTACAGCTTTACATATTTGTGAAATAGGAACATTTCTCAAGGGAACCATTGTAGATGCTTTACTCCAGGAAGAATGGGTTTTAGGCCTGCCCAAAAGTCTTATGAGCCCTTTGGTAACAGAGTAAAATAAAACACACTACCCACCAGGAAATGGATTGTTTCATAGTGGTGAAAGAGCGCTGGGCCTTACAACATAATATCTTAGTAAAGTCATTAAAGATTTTTCCCCATTGGTCATATGGACCTTTTGTTGGCTGACATGAAGCACTGAAAGGGAGAAAACATCAACAATACATTTCTAACTTGTGAAGTCCATTTGACTCCACAATAAGGACCAGGAATTACTGAATAAGGTTAAAGGGTTTTATTTGGAATACTAATCAATTCAGTATATATGCAAATCAAAAATAAGTTCAATAAGAACATCAATTCAATAGGTAAGCTGTAATATCTCAGTAAGTTAAGGCAAAAACAGAGTGAGATACAGAATTGTGATCGCCACCAGAATACAGAAACAAATTAAAGCAGACAGGTGCTCCATAAAGAAACTTCTCCTTTAAACATGTCAGAAATAGGGTCATCTATCAAGGGTCTCTATTCAGGAGCACAAAACGTGTCCGCATGATCGGACTTTGGTAGAAGTCTTGGAAAATGGAAATAAATGTTTAGCATAAAGCTTCACACCTGCAAGAATATGCAGAGAGCTCTTTATCACTCTAAGTCTAAAAGGGAATCTCTGGGCTCCGACTGTGAGAACACCAATTTAAAAGTAACAGGAGACTCAAAAAGTTCTGATCTCCCTTCACACCTCAAGGGACCAATCACACCACTACTTGAGTGCATCTGCAACATAGCTCTAATTTCCCAACGCATCGAGCTGAGACTGCGGTTTACAACCTTGAACATCTTGCTATCCCGATACATGATGAACAGAAAGCCTCTTCGGATTATTGTTTCTCCATGTTCACTGCCAAGTTTCTTCCCTTCAGGCCTCTCTATCAGCAGTCTAATACAGACAATAAACCTTTCTTTAACTAATGAAATAATGAACCTGTAGAAAAAGGAAAACATGCTTGCAAAGCAAAATACATTTCAACTGAGGCAGGTAGTAGAGCTAACTTTAGCTAAGCATTTCATGTGCACTTTGAATACATGATTTTACATGCACACGTGTAACTTGAAAAATAAATATAAAACGTGAGCAAGAGAGTACAAGTTAACATATGCACCTATAACTTGAAGTGTAGGTGTAAAACATGAATAAAGAAAACATGCCTTCATGTTTGAACTTTTAGTGCACACGTACATAAATCTCTAGTCTCTACAGTGAATATAGTTCCTTAATTCATTTAAATGCTTCACACACATTAATGAAGTTAAGGCACACAGTGCATATAACGTCAAATACACACATATATTTTCATTTCTGTGACATGTAAGGGTGGAGTTTAAAGTTCGCTGCTCCAATCCCCACTCTGATGGCGATGTTAGCCATCACAATCAACATCTGAATCTTATCAGATGAGACCATATCAAAACCTTGAAGTTTTCAACATTTTTCATCTAGAGTTTTCCAAGTATTTCATTTTATCATAAAATCTGTACTGACTCTCTAGTTTCACTTCTTTTCTCTTTCTTCTTAATCGCCTCGTTTCCTGTACATCTCTTTTGCTTTCATACTCAAATACCCCTTAAAGATCACAAACGGACAGATTGCACAAAGGGCAATTATCTCAAGGGGTCTCAAAATGGAACCAACTATTCCACTTCCAAGGTTTCCAGACCATTTGCCTACTTCAGCAAATCCATTTCCAATTGCTTCCAAAGAACCTGTAGCTTCCAGTCTGTCATATTTTTAATGTATTTCTTCACCTACTCGCTCTTGTCCGAGATGTAGGTGCAGCATTGCTAAATCTTCCATATCCTGCAGAGTATACCCTCCTTCACAAGAAGGATGTTTAAGGCAAGGCGATTCTGCATTACCATAGACCTTACAGCTATCATTTCAGTGTCCATAGATAGCAATGAATGCACAGTCCTAGTAGCTAATTTATCAACTATAGTGGACAACTTTCTACTTTGAAATCATTCAAAACTACTCCTACGGAAGGAATCAATGCGCAAATATATTACCAACTATTTCAGTACCACTACTGCTTCTTTTTGCCCTAGCTGGTGATCCCCATACCGGATTATCTAAATGCGCTACATGATAAATCTTCAGAGTAATATAGAATATGCGTGATTCCCACAAACATAACAGACTCTAGGAATTACAGTATCCTGATCTCCCAAATATAATGGGCAATTTCCATTTTCGAAATGGGATCACAATCACTCTTTCCCATAAATTTAGTATGAATACGGATTTACTTCGAAGCATACAATTTTCCTTTGTGTTTCCGATACAAAGTTAGTACAGGCATAATTCCTGATTCTTGATGTTCTAATTCTTCTTTAGCTTACCTATTTTTAGACTGTTGATCTTTCCCTGATTTCAATCGAGCATCCATTGCCCTTCTTCTATCTTTTACATCATCTAGAATCTAAAAATGTCTTTTCGAAATCAGTTAAGGGACAGGTTAAATTGTTCCTACGAGCATAAGCAGTATCTAATGTTATTATGGGTTTAAAGAAACAATCAGCTGTATCCATTTCTTTGGCATTCGGATGATGATTCAAATGCGTAAACATGGGAACTTCCAAAAGTACCAAATCATAATTCGACAAATAGTACTGAAAATGACCCTTTCCATATAAAAGGCTCATCAGTAGACTACATGTAATACCATATGTATGAGGAATGTGATGATGGGTAATTCCCTCTGCAACTGATGCAGGTAACTATGTACAGACATAGGAGTCCTTGGCATCCATGGTGTCAATGTATTCATAAAGTAGCTTAAAGTATGCGTTTGAGAAGTCTCCTCTTGATGAATCTACATGTAATGTCTTGAAATCAAATGTATGCAAAATACTGTCAGTAGCAATTGAGGTTCTAGGGGTTGTCCTAGACCGAAGTTCAACTGAATTAGGAAGTGTAGGTGAATATAGTCCTAGAAGCAAAATAATTAGTCGAACAAATACAGCTATCAATAAACCTGCTAATAATATAAGCCTACGTCTATCATGGTTACTAGTTTTCATGACTTGAATACAATCAGACAGTTGAACATGAAATAACAGCAAGCAGATTTCTTCTGTATGTTTCTACTTATGCAGATGACAAAACAAAGTTCATAAATCGTATGAGTTTATGTACAAAGTCTTTGTTGAGTCCTCCCTTCTTCTAAATGATACCCTTACGTGGCTTCTGCATCCTTAGGTATAGGGAATCTTCTTAATTCTTTTTAACAAAGTTCATTTAATTGTCTCTAATAAAATCACAGATCAAAGTTAATTTGAGAGATCATGCCAGTAACAAATCGCCTCAGTCTATTTGATGGCAAAGCAAATTCAGTACGTAGTTCAGCTACAAGCTTTACTTCACGGAGGTTCAACTGGAATCACACTGTTATCCTCCAAATCTCAAAAATCCCTTTCGCTGTCATTTGCTGCAAAGTATGACCAATCAGGGGATGACTACCTCAAACATTGTACCCTAGCTCTTTTTGATCTTCTGAGTGCAGATCGTTCGTCTTCACTGTCACTCAGACAGTATCCTCTGGGATGGTGCATGGTATACGTTCTGTAGGCAGACTTAGTCTCTCTCTTCTTTGCCTTCTCGGCCAAATGTCTCGAGCTCCCATTCAGTTTGCTACAGCACTAGGCCCTTCGTCAGGATCTGAATCTGGCTCAATTAGATTCACAGGCCAAGCCTCTCCTGTCTCAACCTCAATTGTTGACTCAGGCTGAGAACGTGCTGTTCCAGGTTCTCACCGATTTTTTGCAACTTGTTCAACATCTTCCCGCTGCCTTTCAGTTGCAGCTTGCACTTCTGGGAGAGGTACTGTCACATCATCAAATGGACACCACTCTGCGAGTGTGGGCACCGTGGTTCCAATGGGGGAGACCTCCACACTTAACAGTAGTGTTCATGACAAGGATGACTTGGAATCGTCCACGGCACTAAGGTTTCAGACTCATTTTCTGAACGTGTTTCTTCACCAAGACACAGTCACCGGGACTGAGGTCATGGCACTGCTCCTGATGCAATGGAGCGGTAGAAGCTCCAACCTGGTGAGACACAGAATGCACCACACCAGCTAGTCCTTTTCAGTAATCAAGAACCATGTCATCTGTAATGTTCGCAAGAGCATTTTCAGGCACTGCTTGCAGTGTCATTCCATGACCCATGATGATTACATGTGGGGACAGTACTGTCCACCGATGAGGAATGCTGCGAAGACTAATCAACACAAGGGACAAAGCATCAGGCCGCTTTGGAGATGCTGACGCACACACTTTGGCCAACCTGGATTTCAAACTTCCATTCACTTGCTTGACTATGCCTGAAGCATCAGCCCGATAACTGCAATGTAGTCTTTGAACCCCTTTTAATACTACACACAACATTTTCAGGACCTCATTATTGAAATGAGTTCCTCGATCTGACTTCAGTGAAGTCGGGAAACCAAACCTGGGTATAAGTTCCCTCAACAACAGCTTAGCTGCTGTGGGGCTATCATTTTTCCTGGTAGGGTAAGATTCAACCAGTAAGAATATACACACAATCACCAGGACATTTATAAGCCCGTTGCATAAAGGCATCTCGATGAAGTGCAGCTGCATCCTGATCTTCCTATATGGCTTAGTGTCACTGTAGTTCTTTTCCCTACATTCATCTGTTGCCACACAACACATCTGTGACACAATTCTTCACCATTAATCTAAATCGAGGGTTAAACCAGTTTTGTTGAAACAATCTGACATTGCATCCCTCCCAACATGTGCTGGACCATGAAAATATTTAGCCACTGGGAAAAGCAACCTATCTGGCAACACAGGTCTTCCATCTCCTGAAATCCAAATGTCATCTTCTCTTTGACACAACCTACTCTGACCCAACTCTGCTGTTCTGTTGCTGGCACTTCCTCCTGCAAACTTTTCACTTCTTACCAAGTATCAGCTATTGTCAATAAAAGGTTGTAATTGTTCTCGTCTTTAGATTCATTTACATATTTATCATTAAATGTTCGGGCCCCATGAGCACAATATCTCGCAACCTCAGCAGCATATCGGTTGCCAACTGTCACATAGTTTCTATGGGTCGAACACTTTACTGCAACAATTTTGGTAGGCAACTGCAATGCCTCCAACAATCTCATGACGTGCGCCATTTCTGATTGGGGATCCTGACGACGTCATGAATCCCCTCTGTGACCATAACTGTCTAAAATCATGACAACACCAAAGCCTTACTCACTATCAGTAAAAATGGTCACTTTCTGAGGGTTCAGAAATACAGCAAGCTCTAGTAAGAGCGATCAATTCTGCCACTTGCACAGAAGACACCCTTCGAAGCCAGGCTGCCACTATCCCTGTGACTGTACAGACTGCATAGGCAGCTCTAAGAAGTTCCTCCATCATCTCTCAGGCAGGACCCATCAACAAACAGTATGAGATCAGAAACAGTCAGTGGCTCATCTTGGATATCTCGTCTTGGCATGGTGCGTAGTTCAGTGACATTGAGACAGTCATGCTCTACTTCTCCATCATTGCTTTCATTTTCAGGCAAAGGTAACAGTGTAGCATGAGTCAAAGTAGCACACCTTTTCAAAGAAACGTTTTAAGCAGCAAGAATAATAGGTCCCCCTTGGTCAATCAATTGTTAGCCAGGTGTTGAGTGCGTGTTCTAGTCAACAAAATCTCTACAGAGTGGGGAACAAAGACAGTAAGGGGATGACCCATTACCATACTCTCACATCTTTCTTTGCTAACACCTACTGCTGCTACAGGCAGTCCTGCGGCTACAGGATCAAGAGTACCAGAAAAATAAGCCACAGGTCTTTGTGCATTTCCATGAATTTATGTAAGCACTGAGAAGCACAGCTCTACCTCTCACTGCAGAAAAGCGCAAAGGCTTTGTTATAATCAGGCATTTCTAGTGCCAGGGCACGACAGAGACTTTGTCAGCTCTAGGAAGGCATCCAAACAGTTGTTATCCCATGGTACAGGATCTGACATACCCTTGCATGTCAGCCGCCATAAAGGCTTGGCCAATAGGTAAAAGTTGGGTATCCACTGTCAACAGTAGCCCACCATTCCCACAAACATCCTGACGTCTCTCTGGGTGGTTTGCGGATTCATTTTCAGAATCACTCTTGCAAACCCTTCCCTGCTCCCTTCTCAATGTGATGTCTGAGATACAGAACTTCTCTCTAACAATACTGCAAGATACTCTGGGACACTTTATGTCAATCCTCAGAAGTGGTTCAACAGTGCAATGGTGTCTTGTTTACAAGCTTCCCGGGTATCTGACGCGACCAGAAGGTCATTATTATACAGCACTAAGACAGAGTTACAGGGCATCCTTAGAGACTCAAGTTTCTTTTTAAGGATCTGATTAAAGATTGAGGGACCTTCGGTATACCCTTGTGGGACTCGGCACCAAGCCAAAACACGGTTCTGGAACCAGAAGGGGAAAAGGTACTGGCTGTCGTCATGCAAGGGGATAAAGAAAAAGGCTAGACTCAGATCGATCACAGTAAACCACTCAGCCACATGGAATTTGAAACAAAATCACAGCTGGATTTGGTACCACAGGACAACAGGGAACAACAATGGTAATAATCTTTCTCAAATCTTGAACTATGCAGTACTTACCGCTAGGCTTCTGCAAGCCCATGATCAGTAAGTTGCAGGGACTCCCTATTATCTCTTCCAAAATGCTGTATCATTGACTCAATCACCGGTGCAATCCCAGCAATTGTTTCAAGAGTCAAATTGTACGGAGAGGTTCTAGGGTAGTCAGCATTAGGTTTAACATTTATGGGGACAGGCTCAACTCCATTTATGAGACCTAGGTCCTTTCCTGAGAAGTCCCAGACTTCAGGCTTCACCATATCTCTGAGATCCGGTGGCAAATCATCAGTTGTCATTAAAGGGTACAATCCAATGTTTGACCCCTGACTCGCCAATTTGAAATGGACATCTTCATCATGAGTCTAAAACTCCACACCTTTCGGTGTGCAATTTAACTTACACAGCAATTCGCGTCCCATAAGATTTACAGGACTAGAATCGCATACCATGAACTGATGTGTCTCTTCAAAGGACTGTGCTCTAATAGGCATTTCTCGTGTTATGGGATTTGTCATTTGTTTATCTGCAACTTCTACAACTTGGATTCTTTTTCCCGAGAGGGGTGGGTTTAGAATTTCTGCTGTTCTAACAGTGGAGCGGGTAGTACCAGTGTCGTTCAGAAATGAATCGGAGTAGACATTCACCTCATCTTCAATGAACTCTACCTCTAAGACTGTGTCAAGCATACAATCTTCCTCCCCCTTAGGCATCGTCATTGTGACTGATCTTAACCATAACCCTCAAGTGTGTCAAACAAGGGAAATTGCTGTAACAGGTTTTGGCTCTGGAAAGAATTCTGATTAAAATTCAGGACCTGGTTAGAATTAGTCTAGGACCATTTACATTTTTTGGGAGGAATCAGGGCTGAGGAACGTGCGTCACTGGGACTTGTTGTACATTAAGGAATTGGTATTTTCTGTCTCGGCACATTTTGTATCTGCACAGGGTTTTTAACCTGTGTCTGCACAACCCCTGAATTTAAAACCCGATTCTCACTCATTACTCGATTCTCACTCATTACTCTGTTGGGATTAAGAAGAAATTCCCTCTTCCAAAGCCCTAATGTGTTACAATAATGGCATAAATTCAATTTCTTTAATGTGGCAACATTAATTCCTGTATAAACATAGGGCTATGGGGAAATGACCCCTAATGCCCAGAGGGTTGAGAGGATTCCATACTGGAGTATAACCTCCCAAGTCAAGATATTTTATCACAAAAATACTCCTATAGATTAACTGATGGTTAACATAAAAACTGTGTTACCTAATTACGATAGGGAGGTGTCTATGTGAAGATCTAGAACTGCAGACACCCTAGGGTGCGCAAGGAAGCAATTCCTTTTGTTTAGTTACCCTCACACACCCTAGTGGTGTCATGCTTCATCATCGGGTCACCCCAACGCCTATAAGTTGGGGTGGGCTCAATCCACAGTGTTGGGAAGCTCTTTGGAAAGTGAAGACCAGGGGATTATAGATAAAAATCCTCCGACAGGCCCGGTTTCCCTTTATTATTGGGTCTGTCAGGGATATTAAAAATAATTAAAAAGAAATGGGTCAATGGGAGTGATAATGGTCCTATGACCCTATTGCCAACATGTTTCAGTCCTGGAATGGCCGTAAAGGTCCTGGACTTTCTTCAGGGCAGAGGTCGTCCTCCTGGGAACAACAGTGAAAGGGGAGTCCCTATCCTGTGAACGAAAAAAGGGCAGAGTAGCTGCTCCTTTTGTATAAATAACAGATGATTAATCTGTTATCATGAGTCCTTCATCTCTGAAAAACACAAGAAACAAAACAAACACCATATCGTTTCCATTGCATAAACATCATTTGTGTAGTTATTAACACCCCTAATTAGGTGCGTCAACTGTGACCCAACATTTAAATAAATGCCAGGTGAGTGTCACAGGGGCCCGCTAGGCGTGATGGAATAGCCCTGTAGTCACACTCTGTTGTATTGTTTGGGGGTGGGGAGAAGATGAAGTATACCGGAAGTTTTTTAGTCAGGGCAAACAGTCTGTGTTTAGCAAAGTAACACGACTAAACCTGTTGTAACCACCTGTTACCCCCCTACTTACTTCTTCAAGGGTCCTATCCCGCCTGTGTACCTACTTGGTCCGAGTCCCCGGCTTTCGCTATTCACTGCCGTTGAACAGGGATATAAATACCTTTATTTTAGCGGGAAAACCTCAATTGAGTGTCACGCCCATGGTATACTCAAGTGCCGTTATTCGGTTCGCATTGGTGTTAGATTTACCGAAAAAGCCTCGATGTCATCTTAATTACACACTGATTTCCGAGCATGAAAATTTGTTTTCTTTAATCTGCCAACAAACTCCCACCCGTATGTAGATATTGTATGACACATATGTAAATTTAAGTGTGTCACGATATTAGAATTATGTTGTTGAGTCAGCCCTACATCGAGGCTTTTTCGGTAAATCTAACACCAATGCGAACCGATTTTTCGGATCGAGACACCATTTTGTAAAAAGACTTCAAATCCCATGATCCTCTATGGCACATCACACACGCATCTACGTGCCTAACGGCACTTGAGTATACCATCACGCCTAGCGGGCCCCTGTGACACAGTTTTTCTCCGCAAAATGGGTAAGAAAATGGATGCTTTTATTATGATTAGTATTTTTAAAGCAAAGATGCGAGTATATACCTGCACAATAGTATACTGCTTGATAGCAGCCTAGTGCTGTTCTTATAGACTGTCACGCGATATTTTCACTTTGGAATAAGTACACACACTGGCATGCTGATAATGTCAGTATGCGAGTAAAATCGCCACCGCACATTTATCTGCCACATAGCACTATTATGTTACAGATATAATTGTGTATGGCATGAGTATGATGTAAATGAGAATTTCCATTTGCACACTCACCTGGCATTTATTTAAATGTTGGGTCACAGTTGACTGCACCTAATTAGGGGTGTTAATAACTACACAAATGATGTTTATGCAATGGAAACGATATGGTGTTTGTTTTGTTTCTTGTGTTTTTCAGAGATGAAGGACTGCGTATAACAGATTAATCATCTGTTATTTATACAAAAGGAGCAGCTACTCTGCCCTTTTTTCGTTCACAGGATAGGGACTCCCCTTTCACTGTTGTTCCCAGGAGGACGACCTCTGCCCTGAAGAAAGTCCAGGACCTTTACGGCCATTCCAGGACTGAAACATGTTGGCAATAGGGTCATAGGACCATTATCACTCCCATTGACCCATTTCTTTTTAATTATTTTTAATATCCCTGACAGACCCAATAATAAAGGGAAACCGGGGCCTGTCGGAGGATTTTTATCTATAATCCCCTGGTCTTCACTTTCCAAAGAGCTTCCCAACACTGTGGTTGAGCCCACCCCAACTTATAGGCGTTGGGGTGACCCGATGATGAAGCATGACACCACTAGGGTGTGTGAGGGTAACTAAACAAAAAGGAATTGCTTCCTTGCGCACCCTAGGGTGTCTGCAGTTCTAGATCTTCACATAGACACCTCCCTATCGTAATTAGGTAACACAGTTTTTATGTTAACCATCAGTTAATCTATAGGAGTATTTTTTGTGATAAAACATTAATTCCTGTACTCGGGTCAAACGGGACACCACCTCCTCTACCCTGTTGCGGATAACCAGTTGCGCCTTGCATCATAGGAACTTCCTGCTGATAGACACCTTGCATAGCACCTACATACGGTTGACTTTGACTTCCTCTCTGTGCGGGCTTTCATCTGCGCCAGCATCAACTTCTCCTTCAACCATTTCTACTTCATTTCCAATTCATCACTAGAATATTTTGCATACTTAAAGATCTTATCAATTGACTTATTCTGTCAACAAATTAAATGCGGTTGAACCATTATGCTAACCTCAGGTCTCAATACTGTCACAAACCAATACACAAAGCTTCCCATATCCTTGGAATAGAGACTTTCCATTCCACTGTGCTGTTTAAACATTTGCAACAATCTCTCATAAAAAGAATGCAGTCTCCTTAGGTTCCTGAGTTGTTCTGTCAATCTACTTTGAAGGTATCTTTCCTTTCAAAAAAGTAATCACCTATTGATACCTTTTCATTACCAATGGCCACAGGGCATGACATATCAGGTTTCTCTGTGGCTCCTTCGCTGGCCACTGTATATCCACCTTACAGTCTGCCAACAAATCACTCTGTACCACAGTGTTCAAAAGGGTATTCAAATCTATCCACAATACCTGTAAAATCTTCACAAATCAATCAACCTGGGTGTACCACTCCACAGGCTTATTTCTCCATTTGGGGAAATAATTTGTGAATGACACAAGATCACTCCTGCTTACATGAATGTAACCTCCACCAGGCACTTCTCTCAATGGGAAATTTGAAGCATCTTCCCCCATCTATCAAAGACAAAGGCAGCT
Source organism: Calotriton arnoldi (assembly GCA_963921515.1). Lineage (NCBI taxonomy): Eukaryota > Metazoa > Chordata > Amphibia > Caudata > Salamandridae > Calotriton > Calotriton arnoldi. The sequence continues at coordinate 93,879 of CAWUFW010001837.1, forward strand.
TTCTCTTCGCGTCTTTCTTCTTCGCCCATTTGCCTTCCCACCTGTCTAATTCACTCTACTTTTGGATGCTACTGGTTAATTCTCTAATGTGCAGTTTCATTCCCGATGTCCTCCTACGGTAATGTCATTTTCATCAAACATATGCATTAACTTTTCTGCAAGGATTTGGTCCTACGTAATCTACATCATGCACTTGAGCTGATTCAGACAACTTATCGTGTTGGTAACATCTTTAAACATGTATAAGGAGTTCATTCTCTTGATATGCAACTAATCTAGAAAGATCACAATTTCCTGAAATCATCTCATCCAATTAATATTTTAATTTGACAACATCCATTCCACTCTCCCTTCCTGGAGATTTGAGTTCTAGGTTGAATCCTGAACTCTGAGCTTCTCGAGGGACCCATTGAAAAACCTAATCAAATCATCTAAATCCCAGGAATTAACACCTTTTTGGACTCCAAAAGTATTGGACACTATCCCTTCCCGGGGACTACTACTTGAATTACACGGAGGTGAATTCCAAATGGACAGGTGAGAATTTTGTGACCTCTGAGCTGGTCCCTCTACAGGGGTAAGCCCTGTCTGATTTGTTACTGGTGATGCAGGAGCAACATATGGTGAAGTGACCATATTCGGGACCAAAGGAGTTCTTCCCATGACTCCCTATCTGGGAGCAACAGGAACAGTAGTTGACGTACTTACTCCAGTAGGAACCGTCAAAGCATGTGTTGTGGTCCTGGACGACTCCGATTTATACAAGGGAACTGCGGGACCAATAGTAACCGGAACAGTTATTGGGTCTGGGGTATAAAAAACAGTTAAAAGGGGCATGTATCCTGAACTATCTCCAATAAGGTTCTGACTCGTATTCACTGAGGCGGTGGTTCCCTCTGGGCTTCCACCGGTAACACCACCACTCATTCCTTCAGTGTGGGTCACATTATAAGGAAGTGGACGGGTTGATAATCACATGCCCAAAAAGTCGTCAACAGAATCACTATCTTCGCCTAATCCCTTTGCGCTCTTTACTTTATCCTCCTTTTTCTTTTTCTCTTAATTCTCGTTAATGCTGGTTCTAACCTAGCTCTCTCAATCATGTCAGTTCTCCAATTTTGTTGTTCTGCATCCCATCTAGCTTCAGCAAAGCTACATACTGCCTTTCTGACTCTGCCCTGATATTTCTCTTTGGCATGAGCTACATGCTCCCAGGCATTAGGAGCCTCGTACTGTGGAGGTCTAGGAGGTGGCTTCATCTCACAATACCCTTCTCAGATTTTCAATAATTCTCAAATTAATGTGCCACATCATGGAAGCATCAAAGCACCTTCTGTTTCAGTGATCCTATGCCATTGACTAAGCCAAATGCATGTGTGGAGCACCATATTTATGGCCATATAATGACCTGCCATGCCTTCTGGCCGCACTTTTCCTTCTCTAACAGGGACTCTCGCATCTCCCCTAATCATATCTTGTATAGCCTTGAAAAATTTAATTTTTCAGCAATAATATCAACAATCACAAGTAAAATTCTAGTTTCAAACCAGGAAATAATTTTTTTATCCACAATTCTCGATCAGCCTTAGCAACTTATAGCAGCACGGCACTATGATGTAATCGACCAATAACAACGCCAACCCTCCAATCTCACACTGACATATTTCTCACTACTCGCAGCAGCTCACCTTCCTTTACAATTTTCACAAGTGCACTCATTTCTCAACACTAAGCAAACATAAAACAAAAATGCTTAGCGATTTCAACAAGGATTATGTTACTTACCCAGTAAGCATCTGTTCTTGGCATGTAGAGCTGTAGATCCACATGCTTTGTATACTCCCGCCATCTAGTGTTGGGTCCGGATGTTTGCAAGTTGTTTTTCTTTGAAGAAGTCTATCCTAGTCACGAGGTAAGGTGACTCCTCCTTTCGGTGATAGTGCGCATGGGCATCGACTCCATTGTTAGATTGTTTTCCAGCAAGAGAGTGAGAATGGAGTATATAGTGTAAGTGTAGTATAGAGATGTCCATGCATATGAATATATAATGAGGAACTGCAACAACTATAGGTGCCCAGGGAGGCGGGTGGGCGCATGTGAATCTACAGCTCTACATGCCAAGAAAAGATGCTTACTGGGTAGGTAACATAATCCGTTCGAGGCAAGTGTGCTGTAGATACACATGCTTTGCATAGACTACAAAGCAGTGTACCCTCAAAGCGGTGGCTAACCTGTAGATGTTGCAGTTGTTTGAAACAGTACTTTAAGTACTGCTTGGCCTACATTAGCTTGTTGGCATGCTAAAACATCTACACAATAGTGTTTGGTAAATGTGTGTGGTGTAGACCATGTAGCTGCCTTACATATGTCAGCTAGTGGAATATTACCTAAAAAGGTGATATAAGCCCCTATTTTGCGAGTGGAATGCGCTCTGGGGTATGGATAAAGTTTTTTTTAGCTTTTGCACAGCATGTTTGAATGCATTTAACAATCCATCTTGAAATGCCAGATTTAGAGATGGGATTGCCTTTGTGAGGTGGAGCAAATGCAAGAAACAAAGTTGTTTTGTTTCTGCGAAAATCTTTGGTCCTATCTATGTAGTATAATAAAACTCTTTGACATCAAGCGTGTGAAGAGCTCGCTCTGCTACAGAATCAGGTTGAGGAAAAAATTCATAACTAATAATGACATGTTATTTTTCCTGTGTGGTAATGTTTAGATGTAATAAACAGATGCAATAAATAACGCACAGACCACGGATATGCAGTATTTAGTGCATGTGGTAAATATCACATGCATTTTTTTTTAACTCCGGATCGGATGGGTTGGTAAGTTCATGTACTATTTACCCTGGCATGCAGTAATTACCATTACACCTAAGTTATAATTGAGGCCCTTGAGACTACTCTTCCTATTCGCACTTGCATGACTTCCAAGTTAGATAAGACAAAATATTCTGAACTGCAAGCATAAGTACCTCTGTCAATTAAGCTGAATATCTCTGTAATACTTCATCCAACCATAAATTCCTTTTGTTGGGAAGAGGATGGGTACTACAGTTCAGCAGTTCCCATTTGGAGACTTCAAACGACTGCATTGGAAGACCAGAGTAGGTTCGTTCCCAGTCACAATACTTCTCCATTACGGTTTATGTCAAGAGAACACCCAAAACATTATACTGTCGCAGGGATTCTACTGGTAAGCAGAAGTATGCCTTAGGATGACAGAACATCAGAATGTAGGGACTGTGTTTCTCTACCACGTCAGTTCCTGTCAGCCCAAATCCTGGCTAGTTCACAGTGCCTCACCTGAAGTCCTCACCTTCCCAGAGTAGCAGGTGATTTTGGCAAACCTATCACATGACCTTCTAGTCCCCTAGGGAACCGTGGAAACAGATCATCCTCCTTTGCCTCTTACTCAAGCATGCCCTCAGTAAACAAAGGAAAGACATGATTGAAGTTTACAATATATTTATTGAAACTATCGTAGTCTATTTTGAAGCAAATGTGCTGCGATAAGTAGGCAAATACAACTAAGCAAAGTAATTAGCATTACTAGCAGGCTGTATACAATGAACAACCTAACCATGACAAATTATCTGTCTATGCCTATCCTTACTGTATAAGCAAAGGGGTATATTAGTGATCTCTGGTATTAGCAACCAGGATTATACCTGGTTTGCATTCGTGCCAGGACAGGTCTCTCTGCCAGAATTCTCCTCTCCCCTCAAAGGGACAAAAGGCAGTTTATATGATAAAATTACTATGCTGCCATGTTCTATCTAGAACGTTAGGAGATGTCGCAGAACAAGCAGAAAACAGTACAACATGGAGTTAATGTTCTAGGCGACCCTGTATGAAATGTGCCGATGGAATCCCAAAAAGAAGCACTGAATAACAAAACAACATGTACAGAGTATTTCTAAAATACTGTCACAAAAACAAAAGTGTTATGTGCAGCTGTGCAAGCAGAAGCTGCCTAAAACATCTAATAATCTAAACTAAGGGAGAACCAAAGTGGGCCCAAAAGGGGCATCACTATAATACCAAGACCTGTGGTTTAAGGCTTCCTGGAAAAAATATTTGACACAGCAGGATGGTGATGCATTTTCACAGTCCGGTGAATACTGGGTTTTGGGCCAAATGTCATATCTTGGATCACACTATTGTATGTACAGCCCCTGGTCTGTGTCAGAACAGGGCGAGTGGTGTAAGACCCCACAGAATAGAGAAGGAGACTCCCTAGGTTTGCCCTTTTGCCTCTGACATTAGCTATAGTGATAGAGTCCAGTACTAATATAATGAGACGTTAATGTAAAGATAGTAGTAAAAATAGTAGAAAATGTAGAAAAAATGTATTTCACAATACAGAAATTATATCACTACGCACAGATAATATACTACTTTATATAAGGCATGGCGCAACTGACCTGCCACCAATGCTGGAAGTGTTATAGGCCTTTAGAAGAGTGCTGGGGTTATGGCCCAGAGGGACAAAATCTTGCATTTTTGCCTATTAGACAGATCCGATAGGTTCTTTCATGCTGACCAGCCACCATGGTCTTCAATAAGAATGGGATTTGTTCCACTAGCTAGTGGTTCAGTCATACTGAGGCGAGTAAGACATCGTTGTGGTCAGTATATCTGGGGGCAGTGACAGCAGGAAAAATCCCTTTTCGAAATATCGCATCTATTGGTCATGGGTAGAGTATAGTTGCCCAAGATGACTGTTTCACCATGCCTCTTGTACTACTTTATTAATCTGCTGGCGTTCATGTATGACACATTCTTCTGAGTACTAGTTTCTATATTGGCAATTCTGATTTGGTGCGCAGACAGACATACAAATTGACAAACTTCAAAATGAGAATGGTGGACTAAGTATCCCGACTTCAGACTGTACTATATGGCTGCCCAACTTCAATGGGTGTCCAAATGACTATGAATACCTCTGAGGCAAGAAATTACATTTTCAATGCTGAAATGGGGATCACACAGTCTTCCCTAACTTTGAACCCAAATGCCCAGATGGGTGAATTACCTGTGCTAAGAGGTGGCAAAACAATGATGGAATAGATGTTGTTCTAAGAAGTCGATAGAAGAGGCATATCTCCTGACATCCTAGTCAGAGAGTTAGCAGGACTGCACCCCTGCTCAGGAAATGGTGCTTTTGGACGCAGGAGAGATGAGACAAATGAGTGATTTATACGAGGCAGGATGTCAGACACTATTCGGGGTGGGGGTCAGAGGGCAGACAGGGGCAATTGCCAAAGTAGCTAAGGTGAGATGTCAAAGGCTTCTCAGCCAGGTAGTATGGAGGACAAGTGCTCTAAACTCGAGTCAAACATCGGACAAAATAATGTACTGTAAAGCCTGTGCTCGTTATAGAATAACAAATTACTTTCATAACAGCAAAACGCAATATTTCATAATTTAGGGCCCGATTCTGATGTCGGTGGGATTGCCACCGACAGGCCATCGGTGGCGGTCCCACTGACATCCAGCATAGCGGTCCGACCGCCGCATTACAATGCGGTTGGTCGGACCGTAGCAGGCGGAGGGACTGACTGACTCCTCCAACAGGCTCAAGGAGCCCATCGGAGCGTCGGTATGACCGTAATCTCAACAATGGGGGTGGTGCCTGTGGAGGCATCGCCGTAGGGATTACGATGGCCCTTTCCGACTGCCTTTTCATGGCTGTCTGACCGCCATGAAAAGGCGGCTGGAATGGGACTTTGGGGGCCCCTAGCAGGCCCCTGTCCCTCTTGGGCCTCCGCTATGGGACCAGGGGGGCACATGTGGTGCCCCCCCAAACATCCATGCCCCATGTGTCAGGCACGGTTCAGGGATGTTTGAAAAGTGCCTTTTCCGGGTCGCAGCACAAGCCGCAATGGTAAAAGGCATATTTACGACTGCCTACACGGCGGTCACATTGTAATCCGGCAGGTGGAACCGCTGACATATAGGGGTCGATTCCGATTTGGGCCGGAAAAAGCACCGACCGACTCGGAGCCGGAAATTATACCGACCGACACGTACCTGTGGCGCCCGACACGCCAAGTACGATGCAAGGCGTGCAAAATCCGACCGACACGTACCGAACCCAAGCCGAACAACCGAGCCGCACGGAAAACAGCAATCCGGTCGGAAAAACAAGCGAATCCAACCGACCGACACGCACCCGGAACAAATCCGACCGAAACGTACACGCGAACTCCAAACCGCAAAGTACGATGCAAGGCGCAAAAACCACGACCGAGTCGGACGGAGGACAAGCCGTACGACCGACACGCATACAAAACCGAGCCGAAGCAACACAAAACACCGCGACCGACGCGTACGCAGCATAGAAAACTGCACAAACACAGCGTGAACGAAACGGAGAACACCGTACGAGACAAATGCAGGGTCCGACTCGGTCACAAGAACGTTTCCAACATGCACAGACAGTACAAAGGAAAAATCACACAAAAAAGGCCAAACAAGCAATTACAAAGCCAATAAATACTGGGGGGTGGGGACAGAGAACAAAGACACACCCACAACTCCACCCATATAAAGGACACAAATCACAACCATGATCCTTTGCAAATGCCATTCCACTGCCAGCACCCAAGAGACAGCAACCACACACCCACAGCTCATCCCTCACACAAGCCACACACCATCAGCACACCAACAAATACCTACCTCACATACACCCAGCAAAACACACACTAACACACCCTCACCTGCACACCAACACACACATCACTCACCATCACCACCCATCACCATGCCCCCCAAGAAGAATCACAAGTTCCTAGATTGTGAATTGGAAGTCATGGTAGACGAGATCCTCAGGGTAGAGCCACAGCTGTTTGGCACACTGGTCCAACAGACCCCCATCTCCCAGAAAACCAAGATGTGGGAGAGGATCATCAACAGGGTGAACGCACAATCACCATGTCTGCGCACAAAGAGCGACATCCAGAACAGGTGGTATGACGTGCGCAGGAGGGTACGGGACCTGCTCAAGAAAGAGTACATCATCAGCCAATACACCGGCAGTGGCCCTCCTGCCAAGCCAATATACCTCAGGCCCTGGGAGGAGAAGGTGCGGGCCATCCTTCCGCCAGTGAGCGTATATGGACTAGAGAACATCCCAGAGCCTGGTGAGTACACAACAAATGTACACAATATTCTGCCACAAAACACACACACATCACTGTCAAGGGAAGAGTCAAACCATGCACTCATAGCAATTACACAGCAACCAGAACAGAATCATCCCAAAATGTGTATGTCAGTCAGATAAACACAACACATGCCATCAAAAAGTTACATCCAACTGTGCCATCACATGTACAAACAACTACAACTACAGCTAGGCAGTGGCACAAATAGAACTAACAAACACATCCAGACATGTAGCCACCACAACAACACCAACACACAGTGAAGACCACTCAAAGGAAGGAATTATGTGTATGCTGGCCAAGTCAGTGTAGCCAATAGCATCATGGGAGTCGCAGTCACACATATTGCCCCCCCCCCCACAACTGTCCCATCAACACCACCATGAACCATGCGCACATCACAGGGAGTGGAGAAGGACTCACAAGATGGCTGACACTGGCAACTGCTGTGGGGAGCACAAGGCCCTGCTGGCAACTGTGCACCAACAAACAGCAGGACACCACTGACTGACATCTTGAGAGACAACTTCCACTCCCTGCAATGCAAGCACGTTCCATGGTGGGATATCTGGGCTGGGTGGGAAGGAGGACTTGCAGCACTGACCATAGTCACAAGCACCTCCCCTCACACCCCCTCAACACAAACTCCACAGAACCCACCTGGTAGAATGCAATGCCTCCCATCCTAACTCAAGATCCCACAAAGAACCACCACCCTGGGTTATGTTGTGTGAAGCACAGGGACACTCTTGGGACTTTTAGCCAAACAACTACCAGGACAACACTCCCAGCCATCCTGTCAGCACAGCCAGCCCACCCCACAGGGAAGCAGAGTCAAAAGGAAGGAAGCATGGGCATGCTGGGAAGGGGGGTGGAGGCAATAGCATGATGGGAGTCGTAGTCACAGCTCTACATCCCCCACCACATGGCCCAGCAAGCTCACACTCACGCATGCACATCCCACAGAGAGTGGAAAGGCCCATCAAAGATGTCTGACACTGTTGCTGTGTCGTGGGGAGCACAAGGGCATGCTGGGAACTGCACACCAACCAACAGCAGGACACCACTGTCAGCCATCTTGCCATTGCTCACACACCCACACATACTGAACTCCCCACAAAAGCAAGTAAGTTTGGGAATGCTGGCAAGTGGGGTGGAGGCAATAGCATGATGGGAGTGGCAGTCACTGATATTGGTCACCCCCACAACTGTCCCATCAACACCACCCTGAACCATGCTCACATCACAGGGAGTGGAGAAGGACTCACAAGATGGCTGACACTGGCTACTGCTTTGGGAGCACAAGGCCCTGCTGGGAACTGCACACCAACCAACAGCAGGACACCACTGTCAGCCATCTTGCCATTGCCCTCACACCCACACACACTGAACTCCCCACAAAAGCAAGTAAGTATGGGAATGCTGGCAAGTGGGGTGGAGGCAATAGCATGATGGGAGTGGCAGTCACTGATATTGGTCACCCCCACAACTGTCCCATCAACACCACCCTGAACCATGCACACATCACAGGGAGTGGAGAAGGACTCACAAGATGGCTGACACTGGCTACTGCTGTGGGGAGCACAAGGCCCTGCTGGCAACTGTGCACCAACAAACAGCAGGACACCACTGACTGACATCCTGAGAGACAACTTCCACTCCCTGCAATGCAAGCACAGTCCATGGTGGGATAACTGACTGGCTGGTTGGGTGGGAAGGAGGGCCGGCTGTCAACCAAACACAACCAATGCAGACCATGTTCACACCCCAACAAATACATAGAAATGCCCAAATAATGCAGGACAATGTGCCACACCAATATCAACCCCTGACTGTGACGACTTAGGACAATGCAATGTACAGGCCCGCACCCAGAGGCACAGTCACAACTGTCATGTGTGTCAACCATTGATGCCTGCAGAAACATAACATACATTGTGTGTGTCTCCCAAAAACAGGTGATGATGGGGACACAGCAGCAGACGCTGAGGAGTCCCAGTCCCAGGCTCAAGAGGATGCGGAGCTCACTGGTGTCGTACAGCCTCTGCCCTCCTCGGACGAAGAAGACCAACCTGGCACATCCGGTGCAAGTCTACATGCAGCACCAGCAGGACCACCAGCTGCAGCACCAGCAGGACCACCAGCTGCACCCCCTGCACCCACCCCTCCAACGACTGTCAACACAAATACCATCCCTGCCGACATGGACAGAACAAGGAGCAACACCAGCACAGGGACCCTGGACCAACCTGGGGCCATGGACACCACCACCACCACCAACCTCCAAGGTGGACCAGGGTCATCTGTGCGTGCCACTGCACGCACTGCACATGTCAGCAGGGGTGGTGGGAGGGGTGGGAGACAGAGGTCGCTGCTTGCAGAGGTTGCTGGTGTGCATGATGACCCACAACTGGTACGCATAGCTGATGCGTACCAGTCCAGCACCGGAGACCTCAGCCAGGTAGTGGGGCTCCTCAGAGACATGAAACAGCAGCAGGCTGCCCATCATGCCCGCTTGGACTCTCACATGTCCCACGTGGAGTCCAAGTGGGATGCACTGCATGAGATGACGGCGGTGCACAGGGACATTTTACAATGCCTCCGCCAGATGAACAGCAACGAGTCCACACCTCCCTGTGTGCCAACAACATCTGGTGCTGCCCAAACTGCAACTGCCACAGGGAGGGAGGATGACTCTGGCGGAGAGTCCCCTGCACCGCAGCAGCCTGTACTTGAGGGGCCTCCCCCAAAGAAGAGGAGTCGTCCGAAGAGGGGCAAGTGAGATGCCGATGGCCAAGCGCAACTCCCAGGAAGCCTGAACCTGTTCTGGATGTTCACCTTTGTGCACAGACTGTTCACCCTGTTGACGGCAACACTACTCCCACACATTGCATGGGGAGTACAAGTTGGACCAATGTGTCAGACAACTGTGGCCCCGATACTGGGGATTCTGTCTACCAGGACTTTCAATTCACCTAGGAACTTCTGATTGCAAGATTTATGTACAGCACTACCCATCCTATGCACTATTCACACAAATGTATCACAATAAACACACTAATACACCATACTTGCCTCTGTTGTGATTCCAACGTGGGTGCTGTTATGGGGATGATGAACTGCAAAATTACACTGTGTATGCGAACTGCAACAGCAAGTACAACACAGGCATGTGAGTAAAGGCAACGTGACACATATGAGGGAGACACACCACCAGGGCTACACAACACATACACACCTAGGCCATCTGACTCATTGCCTACACTGATGTTGCCAGGGAAGACGGTGCAATGCACAGACACCACACCCATTCCCAGTTGTAGGCAAGTAGCCCACAGGTGCAGTAAGCAAATGGCAGTCAAATGTGTGACCACAGACAACGCACATCACAAAGTGAAGCACAGGTTTATTACACAGTTGCAACATGTCGTAACCACTACAGATGCAAGGTAATCCCACCTGGCAGCGGGCACACAGTCAACAACTGTAGACGGAAGGAAGTCCATGGGTGTGGCGCACATCACCTGTAGGGACACAACAGCTACCAGCCTGGAAGTGCAATCACGTCGTCGGTGGACACAGTTGACCAAACGAATCTGAAAGTACCCTGTGAAGGACAGAAATGAGACACAGTCAAAAGCAATGGAGTACAGGACAGAACAGCAAAACTCATGCACAATACATGTTACAAGATACCACCCAGAACCAAGTTAGCATGTCAACACTGTTGGGGAGTACAGCCCACCTGTAAGCACACATCGCAACACACATCCAGTCAAGTAGCCCATGGACACACTCCAACAGCACCAGAGCACCACCTACACATATCATGCCAACTCACATCATTGACATGACACCTCAGGATACTCACATTCAGCTAAAGAACTTGGTGATGAGCTGTGTGCGGACATCACCCTCATCATCATCATCATCGTCGTCACTGGCATCGTGGTCCAGGCCAGGATCCTCGACAGGTGGCGGATGTTGGTCATTGTCATCCTGGATGAGAGGCAACTCCTTCCGCACTGCCAGGTTGTGGAGCATGCAGCAGACGATGATAATCTTGCACACTTTCGCAGGGGCATATGGGAGGGACCCTCCGGTCTTGTCCAGGCAGCGGAAGCGGCTCTTCAGGAGACCAAATGTCCGCTCAATAACTCTCCTGGTCCGACCATGTGCCTCATTGTAGCGCATCTGGGCTGGTGTCACAGGGTTCCTGAGGGGTGTCAGCAACCACGGCATGTTGGGGTATCCCGAGTCACCTACGGACAGACAAGTGCACATTAGCTGACTTGGAAAAGTGGGCGGAATACTACAGATCTGATCACACACAATGGCACAAAGTCAGTACACACCGACAAGCCAGGCACGCTGGTTCTGCATCTGTGCCATCATCCTGGGGATGCGACTACTCCTCATCACAAAGGAATCGTGTGCTGAACCAGGGAAACGGGCACACACGTGTGTGATGGTCATGTCTGCAAGACACACCACCAGTGCATTGACCGAGTGGTAGTGCTTGCGGTTCCTGTAGGCCTGCTCCTGGGCCTGTGGTGGTACCAAAGCCACATGTGTCCCATCAATGGAGCCAATGACATGCGGCATCCTCCCCAGGGCATAAAAGTCACTCTTCACGTCAGTGAGTCGTCGCAGTCTAGGGAAATAGATGTACCGGTTCAGGAATAGCAACATTGCCGCCAAAACATCGCGGAGCACACGGCTCAACATGGTCTGTGACATCCCACCAGCAGTCGCCACAGTATGTTGGAAGGTACCGGTGGCAAAGAAGTGTAGGGCTGCCATCACCTTCACCTTGGGGGTCAGCGCTGTAGGATACGGCCGGCCAGGCTGCAAATGTGGGGCCAACTGCACTGCCAAATCCTCAATCAGCTGCCTGGTGAAGCGGTACCGTCGGATGCTGTCCCGTTCCACCATCGTTGCCAGGTCTGGGAATGGTCGATGGACAGCAGGAGCCCTGCAGAGCAGAGGAGAAGTAAGCAAGATTGTCAGTCAGCCCACATATGCGGCATTGAACACACTCAATATCCCAACATACATCATTATGAGGCACAACTACATGAAGTGTGCAGTTCCGTAAGGACATGTATGGTACATACATGGCCAACATCTGTCAACACGGTCCAACAAGTGGCATCAATTAGTCCCAGGTTGGCCCATTGGATATCATGAGGCCGTGTCACAGTTCCCATCTCCTGCTGCCGTGTCACAATCACCCCCCACAGTGACATGTGAGGACAGATGTGCCCAGGCACCACAGCTCAACGACAGGTACATTCCCAGGGACCCTGTATTGCCACATGGACACTGGCATTACATGGAGTATCATGCATACACCACAGCAAAACAACCATGACCCCCACAGGTAGTGGTCCCACTTGCCACGGCAGGACAGACATGGACGTCTGTGACACACACACGCACATCAAAGTCCATGCACACACAACGTGGATGTGGAGACTGTCTCCCATTGTGCACATGAAATCAGAGACATTGTAAACACTACATGCACACAGACTGTGGAGGACCATCACTATTGTGCCACTGGGACACCCTGGCTCAAACATACCGTCCCACATGGGACTCACGGGGTATGTGACATGACATACACATACACCACCGTGAAATGTGACCATGGCACATGCACAGATATGAACAGTTGCACATCACAGTGGTCATGTACACGTAACACCCAGGATCCTGTCCCCATGAACACGTGCACAGCCTGGGGGTGGCTGCCCACAGGTGACACCCACAGGACAACATGTACACCAACATACACACAATAGGAAATGCAGCCTTACATGCCTTATGATAAAGTTTGGACAGGCTGTCGTGATGTAGGTGTGCCCCTCACTCCTGGGAGCTATCTGTGGCTGGCATATGTCCATCTGAGACAGGCATGCTGACATATGCCAGTCACATGTACAGTGATGCGTTGAACAGCAATGGACCGATCGGTGCCCCGGCCGGCCCATTGCATTCAATGTGTGCGGGTACGCGTTGTACCCCTGTACGCGTTGAACAGCAATGGACCGATCGGTGCCCCGGCCGGCCCATTGCATTCAATGTGTGCGGGTGCGCGTTGTACCCCTATGCAGCGTTGTACTGCAATGGACCGATCGGTGCCCCGGCCGGCCCATTGCATTCAATGTGTGCGGGTACGCGTTGTACCCCTGTACGCGTTGTACTGCAATGGACCGATCGGTGCCCCGGCCGGCCCATTGCATTCAATGTGTGCGAGTGCGCGTTGTACCCCTATGCGCGTTGAACAGCAATGGACCGATCGGTGCCCCGGCCGGCCCATTGCATTCAATGTGTGCGGGTACACGTTGTACCCCTGTACGCGTTGAACAGCAATGGACCGATCGGTGCCCCGGCCGGCCCATTGCATTCAATGTGTGCGGGTGCAGCGTTGTACCCCTGTACGCGTTGTACTGCAATGGACCGATCGGTGCCCCCGGCCGGCCCATTGCATTCAATGTGTGCGGGTACGCGTTGTACCCCTGTACGCGTTGAACAGCAATGGACAGATCGGTGCCCCGGCCGGCCCATTGCATTCAATGTGTGCGTGGTACGCGTTGTACCGCAATGGACCGATCGGTGCGCACCCATTGACAATGGCCTTGCCTGGCAACGGACGCGTTTCGAATTTCGAGCGAGTCGGTTGCTGGAAATTCAGTTGGTCACCCACAACAATGTTGCAAAATCATGTATGTCATGAAGTTGAAGATTTGAAGGATGCTGTGGGCGTGTATTGGTGCTGCTATTCCATGGATTGGCCAGATTCAGAAGATGCAAACGACTTGGACCTATCACTTTGGACACAAGGGACAGTATCTGCCTCTCCAGCACATATATATTGCTGGCTGTTCCCCTGAGAGCTCACTTGCCTGCACTACATGCTCCAGGACGACATCTGCCACTGCACTGCTGCTGTCTCTGCCCCTCTGGACCCTGCAATGGCACGTACTGTGGAGAGAGCCCCAGCCTTCAGCCTTGAGGAGAACCAGGCCCTGCTGGACAGCCTACTTCCACAGTACAGCAAGCTGTATGGGACACCAGGGGAGCAGGTGAGTGTTCTGTGCACTGCCTTTCTGAATGTGCATATTGTCTGACTAGCAAGGCTGAAAGTCTGCACGCCACTGGCTAGCAGGCTCACTGAGTAGTTGTCACCCCCATAGTGTGTAGTGACATGCACTGGACAGGTATGGTGCAGTGACAGTGCATTTGAACAAGGTTTTACTTCCCATGCAATGATACCATGTAGTGACGTCTGGCAAACTGTCCATGGCAGCTTTGCACTGCCTGTGTACATCATGTGCCCCTGTGATTGAGACATGTATATACAACTGTGTCATGCACGGATATGTTGCATGTGTAGTAATGGCCTTTTCACTTTGTCATCCTCACAGGTTAATGCCCATCGGAAGCAGGAGATCTGGAAGGACATCGTCCGGGCTGTCCGGTCCGTGGGGGTCTACAAGCGCCGGATCCGCAACTGCCAGAAGAGGTGGCAGGACCTTCGGGGCTGGACCCGGAGGATTGCACGGGTCCAGCTTAAGCTGTCGCCTCCTCGCAGGAGGGGCGGAACACGGACCCTGACCCCCCACATGCTCCAGATCCTGGCGGTGGGGTTTCCAGACCTGGATGGGCAGCTGAAGGCCAGACAGCAGCAAGGAGGGGGTGAGTCAAAGACTGCACTGTGAACTCTGTATTACATGCTTTGTGCCCTCCTCTGGCCTGGTTCAACTGCCACAGTGCAGCAGTCATGTTGTCCAGGAGCCATGTCCCTCTATTGTGCACTGCCCACTGCTCATCTGATACCCAGGTGTGGCCCTTACATTCAGGGAATTGTGTCACTTGGGACTGTGTCCTTGCAGTTTGCTTCACTAAAGGTGGGGGACAGCATCTGTTTCCCTAACTCTGTTGTGGGCATCATGGGTGGGTCCATTGTTCACACAACGCCTGTGTTCGGACATGTAATCTGCGTGTTGCTTTGATATGCGGTCCACTTGCTGAGCTGAGCCACCACATGTGCCTGGGGTATGTGGCACATGCCCATGCAGCGGGTGGGAACAATGTTTGGGCCCCAGGAGTGTGCAGATTACGTGTGTCACACATACATAGCCAGCTATCCACTGTCCAGGGCTCATCCCTCATTCATGTGGGGCAGGACAGTCATGCCTACTCCAGGCCATGCAATGCACTCTGTACTCCCACTCCCGTGTATCAGCTGACACATTGTGCGCAGTGATTTGACCCCTCAGGTGTCTGCCTCTGTGTCAGTGTGCTGTGGATTAGTTGCCAGGACTGCTGGGGTGTTTCTTGGTAGGGGCTCAGCATGCCCCTGGAGATGTGACCATAGGAGACGATACTTGTGTGTCACATAGGTGTTTGATCAGCTGCCCGTGCAGACTGGGGTATGCAAATGTGAAGTTCAGGCAGCTGTTCCCCATTCACAGCAGATTGTGAGGTGCTCAGGTTCAGAGGGTAGTGTCACAGGTCTCCCATATGTCCAATAGGTATGACCTGGAGAGATGAGGGTTAAGATGATGTGTTGTGGGGGATGTACATGTGCACTTGTGCAGCTCCAGGACTTGCATTCCCCATGACCTACTATTGTGACACAGTGCAGAGTGTTGTTGTCTGGCTGCCAAGTCATACATCACTGAGACAGTGATGTATGACTTAGCAGTCATGCCTCCGCCATGGCATGTGTCTACTTATTGGTGATCCTGCAGGGGAGTGACATGTGCTACATGCACACCATTGTGGCGATGGCTATCAGGACATGGGTGCATCATGGTGTCTGTCGCTGGTATGCATCACATGCATTTCCTATTTGACTCTGGGCATCCCTTTCATCCGGAAACCTGTACTGACTCAGTGGCAAGAGCTGTGATGTGTGCATGTCCACATGCCACACCGTGTCCTCTGCACTGTCCAACTACTGTGTACTTGGTGCATGTGTCCACACTGGGGTGTTGCAATCCAACAGACACCAGACAGATGG
Organism: Calotriton arnoldi; assembly: GCA_963921515.1. Taxonomy (NCBI): domain Eukaryota; kingdom Metazoa; phylum Chordata; class Amphibia; order Caudata; family Salamandridae; genus Calotriton; species Calotriton arnoldi. Next base: position 110,090 of record CAWUFW010001837.1, read on the forward strand.
GTGCAAGGCCATGTGGGATGTGAGTGCCATGGTTGGCATCAGACTGACAATTGGCTGCTCCTGTTCAGTTAGGGCACTTTTAGCAATGTACAACTAATGATGCCAGGGCTTGCTCTGTAATGTGCTGTGCTCACAGTGGTGTGTGCGTTTGGTGCAGGTGACTGATGTCTGTCTGTTTCCCCATTGTTTGCAGATACATCCACGGAGGGGACAGCTCCACAGACCAGGAGGAGCCGGAGAGCCAGACTGGGTCAGCAGCCGAGGAGTGGTCGGAGGGACCCAGTGGCATGGAGGGCGAGGGGAGCCACACCGAGGAGTCCTCAGCACCATCCACCTCAGCTGAGGACCAGAGCAACTCGGAGGATGACTCCCTTATGGAGGCGGGTGTCAGCAGCCACCACACCCCAGCTAGTGTTGCTGTCCCCGCCACCACCAGCACCACCGCCCTCCCATCGGCTCCCATTCCCCAGGTCCGTGGAGGCTCCCATGTTCGGGAGCGTGTCTCCTTTGGGCCAGGCACCGCACCCCCTGCCCCTGTGTCCCCTGCTGCCCTGAGTGAGGAGTCTGTGTACCTCCTTCGCCAGCTCCATGTAGGGCAGACAGCCATGCTGAGTGTCCTCCATGCGCACACCGCTCTGTTGACTCAGCTGGTGTCGTTCATGGAGGGCATCTCATCGGGCATGTCTGACCTACAGAGGGGCAATAGGTCCATGGACTCCTCCCTGACGGCAGCAGTGTTCCTCCTCAGACAGTCCCTCACCCCTCCTGCCTCTGCTCCATCCACACTCCCCAGCACCTTACCCGTCCCAAGCACACACACACCGGCACAGGCACACACCAGCAGGCACACACCAGCACACACACATCCAGCACACAGACACACACGCCACAAACAAAACGCACACGCACACACAGTCAGGGGACTGAAACCAGACTCACAGGGGATGGGGCCCTGGTACACACACGCATCCACGAGCACTGCGCATTCCTCAGTTGCCTCTCCCTCCAAAACACCCTCCCTTGCCTCACCTGCAACCCCAAAGACCCAGCGCCTCTTCCTCAGTGACCTCGGCCTCTTCCCCTCCGATCCAGCTGCTCCAGCATCCAGGGGGAAGAGGAAGCCCACCCACACGGAGCAGAGTGCCCCTCGCCCCCGGACACCCTCCCCCAGGCGCAGACAGACTGAGGCCCCCACCCGCAAGTCCCCCGGAGTCGTAAGAGCAAGACCCCGCCGCCGCCCTGCAGCTCAGGCACCAGGTCTCCTTCCTCCATCCCTCAGGCCCCCACTCCACAGGTGCCCCCACCACAACCTGCCCCAGGTTCCCCACCCACAGATATACCATCCCCAAGAGGATCCGGCCTTCTCCCCTGGCACTTGCTCTCCCGGCACCACACCCCCGCTGCGCTGGTCTGTGCCACTGATGTGGTGAGGGTGTCCTCCCCTCTGTCCAGCCCACCTTGTCTGTTCCCCATTCTCCTCCCCTGGTGGTAGGCACTGCAGTGGAGTCCACTACCACCCTGTCTGACTTGGGCACTGCAGTGGCGGACCTGTCCACTTCATCTGCAGGGTCCACTGCAGTCGTGCCGGCACCCACAACATCTGAGTCATGCCCCCAGTTGTGCCGGCACACACCATGTCAGACACCTCCACTGCAGTTGTCAGTGGCTCTCCAGCACCCACCACCCCTTCCCTGCTTCCTCCTGGTGAGCCCTGATCCTGTCCCTGCGGTGCCTGGCCTGCCCCCGGTTGCCCCTCCTAGTGGATTGTCCCTGGTTTTGTGCAGGCATGCGTAGGGTGACATCTGCCACTGTCACCCTGTTTGGACTTTTACAATGGACTGGCCATTGGCCTTTGTGTTTTTTCTGGACTTTGTTTTCATTCCACACATATGCTGAATAAAGCAACTTTCTGTTCTCTAGTGCTTATGCTTCTGATGTACATGTTGTTGATGATGCTAACCATGCCCTTGCTGCAGTGATGGTGATATTTGGTCTCATGATAATGAAGTGTTACTGTGCAGGAACCCATGTGGTCCAGGGGAATGTGTCCTATCCTGTGGTGTATCCATGTCATCCATAGCAGCATCTGAGGGTGTCATGTGTTCAGTATTTGGCAATGGGATTCCCTACTTAGATTAGCTATTTCACATCTGTGGCTTCCACCCCTGCACATCTGTTGTGCCTGCCATTGTTCAATTCGTCTACTTCCCTGACCGTGTGGCCATCTCCACTGGACATGCAGGTTTGGGCATCAATGGGGAAGGACTCATCTGTGTTGTCAGTGCAACATTGCTATACAAGTGTGTTGGATCTGTGCTGATGATTCCGTTGGCACTTCCATGACCAGGCTGATGTGACGGGAGCCCTCATTTGGTGCTAATTGTTGATTGTGTGACCAAGTGCTCAGCTGACATGATGGGGCCCTACTGAGGCAACATATGGCACAGCTTTCCTCACACAGGAGTGGAGTCCCCTCATGGCAGTGTGTACTCCTGTGACATTGCCTGCGCCCAAGGTGTGTGTTGTATGTGCATGTCTGTCTGTTCACTTCCGTTTAGCTGTGCATGCTGTGATCCCTAGTGTTGTACCCGTTTGTGATGCTAGCTGAGTTGACCTATGTTCCCCCAAAGTCTTCTCCCTGGGTTCTCTGTGATGTGGGTGCATGGCACATTACTGGTCATCAGGGTGTCACCCATAGGTGTGTTTGCTGTCAGGGCTGAGTTTGTGTGCAGACGCAGATGGGTCACAGTCAGGTTTCCCCTTGGCACTTGTTGTTTGCCCCTGTCATGTGATTTCCAGTTTGTGTTATCTTTCAGTGATTGTGACACGTTGTGTGTGTGACTGCTGGCACTCCTCAGGGTCCGGGCTGCAATGTTGGTTGTTGTCTATGTGTGTTCTTTGTGGGTGACCTTGGCTTCTTCATTGGTGTGTGACTGTGGCTGGGATCCCATTGGTTGGTGTGGTATTGCCGTCATGTCCATGTACAGCGTAGTGTGCAGTGTGTCAGACATTCAGGAGTCTTGTTGAGTGGCCATGTGTCATGTGTTTCTGCACCTTGGTTCCCACCCACCACCCTGGAATAGTCATGGGTGCATGTGCAATGTCACCAGTGCATGTGTACTTCACTGCTGCACATTGTTGGAGGTCGAGGGGTGTGGTGTTGAGTGTGTGCAGATGAGTTGTTGCCCGGCTAGGCCCCTGCCTCCATGTTGGCCTTGGCTTACTGGCCATGCTGATTGATTTGTGCTTGTGTAGGTGTGATGGTAGTTTGTTGCTCAGGACACATGACTGTGGTTCACAGTGTGAACCACATTTAGCTTTGTCATCACAGTGGGATTGTAATGCAGCCCAGGGTCACCACATTGTGGGGGCCCTGGGGGTGGTGCTGTGGTGTGTCTGTGTCTTGCTGTGTCAGTTGCTGTTCCTACGTGCCTGTGTGACATGTGTGATTTGTGCTCCCTCATCTGACAATGCCTGCTTGCCCACATAGGGGATTTGGATCCATGAGTTACCTTTGTGTGGCACTGTATGCACATCTGTATAATTGGTATTCAGGTCTCCTCATGTGTTGTGTGGTTGCCTGGGGACACTGGCACCCCCTCACCTGTTGTGTATGATGTGCAGTGTGGGTCTGCCTGTTTGTGTTTGTGCATCTGCACCACTGCATTGGCATATCTTGGGTGTGCCATTGGCTGTATGTAGTTTGGTGGGTTTCCCCTGCTGTCCCTGGGACTCCTAGGTCATCGGTCAGCACAATGATCATGGTTTGTGTGTCCCATTGCTGCCATGGTATGGTATCTGTTCACCTCACATCTGCAGTCTCCACAGGGTATCTGCATTTGTGTGCCCATTGGTGCAAATATGTGGGTCTGCATTCTGATGGTCACTTCTGTCATTGTGTCATTGATGAATGTTGACGGTGTCAGCCCCCATGGGTGTTGTTTGTCTGCACATGGCCAAAGGTATGTCTTATTTGCACTGCAGTATTTGGCTCACCCAATTTATGTTGCAATGGGACACATACACTACTTTGCCACTGATGTGTTTTTGTTCTGTGACCAGGAATCATTAATGCAGTTTGGCAGTTGCACCTCTTTCTTTGTCAACACTTACATTTTGGTCACTGTGATGATGGGGTTTAGACCCCATTGCCACAATGTTCAAAATGTGCTTCAGCTATGGACCCCACACTTACATTTTGGTCACTGTGATGATGGGGGTTTGGACCCCATTGCCACAATGGTCATGGCCTGCTTGCATTGTGGGTGCCACACACATATGTGTGGCACATGTGCTAGGGGGTCACATTGTATGTTCAAAGTCATGTTCGGTGTTGTAGGCATTTGACACAGTCTACACACGCTTGTCATGGTGTTGGGGGGGGATGTCTTTTTCTTGCATTCCCTAGGTTGTGGTGTGCTGGTTGTGTCATGCATTGTCCATCCTATGAGTGGGGGTGGTAGTAGTGGTAGGCATCCAGCCCCCTGGCTAAGGGTGGTGGTAGGCATCCAGCCCCCCTGGCTCAGGGTGGTAGTAGGCATCAAGCCCCCTGGCTAAGGGTGGTAGTAGTGGTAGGCATCCAGCCCCCCTGGCTAAGGGTGGTAGTAGTGGTAGGCATCCAGCCCCCTGGCTAAGGGTGGTGGTGGGCATCCAGCCCCCTGGCTAAGGGTGGTGGTGGGCATCCAGCCCCCTGGCTAAGGGTGGTAGTAGTGGTAGGCATCCAGCCCCCTGGCTAAGGGTGGTAGTAGTGGTAGGCATCCAGCCCCCCCTGGCTAAGGGTGGTGGTGGGCATCAAGCCCCCCCTGGCTAAGGGTGGTGGTAGTAGTGGTAGGCATCCAGCCCCCCCTGGCTAAGGGTGGTAGTAGTGGTAGGCATCCAGCCCCCCCTGGCTAAGGGTGGTGGTGGGCATCCAGCCCCCCCTGGCTAAGGGTGGTGGTAGTAGTGGTAGGCATCCAGCCCCCCCTGGCTCAGGGTGGTAGTAGGCATCAAGCCCCCTGGCTAAGGGTGGTGGTAGTAGTGGTAGGCATCCAGCCCCCTGGCTAAGGGTGGTAGTAGTGGTAGGCATCCAGCCCCCTGGCTAAGGGTGGTGGTGGGCATCCAGCCCCCTGGCTAAGGGTGGTGGTAGGCATCCAGCCCCCTGGCTAAGGGTGGTAGTAGAGCATCAAGCCCCCTGGCTAAGGGTGGTAGTAGTGGTAGACATCCAGCCCCCCTGGCTCAGGGGTGGTAGTAGTGGTAGGCATCCAGCCCCCCCTGGCTAAGGGTGGTGGTGGGCATCCAGCCCCCCCAGGCTCAGGGTGGTGGTGGGCATCCAGCCCCCCCAGGCTCAGGGTGGTAGTAGTGGTAGGCATCCAGCCCCCCCTGGCTCAGGGTGGTAGTAGTGGTAGGCATCCAGCCCCCCCTGGCTAAGGGTGGTGGTGAGCATCCAGCCCCCTGGCTCAGGGTGGTAGTAGGCATCAAGCCCCCTGGCTAAGGGTGGTAGTAGTGGTAGGCATCCAGCCCCCTGGCTAAGGGTGGTAGTAGTGGTAGGCATCCAGCCCCCTGGCTAAGGGTGGTGGTGGGCATCCAGCCCCCTGGTTAAGGGTGGTGGTGGGCATCCAGCCCCCCTGGCTAAGGGTGGTAGTAGTGGTAGGCATCCAGCCCCCTGGCTAAGGGTGGTAGTAGTGGTAGAGCATCCAGCCCCCCCTGGCTAAGGGTGGTGGTAGGCATCAAGCCCCCCCTGGCTCAGGGTGGTAGTAGTGGTGGTAGGCACCCAGCCCCCTGGCTCAGGGTGGTAGTAGTGGTAGGCATCCAGCCCCCTGGCTAAGGGTGGTGGTGGGCATCCAGCCCCCTGGCTCAGGGTGGTAGTAGTGGTGAGGCATCCAGCCCCCGTGGCTCAGGGTGGTAGTAGTGGTAGGCATCCAGCCCCCTGGCTAAGGGTGGTGGTAGGCATCCAGCCCCCTGGCTAAGGGTGGTAGTAGTGGTAGGCATCCTGCCCCCTGGGTAGGGGTGGTGGTGCGCATTCAGGCCCCTGTGTGCATATGTGGCATTGGTGATGGGCATCCCGCCCCTATGGTGCTGCTGTTGCTGGTGTAAGTATATTCTGCATCCCTCTGTGTGTGTGTGATGTGTCGTGTACGTGTTGTATGTGTTTTGTGGTTGGTGTCTGACTTACCTTCTGCGCCGTACGCGTCAGTGCCTGTTCCGGTAGTAAATGTAGAATATTGGTATGATCGGGACGAAGGGATTCATGGTTGGTTCGTGTCGTTCGTCCTTCTCGTTGCTTCGCGTCGTCCTCGTCGCTTTGCGTCGTCCTCGTCGCTGGCGTGTTCGTCTCGTAGCCGTGGATCGTGTTGTGGCGCGAATCGGCGCTTATGTGCGCCTCTCCCGGATGCTTTGACGTGCCGTGCGTAGCGACGGGTTCGGCGCGTACGGGAAGCGCATCGTACTTGTTCGGCCGGACGGAGCTGCATTTTCCCTTCCGTGCGACTCGATTCAGCGTTTCCGGATTCGCCTCGGTCGGGGAACAGGACCTGGTTTGGGTGAGTACGGCTCGGCCGGATTCTGTGCTGTTGTGCGCATCGTACTTACTCGTTCGGTGTGCTGTACTGATCGGTCGGGAAACAGGCTTTCGCATGGCTTTTTTCCCGACCGAATGGTATTGGGTGCGCCTCCGACCGAGATCGGAATCGGCCCCTGAGTCAGTCGGACACCCGCCCAAAAAGATGGCGGTTGAACGCTCGTCTGACCGCCATAGTAATCAGCCCCTTAATGGGGCTCAAATATGTGGTTGTGATCCCAACTACGATTCCTAGAAGAGCATTTACACTCTCTAGGGCACTCTCCCCTTTCTAGTAGCTTGTTTATAGTCTATGGGACCTCTACCCCAGACACAGTCTTTGGCGTGATATAAGCACAGGTGCCGTTCACTAGGTCTCAACTAATGGGGAGTATTTTATAGTTTATTAAAATGGGATTGTTTAAGTAACAGTCAATGTTCCTGCTGCAGATCATGGTCTGCGCATCTAACTCAGTCTTTCATATGTTAGGTCCCATTACCTGTTCATGTTTCTATGGTTGTGCGGCACTGGCATTCTCCAGGCTGTTGCTTTCAGGAATGGTTCAGCTGATGTGGCACTGAGGCAGCAGCATTCCTTGGCTCTGGGTTGGGATTAGTAGTGGGTGCAAATTGCCTAATTTCAGGTAGCGTAAATCTGCAAAATTACAGAAAACTTACCCCAAATGACACATAATTACATGGACTGCTTCTCGCACTGAAAAAATTACCTGAACGGTCCGTTCAGGATAAAAAATTCAAGCCAAACATGTAATTTTGAGTTTATTTCCGGTTGCTCGCGTTCAAAACACTGCCACTCTCATTCATATGTGCAGTTTCATGTTTAAAAATCACCTGGATGCAGGGGCGTAACAAAGGCCCCCGCAGCCCCCGCGGTGCGGGGAGGCCCCCAGCTCCAGGGGCCCCCTAAGCGCACTGTACACTTACACTCACAGGCAGGGTCCGTCTGAACTCTGGGACCTAGTGTTAAAGTTAACTCGTCGCTCAATGCGCTGAAAAAGCACGGTTTTTCCAGCGCAACAAAAACAACATCCCAGCCCCTGCCCCCTTCTCTCCATTTACCAACCAGAAGCAAATAATATTTTTAAAGGGAGTGGATAGACTGACAGCAGAGCTCGTGATGCACCGGCGCAAGTGTGGGGGCTTCTGCTACAGTAATCGAAAGTATGTTTCGGTTTATGTCTGACGCTGTATTGCCAAAAGAAGATATTCTATCACTTCACCTACTGACAAGGAAATACTGTGTATAATTGGACTCTCTCTGACAAACTGCACGTCCAGGAGGCGGGGTGACCTTCATGTTTGAAATATAATGGTCCCTTTTGAATTTCATTATATTTTAACGTGATGATGCAAACCACCAACGTTTTATTTAATAAGAGCAAAGTCCTCATTTTGAGAGGAAAAAGCCTGACAACACCTCCCTGATTTTTACTACCAGCGCCCTATGCCCAATTTGATGTTTTGGAGAATGTGTGACTAACACCAGCGTGTGTGAAATGATGACAACCACCCTTCCGCCAGTGCCACCAAGAAATTAAGTGTACTTTAAGTGGGTGGGGCAGCGTGTCAGCGGAAAAAGGCGTTTAAAAGTGGGAGTGTTGGGTACCAATCGAAACAATGTTTTGGATAATGTGTGCAGCAAACACGAATAGTCAACTCTTAGTAACAAGTACACAATTATTTTACGTGTCTTATTGCTTACAAAATTATGTGTCAGGGATGTGGATTTCTGCCCAGATGTGATTTAAAGTATGTTTGGACTTATTTGTGGCCGTGGATAACCCTCACTGGCAAAAAATTAAAATAATAACAATTAAGTAAGAGAGCAGTCTGACGAAAGAATGTGGACATTTCAGGGATTTCAACAATCGATTTGAAATTATCTTCGCTTTCACCCAACACTCCCCATACGCAGGTACCCACCAAAATGGTGTTTTGTAATCTGAGTAGTGGTGTTTGCAGGTACTTGGACACGTCACATATCCTTGCGTAGCCACGGAGTGCCCCACGTTGCTCATTGCCATCAGCAAGGCAGACCATATATTACAAGGTGCATGCACCAGCAGCGGGCGCAGAGGTCTGAGGGGCCAACTGACCACATTATTGCTGTGTTTTTCATTTATAAGAGCGTCCAAGGGACCCGTTTACTCCTTTGCACTAGGGCCCACTTGCCACGCCACAGGGACCAAAGGCTGCATTCCAATACAAAAGGAAACACACAGCTTGAAGGCGTGCCTCTAAGCACTGCCCGCGCGGAAAGAGAGAGCCTGGCTCGAGGCCAGTGAGGGCACTTTAATGTCACACTTTACCACTGTGCTTTAAACTGACAGAGCAGCACCGGTAACAAAAATTATGTTTCCGAAATCTCGACATCGATTCCGCACAAGGAGTTCGAGTTACCCCGAAGCCAGAAGCCCCCTGTGTTCCACTCACGGCAGAAACCCTTTTTAGCCAAATGTACTTGGTATAACACTGCGCCTGGCGGCTAGTCCTATGTCTTGTGGCGCATGGAAATATGTCACTTAAATACAACACCATATGCGTTTTAGGGAAGATCTGCATGCTGAGCCTGCCCTGCACACGGCGCAGCTGTGCGTCTTCAGCCTCAGGGCGGGGCATCAGGTCGGCAGGGCTAGGCTGACTGAATTGTCATGCGCAGTCAGTGTTAACTGTACGTGCGGAGGCGGTGGGCCTGAGTCAGACACAGTGACCGAAATTTAATTGCCAGCCTGTGCCTGCCACCAAAGCTGCAAGACAAGTCTCAGGTGAGTTGGTGAGAGAGTGAGATGACGAGACAACTGGTAGTAGTACTACTAGTCGAGTCACTCACTATATATTGTGTTGAGTTCAGTGGTCAAAGTGGGCGGAATCCGCATGGCATGGCGTGCCCCTACTTCTTTAATTTAATGCGATCCATGATTCCCCTACTTTTTTATTTAAAAAATGCCTCCCAGGACGCCATAAATAGCCAAGGCCCATATATAAGGCTCGGCGTTCATGGCCGTTGGGGGATGGGCGGGGCGGGCAGGAAAGGAAAACGGGCTCTTTTTTCTTTCCTTCTTGCCCAGAGAAGACAAGGGCAGTGTCCACTTCTTCTTATTCCCTCTCTTTGTCTGTCTCGCTCCTCCTTACTTGCTGAAAATCATGAATTCAACAAACAGCTTTTACCCTCTCTTTTCTCTCCTTTCCTTTATTTGTTCCCCTGTGAAATGGATCCAAAAAAGAAAAACACTTGCAGGAAATGAAGCCTTTTTCTGACATTTTTCTATTCCAAAGTGCAGCCTCGGGATGGAGAGAAAAAAAAGGTTTAAAATACAACAAATAAAAAGCTAAATAAAGCAAGACAGTGGTCTCAAAGTGGCCAGATTGGTTGTATTCTCACTCACACACGTTAGCGCCACTTTACAAAGTTTACCAGTGAAGCGCTACTTTCGTTTTCTCATCTTTCTTTGAACAGCATTGTTTTCCTTAGTTGGGGAAGCGCAGCATTCCTGAAGGGACTGCAATACCTAGTTAATGTGTAGAGTGGAAGACGTTTAATGTGTTCATTATAAGCTGTTTTCCTTATTTTAGTTTATCTGCGTCCAGGGATGTGGTCTTTATAAACCAAACTGCTTACGTTTTTTAAGGATATAAGCAATGCACATTGAAACGGTTCACTTCTAGGCCCTATAGTCATTTCCTTAACTTTTCAAGCAAAAACACTAATTGATTTCTGAATAATGTGTAAAAGCATTAAGGTAACCACGCTGTTCCTGCTTACATTTCACATGCTTTACTTAATCTTGCATTTCCTATGAGTGTTTGCTTTTTCCAGGATGTTGTTACTTTTTTATCAGGCAGCATATTACTCATGTCTAGTGCATTATTTGAATTGAGTCGCATCCAGGTGTTTATAGCACGGCGCGATTTGGTTGTAGCTGAAGGCAGTGCGAGTTTCTCTCAGTGGAGCAGTCTGGTGTTCAGTGGGGGAGAGGATGTGGCACTATGGCCACAGCTGCCGATTTTGGCACTGGGGAACCAGGTTCAGCCTTCATGACCAGTCCACCAGATCACTCTCCTGAAGGAGCACATTCCCATGCTAGACCTAAGAAGGCACCGCAAGACCTTAGAAGCCCTGGTGTCATAGCACCAGCAGGTCGACCCTAGTGCTGACAAGTGTGCGTGAACTTTGAAGGCCTGTCCACCACAATCCATACTGAAGTTCACCTTCAGTCTTGCGGGCAGGCCTACGAAGCAGCACACCCTAGAGCAACAGTGACTCGGTCACTGAGGTCACAGGACCCTTGAAACCAGTCTGCCTTACCCATTGGTACCTCCATTGGCCTGGTTACGGCAGTAGTAGTGCAACTCACCAGGGATCGGCAATGCAGGATTTGCACACACACCAAACTATGTTTGCAAACTTCACTGTCTCTCTGCTTCATGCACAAGGACTTTTAACATGTGCTGACTGCTTTGGGGCCACTGGAATTATACAGCTATGGGGGACAAAATGATGCCGCAGTGTTTACTAAATTATGCAGCAAACAAATGGCTGCAGCGTAATGCGGTATATTTTCTGATACTTTATTATTTTGACTTTTTACACATACTAACAGTCTCTGGAAAGATTTTGCCTCATTAGTACCAGTGTAACATACAAATGAAGCAGTGAGAAAGGTGACCAGTCAACCTTTGCAAAGGGCCCTGCACTTCGCAGCAACACAAGACACATTTTTTAGTAACCTTTGATCCGTTTGAGCTACAAACAATTTATTAGTTATAATCGTCAAATTATGCAGCAGATGATGTATTATGTGACAAATATGGCAGAGCCATAATTATGAGGAATACATTTGCAAACTAGGATATTTCGTCATTCATGTTTGAACTTCTCTTTGTGGAAAAGGGCAAGAGAAGTTCTGATGACAGAAACTGCATGGCTCGGAGACAGATAGTTTGTGATTCCACTTTTGAGCATATGTGGGACATTCTGTGATTGGAAATGAATCCCACTTTGTGAATGTATTTTAATGTCAATAACTCACATTAAACCTTTAATAAACATGTGCATCCATTGGTTGAATTAAATAATGTAATAAGCTGTAACTGGTCAGTGAAATGCTAAACAAATACTAGAAATAGGGATGTCCTTCTCTTTCTGGTCACACCTCTGACTCCGCCCACTGATCCAATCCTCGGGTTATCCCCGCCCTCTGATTCTCCGCCCACAGTTCCCCTAACTTTTTTCCCCCCCCACTTCGACCACTGGTTGAGTTCAGATATGTTCCCTCTTCAATTCTCTGCAGTGGGGGCTGCTTTTATTCAGGGACCTGGGCCCCGGATTTGCTTGCATGCCATTTGCGAGACTCTAGCCACCACGAACCGTACACCCACCATAAAATAAGCCTTACTTTCATGACATTTTGCAGATGTCAGCCTGGGGCCCTGCAAGGGTATTTGATTGATTGATGCTTCTTTATTGGAGGGTCCGGTGTCTCCGGATGGGGTGCGGCACATGAAAAACTTGACAAATGGCTTTTTCAACAGCCATTCTCCATTACAGCCTGCTGGGAACTATGAAAGTGGACAAACGGCAAGACCCAAATGTCTTCAATCCCATGCTTCCTCTGGAGGAGCAGTGTTCTGTTAATATGGCAATGTTAATTTTTCATTGTGCTGAAAATACCAAATCGTGTTTTGCATCCACACATTCAGAGTAAATCGTGCATGCCCCTATTTCTTTTTTTCTGCAACATTTGTATGTATATTAGGCAATACTTCAGTGATTATTTTTCTTCAGCAGTGATGTAACATAAGTTCCCGCAGTGCGGGGGTGCAGTGCTCCAGGGGGCCCCCTCAGCAAAAGTGGTAGGTGTTGGGGAGGGGGCCCCCTCCATGTACTTTGCAGGGGGGCCCCCTCAAGTTTCGTTACACCACTGCCTGGATGGTCCACTCAGGTAAAACAAATCTACTTGAAATGTTTGTTGGCCACCCACATGAAAGAAACTGCCACTCACCTTAAAAACACCGCCGTTCGTTTTTTCAAATTTGTAGTTTCGCATTCAAAAAATTACTCAAATGGTCCATTTGGGTAAAAAATCTACCTGAAATGCCAATTGCATTCAAAAACTAATGAAAGGTACATCTTGCATTACAATTTCTTCACGAAATTACGCACTGTGGAGTAATGGCTTAATCTCAGTAATTTTTTCATTAGATTCTGTTAAGCAAAATTACAAAAATTATGCCAATTGCATAACTACAGTTTTGGCAAGATCTAGTTAGGATCACATGCAGTGCTTGCTTTTCAATCCAGCCTTTGAGCTGAAATCATTAAGTAGGTGTGTCCTCTGGGCAGGGATGTGCTTCCGCTTCAGCCTTGACAACAGCTCTTTACCACTGCATTTGCTTGGAGTCTGGCAGCAGCACTACCATGCTTTCAAAAGTTACAGAAGTGCTGGGCAGCATGTGTTCCTTCTGGAACTTGATTTCTGTATACAGTCTACATTGGGGGCTGTGGCACAAGTTACTAACTTGTGTAACGATATATCTGTAAGAGACAGTAGTTAGTGACAGATTCCTTACCTTAGAATATCCCCAGGCGTCAGGCTGGATCCGGAAAGTTTTTGCGTAGCAGTACCCTTTGCGCGCCGGTAGGCGGCGTGCGTGCAGCTCCGCGTCCGTCGTCGGCGTCGTGATCGCCGGGATGACGTCGCGGGCAGTACTTAGGCGCCGCCCTGCGCGCTGACGTCAGTTCTGTACACGACTTACCGCACCAGGAACGCAGAGCCATGCAAGAAGCTGACATAGGTGTCTGAAAAATACTAGGGCCCTGAAAGGGATGTCCTTAACCCTAGAAATCAGTTCGCAGAACGGGGAGGATGGTGGGCGGTAGGAATCGGTCACTAACTACTGTCTCTTACAGATATATCGTTACACAAGTTAGTAACTTGTGCATCTGAAAGAGACACGTTAGTGACAGATTCCTTACCTTAGAATAGATACCCCAGCAATACTAACCCCGGTGGTGGGTCTGCGAACAAAGATCAGACAAGGAAGTCCTGGAGGACAGAATGGCCAAAGAAGCCGTCCCTCCGGACCTGACTGTCAAGGCAGTAATGCTTTGTAAACGTGTGCAGCGAGGCCCACGTAGCTGCCTGACAGATAACCGGCAGCGGAACACCGCAGCCCAAGGCCGTGGTAGCAGCCGTTGCCCTGGTGGAATGGGCAGGCAGCCCAACAGGAGGCTACTTCTTAGCCAAAGAATAGCAGGTCTTGATGCACAAGGTAACCCAGCGGGAGATGGTCCTCTTGTGCACCGCCCGACCTTTTTTGGCGCCCACGTAGCCAACAAAGAGCTGGTCATCCACCCGGAAGTGTTTTGTGCGGTCGATATAGAAGGAGAGCGCACGTTTTGGGTCCAGACGGTGGAGCCTCTCTTCCTCTCTGGAAGGATGCGGAGGCGGAAAGAAGGTGGGCAAAGTGATGGTCTGCCCAATGTGGAAAGCAGTAACCACCTTTGGCAAGAAGGACGGACGCGTCCGAAGAACAACCTTGTCAGGATGAACAGACAGAAAGGGAGGTTTGCAAGATAGAGCCTGGAGCTCACTCACCCGCCGAGCGGAGGTGATGGCCACCAGAAAGGCTGTCTTCAGAGTCAGAAGACGAAGAGGACAGTTATGTAGAGGCTCAAAGGGAGCGCACATTAAAAAGGTAAGAACCAAGTTCAAGTCCCACTGAGGCATCACAAACGGAACAGGAGGGAAGAGGTGTGTAATGCCTTTTAAGAACCTGTTAACAACAGGGGACTTGAAAAGGAGGGCTGATCAGGGAGCCTGAGGAAGGCCGAGATAGCACAAAGATAACCCTTGATGGTACCCAGGGCAGAACCCTGTTGGGCCAGAGAGAGAAGGAACAGAAGGACCTCAGAAAGAGGGGCAGAAAGGGGATTCACAGCCTTTGCTGTGCACCATGCCACAAATTTGTTCCACCTGCAGGCGTATACCACCTTAGTGGAGGGACGCCTGGCTGCCAGAATCACATCACAAACTTCGGGAGGCAAGTCGAAGGAATCAACTGCCGCCGCTCAATCTCCACGCAAGCAGGTGTAGACTGGACAGGTTCGGGTGGAGGACCGTCCCCTGCTGCTGCGACAGAAGATCCTCCCGAAGAGGCAGACGGATCGGGGGATCTACGCTCATATTGAGTAGCTCGGGATACCAAACTCTTCGAGCCCAGTCCGGAGCCACAAGAATGACTTGGGCCCGGTCGTGCCGAATCTTCTTCAACACTCTGGGTAGAAGTGGTATAGGCGGAAAGGCGTACAACAGACCGCAACTCCACTCGCGACGAAAAGCGTCGCCGAGCGAGTGCCGCCTTGGAAATTCCAACGCGCAGAACTGATGACATTGCGCGTTCTCTTCGGAGGCGAATAGATCTAACCAAGGCTCTCCCCATTGTAGAAAGAGTCCTTGCGCCACTTCCGAGTGAAGACGCCATTCGTGATCCATCATGCACCTGCGGCTGAGTTCGTCCGCCCTGGCGTTCAGGGAACCTGCCAGGTGTTGAGCCATCAGGAACATGCCCTGATGTTCCAGCCATGTCCAGAGGCGCAGAGCCTCCTGACAAAGGGTCCAAGACCCCACCCCGCCCTGTTTGTTGCAGTACCACATGGCGGTGGTGTTGTCTGTGAACACCTGCACTACCTTCCCTTTGACAGAGGGAAGGAATGCCTTTAGTGCAAGTCGGATCGCCCGGAGCTCCAGAAGGTTGATATGGAGCCGGGACTCCGCCGGAGACCAGAGGCCTCTGATCTCCGCCTCTCCCATGTGACCGCCCCATCCCAGAAGGGACGCGTCCGTCACAACTGTATGCTCTGGCTGGGGAAGGGAGAGGGATCTGCCCATGACCCATTGCCGGTTCGAGAGCCACCACTGCAACTGTTTTGCAGTCCCCTCCGAGATCTGGACGTGATCGGACAGGTTGCCCTGGTGCTGCGCCCACTGGAACTTCAGGTCCCACTGCAGAGCCCGCATATGCCATCTGGCATGATTGACCAACAGGATGCAGGAGGCCAGGAGGCCCAGCAGCCTCAGGGTCATCCGTACCGAAACCCAGGATAAAGGCTGAAAGATCGGAATCATAGCCTGAATATCCCGGACTCGCCGTTCGGGAGGATAGGCCCGAAACTGCGTCGTGTCCAGAACTGCTCCGATGAAAAGGAGCTGTGGAGAAGGAATCAGATGCGACTTCGGCACATTGATGGAGAACCCCAGCGAGTGCAGGAGTTCGGCCGTAGTCTGGAGGTGGGAGACGACTGCCTGGGACGAGCCCGCCTTCAGCAGCCAGTCGTCGAGGTAGGGGAAGACAAACCCCTGCCCGGCGCAGATGAGCTGCGACCACCGCCATCACTTTCGTGAACACCAGAGGGGCACTGGTAAGGCCACAGGGGAGCACGGTGAACTGAAAATGCTCTGGGCCTACCGTGAACCGAAGGTAACGCCGGTGGGCCGGCAGGACGGGGATGTGGAAATATGCGTCCTGCAAGTCCAACGCTACCAACCAGTCTCCAGGGTCGAGGGCAGTCAAGACCTGAGCTAGGGTGAGCATCTTGAACTTCTCCTTCCGGAGGAAGCGATTGACGTTCCGGAGGTCCAAGATAGGACGCATGTCCTCCTTGTCCTTTTGGGCACCAGGAAGTAGTGGGAGTAGCAACCACGCCCTACTTCTGGGGTCGGAACATGCTCGATGGCCCTCTTGGCCAAGAGGGCAGTGACTTCCTTCTGCAGAAGTACCAAGTGATCCCCTGACATGCGGTGGAATTGAGGTGGCATGGCTGGGGGGTGGTCTCGAAGGGGAGGGAGTAGCCCCTTCGGGACAATGTCCAAGACCCACCTGTCCGAGGTGATGGTACGCCAGTGGGGAAGGTGATGGCGGACCCTGCCCCTACTGGCGTGCTGTGCACCTGAAAGGAGGGACTAGGAGGGCTTGGAGGCCGCGGACGGGTTGGAGGTGGTGGCCTGACCCGCACGCTGGTTGCCCGATCCGCCACGGCGGAATCCACGTCCTCGGCCACGCGAAGACGCCTGCTGCGCGGGCCGGTGGCTGGGCTGCTGACGTGAAGGGGCGCCCCTACCGTGGCCACGATAGGGGCGAAAAGCAGAAGTCAGCGGAGGGCGTGTAGCAGAAAGGCCCAGGGACTTGGCAGTAGCCCATGAGTCCTTAAATCGCTCCAACGCATGGTCTGCTTTGGACCCAAAAAGACCGACTCCATCAAAGGGCATGTCCATGAGAGTATTCTGGACATCCCCTGAAAAACCAGTGGTTCTCAGCCAGGCGTGGCGTCGCAGCGCCACCGTCGTTGCAATAGACCTGCCCAGCGAGTCGGCGGTATCAAGGCCACATCGTATCGTGTATTTGGCCGCATCCCTTCCTTCCGCAATGGCGCGGGAAAGCAGTGTCTGGACCTCCTCAGAACACTGGGGCAAAACATTCGCCACCGAATCCCACAAGGAGTGGGTATATCGGCCCAAAAGACAAGCGGTGTTGATGGACCGCAAGCCAGCACTGGAGGAAGAAAAACCCTTCTTCCTAAATTGATCCAGGCGTTTGGATTCCCTATCCGGAGGGGCGGTAGGGAAGGCGGTTTGGGAAGCGGAGGCTTGGACAACCAAGCTCTCAGGAGTGGGGTGGACAGAGAGAAACAGGGGGTCGCCCGGAGCTGGGCGATGGCGTCGGGACACGTTCCTATCCACAGGAGCCCCTGTGTTGGGCTTGGACCAGGCGCCCAAAAGAACGTCAGTGAGGGCATCGTTAAACGGCAGCACAGTCTCCGAAGAGGAGGCTGCCGGCTGAAGCACCTCTGTCAAGATATTAGTCTTGACCGCCACAGTAGGGAGTTGGAGACGTAAGGCCCCAGCCGCCCTACGCAACACCGTTGCAAAATTGGCTCCCTCCTCCGTAGCCACGGGAGGAGACAGCATGCCAGTTTCAGGGGAAGTATCTAGACCACTGGCATCCCCTAGACCCTCTGTCCAGTCCTCATCGTACTGACACTGCCGTGCCAGAGGGTCATCAGACCCCTCCCAGTCCTCCTGGTCCTCCTCTGGTTCAAAATAAGGAGGAGGAGGGACATTTGGGACCCAAGGTCCCATCGGCGCTGGAACCGGCGTCGAGCGACGTCGGTCCGGGTCCATGTCCGGAGCCGGAAGGAACTGGGGGACGACGCCGCCCGGAGCCCCAGGCGTCGAGAACGGCACCGGAGATATCGGCGCCGGCGGAGGTGTCGTTAGGTCGACCGGCGTCGATGGGGGTTGTGGAGCCGGGATCGAGGCCGGGGCCGGAGCCGGGATCGAGGCTGGAGGCACGGGCGACGCCGGGGCCGGAGCCGTCGGCGACGCCGGAGCAACCCCATCAGGGCCCGCGGGGCCCGAAGGCGCACCGAGGGACCTTGAGGCCCGAAGAGGCGGTCCATGGCCGACAGGAATTCCTGTACTTGGGCCGGATCCGCCCCCGAACCCGGGAAGGACGGGTATTGCGGGGGCGACTCCACAGGCATGTCCGCGGGGCGGGGACGGTGCCGGGAGGGGCCTCAGCCGAGTCGCGAGACCGGCGAGGCGAAGTCCTAGAGCGACGATGCTTTTGGACTTTTTGTGTTTGGACTTACCGGACGAAGAAGACTTCGATGCCGACGACCGGTGTGGACTCCGCGATCGACCCCCTGGACCTCTCACGCGACCGGGGCTTGCGCGGAGCCGAATGCCGGGCCTCGAGGAGCTTTCGAGGCCGCTCTCGCAAAGCTTTCGGGTTGAGGGCCCGGCAGTCGGAACAAGACTCCGTGTCGTGGCCTCGGCTGAGGCAGAAGAGACACTCCCGATGCGGGTCTGTGATGGACATCATCCGAGCACAGGCGCCGCAACGTTTAAACCCGGGCATCCCTACGACACCTTGAAGTCGATTCGAAGAAAAACAGTGAAAAATTCACCCAAAAAGTTAGTCAAAAATGACTAGGGCACTGCTCTTCCCGGATCTGCGCTTGCTGGCGCGGAAAAGAAGAACTGACGTCAGCGCGCAGGGGCGGCGCCTAAGCACTGCCCGCGACGTCATCCCGGCGATCACGACGCCGACGACGGACGCGGAGCCGCACGACGCCGCCTACCGACGCGCAAGGGTACTGCTACGCAAAAACTTTCCGGATCCAGCCTGACGCCTGGGGATATTCTAAGGTAAGGAATCTGTCACTAACGTGTCTCTTTCAGATATGGGAGACTCCTCACACGGTACACTGACAAAATATCAACACTCAAAATATCCCAATACAAAAATATTGTGGCCAAAATAACGATGTAAAAAATATCTACATCCTTTACTTATAATGGGAAGTACAAAATAGAGAAAAAAAAAGTCAGTCATAAATATAGTTGTACAAAATAACACATATATATATATATATATATATATATATAAATTACTAAATATTAAATATATTAAACAATAAAATGTATTTAGAAAAGAAATTAGATTTAATATACATTTTAACAAATATAATAAACTCAATTTAAAAAAGTTATATATAATAATTAATATATATATTTACTTTAAAACAATTAAACTAATTTAATGTATTTTATAATTTTAAAATTATATAAAAGTTTAACAAATAAATATATATTTATATACATATACCAATAACATAACATCTATTAAAAAACATTCTATTATAAAGTAAAACATTTAACTATTTAAAAATCTTTAAAACTTAAATTTCCCTCTCCAGTCAGTGCAACAGTAGGGAAAGTGTTGGATAGCGGAGGGGTAAAAATTACTATTCCCACTCCAGTGAGTGTAACAGTAGGGAAAGTGTTGGATAGCGGAGGGATACAATTTACTATTCCCACTCCAGTGAGTGTAACAGTAGGGAAAGTGTTGGAGAGCGGAGGGGTCAAAATTACTATTCCCACTCCAATGAGTGCAACAGTAGGGAAAGTGTTGGTTAGCGGGGCGGTAAAAATTACTATTCCCACTCAAGTGAGTGCAACAGTAGGGAAAGTGTTGGAGCGGAGGGATAAAATTGACTATTCCCACTCCAGTGAGTGCAACAGTATGTAAAGTGTTGGATAGCGGAGGGCTAAAATGTACTATTCCCACTCCAATGAATGCAACAGTAGGGAAAGTGTTGGATAGCGCAGGGGTAAAAAATACTATTCCCACTCCAATGAGTGCAACAGTAGGGAAAGTGTTGGATAGTGCAGGGGTAAAAAATACTATTCCCACTCCCGTGAGTGCAACAGTAGGGAAAGTGCTGGATAGCGGAGGGGTAAAAATTACTATTCCCACTCCAATGAATGCAACAGAAGGGAAAGTGTTGGATAGCAGAGGGGTAAAAATTACTATTCCCACTCCAGTGAGTGCAACAGTAGGAAAAGTGTTGGATAGCGGAGGGATAACATTTACTATGCCCACTCCAGTCTGTGCATCAATAGGGAAAGTGTTGGATTGCGGAGGGGTAAAATTTACTATTCGCACTCCAGTCAGTTTAAAATTAAAAACAAACAAAATATCATCAACAGAATAATTTTTTTTTTAAAGTAAGTAAAAAGTATATAAATATGTAAAAAACATTAAATATATATTTAATATTAAAAATAAAAAAAATAAAAACATAATACATATCACAAATACCTACAAATATTATATTAAATAAAAAACATTTTGGAACAAATAAATATTTTTATTTGGAAATTATTTAACAAATATTACATAAATTTAGTCTATTTACTTACTAGCCTATAACACCACACAACTCACATTGAATATATATAATATAATAAAATATATTTGCATAATTATCAATTAAACATATTAATTAAAAAACTAATTAAAACACAAAACTTAATTAACTTCCCACCCTTTACACCTTTAATCCCCACTGCCCACACCTAAAATTAAAATGTCAAAAATTAATTACACAATAAAAAGAAATTCTCAATTAAATGACTAATAGTATTTAACAACTAATTACAAAGTAAAATTAATTTACTCTCCACCTTTCACCCCTATAAACCCAAAACCCAAACAAAAAAAACAATTACCCTAATTATCAATTAATTAATTATTAATTATTAACTAATTATTAATTAATTAAACATAAATTACTTCCCACCCTGTACCCCTAAAAACCCCACAACCCGCGCCTAAAATTAATTACACAAATACCATAATTGTCAATTAAATATTATTAACAACTAATTAATTAATTACAAATAAATTACTTCCCACCCTTTACCCCTATAAACCCCACAACCCGCACCTACAATTTACCCCAAAAAATTAAAATCAATTAACATTATCAAATCTCAATTAAAAAAATAATAAATAAAAAATATTCATTAATTTATTATAATTAAATTACTTTCCACCCCATTCCCCTATTAACCCACAACCCGCTACAGAACTAAAAAACGCAAAATTTTATTAAAATAAAATTACTACTAAAAATGTAACACATATTAAAAAACAAACAATACTCATACAAAAAAAATACATCATATACATTTAAAATATATACTAAAATACATAACACTAATAAAAAAAAAACGATATTTTAAACAACTATATTTTTGCAAACTATATTAAGGACTTCTTTATTTTTAAAATCGATATTTCTAACCTTAAGGTCGATATTCTTGACCACAATATTCTTGCTGTCGATATTTCCGTCACTATATTTAAAACTTGATATTAGTGTAAGTCGACATTTCCAACTCGATATTTTGACTGAATACCTCCTCACACACTCCCCACACTAGGATCACAGTTGGCTCTGCTCCTACATCATCAGGCTTACTCCTCTCTCAGAAAAAGCAGGCTAGGCAGATTTTCAGCTTTTCCAGAAGGTTGTGCAGGTTTCAGGTCATGTCCCTTGGCCTCTCACCTCAGTGAGACGGCCTGTCATAAGAATACCAGCCTTAGTTACACAGCAGTCCTTTAAGTACTACACAGAGTACTCTCTTCCTCTAACATGAATAATGTGGACCTTGAGCAAAATGGGATAGTTTAGATCCCACTTTAATATACATTTTCCTGACAGTGGATGTGGATAAACTGTCCTAGGCTTCTTGGATCTCCACCCTCCAGCCACAGAATGCAGTCAATATACTTCCACTGTCTGGGGAAGCTGTATCACCCTCCAGCTTGTGCAATGCTAAATTAGGGGTCATCAATTACTGATCCCACATGTCCCAGTAATCAGACTCATACCCACACACAGAGTCCTACTACCAATTTACTGCACATGCCCACACTTAACACACATGAAATGTAGGCACAGGGTTCAGAGAGGCCAGTTGACTCTCTTCTTAACAAAAAGACAATGGTCTGGTCACACGGATTCAAAAAAACTCAGTAGGCCGCCACCACTGATTTGCATAAGGGCATGGACAATAGTCCTACAAACATTATGCTCCGTGCACCCTCCATGCCAAAGATCAGGTACTGGATCTTGCAATTCCAGGAACCGGACTCAGCCACTATGTACAAACAAGATTAGCGTGAAGCTAGGCCAAAAACCGCAGACCAGAAAAACCGTTACATGCAGTCACACTCCAGGCAGGGGAGCAAGACTGTACATAATGTACATTCCCATCCCAATAGATGCCCCTCCCAGGCTCAACTGCCAGGAACCGTAATTCACAACTGGAGAAGTACGGTCATCGGAACAGCAGAACTGGCATGAAAGCCCACCTGCATTTCCATGATTCATTTCAGCTTCGTGATCCACTGTGAAATCTATCAACAAATTGAGATTCTCATCCTTGATTGCCATCAACCACTTTAGTGATTTGTGATCTGTATAGGCCACAAGCTTGGTAGCAAATAAGTAAGGCTGAAACCACTGGATCCTCTCAGCTCTTGTCATCTAGTTGATCCGGTACTACTCTAACTCCCTGTCCTGATGCATCAGTCTTTACAATGCAAAGCTGACCATAGTCCAATGCCTTCAACACAGGTGAATCACATAGTGCTACCTTCAGGTCCTTAAAGGCCTTCTGACACTCCATAGTCCAAATCACTTTTGTAGACTGCTTCTTGGATGTCAGGGCTGTTAAATGCACAACTATGGTAACATAGTTGGCCACAAGGTTCCTATACTACCCAGGAAGTCCTTTGACAGCTCTCACTTGAGTCTGGGTGGTGGGAAACGTACACTCCAAAACAGACTGGATCTTAATTTCTAACAGGCAGATCTTCCCATTGCCCATCTGATGCCCAAGGTAGACCACGGAGGACTGCCCCACCTGGCAACTGGTTGCCTTGATGGTCAGTTTCCATCTCTTTATCATGATCAAAACCTATTCTAGAAGCCTTAGGTGGTCCTCCCATGAATTGCTAAAGATGGCAATGTCATCCAGGTAGGCCATGTAGAAATCTTCCAAATCCAAAAGAATATAGTTCAAAGGACCTGGAAAGTGGCAAGAGCACTGCTAAGCGCAAAAGGTGTGAAACTAAACTGGTACCATTGTTCTGGCATAGAGAATGCTGTCTTTTCGTTGGCACTAGAGGCTCATGCAATATGGTAACAGCTGCTGGTCAGATCAAAGTTACTGAAAAAAATGAGCAGCACCCAGCTGGTCCATTAGCTCAACAGCTCTGGGAACCTGTTGTGCATCTGTCTTAATGCCCTCACTGATGGCCCAGTAGTCCACACTTTAGAGCACCAATACCAGATGACTAACCCAAGGACTAAAGGAATGCTCAGTCATCCCAAGTTTAACATCTTATCAACCTCTGCCATGGTGCATTATTGGACTCAGTCTGACAACCTTTAACTCTTCACTGGCAAGTTCTCATGTATTTATATGATATACAACCATATGTACAACTTGGGGTCAGCAAAATGAGTGGGAAAGTTGGCTCAGTATCTTTCTACATTCTTTGCTCCTCTGGAGTCCATTCAGGGGGAAGTTGTAGCCCCTCCATAGATCCATCTTTCTCATCATTATGCAAGAGGTGAAGTTGAGGTTCACTATCTTTCAATAACCTCCTCCATCGTTGCCAGGATGGCAGCTGTAAAATCTCTCTGTGGGTATGGCCTAAGTGAGTTCACATGAAACACTCTCTGGGCATGTGGCAACTGGGCTTATTAAGCTGTTTCAGGAGTTGGTGTCGGATACTGCCTTCACCACATTGATCTTTAGCCTATGGTAAAAGAATATATGTGATTTAACAAAATGGAAAAAAGAAGTACATGAGGTTGCCGCACACCCTATTTCACATGTCAACATTCTTGCTAGGGATAGATGCTGGAGCACCGCGTAGAGCTCCCATCATACTCCACAGTTGAGCTCACTTCCAGAGAGGATGCAAGATGGCCGGTCGCGCTCGAGTGATCTCTGGGATGTATTGAGCGTCTTGTAAAGTGTGGCTACAGGCTTTCGGACCACACAGAAACTGACCCGCAACTCGAAACAGTGAAAGTGGCAGCGGTATCAGCGGAAATAGGGGAGAGCGGAGACAGCGTCTCGGCATGCAGCAGGGAGAAAAACGAACTGAGATTAGGGGCCGAGCCAAGACCAGTTGCGCAGAGCCACGAGGAGTGGCTCAGAAGGCCACGGTACAGCATGTATGATCGACGATTGCGCTGTGGGCGTAAAGTGACCCGTGAGACCAGTGCTCTGCAGTCACTGTCCTGCAGTGGAAAGGAAGCGAAGAACAAATCGGGCGATAAAATTGGCAATCGCGATTTATGTGGAGCAGTAAGTGGAAAACTGGCTTAACCATAGGATCCTGTACCACTCTGGGAAATTAAAACAGAGCAGTGATGATGCTCTACTGGAGGAATAAAGACTCTGGGATTCTGTTTGGTGAGTGTACTACATTTATAGATTTCTCCTCTTCCCCCACCTGTGTCAAATATATAAATATGGTAAATTGATATGGGGTATTTTGTGGGGCTACAGAGAGTTTCCAGGACAATACAGAAAAGGGGCGCAAGTGTCCAATAAGCTTAACTAAGGAAAAGGAAGACAAACTTCAGTGAAATATCTCGCAGCTCCGTACCAGTTTTGTGAATTGCCAGACTCACCCACTATAACTTGGGCAAGCGAATCCCAACCAATATAATACCGGGCTAGTTCTCTTGTCCGACAGTCAAGAGAGGAGGGGTTGAAGCAGCTTGAGAGCGAGCTTTAGGCTTATTCTCAAGAGGAGGAGGGGCGTGTTAGTTGCAGAAGCAGTCCGTGCAGCTGACCCGTGACAACTCCTGCATCCCCCAGCCATAATACTTCAAGATACACGTTACTAAATGAAGCGTATATCAAGAGATCCGTCAATGAAAATGCGTACGACTAGGAAGAGTCCACAGTCAAAAAAACAAATTGGTCAGAATTGATGCTAGACGCCGAACCAGTCATCACTATTTCCGGATAAGATTTTTGAACAACCTCTCAGGGCGTTGAAGGCAGGATGGAATCCATGCAAACCCCAGATAACCCATTAATCTCTCCACCAACCACGGTTGAAAGAGACCCTGGAAACCAATCTACCATTTGTAGAGTGGAGACATCTAAACAGATACCTAAATGAGAAGCAGGCACATCCATTATTCATGGTGGGGGTTTCGAGAGGAGGCCAAAAGAAAAATCTAATTGATGCAGATAGCATTCAATCGACTGCCAAAGTTGATCCGAGTACTACAGTCGTCTTGGAAAAAGATCCCTCAGCAGGCAATATCCAGATGCAAATCGGAGTCTAGACTCTGGCAGAAGTATCATCATTACAGGCTTCAACGATTCAGTTAACACTAAATCAGATATTAAATGAACTACACGAAATGAAGCTCTCTCAAGAAGCCGCACACCATAAAACTAAAGAACAATTAGACAAGATTAATGAGAATCTTCATCAGCTCTCCACTCATATGACTGAGGTAGAACAGAAGGTATTTCTTTAGAAGAAAACAGCAATGGTCTAGAAAGGAATCTGAGCAAATGCCAAACTGAGCTGGAAGATCTCCAGCTTAAACTGGACGATGTAGGAAGTCGAGCTCGGCGTACCAATCTAAGGTTTGTGGGTATTCCAGAAGATCGTGAAGCAGGCTTTTCACCCATGAAATTGATATCAGATCTTATGTGCAAAGTGTTACTTTCCGAAACAGCGCAAGAAATCGGAGATTTGACTATTAACAGAGCACATAGAGTACCAGCAATTCGATCAACAAATGAAAAATACCCGAGAACAATCCTGGTCAAATTTGGGGATGTCCGGATCAAAGAGTAAATCCTGACCAAAGCGATCAAAAAGAAGTGCTTTTCTTCACCTGATAATTTTTCATTCCGAATATATCCGATATGTCAACAGTGGCAGCACGAAGACGTAGTGAAATTGTTGGATTAATAGATGACTTTAAACTAAATGGTGCTCCAGCCAGCATAATCCAAAATTCTAAACTAAATGTTTTGTACAAAGGACAAGCTCACATATTTCAGTCAATAGGGCATGCTAAAGAATTCCTACTTACAGTCAAGGGTGATGGGGGGGATTAGGAAATAGCATTTATACCTAGAAGAAGAAAAAAAAAGGGAAGAAAAAAATGTGAGAAGAGATAAAAAGAGACCAGAATGATTTGATTTAAATTAGCTGGAGAATGTATCTAACAAGAGATCTATATTCAGAAACATGTCACTTTGAGGTTTAGGCTTTTTTGCAACTCCTCCATAGATGAGCTCCTAAGTACCATTTCAAGGTACTACCTTAGGGGGAAGAGGGTATGGGTGGTGAGCCAGGGCACGGGTGGGGAAGAAGCCCAATGACGGATGGGGGTCTGAGTAGGGGAAGGGTGAGGCAACAAGGTGGGGGGGTTAAAAATCTCAGGTAGGAGGGAGAGTACCGTTCCAAGATTTAGGACCAGGCATATTTGTATCATATATTACACGGAACTAGCCAGATAAAATGGGGAAGCAATACGCAGAGCAAGGTCAAGTGGAAAGAGTTAGTAAATATAAATGGTTGATAACCAGATATTGCGTATAGCCTCGTGTAATATAAATGGGGCAAACAATCAAACCAAATTGAGATCTATACTTCAGTGGCTTATGACAACCCAGGCACAAGTTATTTTGCTCCAGGAGACCAATTTTAAAGGGCACTTAATTCCACCAAATGGCCCAACTTTATTTCTCAGGCCTTTTTGGCATCAGCAGGTGCAGCTATTAGGGGAGTAGCAGTATTACTTACACGCCCGAGGGCCGGACTGGCCGTACCGGGCAGCAGGCATTTCCCCGGTGGGCCGCCAGGGTGGAGGCCGTTTTTTTTTTTACAGGGGGCCGGTTTTGCAGCATATCTGCAATATCGGCCCCCTGTAAGAAAAGCTGCAGTGGTGAGACGGGAGTGGTGCTTTCCACTAGCACCCCATCCCCTCCGGGGGTCGGCCGAGCTGATTGCCAGGGCCGGTTTCGGTTCCCAGTCCGGCCCTGTACACGCCACTTCCAGGGGGAAGTCCTCCAAATTATGAAGGATTCTGGAGCAAGATGGATTATTGTAAGCCTAAAGATCGGGGAACAAATTCTTCAAATAGTTCGTTATTATGGCTCCATAGAAGATGAGGCGGCTGCATTAGAAGAATTAGGCAATATATTAATTCCATTAACTGGATTACTAGTCATAGGAGGGGATTTCAATATCATACAGAATATAATGCTGGACTCACCTCGTAAAAACAAGGTTCAAAATAAACCAAAGTCTTTTAGGCGATTGGGAAAATTTATTTGGGATTTAGCATTATTTGATCCCTGGGGAATCCAGCATCCGGTATCTAGAGAATATACATGTTGCTCAAAAAGATACAATTCAGCGTCAAGAATCGATTTTTTTTAAAACGTCCCATCATTGGGAGAAGGGCATGTCATGGATTTTTCCAAACCCCTTCTCAGATCATTCGGTCCCAGTGACCGAAATGAAAATAAAGGCAAACGTAGCGGAGCGCCCGAGGTGGACGCCGAATAAAACTCTTCTTACTGACGATGGCTGGATTACAAATATGCAAACCCTGCTTACGGAATTCTCAGAGTGGAACATGGGATCAGCCCCACCGTTCTCAGTTTGGGACTCCTGTAAGGCTGTTATGAGAGGGTAGGCAATATCATGCAAAGCTAGCATCTCGAAAACTAGAAAAGAGACTGCTAGGCAATTACAACAGGAGCTGGATCAGGCAAGTCAGCTGCACTTAAGAATGCATTCACAGGCAACAGAATATAGATTAAGAAAAGCTAGATAGAGCATTAAAAACTTCTATGACTCTCAGTCAGTAGCCAACCAGACCATGTGTCTGCAACAATTATACGAGGAAAGTGAACATGTGGGTAAATTCTTGGCCTGGTTGGTAAAAAAAAGATGTAATAATGCCACTATTAAATCTAAAATTGACGAAGATAGAGGCCAGGTAGTATACCAAATGGCAGAAATCGATATGGTGCTTCTGACACATTATAGCAGGTTGTATATAGTTTCTGCACCTATATCCACAGAAATGGTCGATAACTATCTTAGTTCGATCGATCGATTTGCCAACATTAAGTTCTATGCAACAGGCCCAGATTTTGGACCCAATTTCGGAAAAGGAAGTTCAGGAAGCCATCAAAAACACCTCCAGTGGGAAAGCTTGTGGCAAGGATGGACTACCAATAGACATTTATAAAATATTTATGCCACAATTAATAAAATTGCTGTTATTATTTAATGCAATCTTAGAGGGGTGTCAGAGCCCCAAAACCTTTTCTGAGGCAGTTATAGTTAGTTTTTTAAAGAAAGGCAAATCCTGGGTTAATCCTGCATCATATTGTCCAATTAGTTTATTTAACAGTGATTATAAATTATTTACTAAAATTATGGCAGCCAGGATAACTCCGCTAGCTGAAGAGCTAGTGAATGAAGATCAGTGACACTTTCTGCCAGGGAGGACCCTAACTAATAATTCAAACTTTTTAGTTCAGGCTATTGATTATTTTTCCAATAAAGATTTAAAAGCGGCAATTATTATGATTGACGCAGAGAAAGCTTTTGATGTAGTTCATTGAGATATTCTGTTTGCCATTTTAATTAAGTTTGAGTTTCCTTTGCGTTTCGTTAATATGTTACAGAACCTATATAAACAAGCATTGGCATAGCCAATAGGTCTCGCCTTTGGGACCTTATAAGTGTTTAGCCAGAGCTATTGGCTTTGACAATGTCTTTAAGATATGGTGTAGAACAGTGTGGCTGCTCTGCAGCGTGTTGTAAAGTTATAATAAAAAAGCGTTGTATTTTTTCTTATTTTACATAAAACCAAGAAGATATTATGTAGAACTGAACGACCCTATTAAAAAAAAGAATTAACAGAACAAATGTCTTCTAGTTTCTTTGTTCTTGCAATGCTGTAAAATTCTTCCCATCTGTTATAATGCTTTTTTGCTATAGCTTTTTTTTGTTATGGGGAGGACCACAGCGTTGATGGTTACAATAATATATAACAGTTGGGTGTTGGGGTTAGCATTACGTTATTATAATAAACATTTGTTAAATGAATATCACTTAAGGCCGTGTTTAGGTTTATTGTTATAACAAGGTAACTTATTATTTTAAATCATTGTTACCCTGTAATTAAATTGAATTTAGGTTAGGGTATGAGTTGATGTTTAGTAACTTTAGTGCATTGATTTGGAGATGGGGTGAAGGTGGCAACGTTTATGGCAAGGGAACAAGGTGAAGGGAGGAAATGTGAATTCGCTGTGAGGGTTGAAGCAAAGTCAGTAGTTGAAAGTAGAGTAGTAGTAGAAAATGCAAACGACATTAGCTTTATGGTGAGCATTTCGCAGCTTTGTCAGCAGGTGGTAGCAGATGACTCCACACAACAGCATTTTAGAATCGTCATCGCATTAATGTAAATACTCTAGGGCTACTTCAGACCATTGAAACCCTCAAACCATTATGAGAAGGAGAACAAACTATAGTGACACTAGAAAATGAGGAATATATAAAAAAGTTTATTTATAAATTATCTTGATCTTTTTTTTGGGTAACTATAAAAACATATATTAGACAAAGATATTCATACAGAGACTAACAATTGTACAACATTCTGACCACATTCATTCACAGCCATAGACATACTACATACATATAATCAAGTTGATATACATGATTTTTTCCGTCAAACATGATTGAGTTTATACAGAATGTAACGAACAAACAACAACAGCACTTTAATGAGAAATTTGCTCTGTTAGGTGGTTTTCAATCTGACTCTACGCGCGTTTCGACAGAAACACTGTCTTCATCAGGAGTTCCACCTCAGAATGTTGTGCTCAAGTCTATCCAGCATCTGTATGTAGACTGATGAGCGGTTTAAATGGTTCAGGTCAAAATAAAGATATTATATCATCAAGAATTTATTCTTGTCATCCAGGATACACCTGTGGAGTTCTTGTACAGATAATGACCTTTCTAAAAAGGGGAACAGTTTTAGTGTAATAGCCGACTCCTCAAGAAAAGAGTCATCGCAGCCTGCTGTATTAACACCGCTCTTTTTCCTCTGGCTTAGAGCATTCTGCTGCAAGTTTTTCAGCCCGCAGTATACGATTGGACAGTTATCAGATGGTGGTAAAAGACCCGCAGGGCACACCTGACGAGAGATGCACAGCTCGCTAGAATCATGCTTTCTGTAGAGTCTGTGAATCCACGAGGAACCCTTCCGCCGCACGCCTACTACCCCCGGCCTCAGTGCAGGCGCTTCCGGCCACGGATTCAGGACAGGCCCCTCTGAAGGCAACAGGCGGAGAGAGGGGGAGTGCTCAGAAGTCAGCAGAGGTTCACGACCACAGACACCCATCGACTGGTGAGAGCGAGGGTGTGATGTGCCAAGGAGAATTGAATGTGAAGGGCTGTGGCGACGGCAGAAGTTAAAATAGATTGTGACAGGGACTGTGTTCCCGTGCCCTCAGTCATCCCACAACTACTCCCCACCCGTGCTTATTTAGCAGGCATTTACTCCAGGGACCGATACAATGGGGCATAGGAAAGGGGGCGGGACTTGAGTGCGACAGTCAACTTTTACATTTATATTAAAAAAAACAAATCCGCTGCAAACAAATTGCCAACAAGTATACCAGTAAATTTTGTGTAGCTTTCTTAAATGTGCACAAAGAGGTTGCATTTTAAAATATTTTATCGGGGTTAAGATACCGGTTGCAGAGATCTTTGTCTGCTCAGCAATTTTTAGGCGATTATAATAGCGGTAAGATAACTCTGCTGGTTAATACAGTTCTTGGAGTTTACTGTATTTTGGCCAGTCACAGTTTGGCGCATAGAGGGTTAACGTACCTACAGCAACATAGCAGAACGGTTAGAGCGTCGGACTTCGAAGCTGGGAAACCCGGTTCGAGTCTCGGCACCGACGCTCAAACATCCTGTGATTCTGGGTAAATCACGCTTCTCCCTGTGCCTAAAAATGAATGGTTCCGCTTATAAAGAAACTGGTGCTCACTTAATGGGCTCTGATGCCTTACGGTCGAGTTAGCACTTTATAAACAAGCGAAAGCACGCGGCGTTGTGTGTAACCTGACCCACCAGGAATGCAGCTGCCACACTGCGAGCGGCTGCTCGCTCCCGAGAGCAAAACGCCGTGGGAGTGAACCTTTGGAGAAGAGGTGGGACATGCACCCGCCTTTGGCCATTTGCGTGCTTTCATTATTGAAAGACACACGCCAAGGCCAATCCAATGTGTGGGAGGAGTCAGACCCACACGGAGAAGTGTAGAGTGCTCACAAGAAGCCTCCCATAGAGCAGCGCATGCGCGCTGTGCTAGGCTCGACCTAAAAAGCAGAGTCCAAGGTTATAATCAATGCCCATATCGCTGGGTCAGTAAAAATTCAAAGGGGTACTTGTCAAGGGTAACCTATGTCCCCAGTTTTATTTGCACTATTTATTGAACCACGACAGAACCCCCAAATTAAAGCACCTATACTAGGGGCGCCGAAGCTCAAGCTCCTTGCAGATGACTTAATTCTATATTTGGCAGCCGATTCTCAAAATATTAAGAGAACTTTTAATACAATTAGAAGTTTTTCAGATCTAGGGGGGCAATAGGATTAACCATGGAAAATCAGAAATGTTATTGTTTAATTGTCCTGATCAGGTTTTGCCGACCGATCTGCGATTACAGGCTTCTAAATCTGCCTCAATCCAAAATTTGGGTATTTTTGTTTTGCACAATTTTTCGCAACTCTTCTCACTTAATTATGTGCCGACATTAATCAAAGCCAAGAATATTCTGAGCAATTGCCAGTTATTACCACTCTTTAATTGGGAGAACTGCCCTGAGAAAATGATGATACTTTCGCTATTTGTTTTTATTTTTTCAAATGTCTTAAAGTTCCTCAAAGCTATTTTCTGGAAATAGACCAGATGTTTCGAAAATTTGTATGGTTAGGCAGGAAACCTCACACCAAGCTAGAAACTTTACAATTGAGTTTGGAAGAGGGGGCTGTCTCGGGTTACCACATATTAAAAAATACTTCCAAGGGGCATTTATGGATTGGTGTGGACGTGCAGCTACGTCACAAGGCCATGGAACTAATTTTTACCTTCAGCAAATGCTAGTAGAAAATAACATCCAGCTAGTACCATTTATTAAGATCCCCAGACTACCCAAACGTAATAGATATAAGGTCCCGCATATAATTCTACAAAGATTTACACAAATGAAGGAAGAATATCAATTCCACTCAATACATCCGAATATTAGGATATGATGTTGTGATGTCCTAGGACTTCAGTTGGGAATACAGACTATAAAGAGCTGGGAAGGGATAGGGGTCTATCAAGTAAAGGACCTAATGATAGAGGGGAATTTGAAGACCTAGGATCAATTAAAAATAGGGAGAAAAGAACTCTCCCCCTCGCTATGCTTTTCCTTTATGCAGCTATGCAGACTAGTAAGGAATCTACAACTTCCAGATAGTCCGCTCCCAATCGCGATTAGTCATGCACTTTACGTGAACGAAACATTGGGTGTAGGGATCGAATCCTTCAGCGACAACTTTACGAGAAGATAGTTCAGAGTACCTTGCTGAAAATACAGACATACACAGGGTGCCGGATGGAAGCAACACTGTGGAAAATGTATAATGAATGGTCTTATAAAGCCATACGAGGGGCCAACTTCAAACGTATGGCGTTCTTTTGTAAGTGGCAGCTATACTATACCCCGATGTGATTACAAAAAAGTTTCCCATTAGTATCAGGGCAGTGCTTTAGGTGTAATCAACCAGTAGGAGACTGAATACATGTCTGCTTTACTTGTTCAATTTTGGCAGGGTATTGGAATCAGATCTTCCAGTGTGTTAACAGGAAATTGTCGACAAATATAGTTCCTGATCCATTGGTGGCTCTATTTGGAATCGTTAACATCAATTTATCAATTCGGCAAAAGCACTTTGTTTTTATTGCTTCTCTAGTGGCTAAATCTCTTATTTTGCAACAATGGAAAATGCCAGAGCCAACTAGATTTAGTCATTGGGAATCAAAGATGGGTCAAAACAAAAACAAGGAAAAACTGTATTCCCTGTAAGTAGGGGCCGTTAAAAAGTTTGTTGAAATCTGGGATGAAGAATAGAAAGTATGTATGGGCAAAAGAGATAACGGGGAGAATGGTTGGTACACCTAAGGAAGGGCAGTGGGCTTGGGGAGAGTTTTCCACATTACGATACTCTTTACCTGTCTGCTTTTAACATTTATAGCTTTGAAATATGAAATACATTTGGGATAAAAGGTTTTAACATAAGGATGCAACAAGGTCATGAAATGTCATTTACTTATTGGTCGTTACTTGATCTAGTTGCATCGTCTACCTATGATAAAGTTTTTTTTTTAATGCTATGGGTAGCTAAAAATCCTTAACAATGCTTTATAGGCAATTACTGAAATACACACAATGTTTGCTGGAAGGGCTGTAGGAGAATTGGTTGGTGGACTTGGGCAGGGACTTCAATGAAAAGAAATGGTATCTGATATTGAAACCTATACCTGAAGAACCTGATTTGAACTCTTGCTACTCAACTATTTACATAGAACATAACTAACCCCTACCAAGGTTAGCAAAACGTTAACAGCTGTAAGCACCCAGTACCCTAGATGTCAGCATGGTGAGGCAGGATTCTTCCACATGACCTGGAGGTGCCAAATGATAGAAGACTAATTTCAAAATGTGATTTTGCTCCTAAAGAACATTTTACTTACCTTCGATAAAGCTCTTTCCGGAAGGGATTTGTGTTATTAACGGGAGTGAACCCCTACTCAAGCAGCAACCACAACCCTTTTATGGGTGAATTACAAAAAGTACTAGTTTCATCTGCTGGTGGTACTGAAAATCCCTCCCATAGCCCCGGGGGAGGACGATGGGAGTCCCTGGTGATGCGGTTGATGCAGAGGAGCAGACAGGCATTGTGAGCGTGTTGTGGCCTTGCAATCTTTAAAGTGCTTTGGGCTGAGTCAGCTGAATACCCAAAACATAGGGAACCATCAAAGGGCTTGTCCGTAATACTGCCCTGAACATCGCCCGATAAACCAATGGACAGCATCCAGGCACACCTGTGAAGGGCCATGTTGGTGCCTATGGCTCTACCATAAGAGTCAGTAGTATTCAGCCGACAGCAAACTGTGAATTTGGCCACTTCACGACTGCCCTATATAGCCTGAGGGAGGAAGGCACACCCAGGCAACACCTGGGCTACAGGGTTCCACAAAGCATGAGTGTAGCGACCTAAAAGGAAGCTGCAATTCACAGAGCGAAAGGCCAAACTTGTGGAGGAGAATACTCACTTTGCATACGTTTCTATCCTCTTTGATTGCCCTACAAGGGAAATAGATGGGATCAAATTGGTTTCTTTTTCCAAAGTCAAAAATCTCTAGCGGGACGAGGCAGAGGGATATAGCCAAAGACAGTTCCAAGGGCTCGGATACCCCTTTGGCGAAGGACAGCTGAACAGGATCTGCAGCGAAGAACGCAGATAGAGAAGCCGCAAAGTCAATCCGACTGGCGATACACCTCAGATGGATAGTTGAGCAGGTTGGTCCATGTCTCGTCCTACTTCTCATAACAGTTTTTGACCAAACATTTTCCAAGTCTAAATTTTGCGTTTTGGCCATCTGGGCACCTTTAGCACCACAACCATGGGGCCAGTAATGGTAGGACAGCATTTGGGGGTTCAGGACTCACTCAGGCTGGGTCTAATTGCAGGTTCAAGATGGTGGGTGCCTTTTGTGTCCCTATTGCTCTGAACGGGAGGCCAGCAAAATTGCCCCTGAAGGCACTCTGATAGTCCTGGTTTCAGTTGAAGATGCACGGCTCAACAGCAGGGCTGGTCTCTGAGCATTCAAGGCGGGCTTCAGGTAGCAAAGCAGTCCTTCCAGGTACTGCAAAGCAGTCCTGTGGAGTGCACAGCGGCAGGCAGTCCTCAGAGTCCTTCTGCCGCTCCAGGAATGAACTGAAGAGTGGATCTGAGGGCCCTATTTTTATACATGGTGCCCTTTCCTCTGGAATGGAGGACAAGCTTCTAAAAAGATTCTTTGAAGTGCAAGAAAATTCCTGACTCCAAGCTGGCTGCAGTGAAAATGTGGAGGCGATAAGTCCTTTATGTGAAGGCAGAGCACACCCTATTCAGTTGCAAGTGGAGGCTGTGCTCAGCTCCAACACACATCGTGCCAGCAGATGGACCAATAAGGCACACCTAATCCCTCTATTGTGCGACTGTCTGGGCGGAATTCACAAAGTCTGTCAGTTACACCCAGTCATGTGACCTAAGACAGGCTGCAGCACAAAAGGGCTAAGGGCAGGAAAATGCCATCTTTCAAAAAGTTACATTTTCAAAATTGTAGTTAAAAATCCAACTCTATCATTAAACAGGAGTTTTCATTATATTTTCACAGATAAACATGAACTGGTTTACTGGTTCTAATCAAATGTTAGCACTTATTAAATGTAATGATGCAACCAAATGTCATCCTGTGGGACAATAGTGAAAAACAAATATAGGAGTTTTTCACTAGCTGGACATGTAAAACTTAAAGGTACATGCTCAACCTTTTGATTACAACGCACCTTGCCCTATGGACACCCTAGGACCTACCTTAGGGATGTTTTATGTTTCAATCAAGTTTATTGCATTTATCCCACAGATTAAAATGAAACAGCATTTCACAATCATCACAAATATGTAATAGAAAAATGTTTAAAACACACTAAACATGATTCATAAATAAGTAATAGAAAAATAGTTCAAATATACTGAACACATGATTCTAACACATTATAAGCATGGTTTAAAATTTTTATAATAGAACTATTATCTTTGATAATGAAGCAGTATCTGGAGACCTCCGAGATACTAATTATTTTAACATTGTTAAAAATCAGTTGCAAGTAGAATCTTGATCAAA
Organism: Calotriton arnoldi; assembly: GCA_963921515.1. Taxonomy (NCBI): domain Eukaryota; kingdom Metazoa; phylum Chordata; class Amphibia; order Caudata; family Salamandridae; genus Calotriton; species Calotriton arnoldi. Next base: position 146,097 of record CAWUFW010001837.1, read on the forward strand.
TACATAATATATGCAAATGAGTTTCAATTGTATAGCCACAGAGTCGACCAGCAGACTTTCCTTGGAAGTCTTTATTCCACAACCCCTCGAATTTATAGATGGGAATGTAAAGTAGTCCAAATTTAAGATATTTCAGTTTAATCTGACCAGGCAGAGTAGACCTGATATATATTTATGATCCGTAGAGAGATAGGTTGTGGAGGCTAGATCAATGTTTATGTCTCTTTAACGTGGCCAAGTCGCTCTCCTTCTGCCTACAAAGTAAGGCTCTTTGTAACATACATTTACGAGTCCCTCAATTTAACTTAGCCAGCGTCTCCAAGTCAGGTAAATTATGCATTTTAAAAACCTTGTTTGATGATACAAAATTCAATTTCTTATCCTTGCATGAAGTTTTTTTAAATTCCAAGTAAATGAAGGATTTTAAGGTTGTAGATTCTGCCCCGCACAATCACATAGTTAGTTCAAGGTAGCCCCATTATAGAGTGGGTGTTTAAGATTTTAGGTTGAACTCTATCCTGATAACATGGTGAGGGGTGCCTGTCCGAAGATGTAAACCATTTTGTACACTCTGCATGTAAGTTTTGTCAAGATTAAGCATAGCCGTACTCTTTAAAACAGGAGATGCATAAAGTAAAAAAGGAATACGTTTCATTCTTCCATCCACAAATGCGAAGTGCACCGCAAAAAAGAGTTTCTGTATTAAATTAGTCCAATCCAAAACAATCTTGTTTACCAAGTGTCCTTTATTTTTCACAGGAATGACATAAAAACAGCTGTTTCATTCTTAATACTTTTAACGCTCTACCTCCAAATAGTTTGGAAATTCTCATTCAATTGATTTGTCTTTATTCGATCACTTAAAAATAGATCATAAAAGATGCCGTGCTTACATATAAAACCATAACAAAAGCATCTTAAAATTGAAACCATATCATTGATATACAGGTACATAATCGACAATGGAAACAAAAATCTCAATAAAGTCATTAATTATAGTGCGCAGTCATATGGTAAATTTTCAAATCAGATCAAGACATGCAGTGTTGGAAAGGTCAATCATAAAAACTACAAAGACATATCACCGATGAATAAAGACCAAATCCATTAAAAGTACTCAACAAATGAGGGAGAAATATCAAACAGTCAGCGAATTACGTTTGCGTACATCTTATTTTAAAAACATCCAACATGGAAACAGACCAAGGGATTTAAAAGCGTACACAAGGGCACACTAAAAAAGATGCTTTATCATACTGGCCCAGGGAGAAACAAAGCAAAGATCTAATAGTTCCTAGCCCAAATTTTGCTAAAAGAGGTCTTTCTCAGGTACTTAAAAACCCATGTCAGATATGGTTCAAGGAGAGTGGATGTTTGGACCATAACATTACAATGCAACAAACGTTTCCTCAGTGCCTTCTGTTCTCTAGAATCCACCCTGTGTTTCACAAAAAGCATTTTAGCTCTGGGGATATCCGCTTTAGTCAAGGAACGAGGTGAAGTAAATAGATCGTTCCAGCCTATGGCTTTAGAGGTGGATTGCATATACTTAAGCCAGGAAATAGTGTTGCCCTTCTCACAATTTATACAATCTAAGATGATCTCTCAGTTAAGGGTTGTATGTCTTTTGGACCAAACAGAGACTCGGAGCAATAAAGGTGCAAACTTAATCGGGTCAGATACATAGTCCAACCCCAATTCCTCGTGTAGAAAAAGGTGCGGTGTTGAAGAGGGAAGGCTGAGCAAACCCCGGCAGAATCAATTCTCCTCCACCTGACCCTTGCTGGAGTGACGTACTCCATATTCCAAAGCCATAGGATAAAACAGGTAGGCACTTCCAGATATAAACCTCTAAAAGTGGCTTAATAGGCTTGTTGCCCACTTGTTTGGCGAAGTCAAACAGGGCCCCACGGAATGGTTAAAGTGCAAACAACAGTTTGTAATATAGGAAAGCCAGCAACGTTTGGAATCAAATAAAATACCAAGATAGGGAACGTTGGTAACCTACTCGATGTGCAATCCAGAAGGAACCGGTCTGGACGGCTTTTGCGCTACATACAGTTTTTGAGGTGTTTAATCCAAATCTAGTTTATCCATATAGGTAACAAAGCTGTTAATTAGAGCCTTCAAACCATGGGGTGTACGTGCTAACAAGATAGCATAGTCTGCATAAAGCTGAGTCGGTAACAAGGAGGACTTAATTTTAGGCAAGTCCAACCCAGAAGTCTAGAGAGTGGCATTCAATCCATTTATATATTCACTGAAAAAAACAAAGGTTACAGGGACTTTATAGTTAGACTCAGATTTCACTCGTATAAAACCAGTGAAATTTAGCAGTTATAGTTACCTGAGCTAACTATAACTTACCCCCTGCAATGCACTGCTTATGATCTCACATATTACATCACTCATGTGGGGTCTTTCTTGATGTTGGGCCTGCCCGGGGAGGTGGCGGTCTCCGGGGCCGAGAATGACCCAGGAGGGGGACGCGCGCCCCCACTTCTATCTTTAGAAAAGTAGGATGCGTCGATTCCGAAGGCAATGCGCTGGTTCTGAGTGTGATGTGCTGGCTCCGTTCGACGCTTCGAAAAGGATGCGCCGATTCCGACCCATGCAAAAACGAAAATGCTCCAGTTCCAAAGGGGATGTATGGGTTGGCTTGAGAAAGCACCTTAGGCATCACTTCCAAGGACCCAGGACTGGGGTGGCACCACTTGGCAGGGCAGACTCACAGCTTGCAGAGTCCAGATGCAGGTAATTGGAAGTCTTCTGTATCCCCTGAGACTTCAAACAGGAGGCAAGCCCTTGGAGTCACTCATAGTTCAAGTGATGCAGGTCCAGTCCTTCTCACCCATGCAGGATAACAGCAGACAACAGGGCAGCTCAGCAAGGCAAGAGCAAGGCAAGAGTCCAGCAAAGCAGCAGTCCAGCAGAGTGACAGTACTTCCAGCAGTTCCTCTTCCTGGCAGAGTGGTCACAGGTCCAGAAGTGTACTAAAGTTATGGTGTCAGAGGTCCAGTACTTATATCCAGATGTGACTTTGAAGTGGGGGGGACTTCGAAGAAAGCTTTGAAGTGCACAGAGGTACTTCCTTCCTGCCCTGGCTCCAGACTCACTATATGGGATTATGCAGCCCTTTGTGTGTGGACAGGACACAGCCTATTCAGGTTAAGAATGAGGGTTTGCCCAGCTCCTCCTTCCCATCTCCGAGGATGGCCCTTTGTGTGTGGCTGTCTAGAGGGAATACACAAAGCCCAGCTGTCACCCAACCTAGACTGAACAGACAGGTAGCAGGCAAATGGCTAAAGTAAGTAAATGACAACTTTCTAAAAGTGGCATTTGCCAAACTATAATTTAAAATTAGACTTCACAATAAGTTGTGATGCAAATTGTAAGTCCAGTGACACCAAACTTGAAAAGTCTATCTCTTCACAAGTAGGAATTACACTTAAAAGATGTAATAAGGTAATTCAAATTTTATCCTCTGGGAGAGATAGGCCTTGCAGTAGTGAAAAACGAATTTGGGAGTTTTTCACTACCAAGACATGTAAAACTTAAAAGTACATGTCCTGCCTTTTAAATACATTCCACCCTGCCCTGTGGGTTAGACAGGGCCTACCTTAGGGGTGACATATGTATAAAAAGTGAAGGTTTAGGCCTGGCAAGAGGTTTATCTTGCCAGGTCGAAGTGGCAGTGTTAACTGTACATACAGGCTCTGCAATGGCAGGCCTGAGACATAGTTACAGGGCTACTAAAGTGGGTGATACAATGAGTGCTGCAGGCCGGCTAGAAGCATTTAATCTACAGGCTGCAGGGCACATGTAGTGCACTTTACCAAAGGCTTAAGTAAATGAAATATGCCAATTGGGTATGAGACAATGTTACCATGTTTAGGAGAGAAGAACAAGTTACTTACCTTTGGTAATGATGTATCTGTAAGAGACATATATTAGTTATAGATTCCTTACCTTAGAATTACCCCCAGGCGTCAGACTGGATCCAGAGAATTTTTCTTCAGCAACACCCCTGCACGTCGGTAGGTGGCGTTGGTCGACTCCGCGTCGGTCGTCCGCGTCGTGGTCACCGGGATGACGTCACAGTGCCTACTTAGATGCCGCACCTGCGCACTGACGTCAGTTCGGACACGACTTTCCACACCAGAAGCGCAGCGCCATGAAAGACACTGACCACTGGTGCGCCACACTCAGGCCCTGCAAGGGAGTCCCTAGCCCTAGAAGTCAGTTCGCAGAGCAGGGAGGATGGGAGGAGCGGTAAGGAATCTATAACTAATATATATGTCTCGTACAGATACATTGTTACCTAAATCTAAAAGAGACTATTAGTTATAGATTCCTTACCTTAGAATAGATACCCCAGCAATACCATCTCCGGAGGAAGGACTGCGAACCAAGTTCACACCAGAAAGTCCTGGAGGACAGAACAGCCAAATTAGCCGTCCCTCCGGACTGGACTATCCAGGCAGTAATGTCTGGTGAACGTGGGCATAAAAGCCCAGGTGGCCGTCTGGCAGATGTCCATGAGTGGGACTCCACGCGACAAAGCAGTAGTTGCTGCCATAGCTCTAGTGGAATGAGCTCGCAGCCCCACTGGAGGATCCTTTTTATCTAAAGCGTAACAAATCTTGATACAAAGGACGACCCATCGAGAGATGGTACGCTTTTGCACAGCCCGACCTTTCTTGGCACCCACATAGCCAAGGATGAGTTGATTGTCCACCCAGAAATCTTTCGTGTGGTAAAGGTAGAAAGACAGCGCACATTTCGAGTCCAGACGGTGGAGTCTCTCCTCCTCCTTGGAAGGGTGCGGAGGCGGAAAAAAGGAGGACAGAGTAATAGTCTGTCCGATGTAAAAAGGAGTGACAACTTTAGGCAGGAACGAGGGCCTCGTTCGAAGCACCACTTTGTCCGGATGGACCGAGAAGAAAGAAGGCTTAGAAGAAAGAGCCTGAAGCTCACTCACTCTGCGAGCAGAGGTGATGGCAACAAGAAAGGTAGTCTTAAGAGTGAGAAGCCTAAGAGGACAGTTGGGAAAAGGCTCGAAGGGAGCACATATAAGGTAACTCAAAACAAGGTTCAAGTCCCACTGAGGCATTATGAGAGGAGATGGAGGAAAGAGATGAATAATGCCTTGAAAGAACCTACTTAAAATAGGGAACTTGAACAAAGACGGCTGATCTGGTAGCCGAAGAAAAGCAGATATAGCTGCCAGGTAGCCTTTAAGAGTGCCCAGAGCAGAGCCCTGCTGGGCCAAAGAGAGAAGGAACAAAAGAACTTCAGAAAGAGGGGCAGAAAGAGGGGCAGAAAGGGGATCCACAGCCTTTGCTGTGCACCATGCCACAAACTTGTTACATCGACTGGCGTATACCGTCTTAGTGGAGGGATGCCTGGCTGCCAAGATGACATTACAGACTTCGGGAGGAAGGTAAAAAGCTGTCAACTGTTGACGCTCAATCACCACGCAAGGAGGTGGAGGCTGGACAGGTTCGGGTGGAGAACTGTTCCCTGCTGCTGCAACAGAAGATCCTCCCGAAGGGGCAGTCTGATCAGAGGATCGATAGCCATGCTCAGGAGCTCGGGGTACCAGACTCTTCGTGCCCAGTCCAGACCCACAAAAATGACCTGGGCCCGGTCGTGCTTGATCTTCTTCAGCACTCAGGGCAGAAGTGGTACAGGCGGAAAGGCGTACAGGAGGACTCAACTTCACTTGCGACGAAAAGCGTAGCCGAGCGAGTGCGGCCTTGGAAACTCCAACGCGCCAAACTGCTGACATTGCGCGTTCTCTTCGGTGGCGAACATATCTAACCAAGGCTCTCCCCACTGCTGAAAGAGACCTTGACCCACCTCTGAGTGAAGACGCCATTCATGATCCACCAGACACCGACAGCTGAGTTCCTCCGCCCTGGCGTTTAGAGAACCTGCCAGGTGTTGAACCACCAGGGTCATGCCCTGATGTTCCAGCCATTGTCCAGAGGCTGTCCCTCTTGACAAAGGGTCCACGACCCCACCCGCCCTGTTTGTTGCAGTACCACATGGCGGTGGTGTTGTCTGTGAACACCTGCACTGATTTCCCCTTGAGGGAGGGAAGGAATGCCTTCAGTGCCAAGCGAATCGCCCGGAGCTCCAACAGGTTGAGATGGAGCCCGGACTCCACCGGAGACCAGACTCCTCTGATCTCAGCCTCTCCCAAGTGGCCACCCCATCCCAGGAGTGATGCTTCGGTCACCACTGTGAGTTCTGGTTGGGGAAGGGAGAGGGATCTGCCTCTGACCCAATCCTGGTTCGCCAACCACCACTGCAGTTGTTGCGCAGTTCCCGCCGAGATCTTGACGTAGTCGGAAAGATTCCCCTGATGCTGCGCTCACTGGAACTTGAGGTCCCACTGCAGAGCCCGCATATGCCATCTGGCATGACCCACCAGCAGGATGCAGGAGGCCATGAGGCCCAGCAGCCTCAGGGTAATTCTCACTGAAATCCGGGATAGAGGCTGAAACATCGGTATCATAGCCCGAATATCCCGGACTGGCTGCTTGGGAGGATAGGCCCGAAACTGCACTGTCCAGAACAGCGCCGATGAAAGGGAGCGACTGAGAGGGAGTCAGGTGTGACTTCGGCACGTAGATAGTGAACCCCAGCGACTGCAGGAGGTCCGCTGTAGTCTGGAGGTGGGAGACGACAGCCTGGGGCGAGCCCGCCTTCAACAGACAGTCGTCGAGATAGGGGAAGACTGGAACCCCTGATCTGCGCAGATGAGCTACAACCACCGCCATCAATTTCGTGAACACCCGAGGGGCACTGGTAAGGCCGAAGGGGAGCACAGTGAACTGAAAATGCTCGTGGCCTACCGTGAACCGCAGGTAACGTCTGTGGGCCGGCAGGACGGGATGTGAAAATAAGCGTCCTGCAAGTCCAACGCCACCATCAGTCTCCAGGGTCGAGGGCAGAGAGGCCCTGAGCCAAGGTTAGCATATTGAACTTCTCCTTCCAGAGGAAGCGGTTGAGGGCCCTGAGGTCTAAGATAGGACGCAGGCCTTTGTCTTTCTTGGGCACCAGAAAGTAGCGGGAATAGCAACCACGACCTACTGCTGGCGCTGGGACCCTCTCGATAGCTCCCTTGGCCAAGAGAGCTGAGACTTCCTGGCGGAGAAGCGCCAAGTGATCCTCCGACATGCGATCGAAAGACGGTGGCATGGAGGGAGGGGTAGTCTCAAAGGGGAGAGCGTAGTCCCTTCAGACTATCTGCAAAACCCACCTGTCTGACGTGATGGATTGCCAGTGGGGGAGGTGATGGCGAGTCCTGCCACCCACTGGACGCTGATGGGCCTGAAGGGTCAGACTAGGAGGGTTTGGAGGCTGCTGCAGGGGGGGGGGAAAGGGTTGACTGGCCCGCCTGCTGATTCCCAGACCCACGTCGCTGGGTCCCATATCCGCGGCCGGTGGCTGGACTGGGTCGGACGTGGTGGGGTGCCCCTTCCGTAGCCACGAAAGGGACGAAAGGCAGACTGTGGTGGAAGGGAGGACGCAGCGAGGTCCAAGGTTCTAGCCATAGCCAGAGAATCCTTAAAGCTTTCCAGCGCCGAGTCTAGCTTGTCACCAAAAAGGCGACGCCCATCGAAGGGCATGTCCAGCAAGGTTGACTGGACATCCCCCGAAAAACCAGACGTCCTCAACCAGGCGTAGCGCTGAAGGGCTACCGACGTGGCAATCGTTCTGCCCAGAGTCGGTGGTATCCAGTCCACAGCGGATCGTGAATTTTGCTGCGTCTCTGCAATCCGCCACTGCCTGGGAGAGAATGGCCCAGGTCTCTTCCAGGGACTGAGGCAGCACTTGCGCAAACTTCCTTCCTGTCAAACAGGGAAAACACAATCAACTTTGAGGCCTTTTCATCAAGCTCATTTCGCCTGCCCTGCGGGGTTCCACAGGGATCTACTCTCAGCCCGACTCTTTTTAATTTATACGTCACAGACCTTGTCCCCCCTGGTCGAATCCTTCGGGTTTTCCCTCACCTCTTATGCGGACAACACGCAAATCATGTTATCAGCCTCCCATGATGCCAACGATACTGGTGTTCGCATACATGACTGCATGAAAGGTATCAATGGTTGGATGAACAGACACCATCTTAAGCTTAATACGGGAAAGACTGAGGTGATCTTACTCGGCAATAACCCTAACCTTTGGTCTGCCCAGTGTTGGCCTAGGGAGATGGGCCACCAGGAAAGCCAAGAGTCTTGGCGTCATGATTGATGACCACTTACTCTTGGGAAACCAAATTAACGCAGTGGTCTCCTCCTCGTATAACACTTTGAGAATACTCAAAAAAATCTTAATTTTTTTGCCTATTTCAGCTAGGAAGTCAGTTATTTCCACACTTGTATTATCCAAAATTGATTATTGCAACGGCCTGTACATCAGCCTACAAGCTCAATATCTGAATAAGCTGCAGATTCTTCAAAATTTGGCGGCCAGACTCCTTCTTGACTTGCCTAGGCACTTTTCGGTTTCCACTGCTCTCAAAGATCTCCATTGGTTGAGAGTCAAAAACAGGATCAAATTTAAAGCCCTCCGCCTGACCTACAAGGCTCTCCATGATTCAGGACCCTGGTTTCTCAAGAAAGCCCTATCATGGTATACCCCCTCAAGAAACTTAAGATCAGCAGGCTCTTTCAGAGCAAACACCATCAGATCTAAAAATCTAAATGAGGTGGCAACAGCTTTGTGGTTAGAGCTGCGACAGCCTGGAATCTCCTTCCACTTGATCTCAGATCAGCTCCCTCCCTATCTCAATTCAGGAAGCTGCTGAAAACTTGGCTTCTTAATCAATAAATCACTCACTCCCCTTTCGCTGCTTACTGCTTCAGCGCCTCGGGTATTCGCTGCGCTTTACAAATAATTTAACATAACATAACTGTATCCCAGACTGTATGGGATTAGCGGCCCAAGAGGCATGCAGTATTCACGGGCCGCAGCGTCAAGCTGGAGGAAGAGAACATGCGCTTCCCAAGATGATCCAGCTTCTTGGATTACCTATCCGGGGGTGCAGAAGGGAACGCGCCCTTGGAAGAAGAGGCTTGGACCACCAAGCTCTCAAGGGAAGGGTGTTGGGTGAGGAAAACGGGCAGTGGCGGCAGGCAATCGCCCGTTCCACAGGAGCCCCTGTGCTCGGCTTGGACCAAGTGCCCAAAAGGACGTCCGTGAGGGCTTCATTGAAGGGCAAGAGGGATTCAGAGGAAGTTGCCGCCTGTTGAAGCACCTCTGTCAGGAGGTTAGTCCTGACTGCCACTGAAGGGAGCTCCAGGCCCAAAGCCTTGGCTGCCCTACCACCACCACTGCATAGGACGCTCCCTCCTCCGTAGCCACGGTAGGGGGAGAAAGCATACCAAGGTCCGGCGAGGTATCCAGACCACTGGCGTCACCCAATTCCTCTCTCCAGTCCGGTTCTTCCAGCTGGTCTGTTAAAGGGTCCAGCGACCCCTCCCAGTCCTCATCACCACCCTCAGGGCGATAGGGAACTTCTGGGATGAACAAGGGAACAAAAGTACCCTCCGTCATCGGATTCGATGTCGGCCAACATAGAGCCGGTCCGGGTCCATCTCGGGGATGAGGATGGGGGCGTCTTCGCTAGGATAGGTCGAGTAAGGTTGACCGGCGTCGATTCGGATCCAGGCCTGGATCCATGGGGACCCTGCGGCGCCGGGCCAGAGCCGCCGGCATCGAAGCCCCAGGGCCCCCAACCGGAGTCAGGCTGCCCAAACACACGGTGGAGGGCTTCGTAGAACGTATGAAGCTGGGCAGGAGACGCTTCGGCTCCCAGAAACGGGGGGAAACGCAGAGTTGTCCCCGAGTCAGGAGACGGAGCCTTAGAGCGACGACGCTCCGGGTCCCACGTCGCATCAGCCGAGGGGAAGGCAAAGAGAGACTGTGCTTCTTCGCCTTCTTCTTGTGCTTTGACTTACCCGAGGAGTGCGAAGACTTGGACGAGGTGTGATGGCTCCGCGACCGGTCTCGAGACCTTCCCCCTCGAGCGAGACCGGGAGCGACTCGGAGCCGACTGCCGGGACTCCAAAAGCTTTCGGGACCGCTCCCGCAAAGACCTCGGATTCATGGCCCGAGAGTCGGAGCACAACTTCGGGTCATGGTCGCGCTCCAGGCACCAGAGGCACACGAGGTGCGGATCTGTCACAGACATCAGCTTGTGACAGGAGTCACAAGGCTTGAATCCACTCCGACTATGGGACATCCCTCGCACACCAAGAGTCGAAGACTTGAAAAAAGACGTCGACAAAAGTCAAAAAAAGTTTAGTCAAAAAATGACTAAGGGACAAGCTCTCTCCGGATCTGCGCTAGGATGGCGCGGAAAAATAAAGAACTGACGTCAGTGCGCAGGGGCGATGTCTAAGTAGGCACAGCAACGTCATCCCGGCGACCACGACGCCGATGACAGACGCAGAGTCGACCAATGCCACCTACCGACGCACAGGGGTATTGCTGAAGAAAACTTCTCCGAATCCAGTCTGACGCCTGGGGGTAATTCTAAGGTAAGGAATCTATAACTGATAGTCTCGTTAAGATAGCACAAACACGTTAGCACTGGTTAGCAGTGGTAAAGTGCACAGAGTCCAAAAGCCAGCACAAACGAGGTCAGAAAAATGGAGGGAGGCAAGCACAAAGTTGAGGGAAGACCACCCTAAGGCTGTCAGGTCTAGCAGTAACCCTTTTGAGGTTTGTGACAGTATCACCAAATTATTGCCAAGGGCCATGATTTCTCAACTTGGGTGTTTTTTCTGTATTCTGGATTGAGAAACTCTGACAAGTCAGCAATATATAAAACGAACAGTAAAGGGGTTAGGATGCAGCTTTGTTTCAGACCATTCTCTATATAAAATTTAGTTAACAGAACATTATCACTAAAGAGCCTTAGTTGTAACCGGGTATTAGTGTGCAATGCGACCCAGAAGTGTAACAATGATGGGTCAATCCCCCAGTTTCTGCGCTTTGACGACAGTCTTTGGGGATTTACCTTGTCAAAAGCTGTGGATTAGTGAATGGTGCAGGAATACAGAGCTGCTTTATTTATTATTTATCACGAGAAGAGTCAATGCCACAATATTATCATGGTGGAACAGCCCGGACAGAATCTCGCTGGGTTAGTGGTATTAAAGGTTGTTTTGTTGTCCTATGTGCCAGAGTAATTACGAAGGATTTAGCAAAAAGTTTCCTCTCAAAATCCAGGAGGGCTATTAGGCAATAACTTGTTGGATCTTGTTTGGGGCCCCTTATATAGGATGAATGACTGCACCATTCCATGATGCAGGGACCATCCCAGTAGTGGTTACATTAGAAAATAGGGGTTGTATGATACAACCACACATGCCTAAACTAAACATGCCTTAACAACACGGTCTGAATTAGGACAGCGTCTTTATCATGCATGACTTTACAACGAATTTAATTGTGAGGTTATGTTTGCTAAAGGGACATTCGTGGTAAATTGCATATCCTAACCAACCTGCCCTGCGCCCTAACACCCGATACCCCAGCCCTGCAATCGACCCTGCCCCAGCCCTTAAAGCTATCCTAACCCCTCACCCTAAGTCCTAACACTCGGTCTCTGTCAAAAAAACTACCCCACCCTTAGCCCTCAAACCCTCGGAACCAATGACAGCATTGGGCTCCTTTGGAAAGTGAAATGGAGTTACAAGAACCCAGAATATCCTCAACAGCAATCCATCTTGAGTATCAGAGTCCCACATACAGAGTGCAGGGAAAAGGTTAAATGAGCTTCCCTCCATGAGATATTAAGTCAATCGCACTAACTTAAAGCAACTCATTCCAGCCTCCAAGCAGTAATTTCCTCTAATGACATACTGCTAGCACAAGTATCTAAAGCAGGGTTTGTCAGCCTTGGAGACAAAGTCTTTGTTTACCTATCATGAGCACTATAATGACATCCACATTACTACCATCTTGACAGAAATTATATTTATGCGGAAGACCCCACTACAAGGTACTGAGGACTTTATGATGCTATGGACTTCTTTTAAAGATGAGCAAAATGAATAAATGTGAGTTTGACTTACCATGTGGTGCCAATTGCAGTTGTGGACTGTGGGAGGTGTTTTTGGTTGCAAAGGACTAAGAAAACCAACACATCGACCTCCAGCTCTTTTTTTCCCCTGAGGCAGCACAGCCGTGCGGTTAAAAAAACAATGCATCGCCGCGGTGCAGCCAAAGAATTGACAACGCCTGCCGTGCAGCTGAAAGATCGCTGCATCCAGAGTCCTGAGCCCCGTGTCACCCATTCTGACTCAGACTCAGGCCCTGCTGTCCGGCTGGAGAAATCGACGCATCACCTGCTTAGCACCTGGAAAATCGACACAGTGCCTGTTTCGCTGCTGCCTCGACCCAGCGCGTCCGGATTTTCGACACATCACCTCCCCTGCACCGCAGTAAGGAACCGACACAGCACCTCCCCTGGCAGTGAGGAACCGACGCATCACCTCCCCTGGGAGTAAGGAAAAGACGCATCGCTTTGCTTTTCCGGTGACTAACCACCCCTGCGCCTGTTCACGTCTTTGATTTTGACGCATCCTAGGTACATTGTGTGGAAAAGTGATGAATCCATAGTTTCTTATGGACTGAACGATTTTGAACCTTTTAAAAGGGACATCTGTGCTTGTGTATGTTGGATCTTTGTTGTTTTGGTCTTGTTTTATTCCGATAAAAATTGGTTAATTTTCTAAACTGATGGGGTGTCCTTTTGTAGCGTTTTCACTGTGCTACTGTGTGTTTGTACAAATACTTTACACATTGCCTCTGAGTTAAGCCTGACTGCTTGTGCCAATCTACCAAGGGGGTAAGCAGGGGTTATCTTGGGTGTGTAACTACCTTACCGTGACTAGAATAAGGGTAGCTACTTGGAGAGGGTGCAAGCCACTGCCAACTAGAGACCCCAATTTCTAACAGTGACATACGCAATAAAAGGTGATTTTAAGGCTTGGCAAGGGGGTTATATTGCCAAGTCGAAGTTTAAAACTACATTCAGGCTGCAATGGCAGGCCAGGGACAAGTTTTAAGGTGCTATCTAAGTGGGTGGCACAATAACTACTGTGGGCCTACTAGTAGCTTTTAATTTACAGGCCCTGGGTACATGGTGTACCACTCTACAAGGGACTTATTAAATTAAATATGCCAATCAGGTGTAAGCCAATCAAACCATGTTTAGGGAAGTGTGCACAAGCAATTTAGCAATAGTGAAGTGCACAGAGTCCCAATGCCAACAAAAATGAAGTTCAGCACAAAAATAGAAGTAAATAGTCAAAACATTTGGGGTAAAACCACCCTAAGGCAGAAAGGTTTAATAATAGGGCTGGGTAAACTCCTCCCCAGCATCATAACCACCATTATCTGAATCTGTGCCAAACAATTCATGCAAGACATGAGCTCTTTCGAAGGCAGGATCACGGTATATGAATCAGAAGTGTGGGTGATAGGGTGTGGCTCCTTTAGAGCAAAATGCAGCCTTTGTCAAGGTTGGTGGGGAGGGTAGGGGTGAAGGGCACTAGCTCGGCTTTGGACAGCACAATAGGTTGGCCATCATCATTTGGTGTCAATGGCGCTGCCTCAGTGTTGATGGATCAGGTTTCAGCATGGGATGTGACACTGGAGAAGGAGCCGGTACTGAAGTTGGTCCGGAATCCAGAACAAAACAGAGGGTCCAACTGGTGCCAAGGGTGGACCCACCCGTAGAAGGCAGCCCCAGAAGAGCCAGTGATGTGTCAAAAAGCCACAGCATGCATCACGGAAATGGTCAATTTGCTGTGCCGTTTTCAATTGCCCGAATATTCAGGTTGCCTGGGGATAAAGGTTGGAATTGGCTTCAGGAGCCTGGGAGGCACATTGACACCCTTGCACCTTCTCAGGAGATCGAGAGTAATGGGAAGGGGCAGAGTCCCACTTGAACTTTTTGTGTTTTTTCTTCGACTTACTAAAAGATTTGGACCGTGATGACGATTTGTTACTGAAAAGACCTAGGTAGCAGGACCGAGACTTTCCCTAGGGCCTCGACCAGTCGTAACGTGGAGTCTTGAGGTGTTTTGCGACTAACAACTTCGCTTCCTGAGCCCGGATGGCTTTGGGGTGGAACAAGGTGCAGTCGCTGCACATCTTGCAGTGATGGTCTGACCCCAGGCACCACAGTCAAACAATGTCTGTCACAGACATTTCTTTGCTACATCCCCACAAGGTTTAAACCCTATAGATTTGGGTAGAGACACTGTCCGTTGCACAATGTGGGAAAAATCTAAATTATGGTCTCGAAAGAGACCAGGAATAGCTAAATATTGGCATTTTGGCACACAAAAAAAGGCACTGATGTCAGCGCCTATGAGTGGTGTCTATACAGGGCCCCCCCCCCCTCACTTCCGGAGCAGAGAAATATCATCATGGAGACAAAGGAAACCACCGGCCGGCGCGCAGGGGTACAGCTTGAGATTTTCAGGATCTAGTCTGATGCCTGGGGAATATTCAAAAGATCAAGAATCTGTGGGTAGAAAACGATCAGAATCTGATACTACAGTCCTGCTTTCTTTGCACCAAGGATGATTTTGCACCTCAAACCTTCAACAGTAGCGATTTTGCACCTCATTGTACTGCCAATTAAATGTCAGGTCATATTGAGGCCCAACATTTAAGCCTAATGTGATATGTTACTACTCAATACTACATCTCTAGCAAGTGATTCCCCCAATGCTACATATAGTGGCCGTCTCATACTAAGGGCTCAATATAGTTTGGCGGACAAGGAATTCCATTGCAATGGTGACTGTGTACCCTGTCTGCCAAACTCCTGGTCCATCTGCCCTGTTCTGAGTCAAGTGGACCACCAGGTTTTACGCAGAGTAAAATTTACTCTGAAGGAGTATGGGCCTTCAGAGGTCAGCCATCAGACCATCCTCCCTATTTAGAGTGTTCAGTCTGATGGCTTTTTTGTTTCGGTCTGTCACCGCCAGGAATATCCAGTGGATGATAGACTGTAAAAATAAAAAAATGACCTCCACATCATTGAAGAAAAATCCCATGGCACTGGGGCCGTTAGTTTTTTACTTTTCCTGTTGTGGGAATTCACTTTAGGAAAATTAAAAACTTTCAAAAGTTTGGTGTGAGCTTCCATCACCAATGAAAGACGCACACCACACTTTGAAATAGCTTCAAACAGCTGTAACCCACCACCTAGACTGCCTTTACTCTGTCCGCCAAACTCTAAATCAGGCCCTAAATGTGGGATGATTAAGGGATTTTGCATTCGCATATCCTTCAAAATCTTTTTTTGCAATGTATTAACCACATTTTGTAAATTTAAAAATTGGCTTTCCAACACCCGTTAAATCGCAATTTGGAAGGGGCGTATTTTAGGCATTACTTTCAAACTGCGAGTCACTAAAGTATGCATCAGAGGTTTGCGACAGCAATTTTGTTTGCAAACCAATGATCAGTTACCAAGTCTAGGGAGTAAATGATTTGCACAGGCCAAGCAGGATGGCAACCTGGGGGTAATAAAGCAAAAACAAGGAGATGATGGACGTAGCACTGAAAACTTTTCAGACACTCACCCCCAGTCACAGACCTGAGTTTAATCCATCATCATTCTTTAGCTCACTTTGCCACCCCAGTTCAGACCCAGCCATATGCAAATCAGTCTTGACCCTGTTCCTAATGGGAACAGTCCAGCCCGAACTGCCAAGCCAGGTCTATCCTAGACCGGAAACAAGTATCCTGGGACCGGTTTCGGGGTAACACCCCTCATCAGCCAAGCTAGCTTGGCTTGGCAGTTCGGGCTAGACTGTTCCCATGAGGAACAGGGTCAAGACTGATTTGCATATGGCTGGGTCTGAACTGGGGTGGCAAAGCGATTTAAAGAACGATGATGGATTAAACCCAGATCAGTGACTGGGGGCGAGTGTCTGAAAAGTTTCAGCGCTCCATCCATCCTCTCCTTGTGTTAACACGGGGGGAATAGTCAGGGGTTCAACGGAAAACTGCCAACTCCCACAGAAGTTTATGAAAATAGAAAACTTTTTTAAAGCAGCCCAGTTTCCATTAAGGAAATTCAGCTGTTTAAAACAAATGTCCATTTTGAAATTCAATCATAGGAATAGTGGTATGCTGCCTCTTGCAGGTTACAATTCCTGTGTTTGTAGTCAAACGGAGGGGTCGCAAATTGTGAACAGTCTAATGAAAATTAATTAGGCAGGTCAATCTGCGACCCATTGTGATTCCCTACATTGTGAACCAACTTATTATTACATAGGTTGATTAACAAAATCTGAATAATTTGCAAATTTGGTGCATAATTTGCAACCGCTTTTTGAGAACCCAGTCTCGGTACATCTGGTCCCTATATCGCAAGATCAATAGTCTACATGTTGTTTGCATGATCATGGCATGACCACCTAACTTAAAACAAATAGAACTTCATACTGGATACACCAGAATGTATGTAGTCACACCTAGGTAAACCCTATTCTCTGCTAGTCTATACAAATCTACCCTCAAACACCACACACATACAGCCCTGATTGCCAATCTAGTAACCTCAATCTGTCATAAATACCACAGTCTAAGAACAGGATCTCTTAAACGCTGTTTTCTTTCGAGACTAAAGTCAAACCCTCCCACAAATATACTATGCTTTTCTTCCTGGGCCCTGATTATGATTTAGCTCAGTGTTTCAGCCTGTATTTCCCTCCGCTGGACTCTCATGGGAAGGAGAGACTACTGTTGGATTCTAAGTTGTGCACAAGGGGTATCCCAGAAAAGGAGAATTCTGAGTAGAATCAGGACTACTACTCCTGATCCCCTGGTAATTCACCATTTCCCATGTAGTTTCTCCAGACATTAGTCTCCTTGTAGCAGATGAAGTATCTTGGTGAAAAAATCCCAGATCAACCGATCTACCACGTCTCATAATCCAGATAGGGACAATGAGGAAATGCTATGTACTTGTAATCCTAGTTTTGGACCATAGATATGTTTTATGAAATCATAAACATAGAATATTCCCACCAGCAAGGAGGGACCCCAGAACATTTTGAACATATCATGTAAATCCATAGGATGAATAAATCTGATATTTTCAGATGAAAACAAAACCTCCAAAGTGTTAACATGCTAGATTGAGTTTAATTCCTTCTTTAACTTTCAACAATACAAAAGGCAACATTTCAAAATGAGCCCTTGTATGTGCTTCAATAAAGACTGAAAACTCTAAACTCAGAAAGAAAATACATTGACAAAAAATCATCCCGATAGGTTTAATGCACAGAGAAGTAAATATGCACCACCCCTTTAAGGAAACAGCAGCTTCCATTTCTCAGCGTGCCTTGCACTGGCAGTTGTCTCACAAGCTTAGTCCTTTTTGAGGAAACTACACAGAGAACAGAATGCACTTGCTGTTCACAAAAAGGAAATACCAGGGAAATGGCAGGTTTATTTTTGACATCACTGAAGTTATCAATAAAGCAGAAGTAAGATTACAAGTAACAATTTCTTTTACAAAACATAGGGTCTAAAATGATATCCAAACATAGAATTCAATAGCTAGCTTATCACACAAAAATACGGTCTCCAAGTTCCAAATGGCAAGACATTCTATAAGAGATTTAACTGATAAGCATGACATCAGCAAAAGAGATTCCACAGAGCAGCTTGACCAAATACTACATCTGCTCTAGAGTCTGTGTCCAGACAGTACTGCTTGGCGAATGAATAGACAGGCTTCCAGGATGCTGCTCTACAGTTATGTAGAACTTGGACATTCCTTAGCGAAGCTCCAGTAGCCACTTTCATTGGAGAGGAATGGGCTTTTGGTATACCTGGAAAAGGCTTGTAGGCTTATTGACAACACAAAGAAATACTATCTATCTGGAGATGAACTGCTTTGATGTGGCAAAGCCAGCTCGAAGTGGTCCATAATTAATAAAGACTTGGATAGATGTCCTTAGATCTTTTTGTTCGGCCTAAATAATATTTGAAGACTCTCCTGACATCAAAGGAGAAAAAAGACCTTCCAACAGGCACGGTGGAATTACTGAAGTAAACTGTTAGTCAGTCAGAAGCAATGAGAATCATCTTCACGTTGACATATCTGAATTTCCATGGGACAGATGGGATCAATGGTCTTGGAGAAAAAGTGCAGCAACATTTCTCTGTCTAATTTTTCAAAAGGGCACTGCCTAGTGATCCCGGTTCCATAATCTGGAGGCAAAGCTTGAACATTTAACATTTTGGGGTTTTGCAAACAGACTCCAATCTAAAAAAAAAAGCCTTCTAGTAAGTTGTTGAGAACACATTCATGGTTTTCTACAAGGAATCTGCTGAGCACGTCTACTTGGGAGTTTCAGATGCCAAATGTAAATTCCGAATTGTTTGGGAATCTAGAGAAACTGTCCTGAATCTGTTGCCCCGTTGTTGGTTGAGATAATGCACTGTGGACTGTATTGTGCTTTGTTGCTGTATTGTCTTTAGGAATTAGTATTCTACTCGTGTTCAGGGAAGGTAAAAAGGCCTTGAGGTTTAGAAGGACTGCTTTCAACTCTAGGACACTCATATGATACAGGTGCTTCTTGGCCTACCACAGACTTTGCATTGTCAAATTCTGTAGCGTAACAAAGAGAAGCCTGTGACGATGCTTTGAGATAGAAGATCCTGATAAAAGGAACTGCTTTGACCAGGTGTGACTTCTTGCACCACCACTCAAGAGAATGTTTTACAGGAAAGGTCAGGAATTACTTGTCTTTCAAATCATCTTTCCACTGAGACCACTGAGCTTTCAAGCACTGTTGTAGAGGTGTCATATACAGCTTTGCATTTGGAAAGCCAATGAGCCTAGCAAGACATCTGGCAAAATTTGGAATGGAGTTGTTGTGGATTTTTGGAAGTTGACACGAATGCCTAAACAATGCAGTAGGGTCATGATTGAGTTGAAGTCTTGAAGAATATCTGTTGCTGAGTGAGCATTTATAAGCCACTTGTCAAGATATGGGTGGATGAAAATTATCTGTATGTGAAGAAAAGCTGACACTACTGTCATACACTTGAAAATAAAAGGTCTTATGCGTTGAATTCAGACTGAAAGGTAGAACTTTGTACTGGAAGTAGGCGGTGCTTACTTTGAACCTCAAGAACTTCCTTTGTTTCGTGGACACTGGAAAGTGGAAATATACATTTTACAGGTTGACTGTGCATATCTACTCCTCCTTTTTGAGCTGCGTAAATATTTGATGGAGAGACAGCATTCAACATTTTTGCTCCAATTGTTGCTTTGGTCAAAAATTGGTCTGAATTCCTGGTTGGGGGCTGTTTGCTAAATAAATAAATCTTGAATAGATGCTTTTTCCTTTCTAAGACAAAGGAACCAGCTCTAATTCAGGCTTCTGTAGCAGTGTTGTGGTTTCCTTCCAAAAAAAGTGCAGCTAATGTTTTGGAGAAGCATTCAGAGTGATGGGGGTGGGGGTGGGGGGGAATCTTGAATTGGAGAGTAACTATTTTTTATTATTTTCAACACCCATTTGACTTACTACTCTCTCAATGGTATGATGCTCTGCTTCCCACTAGAGTTGTACTCAGAGGAAAGGATGTTAGAGAGTTATTGTCTGGAATGAGACAGCATGTTTCATGAAGAACAACGCTGGTGCTGTTGGAAAATCTACTTTGGTATGGGGGCTGTTGACATTGATATTTACCTTGTAGCTCAGGACGAAACGCCAATCAAGGGGACAGAACTCTGCTTTGGTCTGTAGCAGCGGTCATAGCATCTGCATTGGGACTTGGAAAATCTTTTCTTTCCTCAAGGCCTAGCGCTTTGAAAGTTTCTTCCTCGTTCTTCTTAAGTTGCATCACGCTATCTGTGTGAAGACTCAACAGGACTCAGTCAGTGAATTGAAGGATCATGATCTTAAAATTGGCACCTGGTTTTAGGAAGTGAGACCACAAGGATTTCCTCAGAGATGTACAGTGTCACAATTCTGAGATTGCTGGATATGCTGCATCTATGAAGGCACTGATGGTCTGGTTGGAGACATCGGCAAAGCCCTGTAGAGTCTCCCAAAGCACTCTGTTATATCTTCCTAGAAACCCTGAAGCACTGGCTGTTATGAAGACTGTGGTCACTGTACCACAGACATTCTTTCCGGCTGCATAGATTCATTTGGTCTCTGTTGGAAGGAACAGTTGTCTTGTGTCTCAAACATGCTTCTTTCTTATTGCAGACACTATTGGAGGGTCTGATATGGGATCTTGATGAAGAAATATAAGGCCCTGCTGTGATGGATTGTATTTCTTGAGCAGTTTTGGCATCACAAACATGGTCACAGCCAGAGAGAGGAATTTCTCTTCTACACGTTCTGCAAACATAGGTTAAGTGATGAGCAATGTTGCAGTCTCCATAATAATAGAGACTGGCATGTTTACATTATTTGCACCCCTCTGCAAAACATCCTGTAAGGCTGTGATTTCTGAATGAGCGACACCCTTGCTGGTGAAGACAGTGGCGAAGTAGGTGTATAAGATAAATAAGATTACAAATATGAAAAATCATACCTCCTTTAAGAAATGGAGGGAGATCTCTTGCTCTTTTGTCTTCGAGGAGCACAGCAGCTGGGGTTGTGTATCAGGAATGTCTTCAGATGTAACATTTGGAATGTCTGGGAAAGTCACCTTCTTTATGAGCAACAGTTCGTTCAGTGAATCTGCCACTACTATAATTATCATTAGAGTCTTTGATAATAATGTGGATGCTTACAAAGAAGGCCAAAGGGAGAGACAGATGATGAGAAGAACAAGTTACTTATCTTCTATTCTTTCCTGTGGATACTCCAACTACAGGTGTCTGACTTTGTGAATATTCCCAGGCACCAGACTGAATCTGGAAACTCAAAAAGCAGTGCTCAAGCATGCCAGTAGGTGATGCCATGCTACTCTGTGCCAACTACGTCTCACTACAGAAGTGATGAGCGAGCAGCATATAAGTAACGACATCTGCCTATCGTAAGCTTGTCCATGCACTTAGACACGTAGCTCATCAGCAACTGGAAGAACCAGTTTGAAAATTCCTAAACTGGGACCTTTTAGATTGAAAAGCAAACCATTCCACAAAACAGGGAGGTAGGAGGGTGGTGAGGAATCTGCAGTTAGTGTATTCACCAGAAAGAGTTATAAAAGGTAAGTAACTTGTTCTTGTGATGCATACTTCTAACTGCAGATTCCCACCTTGTGAATAGATACTAAAGCAATATCTCTCAAGTTGGTTGGTCTGTTGAATGGCTAAGATCAAAAAGTCCTGCAGTGCCAAATGGGCAAAATGCCCATCCTAGTGTACCTGACTGTCATAATATCCAGGACCGGCACTCCACATACCAACGCTGCCATAACAGTCTTAGCTCTGGTGGAATGAGCTCATACCTTAAGGAGGTGGCTTCTCAGTCAATATGTATCAGATCTTAATACATAGGACTATACATTGTGAGATGGTCTGCTTCTACACCGCCTTACACTTCTTTGACCCAGTGAACCCCACATAGGACTGATCATCCACCTGATCTTCCTTAGTGAGATCAATGTAAAACCTCAATGCTCTGTTGTGGCCCAAACAGTGAAGCCTCATCTTTCAAGGTATGAGGCGAGCAAAGAAGGTTAGAAGAGTACTGGCTTGTCTGACATTAAAAGCCATCACTACTTCTGGCAAGAAAGCAGCTCAAGTGCTTAACACGAGTCTGTCCAGAAAAAAGGTGGAATGAAGGAGCTGGACTGGGAGGGCCTGAAGGTCACTCACACATGTGATGATGTTATTGCAACCCGATAGACCATTTTTAGGGTCAGGAGGCACAATAAACATCGGCTCAAAAGGGGCACACCGAAAAAAAGTGAGAAACAAATTCAAGTCCCATTGTGGAATCACAAAGGTCATTGACAGAAACATTTTGAAAGCTTAAAGGAAATGCATCACAGAGGATTTGAACAAAGACTGCTGTCTGGCAAATGCAAAAAGGCTGAGAGGGCCAACATGTAACCTCTAATAGTGCCCACTGCAAGTCCTTGTTGGAACTACAGTTTGTCCTGAAATGGGTACATCCGACAGGTGCAGCACCAAGACACAAACTTAAAGCACCCGGCATACACTGCCTTTGTGCAATGGTGCTTGGCTGCCAACATTGCATACAAGAATTTCATGAGGGGGGAGTGGCCATGCAAGATGGCCCATCGTACTCTTTAAACGAGAGCTCCGCTGGCCCCTCTAAATCCTTCAGGATCCTTAGCTGCCACCGCTGAGTTAGCCCTGCACCCAGGCGATTACCGTTATCCGCTGAGGCCCCCGGGAGCGCTGGATTGGAGCGCAGAGATAAGGACCAGGTACAGCATGCACTGAAGGCAGGCAGCAGCCGTGGCAGAGGATGTCGCTGTGCACCCTGGTGTGACAGGCGGCGCTGGTACCTATCATGTGGAGGAGCCCTTCGGAGCTCTCATTGGCCGGGACTGCACAGTGGCGGGAGCGGGCCCCTTGACTCCACCACTTCCCCACAGGAGTAAACCGCGTGCAACCTGACTCGAGGCCTGAGACTCAACGCGCCCTGGCCGGGATGGACTTGCGGCCTGCATGGTGCACCCTGAGTACAGCACTAGGGAGTGAGGCCTGGACGCAATGGGTTGCACTGCCTAGTCGAGTGCAGATGCGACAAGAGCCCGGCTGTAGCAGCGGTGCCAGAGGACTGTGGTGCCGGCCTGTTGTGGCTGAAAGGAGCGCCTTCCAGTGCTGGGACCGGTAATGAAGGAGGTGCTGGTAATCCCTGCTCCCTACGCCCCTAAAGACCCTATTATTATTATTAATTAGCATTTATAGAGTGCATGGCTACCCTGAGGCATCCCAGCGCCTACAACCAAGGGCAGAGAGCCCTGGGTCCAGAATTTGCAGACACGAATGAGCAGCAGAGTGAAGGTAGGTGCGGATAGGGACTGAAACTGTCGGGGCCCTGGATGGCGTGCAGAAGCAATGCTGGGTGTTCTGCCAACCCTGAGAGTGGAAGGTGGGACTGAGGCTCCATCCAAGCGGCACAGGTGAGCAGAGAAGTCAATGAATTGTGGACTTCCTCCTCCTGGGCCCTGGGCAGTGGGGACCGACCTGCTTCGACTTGACACTACCGATGATCAGTGGTATTCCGAAGAGGTGGACAGACAACACAATGACTGAGTGCTAGCAGTAGAGGGGGAGTCCTGCTCCTGACTCTTGTGAAACTGGTGCAGGGCCCTGGGTGCCGCTGAAAAGGGTTTTTGTCCCCTGATATAGAGATCAATATTGAGGATGGGTTGCAACAGAGCTCTGCGCACAAGTCAATAAACCAAAATGGACAGATACAAGGAGCAGAGCAGGGCCCCTGTGTGGATGGATCGCAACATGGGTGCGGCACAGCCCCACATGCCAAATGACGCCCCCAATGATCAGATATGACAGCCATTGCGCAACGCCAACAGTCACTGCAACAAAAGATGGATGCCGTAACCATCAATGTAAATTTACTACGGGAGGACCTCTGCAAGGTGAATGAGCACACACTTGAGACGGAGCGCACTGTGATGGAGTTCAAAGTGGAACTCAAGGAGCTTAAAACGACGGTACACACCCTCACAGGCAAAACTGCATATCTGGATGACCACATGGAGCAAGCAGAATGAAGGGCGAGGAGATATAATCTCAGGTTTGTGGGCTTTCCTGAGGGTGTGGAAGGGGCAGCACTGGAGCAGTTCTTGAAGGGTGGCTCAGCACCATTCTCCGGCCAGAAGAGCTCTCCTCGTCGTTTGTCATAGAAAGAGCCCACCAAGCCTTGGCGCCTCAGCCTCCGCCCAGAGCCATGATTGCTCGGATCCTAAACTACAGGAACAGAGATGGTCCCAGTGAAGTGGGCCCAGTCACAGGGGGCGGTCCTGTTTCAGGACAGGTTCATATGCATTTT
The DNA here is from genome assembly GCA_963921515.1 of Calotriton arnoldi. Lineage (NCBI taxonomy): Eukaryota > Metazoa > Chordata > Amphibia > Caudata > Salamandridae > Calotriton > Calotriton arnoldi. The sequence continues at coordinate 170,117 of CAWUFW010001837.1, forward strand.
TCCTGACTATACTAAGAGGATGCAATTACAACAAAAACCGTTTTGGTAGTAAAACCAAAATTGAGACAACTTATCAGGTGCACACTGCCGTTTCCAGCAAAGCTGCGAGTTATATACGATGGCCGCACGCACTTTTTTGGAGACCCTGAGGAGGTGTGGGACTGGTTCAAGGGTATTGGTCAAAGTGGTGGAACGGAGTAGAGGACATGCTGGGGGAGAATACCCGGGAGCAGGCGATGCCCGTCTGGACTGAAGGAGAGGCGTAGATGGGGCATGATGAAGGAGCATCCGACCTCCTGCGTGGAGGTACAACCAGATGGCACACTAGCACTTCCGGCTACCTCCTGAGCCGCAGCTGACTGCAATGGATGCCACAGCAACCGTGCAAAAGAAATTAATCTGACACCCTTGCGCTCTGAACTGGGGCCACAAGGCTAAGGTGCTGCCGTATCCTTGCTACACTGGGGATGGACTGTGGTCTGTATGTGACTCTCAGTCAATAGGCGCTGGCGCCTTCTGGACAGAGGGGGGCATGTGTGTGTGATGTACGCTATGGTCAATTGCATGAAATGCTAGAGCAGTATATGGGGAGGCTTAATGTCGCCATACCATTAGGGGCAGTATGCAAATAAGCAGCAAAGAAGTGGGGCGGTGGTGTCTCCAGACCTGGGCCCAGATGGTAGGGACATGCCGGGTGCTTGCTGGCCGGAGGACGAGGTAACAGAGCCTACTGCTTGAGTATCAGTTAGTTTAGGCGGTCCCTGTTGGGCTGCATGGTAGTTACCAAAACACTGTTATAGTATCCCCATGTTTGAGAGTGATCTGGCAAATCACCAGTTCTATAGATTATGGTGTGTTTACCTGGTGGTGGGGTGGTGGGGAGGAATTGGAAGGTCAGGGGATGAAAGCACACTGGATGGAGCTTGTTGGAGGGTGCAAAGGGAGACATTGACAACACACATGGGCAGACCAGACCCCCACACACGGCGTTTCAGGGATGGGGGGAAACAGGAGAACACCAGACACCACCAGATAATGGCTGACAAAATGGATGAGCTACACATAGCAACTTGGAATGTTAGGGGCATCAACGCGTGTACGAAACGCTACAGGGTGCAGACTTACCTTCGCAGACATGGTATACATGTTGCTATGTTGCAAGAGACACAACTAACTGAGAAAGAAGCATGCAAGTTGAAGAAAAAATGGAGGGGACAGATATATGCAAGAGGAGTACTCATTTGGTTGGCCCCAGGCTTACCTTTCTAGCAGTGCTATGTACAAGCAGATGTCGATGGACGATATGTACTCCTCTATGGTCTGTTGGACGGTATGTAGGGAGGCATGTTTCCTGAACTCCTACGTGCGCAACAAAGACAACAAGTCATTTTATTGTGACCTATTAGGTCTTTTACTCCTGTGCATAGATGTCCCACTCATTTGAAGGTTGACTTTAATTGCATAGTGGACGGCTCATTGGATAGGAGTCCCCCTATATAGGGCACCAAACCAGAGATGCCGTCGTCATTAGTTGACGTCATGGAAAGATTGGGATGCATCGATGTCTGGCGCATGTTATATTCCACGAGTATGCAATGCCCCTGTCACTTAGCCATCCACCACACATATATAGTAGGCTGGACCGCATATTAGTCACCCAAACCCTCATCCCACGGATGCATGCGGCACAGTACTTAAACAGATTTCTGTCGGACTATGCACCACTATTGGTAACATATGTAGGACATGGTGGCAATGCCAGAGCCACCTCGTGGAGGCTGCCCACAGAGGCACTGAAATATCAGCCCTTCAGAAAGGCACTGGAGGAATACCTGGGGCATAGGACCAAAGTGGGTTCATCCCAGGACGGAAAACCATGATGAACCTGTGGCGCCTCAGGCACATTCTGAATTCTGTGAAAAACGCCCTGTGGCGTGGGGCGCTCATGGCCTTAAATACTGAAAAAACAATTTTTTGCCTAAACTGGGACTACATGTTTGAGGTGTTGTCCAGGATCGGATTTGGACTGCAGATCTTGAAATGGGCCATCGGCGCGATGGCGAGGATTTGCACGGCTGGATGGCTCTAGCCATTGTCCATTGTCTCCACTGCTTTTTGCTCTAGCGATAGAGCCTTTGGCTAGAAGGTTGCTCTGCGTGCTGCGGCTTTGGGGTATTAAGTTAGGGGACATGATGCATGTTGTATCCATGTATGCAGAAGATACCCTGATGTATCTGATGCCACCAGAGGAATCACTGCTACTGCAATTCCACAAATTGACTGCCTTCGGAAAAATCTCAGGTCACCATGTCAATAAACAAAAGATGGTCCTATATCCCTGCCGAGCCCTGATGGGCACCCCTAGTGCAGACTTGTCTGGAGGTGGGGATCTCTTGGGAGTGTGGTGTCTTATAAGCAGCACTCCCTGTCTTCCTATTGAGGGGTCGGAGAAAGGCCGCTGGAGTGCCACTTATGGTGATGCAGGTTGTGGCGTTATGGCACAGGGTGGTCTGTGGAGTGCTTAGGTGCCCGCCATTCAGTAGACCTCTCCCGCTGGACTGAATTTGGCGGTACCAACAGATTCAGGTCCCACGTACGAGGTTTGAGAGAGGACGTTGAGAGAAGCCCTGAAAACTGTAAGGTTATACATAAGAACCCTCCATCCTGCTAATATTAAGAATACAGGACGGAGACTATCGAAATACTAAATATAGTGCGAATTAACCAGTTTCCCAGAACAAACTCGCCTACTCCTCAACCTAGTTAACAGAAAGGCATTTCGCTGGTGCTAACACTAACCGGTTTAAATTGAGTTCATACGGGAGTGTGAAAATAGGAAAAATACATGACCACAGGCCATGCACATTGGCAGGTCGGAAAAGTATATTTGTCGTCATTATAAAGTGTGGGAGAAAATGCATTTTTCCTGAAGGTGGCCTAAAAATGGGGGTATCCACCAAAACGCGTCGATGCAGAATTTGATACCAAATCTGGAGGGCATTGAAAGAACATTGTAGACATTAATGATTTGGTGACACTTTGTTATGCAATGACCCAAGAAGATTGGTGACAGTAAAAACATATGTTGTTGTTTATTGTATTCTCCCAGCCTAGGTCTATATGTTTTATAATTTACTTTTTTTTTTTATTGTAAAATAGGGGCCCTCCTCCCTTTTTAGAAGGGACTTACAAGTATGGAGTTTAGATCTGTATTTTTATATACTTCATGAATGTGCAGTGACATATGATTTGTTTATTGGTTTTAGAATGAGATCTGGTATATGAATAAAAAGGTCAAGAGAATATTTTTCCTTTTTATATCCGAGAATATAGGTTGTGGCGATGTACCTTAATGCTATCGGGGATGCACATGAAATATTGAATGGAATGGGAGTGAGTGTTGTACGTGCTTGAAACTGTATATATAAACCCAATGGGAGTTTGTCTTTGACTGAACAGCGTACTGACACTGCACAAGTGGAGGGTGGGGGCGTTGGAAGGCTTAAAGAGGGTGCCTCCTGCTGGGGGACTTATAACCGGCAGAAACGTTTATCACATTCGAAGAGGCCAGGGAAAACATTGAGGTCACTGCGGGGCAAATCTTGCAATGTGCAAAGATAGCGCGCACCATCAGGGAGATCTGGAAATACTCTTGGAAGGGTGACGGGGACAACAACTAATTGTCAGGCTGTATCAGGCATTGGCGGAGTACCTCTGGGCGCCTCTGCCGAAGGGGAAGCAAGCATGGGATACAGACCTGCAAAGTCCACTAACAGATGCAGAATGGGCACTGAATTAAGTGCAAGTGAAGGAAATTGCTAGTAATGCCCGGTTTAAACTTACACTCTTTCATTTCTTACACAGGCAGTACATGACCCCTGATAGGTTAAATAAGATTTTTAGCAGCCAGTCGTCAGAATATCTTAGGTGTTGTGAACCTAGCGCTACATTCATCCACATGATATGGACATGCAGGATGCAGACTGGCTACTGGACAGAAGTGACTGGCGCGAATGACTTGTATAGGAATCCAGCTGACGGTGCAGCACTGCATGTTGGGCATGATCCCCAGATCTAAAAAGAGGATGATGCAATATAGATTTGCAAAGTTGGGTCTCCTGTTGGCAAAGAGATGAATGGCAATATGCTGGGTGGCCAATCTGGGACTCACAGGGGGATAATGGCAACAGGACAGGTTGAAGTAGGCCCTAGTGGAGGTGGAATGCCCCAAGCAGGTAAGCATGGATGAAAAGGTGGCAGAGGACTAGAGGGACTGGGCGGGCAGTCTGCACCACCTGGCTGGTGCAATGGACTCGTCAGAGGACGGCCAGTCTACTGAGACTGATGAATGGTGGGCAAGAGGATGGCCGCATGAGCGTGCTGAATATACATACTGCGTGGTGATATAGAAATAGGGCTGAACTGGTGGGAGGGAGTCACTGGTACTCTACTGGAAGGAGTTGCTTCCCTGTAAGGGGGGGTTTCTGGTAGTATTAGGTGTAGGTGATTGTTCTTTACAAATGTTGTAGTTTATATGTCAGACTGGTATCTGCTGGTTGGAGACGGAATGGTCAGATGGGGGATCGTGATTGCACAGTGGAAGCATTGCACAAGAGTACAGCATAGTATGTACTGCCAAAATGGATGCCTATAGGTGATGGAAATGTTTATGTGAATTTAAACCACAATAAATAGTTAAAAAACAAAATTGAGGGCAGATCAGCCAGTGTTTGTCCCTTTGCTGTAAGATGTCCTGCGCCACCTCTGGGTGTAACGGCTGCTCGTGATCCGCTAAGTGTCGTCGGCTGAGTCTGTCCGGTCCTGATGTTTAAATATCCTACCAGGATATGTACAACCAGGGAAATGCCCTGACATTGCATCCAGTTCTGGAGAAGCAGATCCTCCTGGCAGAGGACCCAGGTCCCACCCTACCCTGATTGTTGCAGTACCACAAAGCAGTGGTTTTGTCAGTGAAAGCCTGCACCAGCCTCCCTTTGATGGTGGGCAGGTGGGCCATCAACTTCACGCAAATTGCCCCTCATTTCAGCAAATTAATGTGGAGGTGAGTCTCCACCAGAGACCAGAGTCTTCAGATCTCCACCTCTCCCAGATGGCCTTCCCAACCCAGTAGTTACGCTTTCATCACCACCATTAACTTTGGATGGGGTAGAGAGAGGGGTCTGCCACTGGTCCATCTGCAATTGAGCAGCCACCACTGCAGGTCTTTTGCAGTCTCCTGCCACACCTAGATGGAATCTGACAGGTTCCCCTATTGCTGGGCCCTCTGAGACTTCAGCTCCTACTACAGGGCTTCAGAAGTCAGGAAGGGAGTGGGCACAGCTCTCAGGCTACCCTTTAAAGCGGAAGAAAGGCTGAGTACCGACTCCAGCCAGGAGAAGAACACCCTCCCCCACACCCAAGGCCCGTCTATTCCTTACTCCACAGGAGAGCTATTACAGTCATGTGACCGTGGACACTGGCAAAAAGGCACATTTGGTTTACGCAGGAACATGCCAAAAAAGTGGCATTTTCAGAACAGTAACTTAAAATCCAACTTTACCATGAAAGATGACTTTAAATTACGATTCAAATGGGTGGAAGAAGAATTTCTCTATCTGCTCCCAAACTGATGTTATCACTTATAAAGTGTAATAAGGTAACCTAGTGTAAATCTATTGAAGAGATAACCTTGCTACAGTGAAAAACAGCTTTAGAGGTTTTTCACTCTCAGGGAATGTAAAATGTAAGTACACACATCCTACTTTTTAAATACCATGCACCTGCAGTATGAACTATTAAGTCCTACGGTAGGGATGAGTTATAAGTCAGTCTGTCAATTTACTTTATTTGATACTTATAATATAAGATCATAACAGCACAGATGAACACAGGATAAAACATCAATACAAAAATAAAAATTATATACATTCCAGATTAAAAGTAATACAGAGTTGTAATTATTCCCAGTTAGGAGACAATTAATAAAAAACCAGCTGTAATATTATGACAGTTTAAAATTCATTCTCTTGTATTATACAGTCGCCTGATTTTCCATGATAGAATTAAAAAAGACACCACTGAAAGGCAAATCATAGGATTAGGCAGGGATTGTAAAAAAAACATTGCTACACGACATTGTTTAAAATGAAATTTGCGCATCAGGGGCAGGATGAATCTTTTGTGAGGTTCCATATAAAATTTGCAAAAGAAATAATATGTAAATTTTATTGTGCAGAGACACCATCACAGGAACAAAATGGTAATTCATTTATGGAATAGATTCCAGCAGGATGTGCCAACATGCAAGGAATAAAATTAAATCGGAATCTGGTTAAAAAGAATCTATGACGTGAGTTTGTCACAATAAATAGATATGACATTGTCCCTTCCTGAACCTTCGGACCTTCAAGATACGATTTTACCGATACCTTTGCACAATTTATTGTAATCTAGCATCTGCCCTTTGTTTAAGGAAATGGAGTTTTATCTCCCGTTTTGAGATGCTCAGACACTCCCTGGGGGCGACAAATAGACGCTCTAAGCCTAAGGACGAGAGAGTTGATTTGACCTACGAAATCCATGGGATCCTATGAACGTTTTCCATGGATAGGTAGTCTTCGATTAGCTTTTGAGTAATATGGATGGATTCCCTTCTCCAAATGGAGTGCCACAGGATAATTGGAGCCAAAGAAATTATAATCGGTCAAATATGGAACATCCAATTCTGTGTGGGCAATAAAGTTGGAGCAGCTTACGGGGAGGCCCGCTAGCTTTTTCCAAAAAGTGTCCTCTATCACTTGGAGGGCAGACGGATTAGTATATCCCCATATGCCTGCCCCGTAAGTTGCTACCGACACTGTCTTAGCTACATAGATCTTTTTTACCATGTCGATCGGTTTCGCCCCCAATTTTTTGATAAATGAATGGAGAGCAATTATACTTCTCTTGAGTGATAACCCTCTGGTGGCAAGCATATGGGACCATGATAGTTGCCTGTCAAATGTTACACCTAAGTAGGAAAAGGTATCGGTATGGGCCATTTTTTTCTCAGATATATAAAAACTCGGGACCTTCCTGTCCTTCCGGCCAGTGATTAAAATGAAAGACTTTGCCTCATTAGTTTTAAGCCCTAATTTTTGCATGTAAATTACATAGATGTCTAGTAACTTTTGCAGGGCGAGACCCGTGCGGGCAATTAACACCGCATCGTCAGCATACAGGAGAATTGGGGTGCAAACGTTGTTAATTTTTGGGATGTCTGGTGTTGAGTCCGACAGGGGAGCTTCTACCCCATTAGTATAAATAGAAAAAAGAAATGGGGCGAGTACGCATCCCTGCCGGACTCCCCTGTTAATTGGAAACGCCCTGGTGCACTCCCCTTCTTTCCCGTATCCGACACAGGCCGTGGCTGATGAATAAAGCTGCCTAATGAAAAGTATGATAGCCCCATCTATGCCCATTTCCTCCATAGGTGTTTGTGTGCCACGCAGTTAAACGCTGCGGATAGGTCCATAAACGCCAAGTATAGCCTACCAGATTTTACTTGTGAATACTTGGCGATTAGTAGACTTAAGTTAAGGCACTGATCTTGGGTACCCATTCCCTTTTTAAAGCCGTATTGAACTGGGATTAAAACCTTATTTTTGGCTGCCCATTCCTCTAAATCGGTTCAGTAGCACCCTACCCATAAGTTTAGCTGTGCTGTCCAGCAATGAGATTGGCCTATAATTTTTGGGTTTGGATTTATCTCCCTTCTTGTAAATTGGAATTAAAATTGATTTCTTCTATGAATCAGGTGGGCCCACCTTTGCGACATCATTAAAAACATTTGTCAGCACAGGACTCCATAAATCCGGCTGATCAATGAAGAAATCTATAGGGATGTAATCCGGTCCTGGCGCCTTATTGATGGAGCCCTGGGTAAGGGCTTCTCTGATCTTGTGATAATCGAAGATCAATGGGAGTTCGATAGGGGGGATCATGGGTACGTTCTGTGGCATCGCCCCCTCTGCATTGGGGTCAAATATGCGAGAAAAATATACGACCCATGATTCCTCATCCACATGGGAATCCAATGTAAGTGCTGATGGTGGTTTGAGAAAGGGGGCATTAATAATGCTCCAAAAATCCTTGGAATTTTTAGAAATCGGCGCCAAGTGGAGTTGTTCCCACGCTTCTTCCTTGAAGGTTTTGATTCTATTCTTCCTGGCCTCATTATATTGGAAACGAAGTTGCTTCACTAAGGTCGCATCTCTAGGCGTTGACCCCAAGGCCTGATGCAGAGCTGTTAAGGACTTGGTGCATGTTAACAATCACTCACACCACTCCCCCTTCACTGCACCACACATAGTCATATCTTAAAAATGAGTGCTCCTACGTAACTATCGCAAGTCGCAGCACGCCCCAAGCAGTAGATGCTTGGGATGGCCCCAATGATGAAGCATGTCACCTAGGGGAAACCTTTGGTGAGTGAGGGGACTCAAGAAAAGAATTTTCTTTTCCTTTATTGAGGTGTGTCTTACTCATTTAGTAGACCCCTCCTTTTCCCTATTAGCTAGGTTCCCTGATCCATTATTTACGGATCTTCTTTTGCTTTACAAGTACCCAGGAGGAAGAACCTAGCCATATCCTCCTCTCCCCCTCTTTTTGTTTTGCATGTTTGGTCAAAACATCTGAGCCCTGATGTTTTGGAAGTTGTTTTTTTCCTGGATAAATGGTGCCTGACCTCCATTAGTATAGACTCAAATGCCATGGTTACTTGAGTTGGATTCAATGTAAGTTCTAGGCACGTTAGAATATCACTCTGGCTCTTTGTGATTATTTTCGGGATAAGGGATGGTTTATCTACTAAGGCCCATTTCAGGGTTATCCCGTTAGTTTTTGCTATCATGGGTTTCATGTGCCTTATCTGTTCCGAATGAGTTCCTGCCCAGTTCAGTTTACCAGTAATGGCAGCGTGATCGCAAAAATTTAGATAATTAATCTCGCAGCTAGAAATAAGTTTTTTAAGGGATTCCGCTATGATTATATAGTCGATTGTGGTGCCCTGAGAAGGTGTGCCAAAAGTTTTTGCAACATACCAGAAGAGATGTCAACCGGATTACAAATCTCGAAGTTATTAATCACTAGAAGTCTATTCAGAGCTTCCCCATACTGAATATGATTAAAATGATATAAGGGGTCACCTTCATCGTCATTAAAATCACATGCTACTGAATTTGATAGCTGACAGCAATGAGCGTTAAAATCGCCCAGCCACAATATTTTTGGTGTGTTTTTAAAGTGCTAAAGCTATTGTTAATGTCTACCTCCATCTGATCTACAACGTTTTTCATGTCTCCTGTAAAATTGTTATTATAAAAGTTAACTAAAACAATAGTGTCTTCATCTGGACCTTTTGAAAATAGTAAGTAGTAAAAGGGGGAGACATTATAATATAACACGACTTCCAATCGTAGTGTGTTTCCGAGTAAAGTTAAGATCCCTCCCCTAGCTCTTCCGGATCTTGATGGGAGGTGCGCGAGTGTGAAAAGAACGGTAACCATCCAGATTAGTCGGCTCAGTCTCCCATGTTTCCTGAAAACAGATCAGGTCATACATGGTTACAATATTTATCCAGTCTAGATCTAACATTTTTCTACTCAGACCGGCAATATTCCATGACATAAATGAGATTGGGTTAGGCTGATCATATATTTTGATTAAAGGTATGTGAGTCTCAGGGACCCATATAGAGGGATTTTGAACAGGAGTAGAAGTGCTCCTGTTCAATTTATGACAATCGCAACCCTCTAAATCTGCTAGGACATTGAATCTATTATGTGTAGGATGTGGGGGCAGGATACGGACCATATGTGTAGGATGGGGGGCAGGATACGGACCCAGAGGTTGTTGGGGAGGCATAAACAGGGAGAATGGAGCGGGGTCCAATGCAAGGGATTGTCGACCCCGCAGCCTCTGTATATTGGGTTTGTAAAAATATCCCAACGGTAAGGCAAATATCTGTGTGAGCGGTGTTGGACCAGTAGGGAGTCGCTGTAATAGATACCAGACCATTTGTGGAGAATTAAAATTTACTACCACACAATCGCCCTCAATACATTTCCCCGAGTCCCCCACCCAGCCCACTCTTCAGGCCATTAAAATATATGGCAACATCGCCTCCCTACCCCCCCAAATTGATTAAACCAATGACTTGCTTTAGACATCAATTGTTCTGTGGTCTCCGTTTTATTACTGTGTAGTCTCGGAACATTTGTTAGTATTACAACATAAGGACAAGCTGCCGGGGGAAGTGCCAACTTCGTATAGTTGTCATTTGAGACCCTTTTTGCCAGTTCGATCCTTTGGTCTGGTCTTATATCGAGTCTTAAGGAGGGCAGAGTAGTATCCTAGTTAATTTCGAGGCCATGGGATTAGAATTTTGAACAGTTTGCGGGTGATTGTTGGGGGGGATCTAATGGGATTTCTCCCAGATTCATATTTCTCCTTGGTCTTGTTGAGCCTTGATTAGCTGAACAGTTAGTATGGCAGCCGACGCTGGGATGATTTTGGTCTCCCCCTGCAGATTGAAGAGCTTCTATATTTGCCTCAATTCTGGAAAGTCTGTCTATCAATGGTTGGATTAAAATGGTAAATGACTGTCCTATCTTTAAAATCAAAGAGTCCGAAAATGATGAATAAAATGCATTGGAATCTTGTGGTGCGACAGTTTTTTCCTTTGTTGACCTCCCCCCCACCTTTTTTTTTCTTTGAGGGGGGTTCTAATGGGCCCGAAGGGGAGGGTGAGTGATTGGGTATACAAGAAATCAGGCGTTTAGACCTGCGTAATAGTAGGCTCTAAGTTTGTAAGTAGGGGATCTAATACAGGCGTAATGTAGTCCTCCTTATTTAAAAGCTCAGTCCGAATAACGGGCACACCCATTTCCCCCACAGATAATCTACGTTCAACAGACAAAATCTCCTTATCCAGTGCATCAGTGGCTCTTAGAAATTGGCTTTGTTAACGTTTTTAATGTGTGTTGTAGAGCATTGTGAATGTTGTGCAGCATGTTTAAAAGTTATAAGTTATAATAAAAAAAGTGTTGTAACCATTTTTGTCACCTTATATATAACCTAGAAAACATTATATACAACTGAAGTACCCTAATAAAAACCAGAATTAACGCCAAAAATGTGTTCTAGTTTTTTTGTTTATGCAATGCTGTCAATTTTTCCCTGCCTGTTCTAATGCTTTTTTGTTATAGTTTTTATTGTTAGGTGGGGGCAGTTCATCATAGTAACATAACATAACGTGTATTTGTAAAGCGCACTTTCACCCGCAAAGGGGCATCTTGGCGCTGAATAACAGACTTCTATTGGTTACCCAACTCAATAGCCCGTTGAGCCCCCAATGGGCGTTGCGCGCCTGCAGGAGATCACCCGGTCCAGCTCGTCTGGTTCTTTCATGAGACCTGTAGGGGTACAATGCTCCAAGCAGAAGTTTTACTATTTCTTTGAAGTGGAAAAGGCTCAAAAAGGTCCCAAATGTCAGCACTCTAAAGGGACACAAAAATAAAGCCTTATTGAAAAGGGGAGATGTTTCCCCAAGTCATGCATGCTGAAACCCTAAGCCTAAGCAGACCTTTCCGCACTCGTGTTCAGAGGTCCAACCCGTGTGGTTTTTCGAAAGATTCTTGTGGCACTGTTGAGTTTAAGCACTGCAGATGCATTGATGGTTATGACGTCACCCCTTCCCTCTGCAGCTGGAATATACGTTTGACAAGTGTCTTCAGCCAGACACAAGGATCAGACATCAATCCATTGGAAGATTTCAAGCTTTCAGAAACAAAACTTGGCCCATCTTGATAACATATGTAACAGCTTCTCAGCCCTTCAATGCTACTAGCAGCAGGGTGAGTGGACAGGCTCACACCCCTCCCCCTCCAAAATATTACCCATGACCAAAATCCGAAGAAGGGAAGAAGCATGGGACACTTGCAACTAATGCCACCTCATTCCCCTAAAAGATTTTCCAGCGTTTCTGGGAGAATGCAGTCCCGGGACGAGGGGGGTATCCGAAGGGCGTGAGGGAGGGGTCCTAGTTTTGTTGAGGGGTGGGGGGGCACGCCGAGTCCGGGGGATGCGATAGAAACATCATGAGATCGGCTGGCAGGTTTAAGGGATGTGGGTCGGTCACTTAAACCTGATCCGAGAGGGCAGTGTCTGGGTTACTGCCCACAGGCATTTCATTCATTGCCGCAGTGAGTCAGAACAGCTTCCAAGGCAGAGGGACTTTCCATTTCCACTCAGATGTACACGGATGTATGTATGTATAAGTTAAAAAGAGGCCATGCGTAATGTAAACACTTTCCCACACGCCTCATGACTTCCGCTGTAACTTAATGTGCTCACCTGCTCATCCTCAGATCAGCCTATTTGCAAACCTGCTCGAGTGCAAATGTTAAACATACGCAGAGCACTGAAGGTTTAGTGAGCCAGACTGAGGCATGAAACAGTTGTGCGGCATTCTTTACCAACCTCACCGCATAACACTGGCTGCTGGTGCATCAGACTGGTGGAGGTCAGCCCCTCCCACAGCACCATCAATCGCCTCACCGTGCATCACACACAGCTCACAGTTTTGCACTGCATACGAGTGTCACTTGCCTTTTGTGACCCACTGTCTCACTGCGTGTGTGTGAAGGAAAGGGGTGAGGCCAGGGACCTTTGACCTGACTGGGGTGTTTGTCAGTTCTCAAGGCACTGAGTTTTGCTGCTCGCAGAGTGCCGAGCTGGGCGCAGGGTGCCAGGTTTTTAGCAGGACAGAGAGTCCGTCCAATGGTCGTGACTGACATCTCCCGCATGGCCCCCGTCAACCACCGACTGACCACTGGGCCTTGTCCAGTTCGGCTCATCCTCACCCCCTCTTGTGCTGCACTGTGTCCCCGGGGCTTGACAGAAATCTGCAGGTCACAGGGTGTGGCGCGTGCATGTGCTCCAGCACTCCAGCACCTCCCGGGGTAGAGAGGGAGGGCGCCGCTAGTATCCAAGATATAAGAGAGAGAGAGAAAAGAGAGAGAGAACGGCGTAGGGGCAAGCCTGCCATGTATGCGCATGCGTGCGTGTCTAGCCCTGCGCCTGGAGATGTAAGGTAGCCAGGACCCAGGGGGCTTAGAGAATGGCGTGCTAGCGCATAGAGGGAGGGGAGGTAGAAAGAAAGAACTGGTTGCAAGAGGGCTGACAACCGGATCTATAGGAGTAAGAAAGACGGGAAGAGAAGCGGGCAGTAGAGGGGCACTTAAAATTCGCTTAAAGGCAAATCGAGTGTGGCGCTGCTTGCAAAATTCACTTAAAATTCGCTTTGTGCATGTTTGTAATCTCACTTTTACACCAGTCCCTTAGATTCAACAAAGTGTAAGCGGTGGGAAGCATGATAGCAACTGCTCGTAAACAAAGGGACAGTGGCGGCGAAAGTAACCGGATACTGGAATGCAGCCTGCCGTGCAGCTGGCACACTGCGCGCCCGTAATTACTGCGCTCGCTCCCGAGACCCATAGGCGGGAACATTTAGAGATAAGGCGGGACATACCCGAGCCTTTGGCCATTTGCGTGCTTTCTTTTGTGAAAGCCTTACGCAAATGGCCAATCAAATGCGTGGCCGAAAAAAAACAAAAACATGAGGAAAAGATGTGTTAGCTGGAAGTCCTTACTAGAAGCCTCGCAGAGCAACGCATGCGCTGGCTCAGGCGAGACCTAAAAAGGAGTCTAAAGTGTTCATAGGCTCACCTCCATTAGTTGAAATTGTAGGTTTCCGTTTCCCCATCGTATAAATTGTATCTGGGCCTCTTGCACAACTACTGCCGTACACGTTAGAGGGAAGGCGCAGCCCAGCCTCCTCTGGGCTCTGACGGGCGCAGACTGGCCCGCCCGCGCGCGTCCCGTGGGAGCCCGGAGCAGCTTTATGCGTCTCCTGGCGAGATTCAAAATGCGTAGGCAGCTCCTGCCGCAAGATCCACTGGGGAATGCAGTCCCCGCAAAGACAAAGTGCTGGCGTGCAGTGAAGGGCTCCCGCGCCACGGGAGGAGCTTTATGCGCCTCCTGGCACGATTCAAAATGCGTAGTCGGCTCCTGCCGCAAGACCCACTGGGGAATGCAGTGCCCGCAAAGACAAAGTGCTGGCGTGCAGTGAAGTTATAAGTCTTAAAAAAAGAAGGATTCGGCCAGGCAAAAGGTTTTTTTGCCAGGTTGAAATGGCAGTTTAAAACTGCACTACAGGCTGAGGACACATTTTACAGTGTTACTTTAGTGGATGGGACAATGAGTGCTGTAGCCCAGCATTTAATTTTACAGGCCCTGGGTACATGTATTACCATTTACTAGGAACCTATGCGTAAATTAAATGTGTCAATTAGGTGTATACCAATTTTACCACTTTCAGGGAGAGAGTGCAAGGGCTTTATTCTCTTGCCAAAAGTTTCCATACGTTTGGACTCTCTGACAGGAGTAGTCAGAATGACATTAGGGTTCACTCTGCTGGTAGACGCCTGCACCATCAAACTCTCAGGAATTGAAAGCTGGGCTAAGAACTAAGGGTTGCCTGGCGTTGATCTATAGTGGCGTGCAACCTGGCGACTGACCGGAGGGCCAGAACATGGCTTCATCCACGTGCCCAAGACCTTATCAGTGAAGGCCCATTTGAAGAGTGGGAGAGGTTCAGTCAGTGCCTGGCCAGGCTGAAGGACCTCAGTAAGAATATTTTGACCTCCATAGTGGAGAGGTGGAGGTCAAGGATTTCAGCAGCCCTCCTAATGACCGTCGCAAAGGACGTTCTTTCCTCCGTTGCTAGTCCAAGGGTGAAACCAACCCAGTATTGGATGAGGTATCCAACCTCCATCTTGTAGACCCAGGTACCAGTTATTTGCATCATAGTACAGCAAACTCCCCCCTCATAACCTCCACTGTCGTCTCTATATAGCTGAGTGGTCAGAGTCTGACCAAAAAGTTGGTGCGGTGTCTGTGAGCAACTGGCAGTAATGGAATAGTAATAGCAATAGTGGATTGTTCCCTTTGGATGATTCTAAGACGGCCCTATGACTTCACACTCATACAATCATATATACCCCAATATATAGCCTGCTGGAGTAGGAAAATTTTAGGTTCAATGAATTGCCTTGCCAGTAGTATAAAAATATCTCTTTCTTTATTGAGAGTTGTATCTTACAAATCTATTGTTCTGTTCTCCACAATGTTAAAATCACAATATAATTTCATTAAAAAACATACATATTTCATAACTCAGAAAGATACAATTTGATTTCATATGCCCTTGTGTCTCTACAATCATAAATCACCAATGGAACATCCCATTTCTTTCTGTGTTTATCCAATTAAAATCATCTCATAATAAATCATAAACATGAATATTATCATATATTTATACACATCCAGAATCAAAAACAAGATTTAGCTAAAAAAACAATACTCAAAAGTAAAAAGTGTTGACGCGGCGTTTCGGTGGGGAATGCTGGTTTACACCACCTTCTTCAGGACAGATTTAAGAACAGTATTGTTGAGTCTAAAATACAGGTTCATGCGCAGTCAAATTCTATCTTTCTCTTGATGCGATTGAAAAAATGTTTCTGAATACTTAGATCCCACGTTCGATGATCTTTCAAAAGCAGAAAGTATATTTTTGGGGGGGTTTATTGATTCCTCCCACATCAATTTCAGGTTCAATTGGTCGTTTTTTGCGTCCCAAAGATATAATTATCCTTATTATTATTTGCTCCCCAGTCAACTTTAATTAGACCGGATCCTTTGATCACAAATGGGCGTTTTTTTCTTCTTTAGTCTCAGTGGCTGGAAGACGTCCTGAACGCTCAATACGTGACCTCAAATGAACAAGATATATGCGTACAGATGAGGCATTCCTGAGACTAAAGAAGGAAAAAAACGCCCATTTGTGATCAAAGGATCCAGTCTAATTAAAGTTGACTGGGGAGCAAATAATAATAAGGATAATTAAGACCTAGAAGGCCGGCCCCGGCGTAACAACATCTGCATTTTGGGCATATCTGAATTGACACCAGCTGGAAACATGGAGCTCTTAGCTTTATAATTTGGCCAGCACAAGTTCTCAAATGTATTTATAGTTGAGAGAGCACATCGGTCCTTGGCCCCCGTTCCTGAACCCGGCCAAAATCCAAGACCCATAATAACACGGCTTCTTAATTACAAAGACCTGGTCCTGAAACTAAACCCAGCCTCCCCTATTCTCCAATATGAGAACTCGCCGGTCTCCTTCTAAACAGGACTTTACTCTAGCTGTACAGGAAGCTAGGCGTTCATTCACAGAGATCAATAAGGTGTTTCACACCAGAGGCCTCAAGTACTCAATGCTGTACTCGGCTAACCTCAGATTTGAATATAAAGGGGAAAAACACTTCTTAGTACAGCCGGGGTCAGCACTTGATATTATTGAGCAGTACATGCCTGCAATTGGTAGCCCTGCGCCATACAGAGATGGAAGTTGACGGGATGCCCTGGCCCCAAGTGACAATAACTAAATCCTCCCGTTCATCATCGGAACATGCACTAACCAAACTGTTCAAATTGCTGCCCTGAGAGACTTTGTCTGTCTATTTTGCTTCCACATGTACTTGCTCAAGGGATTAATATTAAAGCATTCTCCGAAGAATGGCTAAAGGTATTCAGAACTTACCCCCAAGTCACAAAGCAGTTCAGAAATACTTGAAGTTGAACTTGGCGAGATTGTATATCCCACTACGTAATAATACGGTATCATTTACATGTTGTTTGACAATGGTTAAATTGTAAAGATGGTAGAAATATTGTCAGGCTGTCACCGGACACCCAGCTGTGCTCCTTGGCCCGCCCCCACGCGTGGAGCGCACACATGCGGTCTTCACAACCTGCATGGACATCTCTAATGGTTCTGTTTGTGATGGGGTGGGTATTCGCTGATGATTGGGGTTGGTGTGGGAGGGGGAGGAGGGGTTCCTTTTTCCTGACGGCTGGTTTTCTTCCTTGTTATTTTCCACAGTACAAAAATAAGGTACTACAATATACACTCTCGACTTCGACACAATAATGAAGGTGATAGGGGCTGCCGTTGCGTAGGCCACACGTGATGGATACACTAATCTTTTCTCATGGTAACCTTCTATGCATGGGATGTGCGGGTGTGAATAATCCCTGTAACGTTCGACAGGTGCTTGCCTACCTAGACTGCCATCAGGTCGACGTGGCTCTCCGACAGGAGAATCATTGATCGCCGATTGGCTCACCTGACTTTCGCAACAGCCTGGGGCACTCACAGGTACTTCTTCTCGTATTCAACCTATGCCCAGGAGGGTTGTTATTTTAGTCAGGAACTCAACTGACTTCACGACGTTTGTAAACCTTAAAGATACAATGGGCAGAGTGGTGGCGGTTGCTGCTATGCTAGAGAGACGTCGCCTACTCATTGTTAATATATATAATATATACGGTCCAAATGTGAACAGTCCTGATTTTTTAAAGATATTCTCTGTCGGACTCCCCAGGTGTCTAGTTTTCAGAAATGTCTGAGTTTGGTAGGTTTCCCTGGGCGGCTGTCTCAAACTCAACAGCTACCCACATTACCAAAAGAAGTCGATTTTGAGTGGAATATTTTTATCTGCATGTGTTGCTTTTTTAGCCCTTTTCTGTTGCGGGCACTTTTCCCACCCACACAAGTCTGGTAATATTTTTTTTATCAGGAGACCTGTGGGAACGCTTGGAAGTATGAAATTTGTCGATTCCTGCAGATTACAGAGATTTCCCTGTCAAAAATGTGAGGGAAATGTGTGTTTTTAGGCCAAAATTTGAGGTTTGCAGGGGCTTCTGGGTAAAAAGATCCATGTGCAATCCACGCAACTCACACTAGGCTGGACTACCCCAGGTATCACGTTTCAGAACTGTTTGGGTTATGTAGGTTTTTCTGGGTGGCAGCTGAGCCCAGGCCCAAAATTCACAGCTAACCACATTACAAAAAAGGATCGGTTTTGAATGGAAGAATTTGATCTGCGCATGTTGCATTTTGGGCACCTTCCTGTAGCAGGCACTTGGTCCACCCACACAAGTGGGGTAGCATTTTTATGGGCAACCAAGTTGTGGATTAGAAGATTCTGGAACTTACCCTCACAGAAATTTGAGGAAATGCGTGCTTTTAGCCAAAGTTAGATTTCTTACTCCTACACCAAAGGTCATTCAAGTCCAGAAACAATCCGACAACCTCACATTGCACATCTGATTCAAAATAGCTGCAATGTGGTTGTATATCACTGCTATCAATGTCCCACAGCTAACAGACTGCCACTGGAGTGACCCCCTCCCCCACCATGTAAGGTTCTATACATTCACCACTGAGGTAGCCTGTATCCTGGATTATTAACCCACACCCACTTAAGGGAAATCTGTAACACAAAGGTCATCAAAGTATTGCATCACACTTGTCATGAATGCCCTGCTCGAG
Source organism: Calotriton arnoldi (assembly GCA_963921515.1). Classification (NCBI taxonomy): domain Eukaryota; kingdom Metazoa; phylum Chordata; class Amphibia; order Caudata; family Salamandridae; genus Calotriton; species Calotriton arnoldi. The sequence goes on from CAWUFW010001837.1 coordinate 188,613, forward strand.
CAGGATATTGGGTATTTGCATATATTTATTTGCCATTTGTGTACCATGAACCTAGCTAAAAGAGAATGGAATGCTGTTTAGGTCAATGCAAGAAGGAAAAATCTATTCAGGCAAATGAAAATGTTCAATTTCTTCATCCTGTTCATTTTCTATATATTTGCTACTGCCAATTTATTCATATTTTTCATTACCACTGTGCTACAAATGTTTTGTACTACGTTTGTGTACAATAAAAGCCTTTAATAAACCAATCAATATGTTTCAATGTGTGTGATACCTGAGGGGTATGGGGAGGGTGGGGTTTAAGCCAAAAGGAACTCACCAACAAACAGTCCAGTCTCTGGCAAGACTGTCTGTCCCAAAATGTTTTTTCTTCCGATGAGATATGACTGAGGTGTCATGGGTGACAGCGGCGGTTTCTCTTTGTGGGCGGAAGGGCATCACCCCACCAGCTGGTGCAGCGGTAAAAACAGAATACTAAAACGGTCATTACCATGTTAGTATTGTCTGTGCTGCCAGCCCGTGCTGCTAGTGAGGGTGGGGCAAATTCCTGCGGATTACAGGATGTCTCCCAGGGCTCAGTGTGCATGTCAGATTGGCCACCTGTCTACAGCCAGCCTATCTGACATGTTCACTTATGGCCCAGCAATCCCAGGGCTGAGAAACAGCCAGGGGATTGGGGGCACAGGCCCCAGCCTTAAAATGAGCGCTGGGTCATCCTGATCCAACCAATCCTGGAGATGCTATCATTCGGAAAACAGCATGAGAGCAGCTCTAGGATTGGCTGGATTGCACTGCACTTGGAAGGAAGTCCTTCCTTTTCCTTTCTGTTCCTTGTCATGTTATGTATGTATGTGGCATTTAAGTAACAGGGTTATACTCCTGCAGCTCAAAAATGACCCAATATCCATATTACTGAAAAATGACTGATGCTGAATCAGTCACTGGACAACTACAGTCCAATATCTGACCTTGAAACCTTTGGTATAATACTGGAAACACTTTTACATCTGGAAAATAACAACAAGAAGAATATTTCAATCTGAGTTCCACCCACAGTGAGGTACAGAATTAAATTAAATTACCATTCATATAACATATGCTCTTGAAACTGTAGACAGGCATGCTAACTCATCCTTGAAGACCTCTCAGTGGCATCCAACATGAATGGCTCTCAATAATCAGCAGTATTCGTGGATCACCCTTCCAATAGCTAATGTGCATTCTGTTTGCATTAACTCGCCAGGAAAAACTGGCCTCCTGCAGATCATCATCAACTAACACCTCCTACACTGTCCTGCAAGTTCCTTTTCACTGTGTGCTGTTTAGCCCTGATAACTATCTTCTACAGCTGGAACATGCTTCACCACATAAATGCAGATGCTAACCAGGATAATTTTTGACTATCTAATGAACAATCTTTTCATTTGAAATCAAACTTTGATGCATCAGAACTGAATACATCAGACGACCTCCAAGGCTAAAATGTTTCTTAAAGAGTGATACAATCTCTCACTTTACTATTTGAAAGGCCAGACTCTTGGCGCCTCTGCTTGACTCTCAATAAGACCAAATGGAAACCTGTCCCTGATTCTGCAGGTGAACAATATCAAAAGGAACACCTAAAATCCATGCAACCCCCAGAGAATACCGTCTCTGGTAAATCTGCCTTGGTTCACTGACACAAGATCGATGTAATAAATATCGATGTAAAAAATACTGAATAAAAAATATAGACAACAAAAATATCGACTCCTATTCTCAAACAGGTAAGGACAAAAATATTGACTAAAAAATATCCATGTAAAGAATATAGATGCATAAAATATCGACTTTTATATAAATATAAAATATAATAAATATATTAAATATTAAATTTAATTTTAAAATAAATTTAATATATATTTTAATAAAACATAACAAGGAAACTTAATAAAATGATAACCCTAAACATATTTATACATATATATTTACTTTAAAACAATTAATAAACAATTATTTTTAATTTATGTTAAAAGTTAAAATTATATAAAAAATATATATCAATGATTTAAAATATAAAAAAACAAAAATCTATAATAAATTAAAACATTAAACTATAAAAAAAAATATATAAACTTAAATTTCACAATACAGTCAGTGCAACAGTAGGGAAAGTGTTGGATAGTGGAGGGGTAAAAATAACTATTCCCACTCCAGTGAGTGCAACAGTAGGGTAAGTGTTGGACAACGGAGTAATTAAATTTACTATTCCAACTCCAGTGAGTGCAACAGTAGGCAAAGTGTTGGATAGCAGAGGGGTAAAAATTACTATTCCCACTCCAGAGAATGCAACAGTAAGGAAAGTGTTGGATAGCGGAGGGGTAAAACTTACTATTTCAACTCCAGTGAGTGCAACAGTAGGGAAAGTGTTGGATAGCGGAGGGATAAAAATTACTATTCCCACTCCAGTGAGTGCAACAGTAGGGAAAGTGTTGGATAGCGGAGAGGCAAAAATTACTATTCCCACTCCAGTGAGTGCAACAGTAGGGAAAGTGTTGGATAGCGGAGGGATAAAAATTACTATTCCCACTCCAGTGAGTGCAACAGTAGGGAAAGTGTTGGATAGCGGAGAGGCAAAAATTACTATTCCCACTCCAGTGAGTGCAACAGTAGGGAAAGTGTTGGATAGCTGAGGGGCAAAAATTACTATTCCCACTCCAGTGAGTACAACAGTAGGGAATGTGTTGGACAGCGGAGAGGCAAAAATTACTATTCAGACTCCAAAGAGTGCAACAGTAGGGAAAGTGTTGGATAGCGGAGGGATAAAAATTACTATTCCCACTCCAGTGAGTGCAACAGTAGGGAAAGCGTTGGATAGCGGAGAGGCAAAAATTACTATTCACACTCTAACAGTTAAAACAATATATATATATATAAATATATATATATATATATATATATATATATATATATATATAAATATTTAAACAATTAAAATTCTAATATATTAAATATATAAGAAGAAAATATATTATAATATTAATTACATACAAATACCTACAAATATTATATAAAATGAAATAATACATTTAAAAAAAAAAATTCTTTTAAACTAGAAAATATTTACAAACAAAAATATTAATACATAAATGTATTTATTTTATTTCCCACCCTATAACACCACACCAACACACTTCAACATTTTAAATTAAATTTACTTCCATAATTAACATAATTAATAATCAATTAAACAAATATTAATAAAACAAAACTAATAAACATTAATTAACTACACACACTTTAACACTATAATGTCCACAACACACACCAAAATTAAACTATAAACTAATAAAACACAATAAAAACTTATTTTTAAATCAAAAACTATTACTATTAACAACTAATTATAAAGTAATTAAAATGTATTTAATACCCACCCTTTACCCCTTTAAAAGTAAAAACACAAAAAAATAAATTACCCAAAATAAATATCAAATAATTAACATTAACTATATATTAAACACAAATTACTTCCCATCCATTAACCCTATAAACACCACAACACACCTAAAATTAATTACACAATTGCTGTAATAAATGTGTAAATAATTTAATCAATTAACAAATTATTAAAAAATAAACTACTTAACACCCTTTACCCCTATAAACCCGAAAACACACACCTAAAATTAATTACACAATTACCATAAGTAATTTCAAATTAATTATAATTAACAACCACCTATTAATTCATCAATTAAAAATACATTACTTCCCACCCTTTACACCTATAAACACCAAAACACACACCTAAAATTAATTACACAATTACCATAATTAATTACAAAATAAATATTTATTATTAACAACAAATTATTAATTAATAAATTACTTTACACATTTAACACTAACATCTCAATTAAACAAATATTAATATATAAAAAATTATCAATTAATTCAATATAATTAAATTACTTCCCACCCTATTCCCCTATAAACCCACAACCCGCTACGGAACTAAAAACACAAAATTCAAATACATTTTTTTTTTATAACTACTAAAAATGCAACACATATATTAAAAATACAAACAATTCTTATACAAAAAACATACATCACATACATTTAAAACATATACTAAAATACATAACATTAATTTTTTTTTTAAATCGATTTTTAACTATATTTTTGCAAACTATATTAAACACTTCGATATTTTTAAAATCGATATTACTTACCTTAAGTCGATATACTTGACCACGATATTCTTGCTGTAGATAATTCTGAACCACGATATTTCTGACTGAATATTTGTGCAACTCGATATTTTAAACTCGATATTCTGTCTGCACACCATCTGCCTTAACAAAACAGCGTACTCCTAGCACTGGTCATTACCAAGGCCCATTGGCTCCCTCTCTAAAAGTGCAGCAGACATTTCCAGTCATCCACCCAAAACCCACTTTCCATTCAAGGAGATACAAAGGTTTTTTAGTGGAGAGCTCTACTTGTAAAAACAACTAATGCTTTAATTAGCTTTCTTTTCCCAAATGACCTAAGCAGACTTTGAGGTTCATCAATGGCCTGAATATGCACATATTCAAACAGGCATTAGATCTACACCAAAGGTGATGTCCCTTGAAGTTGTGGCAGTGCTCAACAACATAGGGGCCGATTCCGATCGGAAATCTCTCCGACCGAGCCGGACCCGGAGAGATTTCCGACCGAATCGTACCCGTGCAGCCCGACCGAACGAGTACGATGCGCACGTATGCCATCGGACTCGATTCGGTCAGACTCCCATTGAAGTCAATGGGAGCCTGTCGTACAACGCGTACGTGGGCTCCCATTGACTCAATGGGTGCGAGGCGGACAAGGGCGCCCCCTACAGCGTGTACGCGGCGAAGCGACTCGCGCCGTACACGCACAGGTAGGGGGGACCCATGGGTCCCCCCCTGTGTGCGACTCGGGCGGCTACGCGTACAGGGGGGTCCGACACGGACCCCCAAAGTACGGCTCCGACTGCTCTTTCGAGCCGGAGTGCGCGGCTCAGTCGGACTGCTCGCGGCGCGCTTCGTACTTACCCGGCCGGGGAACGTCTCCATTGCGCGGTGCGAGTCGGGTCCGTGTGCGTCGGTCGGAGCAAGGTTGAAGCCGCGTACGAGTCGGTCGGCGATTTCGCGGGCGCTTGCATCGTACTCGCTCGGCCGGACCCGCGTACGAATCGGTCGGGAAACAGGGCTCCGAATCGGATCCGGTAAAGCCGAATCAGATTCGGAGCCCTACCGGCCGAGATCGGAATCGGCCCCATAGACTCCTAAAGTAGTCATCTACACAAGAACATATGGTCCCAGAGAATTTGAATAGTCTACCTCAATAAAATCTATATCCGCCTCCTACGCAAAGCCCTTTGAAGAACCTTCCTACTAGAGACATGTTTTAAAATATTACAATATGCAGATTTATACATATAAAATGCGTAATCTAAAATTTACCTGATAACGCAAAAGAGATTTAGGTTAGCATTGTAAACGGAGAAGTCAATGAAAGTTGCTCTTGTCCCTCTTGTCAGCCAACTTTTTTTCTTTAGAGTCTGGATTATTATTAGACTTTCATCCATCTTTCTGGATAATGACTTCTTGAATCCTCCATCAAAGTAAGTGCCAACAATTCCCCACTCCAATTCAAAAGACTCTGCAGGACTGTATGTCCATCTGTTAGAATAAGAATAGTTTTTGGTCTGGTACAATAAGCCCTACACAGCGCAAATGCTTTAGCAATCTTGCATGAATCTTCCTTTTAAAGCAGCATTTCTTAGGAGTTATAGAGGTGTTATCTGAAGTGCTACAAATAGCTATGAACTAAATGTTATAAAAGACACATGGTGAATTATATATCATGTATAAAAAAACATTTTAAAAAACCCTACTGCTCAATGCAATAACTAGCATATGTACCAAAGAAACATTTCGGGTGAAACCATTTGTTTCTTTGCCACTTACCCATTTTTTTTACTTTCGGAAAAGTAATTTGAGTTGCCCCACTGTTAAAGAAAATGATTTACTTAACCATATCTCTCCTTTAAATAGTGCTGCTTCTCTTACCTTGTAATTGTAAATTATGACATACTAAACTGGTGACCAGACATATCTAAACTAGTCCAAAGCACATATTTTACCGAATAATAATAGCATGTGATACAAAGCTGCCGACCATACACATCGTTATATTTCAGTTAACAACTCCCACAATTCACCCAATTATTTTCACTTTCATGTGTTCCTCTGTTTCTGAAAGGAAATAGAGATGTTATAGAATGTAGGAAATGTAGACTCTAGGTCAAGGTTTTATTAGATGACAATCAGTACTGGAAGACATTTTATGAGAGTATCTGTTCTACTGGGTTTTTAGATTCTGGAGTGAAATAAAAGGGCTGCAATGTAAGTGGCTGGTGAAAAGTGATTATATTGCCTGATCAGTAAATGTGTAGGAATGCAATGCATTTCATGGGTGTGAAAGAACAAAGGGGGGTCATTACAATGACGGGCGGATCGTCACCGCCCGTATGGCGGTGGCGATCCGCCCGCCATTCCCCACCGCCCGCATGCCATTTCCCTCCCGCCATATTACGATGGCGGGGGGGACCCCGGTGGACGGAAAGACCGTCCGCTGGTTTTCCACCGGTCCGACAGGGGACCGGGCGGTAAAGGACCCTAATATGGTGGCGGTGTCTGCAAGACACCGCCATCCATATTAGGATGTTGGCGGAAAGCAGCCTTTCCATGGCGGTGTTGCCGCCATGGAAAGGCATGTGGTCTTTGCTCCTGGGAGCCAGTTGCGGGCCCCCAGGATTTTGGGGGTTGTGGGGTTGCACAATGGGGGTACCTATGGTACCCCCCTACATTTGAATGCACAAGGTGACAGGCACCGCGCAGTGCCTGTCACATTGTGCATTCAAATGCATAACATGCGTTTTTCGCATTGCGGCGGGTGCTGCTGACAGCACCGCCCGCCGCAATGCCAACAATACGGGATGCCACCGCCACCGTGGCGGTGGCATCCTAATACCCATGGCGGGACCGCCGCACCCCTTGCGGACGGTTCCGCATTCCGTTGCCGTGGCGGGCGGACTTTGTCCGCCCGCCATCGTAATGAGCCCCAAAGTATGGTCTCTACTCTGAACAAGAACACAAGTATCCCATTATAGAAGTTCGAGTGATGCAAATGTTACTTTAAGGTGGGGAATTTGCAAGGAGGTGAAGAGATTATTGCACCATTTATCAGGGACAAGCTATATGAGCACTAATGATTAGTATCACCAGATAAAGCTCAGTGCAGGTATACTAAAGATAAGAACATTAGATAAGTGATGACCTATGATACTCACACTAATAGCATTAGAAATATAGAAAAGGCATTGGCATTTGTGTGTGCCTAATTACCTGATTCTGAATTGTCCCTCCAGGACTTCTAGGAAAGCTCCGACTATAAAAGATTCAGTATAAACTTCCTTAATTAAAACACACAAATAAGGCAACCAATGATTACCTCCTAAAATCAAGGGCTTCAATCAATAGTAGCAACCAGTGTATTGTGATATAATTAATTCTTTAGAATTCAAGTCAAGTGACAGCAATACTACTTTTATGTAGCAAAATTGTAGCAAGTGTACTAGTGCTTCCACTGTGTGCACTGTTATAGCAATATTGCGAGATTTTTTTTTAATAGGAATCGCTACTTAAAAGCTCTGTCTTGAAAGTAAGAAATATCAGATTAGTGTTCATTTTGAAGACTGCTAGCAGACTATACCTCAGAATTAATGAGAATCACGGTCCTGTTGAAATACTAAAAGAATCACCATTGTGGCATTAAGGAACTGGCGATGCTTACATTAGAAACCGAAATGATCATTAAACTGACTAATAAGAAGCTATGGAGGAAAGCCTTCATTTATTTTCATGTTAAAGAAGCTATTTCATAATTTGTACAACATGTACAGGATAGGCTTCTAGTATTTTAAAATTTTTGTGGTGGAATAGCACTCAGGTTTCATTGTATCTAATATCACAAACTGTATTTGTGTATTATTAAGCAAACCACTATTAATAATAACTCAGAATGGCTCCAAGGGATGGTTTGAACTAAGAAATAAGGGGTCTATTAGGATGGCGGTCGGAAAACCACCCCGACCGCCATGGTAGCGGTAAAAGACCGCCCGCATGGCCCGCGACATCACCGCCGGTCAAATTACGATGACCCGCAGTCGAAATCCGACCGCGGCAGTCTGATCGCGGGCCTTAACATTGCAGTGGTTGCTGCTGCCTGCAGCACCGCCGCGATGCCGAAAGGAGCTTGTCCTGCATTTCTATGCACTGCGTGGCAGGCACTGCACAGTGCCTGCCACCTGGCTACAGGAAATGTAGGGGGGACCATGGGTACCCCCTGTGCACTCCCCTAACACATTGGGGGCCCGCAACGGGCCCCCGGAAGACAATCTCCGCATGCCTCTCCTTGGCGGTCTGACCGCTGAGGAAAGGCTGGCTACCGCCGGCATCATAATCGTGCCGGCGGAGCCTGCTCTGCACCGCCACCATTATCCCGGTCCTGCTCCGTCCGCCAGGCAGGAGTGCGGATGGCAACCGGCGGAAAAGCGGCGGTCGGAATTTCCCCCGCCGCGGTCACCACCGCCATCCTAATTTGACCGGCGGTTTTCTGGCTTGCGATCGCGGGCGGATCTCCACCGACGGTCCGGCGGGCCATCCGACTGCCATCGTTATAGGCCCCTTAGTTCCTCTTTGAAGCTTTGATCTTTAGAAGGACCATACCTGGCAACACAGACTGTGGTATCTACTAGTGATGAATGAATTTTCAAATGTCATCTTTTGTATCTCTTTCGTAGACTGCATATAATTTATAAAATCTATCAAAGCAAATAAAAATTGGTGGACTATCGTCAAAATAATATTTGGTTACTCTACAATTTAACTGAAATTTCTCTTCTGACCAATATGCACTTGCACTCTTGCTTTAGAAAGTTGTGATCATGCGATTGTATAACAGTCCTATTTTCTCTCGGACTTCTTTGAATTTGCTCTTAAATTGGTCAGCTTTAATTATAATTTAGAAAGATGTTTTTATTTGGTAACCAAATAAGCACAACTTGATTCTAAATATACAATGCTGTTGTGAGCGCATGCTTATTTTTGCCCATTCCTAAATTGCTGTGCACAATAAACAGGGCAGGCAACAATAATCTGCATCCACTTTAATCCTAAAATTTTGATTCTGAAACAAGTTCTGAACATAAGAGGATTGCTAATATTACGACTTTGTATTTTTATTATCATCATTGTGATTTATACAGCATACTGCTGCTATATGTGGCCTTTTTGTAGTGAGGCATTGTTCAAAAGCTTTGCACGCCAGTGCTTGCTTGAGCACAAGATATGATTCAAGTATTTTGGATATAAAACGCACACCTTAGTGTGCAAATCGCAGCAAGCTTAGCGCTACACCTAAGCATGATAGTATCCAGAAGATATTGTAGATCTGTAGTTGTAGCTTGCTAATTGGATGCAGAGGACCATAGTAGCAGCTGTCCTACATAGAAAGAGTTTTGGTTCCTGCTTGAGAGACTGTTGTTGCATATAAGTGCCCTACACTCCTACAGAGGTGTTTTGGGACATAGTGAGCGTACCTCCATAACCCTAAGATGTGACTGTTGTTACATCTGCAGGTGTGACTGAGGATCAATGGTCACATGTCATTCTTTTAGTGATTCTATCATTCCACACCTTTACTAGGCAGCACCAGTCTAGTAGCGATTTAAATGTTTTACCCACAAGATTTCTTATAGCTCAGCTATGGGTGAAATCCATAAACTATACGAAATCAAACTTTTAAATTATCATCCAAAATGCTGACAGGATGTCACATGTGTAGTATGTTCTAAAAAGTTAACTTTTAAGGACCTACATTTTGTTTTCACTGTAAACAAAATAACTCAGACCTGGGCTTCAAAACACGAGCAAGCTTCATGTAACACATTAAGGCATCATCCATATCACCCACCTGTTACCACATCATTACACATCACACCATTATTTGAAATTAGCAAAAACTCCGAATGAATCAGGTTTGGAAGGCGTGAGGGGTGATCCTTGCCCAACTTAGCACATACGTGTACGAGTCCACTAGATCTCCGTCACAAACCTCCCCCTGTCAACTAGGATCAACCAGATACACTAAAGTCACTTAATTAGTCTCAAATGGGTGTCTCAAAACCTCCGATCCCTCACTCGTGAAAGTATTGAACCTACCAAGCCACCTAACTGAGCAATTACTGCATTAGCTTGCAGACCTGACTGTTTATTAGATTAATCAACTCGCAACGCTGCTTCACAGTGAATAAATATATGAATTTGCTTCCCCTGCGGCACCTTCAACTTAGCAGGAAACTTGACCGAAGCCTGCGTCTCAAGTTCGCCAGTTTAGATCACAGTGGCTGCATTACATAGCGCCCATACTTAAGTCAGGGAGCAACAATGGAGCCGATTATGTCAGCCGGAAAGCCTCCGATCGCAGGTCAGAGATTTCCGACCGACATCTCCGGTTTAAATTACGACTTCCTAATAACAATGTAGGCGGTCGGAATTGAAACCGGCCGGTCATTCCGGCTGCATTCCGATGGGCTAAAGGAGCCCGTTGGCCTTTCGGAGGCCCCAATGTAATCCCAGAGGACGGCGTTTCTGCAGTCGGGATAACAATGTCGGTTTCCGACAGGCTTTCCAAGTTGGGCTTTCCTACATGGAAAGCCTGTCGGAAAGCGACTTTGGGGCCCCTAGCAGGGCACTCGTTCCTCCATGGCCTCCCATTGTGGGCCGAGGGGACACCTGTGGTGCCTGCCACACAGTGCAGGGATTAACAGAATCTCCCATTTCTCCATGGGAGCTTGTGCCCATGGCCGGTTTACGGCCGCAGCACAAGCTCCCATAGGGAAATGGGAGTATGCGACCACACCATGTGCGGTCGCATTGTAATGGCGGTGTCAGGACCGCCGACATGAGGTCGGTCGGTCCCGAGACCGTGGCGACGTCCGCCCGACACTGTAATCAGGCCCAATATCTTGTGGTCTTGAAAGAAAATGTCTTTTTTGATAGTCACTTTTTCCTGTCTGGTGTCACACTGAAGAATCGCTATTTGAGTTCAAGGCTGCCATTGCACTTTTCAATTATGCCAATTGAATCACCTGTTTTGCTTAAATTATACTTCAATCCTCATTTGTATTCACCAGCAATGTAATTAAACTTTCCATCTTGGCTTGCAGAACAGTTCTTCTGACTTCTGCTGGAAAACTAAATCTAATGTTTGCAGAGTGACTGTAATTTTTCCTATCCTCCACTTTACTTTCCAGCTGGATTATGGATTAAGCAACACAATGTCTGAACCCTTCCAGGGTCAATTCCAATCTTGCCACCATAGTACCCTACGTAGTGAGGATTCCTCATCAGTCACCATTTTGCTTTAAGTTTGCCAATTTTTATCTCTAGTGCTCCCATTCTTGACACGAGTGAGGTCAACTATTTCACACCACTGTTGCTGCTTCTCCCCAATTTGTTCCCTCCTAGATATAGCCTTCCTAGATATCTCCTCTGTCAGCATCCACCAAGGATGAATTCTCGGTCCTCCCTAGGGAAAACCTGTAGCCGAAGCACCATTAGTCTCATGGGGTGCGAGATCACATGGTGGGGCATTACACTCTAAATTACTCATGAAGCATAGCCAGGGCTTTCAGGAATAGTTAACTGCCCAGTAGAATACCCAAATGGACATTTCCCTTTAGGGGAAAACAGGCCCCAATTATACTGAATACGGATCACTGACATATCGATCCATAAAATATCAAAACAATAATATTGGAAATTAAATATCAATAACATAAAAACATTGAGTCAGGATACTTCATTATAAAACCCACAAATATCGAGAACACAAATATCGTTGTTAAAAATCTTTTTTTTTTTTTTTTTTTACATATAGCAAAAACAAAAATATGGGAAACAAAATATTGTTACCTTCAAGTAAACATATGTCAAAAATATCTATTCACACAATATCGACTACAATAGTATTGTCAAAATAATTAATCATTAATAAAAGATTAAAGAAAAACCTTTTCACATAAAGGAATTGCTTCAAATAAACCCAAAACGTGTTATACACCTATTTAATCAAATTAAAATATATTACATTAACAAAATATTTACCATTCAACCCCCAAAAACATATATATATATCCAAAATATATACAATAAAAAAATTAAAAAATTAGCAATAGCTACAAGCATTGAAACACATATATATATATATATATATATATATATATATATATATATATTTATGTCCAAGAATATCAAGCTATATATTATACTGAAAAAACAAAACCTAAATTAGAGTTTACCATATCAGGAGTCAACTGATAAAAATTCTAACTATACTAAACAACCAATAAAACTATAAACAACTTTAACCAATAAAATTAAACAAACAATTAAATCAACAATATAAAAGGCACACTCATTTAAACAATTAAATCCTTCAAAAACGGCAAGCGATGCAAAATGAGGAATCTCTGCCAAAATCAATCAAAAAACCATAACAGAAGAAATATATGTCTTAACAACTACATAACCAGGTAATACTTATATTTAAACTAAAACATAACTTATTAAACTTAACATTTTTAAATAGCAAATAAATATTAAAACTCTTCAACTTTTATCTTTTTACATAGATTTCCTGAAAGAAAAAAATCTACAACTTAAAAACTGATAAACTGCCAGAAAATAAATATGACAAACCATTAAAAACATAAGAAAGTAAGTATACATAAATAAATAAATTACAAACTCGCCCTCTACAAACTACCAACAAAGTATCTTAAAAATAAACCTTTGGTTTTTCTTTTCATTCAACAGAAAGGCACCTGCTCCACATTATAACACCCCCAAAGAAAAAGCTGCAAAACCGTGCAAAACATCTCAACAGAACATAAGTATACAAAATAGAAGTGCATTTTTTGACATGTTAATAACAAACGTATAAAAGGTAAAATATAATATATATTTATACTATTAGATTACTTACAGATACAATGACAGAGCCAGTCAAATGTATTACTTCATAGAAAGGAAAGCAGTTACTAAATCACATGGGCTATACCTACAGCCAAGAAAGTGTCATCAGAAAATATCAACCCGGAAATGTACTAAATATTATTCTAAAGCATGCTACAGGAGGGAAACTACAAAAGATTAACTTGTAATTCATGTAAGGGAGCACAACCACCCCACAAATGTGACGGAAATAGAAGTAAGATAAATATTGCAGGATATAAGAGGCAAGCACTAGCTTCCAGGAACCCACAAACAAAATCCTGAAAGATATACTACCTGGGTTCCCCAAACACATAGCAGCGCAACTACCACCTAGCCTCATTTTAAAACATTTGATTGCCCAAACTAAGAAAGCCACTAGCGATACCCCACCAGCCCCTAGAGATAACTGTGGCAGATCCTCCACTAAGGCGGAGGAGCGCTGACCCACTGCTCTCTGAACAGTGCAAAAAGGAACAATAATATGATAATAACAGAATGTTATTATCATTTTATTTTTCCGTACCGATTCAGTTGGTTTTTATTTTAGGTGCGGGTGGGACTGAGCTGTCCAGAGCAGGGGAAGAAGTGGTGGGCACTCTCCAAGTGTGCATGACGGTTTGGCCGGCTGTCTTGGGCCAACCAAACAGACATGCACATTTAGCATTTCTCCACGCAGCTGTGTTGCACAGCCAGGTGGAGAACAGTCCCAGGCCCTGTCTGAGTGGCATAAAAGGCCGCTCAGTACAATCTCAACGCTGCTGTCATGCTGGCAATAGTATTACCGGCATGACAGCAGCGTTGTGATTAGCTTAGGGGAGTCTGGGAGCCTATGTGCTTCCATGTATCGACCAAAGAGGAAAGAGGAGAGGCAGCAGCTGGCAGGTGAATGTTTTTTTTTTTTTCTACCCCCCACCGGCTCCATCCGTACTATTCCGTGGCAGCCGCCACTGGTAAATACCAAGACATACATATACCTGAACATTTAACAATTTCACATAATGATGAACCTTTCCTTTTACATGACAACCTAAATAATGAGAAACGAATATTAATATTCTCTACAGGAAACAACTTAATGAAACTTAGCCAATGTCATCCTGGATGATGGATGGGACCTTCAAAATGCGTCGTAATCCATTCACTCAGATATAAGCCACGCATTGTGAATATAAAAACACAAATATCACTTATATATGCCCTACTACCAAATAAACAAAGCAGCACTTATCAAGAGCTCTTAAACCATATAAAATATAAAACATAACTACTTCGCCCAAAATCTAATCCTAGACTTTGAGCAAACCATTCTAAAACTATTCCCCCCTCGTAGCCATACAAGGCTGTTACTATCATTTCAATCAAAGTATATGGAGACACCTCCAAAAATCTGCACCAAGTGTAAAATATTCCACAAACAGACAATTTGCCTTTGAAATTAAAACATTATAGCACTAGCCTATGTCCCTGTCGTAGAGGTAGCCAACCACTACAATTTACTAATAGAAAACCCTTTCTACCAACAAAATAAAGACGAGCTTAATACCCTAATGGACTATTCCGAAGAAACTTGGGTTGGCAGACTGAATCGCTCCTGACACGGACACCAACCCAAATTTCAAATACCAAGGTGGAATGTCTATGACAGCACCTTGGCACAGGAAGCCAAAACAAACAGTAGAAGGATGGCACAACACCTTCCAATCCACACTAGTCAGAACTGAACTTACACTATACAAACTTATAGAAGCATTACAAAAAAGGCAAAGCTACAAAGACCTACGAATTGAGCAATCTGTTAGCCAAATTGTCCCTAAACTTAGCAAACAAACCAAAAGAATGTACAACATGCTACAATTTTAAGTCAAACTCTTCATAAACAATAAAGCAGATTACTTAGAAATCATAGCCAAAAGCATATTATAAAATAAATGTTAACCTGTCAAAGTCCTCCAAAACTATGACAAACTCTAAACCAACATACCAAATAAATTAAAAAATATATATATATATATTATATTAGATCAGTAAAATAAATATTAAAAATTGCTATGTTAATAAAGACTGATGTAGCTGCAGATCTTTCTTTCTCTCCACATATTAAAAAATAGTAATCCACCAAAAATGAGATAAATTAATCGAAAAATCTACCCCAAAAATATAATGGATCCAATTGAAATCACTTAAAGGAAAAAAAAATATTTAGGTTCCATAAAAAAACAGAAAAAGTGTTTAAAGAGACAGAACCACTCCAGGAAACACGAAAAAAAGAAACTAACAACCATAGATTTATTATAAACCAAAACTTTCCTTAAAAAAAAAAAAAATGTAAACTCCAAATGCTCATAGAACGCATTTGTAGACAAAAACCTGTAATGTAAATTTAAAAAACCCACCTGCAAAACATATTACAGTCCCAAAAATACATATAGATAACATATATGCTCAAATTAGGAAGTCGGTCGGAGACATCTCTGCGGTTTCAAAACCGACCGACCTCGGGTCGGTGGTCCGAAACCGCAATTACGATGCAACCGCACATGGTGCAGTCGCAAACTCCTATTTCCCTATGGTAGCTTGTGAGGTCGTCAGAAACCGGCCGCAGCACACGCTCCCATAGAGAAAAGGGAGTTACTGTAAATCCCTGCACCGTGTGGCAGCCACCCCACAGTGCCTGCCACACGGTGCAGGGATTTACAGGGGGGCATGCACCATAGGTGCCCCCCCGGTCCACAACCGTAGGCCGCAGAGAGAAGGGGGACCTGCTGGGGTCCTCCAAAGTCGCTTTCCGACAGGCTTTCCTTGTCAGAAAGCCCATCATGGAAAGCCTGTCGGAAACAGACATCATAATCCCTACGGCCGAAACGCCGTCCATAAGGGATCATGTTCGGTTTCCGAGTGACCGACGGGCTCCTTGAGCCTGTCGGAAGCCAGCCTGATTGACTGGCCGGTTTGGATTCCGACTGCTGTAATCGTAATACGGCGGTCGGAATCCAAACCAAGGATGTCGTCGGTCGGTAAGCCTCCGACGAGCGGTCGGAGGCGTACCAATCTACATCTTAATTAGGGCCTTAATCATCAAAATATAACTATCACACAATTTAACATCGCATAGTGATACTTTACTGAAACTGTGTACAAATACACAAAATGACAACCTAGTGAAACATACTAACAGCAATACATCTAAACATACCAAAAACTCATAAACAACACTATAACTAACTTTTAACCCTCCCTTCTAAATCCCCATGACCTCAAAACCCTTAAAAAAAAATCCTTGAAAAAAGATTTACTTGTTTCGACAAACAGGAGCACCTTTCCACGACCAGGTTCCAGGAAAATAGACAAAAAATAACACAAATAGATTACAAAATGGAAGGTACCGGTAAAAAAAATAAAATGGTCGTTACATGAAACTGAAAAAAAGACCATCTCCGCATATAAATGAATAGGAAATATTGTAAAATGTTGAATGAACTATGCAACCCTATTTAGTTAACGTTCTTAATGCTCAACATAGGTTAGTTTTGACACGTTTTAGGCTTGATATTTTTCACCGCCTCACGAGCTTTCCAAATATTAATTATTGGTCACGTGAACTAATGAATTGTCCTTGTGACAAGATGTCCAAACAATCGACTATTCACATACTGTATTGTTGTAAATTTTATACAGATTTGAGAAGTTCTTTTATTAAGCCGCTAATGAAATCTTAAAATTTTAAGCAGTGTAGGCCAGCTTTTTTACATTTGCAACTACTTCCAAATTTGTATATATGCATGGTTTTAGCAAGATTTTTAAGGGCTGCTATTTTTAGAAGAAAGTCGCTATCTGGGTGAGCAGATTACTACTGCTGTATGCTAAATGGTGCTTGTATTTTGTCATTTTTGTTTTTAACTTCCTTGTATTCACTTTTATTGTACTGTATTTTATTATGTACACTTTTATGATAAACCATGTGAATCGAATAAATACTTCAAAAAATGTACAAAAATTATTAAACAAGTAAAAACATCAAACCTTTATATTATAAAAGTTGAAAACATTGTAAAGTATTACATTAAATAATAGTATAAAATAGACAATTATTTAATATACACTAATAAGACATTTGTTAGGAAAATGTTAAAAATATGTACATAAAGTTAGGAAGTGTTGAAAGTAAATTGTAAACTATAAAAAATAAGAGCTGAAAATATACAACATACAAATGTATATCAATGTGACTTTAAAAAAAAAATCTATTTAACCTTATATATTTGTGTATTTTGACTTGAAGTATATAGGATTCAAACTGTAAACTATAGAATAAAAAATTGGAAACAAAAATAGAAAAATGTGTGACATGTCTTTATTGTACAAGATTTGGGTAAGGTTTTGGACACTAAAGGGCTGCATTTACTATTCCCACTCCAATCTAAACATATTGGGGGGAAGGTGCTAGACACTTAGGGGCTTATTTCGATGTCGGGCAGACTAGATACCGTCGTAGAAACGGGACCGACCGACCTCTGGTCGGCAGTGCCGACCGCCTAATCACAATGCGACCGCACATAATGTGGTCGCACACTCCCATTCCTCTATGGGAGCTCGTGTTAGGGCCGTAAACCGGCTGTAACACAAGATCCCATAGAGGAATGGGAGTGTGTGTTCATCACTGCATCCCGTGGCAGGCACCTCAAGGTGCCTGCCACACGGTGCAGGGATCAACAAGGGGGCACCAATGGCACCCCCTCTGCCCTCAACGGGAGGCCGAAAACAGAAGGAGGCCCTGCTAGAGGTCCCCAAACACGCTTTCCGACAGGGTTTCCATGTCGGAAAGGCCAGCATGGAAACGCAGCTCGAAACCGTGCGTTGTAATCCAGAAGGCGGAAATGCCTTCCATTTTGATTACGGGCTAGTCTCCGACTGGCAGACGGGCTCCTGGAGCCCATCGGAAGCCATCTGGAATGACCTGCCAGTTTCAATTCCGAACGGCTGTAACATAATCAGCCGGTCGGAATTGAAACCGACGATGAGTGGCCTCCGACCTGATGTCGGAGGCTTTCAGACACTCATTGTAATCGGCCCCTAAATGGTTGAAACTTACAATATCCACTTCAAAATAATACATTTGGGTAACAAATTACAAAATAGAAATACACATGCACAATCAATACTCCATATTTGTTTTTTATACAAAATTAACTAAAATATTATCTAAAACACACCAAACTACAAACCTTTATATATACATATTTATCTTTTAAATTATAAAAATACAATTTTAATGTAAAAAATTATCTTAAAATTAAATTTCAATTTGTTATAAAAAAAAATAATTAATTATGCAACTGTAAATATTTTAAACAGTTTACTTCAGGCTACCTAATTGCAACCATACTTTTAGCCACATGAGGTACAAATCGTGGAAAGGAATATGACATCACCCTGCATGACTCAAACAGAAACAACAGAACCCAAAACTTCCATCCGTGCAACCCTATAACAGGTGATAGCCTAAACAATGTAGAAACTTTCCCATGGATGGGACGCAACTGCGTGTGCACCAGCGCACAACAGCATCGCCCAGGAGCCAGGCGAGGGGGGTAGTCATCTCATTCGCAGTACTTTCAACATCTGAACTAAAGTGTCGTTGAAACCAAGTCCGTTGGGGAAACCCATTATTTCACAGTTTTTGACATGAAAGATCAGGAAGTTGTCACGGGAGAGCTTTCCAGCACGAGCTGTGCTATTCTCACATGGCAAGTATCACAGGATCTCTTCTGCTGTTTGCGGCGTTACGTATGGTAGAACTACCAAGGTCACAGTGTATGTGGATTGAGGTGATCTGCGGTCCACCCACAAGGTAACAGTCGTCAACAAGGCCTGGGCTTGCTCCTATTTAGCCTGTTCTGGAGTAGGAGCCCCACAGAACTTAATGTCACCAGCGCCGCAAGCCCTCTAGTTTCTGTGATGCAGGGTCCCGGACATACGCCAGCAGGGAGGAGGCGATGACGGGGCGGAGGTCTCATATCCGCGTTGCTCCACTCAGCCACATGCATCTCAAGGCTACGTGAAAAAATTTCTTGCGTTCCTGACCATTACTGTAAGCTTGTCTGGGAAGAGGAGGGAATATCGAAGACCAGCCTGCCTCAATTTACGCTTTACCTCTGGAAAGGATGCTCCGAGGCGCTGCACAAACATGATATAATTCGGAAAGATAAAAACTCAAGCATTTTCATACTGGAGTGGCACAATTGCCCTTGCTGATTGTAGCAGGGTGTCTTTATCTCTATAGTTCATGAAACAGGCCACTACAAACCTGTGAGGGGCCCCGGAAGCAGCGCTGGAACACAGTGTGCACGCTCTATCAGCAAGTGTGTAGACAGCTGGCCCGGAGCTACCTTCTGCGACAACCAGGTCTTGAAGAACAGCACTGGATTGTTGCCTTGTACTCCTTCTGCAAAGCCCACTATATGGAGATTATTTAGGCGCAAGCGCCCTTCCGAATCCTCTGCTCGAGCCTCCCGTTCCCTGGACTTTAGTGGTGAGGGAGCAGATCTGGCCGTCCAGCCCCTTCCTAGACAGGAAAATCAACCACTGAAAAGTGCCTAAATCTTTATCTTTTAATCTCCAAATACACGATTGCTTAACCCGGAGCTCTCTTTTTGGGATTCATGGATCTCACCTCAGCATTTGACCGGGTGAATCGCAAGAAATTGTGGATTTTACTCGATTCTCTTGGGGTTGAGCCACCGATCCTAAACGTATTAATGACCCTCCATGCCCACACCACTGCTGCAGTTAGATATTCTTATGAAGGGGGTCTTACCGATTATTTTAATTGCACTAGGGGGGGTTCGCCAAGGGTGTATTTTAGCCACTTTTTTATTTACGATATATATTAATGGTCTAGAAACCGCCCTGATATCATTACAGACTGACACCCCCAGGATAGGCAGGAAAGCAGTACCAGTTCTTGTATACGCAGACGATGCGGTATTGATGGCATGCAAACTAATGGGCCTACAGGCCTTGATAGATGGGTTTGTTTCTTTCATGAATGGGTTGGATTGGTTGCTCAACTTTACAAAACCGTATGTTATAGAAGTAGGCACTCAGGCGATTAGATCAAAGAACTTCAAGGCAGGAACCCATAGTTAGCCAAGGTCCCGGCTTTTTCATACCTGTGAATTTTATTCGACGCAAAATTAAATTGGAAACACTTGCAGGAGGGGAAGCTCGTGGACATGAATAAATCAATGGGAGCTGTTGCCAACTACGCCCATAGATTAGGCACCTGGTCACTGGGGGTGATCCTAAATCTATACCAGTCTTTCTGCATTTCTAAGGTCCTGTACGGCAGCGAGGTCTGAGGGTATACGGCAGTCAATAAACTACAGACTGCACAAAATAAATATTTTAGACTAATTTTGAAAGTCCCCCAGAGTACCCCCTCGTTTTCCGTACATGAAGAATAAGGACTTAAGAACATAACTGACCTGGTGGCAGTTAAGCCTTTGTTGTGCTGGGTGAAGATCTGGTCTAGTGATGAGACCGCTTTTAATCGTTCAGTTATTCTGGACTGCCCCTCACTAGACCATTAATTCAAAATCCCCTGGTTACGGCATGTTAAGGAGACCCTCACTGCCCTAGAAAGAGCAAACATTTTCCTGAAATATGATACAGTGAAGTCCCGGGATCTGCAAATAGTAAAAGAGTTGTTTTATAAATACGCACCAGCCTTCCGGGAGGAGAACGAGCTTAGTAAACCTGTGGTGAGAGGGCATGTTTTAGTTAAATCAGTCCAGGGTATGGAGAAATATCTCTCTATTTTAACCAGTGCCTCTAACAGATTTTTAATAACTCGATTCAGATTTAATCAGCTCCACCATCTTTTGGCATCTCCGGCTGGATTTGTTTTACATGTAGAGGGTAGAGCTGCGACGACAGGTCTCCACAGGATACGCTACATTTTGTTCTTTTATGCAAATATTTTACTCGCCCCAGGAGACTGTTACATAAACCCCTTTTGAAAGACTTGAGATTTAGACATGCCTGTGTTGCTTTATTGTATCTGCAGCTTCTGCCCACCGCTCGCACGCTTTTTGTAGTAATGAACGTCTTGAGAGCAGCATTAAGATCCAGAAACACTAGATGTGACTGATGGCTGCTAGGACTTTAGCGATCTTGCACAAATTTTAAACGAACTTTTAAATGAATTGTTGTTGTATCATATTCCCTGTCTTTTTATCTTTTATGGCTGTGATTACTGCCGAATAAAGATTATTATTATTAAAATCCTTCATTGACGAGTTAATCTTTGTGATCTCATGTTCCGTGTGAGTGACACAGTCCGACAACCTTCGCTGATCCTCACGCAGCTACCCCACTTCAATCGCTACTGCATCAACTCTGGTGTGCAGATCCTGCCTTGTATCCGCAATATCTATGAGTATTTTGTCAAGTTTTAGGTCTGTTTGTGCCACTGCCTAAGGCTCAGTCGGAAACAGATCCTGGTCAGGCCCCCAACCATATCACCATTCTGAGTCCGCTGCTGTTGGGGCCCTGCTCCTCCTCTGCGCCCCATAATCAGACTCCGTACACCGCCCGACTGGGTACCTGTATGCGTTGTTTGCCACCTGTATGCGTTGTTTGCCACAATGGAGGCTTTTACCAAAGACCCAATCCGTTGTACTGGACTTGCCAGGCCCCCATTCACATATGACCTAGCCAATGGGAGCGGCACGAGCAGTCCCACAATTCAGTGAAACACAGGACCCCACAGGATCAGCACCTCGGGAAACATTCCACTCGAGAGTTGTTTCAACTGACCCTACAGGACTCTGGTCCTATACACACTGTAGCAGTCGCAGGAGGTACCCAGTCCGGCCATACGGAGAATTTAGTCAGTCCAGCCACAGGACCTGCCACACCCCTTTCTCCTCTCAACAGGGGGCCATGAGCAAACCCAGCTTCATCCCGCCATGGGTCACTCTCGCTGCACCTATGAGGGCTTCAAGGAGGGGGGGAGGGGGCGGGAGAACAGGGACCTCTGATTCTCCTCCACCCCCCTGCTTCACAATCAGGCACAGTTCCACTCCAGGCTCTGGTCTGACGTCATCTGCACCGGCACTGCCAGGCTCCCACCAGCAGCCACCAACACACATGAGGCCACGCAGCCACTCAATGGTACAAAATAAAGAAACAAGTGTCTGCTGTCTTATCAAAAGACTCAATACTTCTAAAAGACCTAGCGAGAGTCCTGGGGCTCCTGTCATCTTCTATCCAAGCAATCTGCACGGGCCCCCTCCACTACAGGAGCCTGCAGAGACTAAAAGCCTTGGGTTTAAGAAAGGGTTTATGGTACGGGGACTCAATAACCCTATCAGAAGATGCCAGCGAAGATCTGCTTTGGTGGCTGAAGAACCTCCAAGTATGGAACGGGAAAGCCATTTTTGGGAACGTTCCAGACTTTACCCTGGAATCAGATGCAAGCAACCGCGTCTGGGGAGCCCGCCTAGACAAATGAGAAACCGGGGGGAGACGGTCATTAAAGGAACAATCTTTACACATAAATTGCCTAGGGATGTTAGCGGGTTTAAATGCCCTTATGAGTTTCAAAAAGTTACTGAAGAACTCAAACACTTTCATCCATTTGGACAGCTTCTCAGCAGTCTCATACATAAACCGTCTGGGGGTGCGAAATCCAAAACACTTTCGGATATAGCAAAACATATCTGGTATTTTTGTTGGGAACAAAAGATCACTCACAGAGCAGAATTTATACCGGGAACTTAAAATATCAGGGCAGACTGAAATTCACGTTTTCTCCACAATTCCAGCGATTGGAAATTGAATCCAGACATTTTTGCATTGATTCAGAAGGTATGGGGTCCAGTTCATATAGACCTTTTTGTGAGCAGACTAACTTCCCAAGTACAAGCGTGCTTCAGTTGGAGACCAGATCCCAACGCAACAGCTGTGGACGCCTTCCTTCAATGTTGGGGGAAGAACAAGGGTTATGCATTTCCCCCCTTCTCCATGATACAGAGAGTTTTGTGGAAGGTGAGACTAGAGTCATGCAGCATCATTCTAGTAACTCCCTTCTGGAGATCTCAAGTTTGGTTTCCCAGGGTAATGGAACTTGAAGTGGATTTCCCACGCCTGGTCCCAACATCCTTGGGTATTTTTCAGGGACCGGACGGAGAAGAACATCCTTTGGTCATAGAAGGGAAAATGAACCTTCTGGTTTGGAAGATTTCAGGGAATCAGATAGATATTCAGGTCTTTCGGGAGAAGCTAAAAGCTTACTAGAAGAATCATGGGCTCCAGGAACTAGGAAAAGATAAGGGTGCTTGGAAAAAATGGTGTAGTTGGTGCATGGAAAGGGATCTGGATCCCGTGGAAAGCTCTATACAACAGATAGCTAACTATCTAGCTCAACTCTTTGATTCAGGTCTCTCTTATATAACAATTAATTGTTATAGATCTGCAATCTCATCAGGTCATGCTCTGGTTAAAAATCTTGCAATAGGTAGGAACCCTCTAATTAAAAGAGTAATGAAAGGAGTCAGATTGAGAAGAACCCCTAAAGCACGTTACGAATCCTTATGGGATGTCAACTTAATTTTTAAACTTTTCACCACCTGGCCTAATAATGCCTTGCTCTCTCAAACAAATTTCCATGAAACTTGCGACCCCACTCTGTTTAATCTCCTTTAGAAGAGCTTCAGGCATTAAAGTGTTAGAACTTTCTAATAGATTCTATTCTTCAGAAGGTGTTCATTTCGACATTTGGAAAAGGACCAAAACTATGTCAGAATCTGTATTCTATCCTTTTTTCCATGAATGTGAGAAACTATGCGTGGTTAGTTGTATGAAGATATATGAGAGTAAGATTTTAGATCACACGACATTGACCAACTTCTCTTATCAAATGTTAGACCATATAGACCAGTTTCTACAGCTACTTTAGCCCGATGGGTTTGCTTGATTATGTATGAAGCAGGTGTAGAACTCTCTAGGTTTGGGGCACACTCTTCAAGAGGCGCCATGGCTAGTAAAGTATTCTGGGCAGGGGGATCCCTGCCCGAAATACTTAAAACAGCTGATTGGTCAAATGCAAGCAGGTTCTCAAAATTCTACTTGAGACCAGTGGAGAATGTTAGCAAAGTAGCCTTAGATGGCTTTAAACATGCAAAATGGTAGTCTTGTAATGAAATGACGATTCTCCAATTGATATGCAGAGAGAATCTTAATTTCATTAAAGACATACAGAGGCTAACATTATCCCCCCCCCCTCCTCACCGAGGAGTAAAATGTTTAATATTAATACTTTTTTGAGTTAATGAAATATTTAATGAAGATGTATTTCTTGCATTAGTGTTTTATTGACATTCAGGATACCTTTACTATCTTTACTATACAGTTTTTTTCCCTTGATTTTTTAGATAATGTTTAAGAGCAAGCGGAAAGCCACGAGGTGTCTCATCCTTTGTGTCATCGCAGCCTAAGAGGAAGATGGGTTTGTGAACTGCATATTTATAGTGTTTTACGAACGTTCCTATGTTTTATGATGTATTAACATTCTTTAAAGGGCTGCATGTTTGGGCAGCAAATAAAAGTCACTGCATAATGTTAGCCTCCGTAGGTCTTTAATGAAATCAAGATTCTCTCTGCATATCAATTGGAGAATAGTCATTCTCCTCCACCCCTTTGCTTCACAATCAGGCACAGTTCAACTCCAGGCTCTGGTCAGACGCCATCTGCCCCGGCACTGCCAGGCCCCCACCTGCAGCCACCAACACACATGAGGCCCCGCAGCCACTCAATGGTCCGCACCAAGGTGCACACTCCAAGGATGATCGTGGGTGAGCGTACAATCCACAAAGGCTGATGTGCTCGTCCAGGTCAAGGGCAAGACCAGGGAGAGTGGGGCCCCTCTTCTCACCTGCAATCTTGCAGTAAGCACATCCCAGAGAGCGCTTTCGATGCACACGAGCGTTGTGCATGCACCTGTATGCCTCCTGCTTCTTCTCTCACCACCCCAAGGGACTCATCCCAGTCACCCTGGGGCGTGTGTTTGTAGTTACGGCCCAGGGGCTGCAATCAGGGCAAGGATGGAAGGCGAGAAGGATGTGAAAACTGTCCTCGCCAGGCACCAGCACCCCTCCACACAATATCACCCCCTGCGACAAGCTCCAAAGCCCCCTGGTGCAAAATTCAAATCCCTGTGGCCTCGTGGCCCCCGCTTCAGCCCAGAGCAGTACTAGTAAGCCGCGGGGCAGGAGGACACAGGCTGTCCAAGAGCACCGGGAATCCTCACTGCCCATGCCTCTCCGAGGGGTGACAGTCACAGCGGCAGGGCAGCCCCAAAGCAAGGATGAGTGGGGTAGGGAGGGGGACAGCCTCCCCCAGTCGCCAACCCCCCTCACCCAATAGTACTCACAGCCACAAGTGTGAGTAGGGTGTGGCTTAACAGCCTGAGCTGCCGACTTCAGAGCAGGTGGGAACCGGGTTCGAGTCTCTGCGTCAACATCCTGTGATTCGGGGCAAATCACTTAATGTCCCCATGCCTCCAATTCCACGCCTTAAGACCTTCCTGGGTGATTTGCTGCACTGTAAAAATCCTGAGTTTGTTACAAGCAACTGAGTCCCTCCGGCCAAGATCCACTTTGCCACAGCCTTCCGCCCCTCACCTCAATCCGGTGCTTTGGTCACCACTTGGAAGGCACTGACTGCCGTACGATCCTTCGTGCCAGCCGAGCAACTCCGGAGCTCCTCGCCGGCTGTGCCGCACCGTCTCTGCTCTGGCACCCCTAAGGGCTCATTTGTGGTTGTAGGCCGGAATGGGCTCCTCCTGTGAAGCGGCCAGTCTCTCCAGGCTCAGGAGAGGCTGCAGAAAAGAACCAAAAGTGTCCCACTAGCTTCCTCAACCAGATTCAACCCTGGGAAAGGGTGCACAGGTGGCAGAGGGTAACTACGGATCTTGGCCTCCCTACAGAACAATCCTATAACCCGTCTGCCATTTCGCCTTAGCTGGACACGGCCCCCCAAATAAGAATGAATATAAGGGAGTGTAAGAATGAATATAAGGGAGTGTTAGAGAGCAGGAGTAAGAATTACTGAGATGAGAATGAATGAGTGTGAGTGAGAATGTGGTGTTATGCTTACAAGTCTGTTGTTGACCCTGACATACTGAAGGTAATTCTGGTCTTATAGAGACTACAGTTGCAAAATCCTGGTGCCAGCATACTTGAGGCAATTCTTCGCATGACGGACACCTATGACAAAATACTGGCACACTAGATGTAATTCTTGGCATACTGGACATCCATGTTAAAATTCTGGTAATAGCATACTAGAGGTAATTCTTGACACATAGGACATCTGTGGAAAAAATGCTGGTACTAACAGACTGGAGTTAATTCTTGGCATTAAGGAGTGCAATTTGAAATTTGGCAGACCCTGACAAGGGAGGTCATTTTTGACATAAGGTTCACTTGTGGTATATGGATGGCGTAAATGGAAAATTCTGCCACTGGCCTATTGGGGGAACCCATGGCATATGAGGACACATGCCAAAATGCTAGCCCTGGCACAATGGAGCTAATGTTTAACATATGGTGGGATCCGTAGCACATTTTGAAAAAAAGCTGTCAACTTCTGGGTTGCGTCTGGTTTCATTGGCTTGGCATACCATGAAAGGATTTGAAAATGTAATGAGTGCCCTTTCAGGGCCTATAGCTTTTTTGAAAATATATGTGGAAATTGTGCTTTAAAATGCACTATTTTACAGCATTCATTTTAAAAAAGGTCTTGGGGGAGAAACCTCCTAGTTGAGGCCTGCTTTCTTGCTTTCCTCGCTCACTATAATTGAGGGCAACTATTACGTTCCAGAACTTTCGAAGATCACGTCCACACCATAATATAGGTGGTATCTCAAATATACCTTTGACTGTGTTGTTATATTAATCATGCAGTTACATTGGAACTTCATCAGTGTCAGATATTGCAATGTCAACATGGTTATGGTCCTGGAAAAAAGGGTCAAGGGCCACTTTCGGTGATGTCATTAAAGTCAAAGGGTATGTGATGTTACTTCTGCTACCCCTGGCATTTTGGTGAATCGAAGCCCATGGATGGGCGGAGACAAAGGCAAACATGAGCTGAGTGGAGCTAAGAGAGAAACACCCATCCCAGAGCTCTCTCAAAAAGGCCCTTCAGAGCTACCCAACAATAAGACAATCCTGAATATGTTGGGAAAAAGATGGCTCAGTAGGATTGCACCAGGTTAGTAATGGTTATTGTAGCAAGGTTTTGTAATATGTACTTATTTGTATGTTGTTTTTAAAATGTTTTCAGTTATGATTTAATGTTTTTTGATGTTTCAGTTGCATGGGCTTCCTAAATTAGTTCATTAACCTTTTCTGCATTACAAATAATAAAACCAAGCAAGCAGGCAAAGCAATACCTTCAGTAGTGTTTCAGGAGGTGAGAGAGAATAGCCACATTTTCATAGCCCTCAGGAATGAGAGGTGTTAATCAACTTTCGAATGTGTCGTGGTTTGACATGGAATAGATTGTTACTGTTTTTTTTTTTAAACATTTTATTGAGGTTTTAAGGCAGTATAAAATACACATTACATTCCTGTAGTATACTCTGCATCACACCCTGGTTGTGTCATCAACATATGAACCCGAGCCTGTTCTATCAACTGTTGGTTTCATGCGCCTACAGTTACATAGCTTCCCCCTCTCTATCCCCAACTCCCAGACGCAGGGATAGATCTGGACGCTGCTCGTTAAGACTTACCTATGCAGGATTTATCATACCTGCCAGCTCTTTGGCCTGTTCCAGCATATTTCACTGGACCATAACGCACATTGTCTATTTGAAAACTTGAGTTATGTCACTACTTTTGTAAAAGGGTTCCCCCCCCCCAAACATTTCAACTGCACTTGTTATTCAACTGAGGAGTGCTTATTTGATTCCGTCGCTCGATTTATCAACGCATTTGACTTTCATAATCTAACCTATATTTTCTTGGTCAACACATGGACGCCTATTGAATTTGAAAATTTAAGGGGGAGCACCTATGGTTCGTGTCACACTTGCACTGGCCATTCTGAGTCGGCACATTCCAGCGTTGAATTTCGGTGCCCTGATGAAGTTCCCAGTGTTGGAATGAAACGCGCTGGCTGAGTGTCTCAGTTTCCTGAATTTAAAATTTTGAAAATAAAGAACTATATATTTTTATACTACAACCTGCCTATTGGACTTTTTGATCTGCGCACCCCCATTTCATCATTAATGATTTATCTCCTCTTGTTGGTATAGCATGGCCCCTCAGTATCCCCTACTTCAAGTATCGGAGAGCCCCTCCGTGCTGGGTTAGCCAGTCAAGCTAGTAGAGGACCGGTTCTATCCCGCTCTGCGTGTGTACATTCCATGTATTTCTTGTAGTCAAAGTTACGTAATTTTTCCGTTTGCTTGGCCACTTCCTCTTTGGCATCCAGTAGGGCTTGTCCCAATTCTGGATGTCCAGGTCTCTGTACTTCTAGTGCACGTAGTGCCTGTCCCGCGGTCTCAAGGTCTGTCTCAAGTGTATGCTGCACTCCCAAAGAGGTTGCCAGACACTTGCCCCTAATTACAACTTTAAACGTGTCCCATTCTGTCAGTCGAGAGTTCGTCGTGTTTGCATTATGAGCAAAGTAAGCCGCAATGCACCCCCTGACTTCCTCAAGGAACACCTGGTCCTCTAAGGCCTCAGTTTTCAGGCGCCATGTTGGTATTCGTTGTCGCAGTAATCCCTATCGCATGTGCGGAGGGCTGGGTTGTGGTCAGATAGTGTACGCGTTAAATATTCTGAGTGAATCTGGGTGTGTATGTCTGAAGAACATAGGAACGTGTCTAATCTAACGTGAAGGTCATGCACCGGGGAATAAAAGGAGTAATCCCTGCCCTCAGGATTCGGATGTCTCCAGGAGTCTAGTAAGCCCCACCTGCTCTGCCAATCAGTGAATGCCCTCACTATTCTGTTTGTTGGGGCGTCCCTTAGGGGTTGGTGGAGCGGTCCACCTGGGGGTCAGCTATGCAGTTAAAGTCGATGATTACAGAGTGTGGTAGGTAGGATGCCAGTGTACCTGTGATCTTAGCCAGGAACGTCCCCTGATCCGAGTTAGGGCCGTATATGCTTACAATCGCCAGGCCCCGGTCATCCAGTCTGCCCCTTACTGCCACGTATAAGCCATCAGGGTCTATCATCTCAGAGTACACTGGAACGGGACTCCCGTCCTAATCGAAATCATGGTCTCCCTAGCAAAGGCAGAATAGGATTTATAATATAATTGCTCTCGCCATCTACGCTTAAGAGCCTCCCCCCCCCTCCTTTGCCGACAGGTGGGTCTCTTGCTGGAGAGCTGCATGCACTCCCAGTTTATTCAGGTGGGAGAGAATTTTGTACCGCTTGGACAAAGTATGCATCCCCCTGATGTTCCATGTGATAACCCTATAAGATTGGGGACCAGCCATAAGGGTGAGTCAAGTGTGGTCCCGAGGGGACTCCCCAGAGCAGAGCTCCCTCTGCATGCAGGCGGGAGTATAGTCTAGGAAGCAGCAATATCAGAGCCTGGTCTATATGGTCTGCATCCCCCTTAAGTATTAACCAATAACAACCCCAACTCCCCCTCCCCAGGACAAGCAAGCCCTCATCCAAACATAGGTAAACAATGCCCAAACTTTGAGCTACTGGGGGAGAGTCTGCCATCCTCGCATCTGTTGGTTCAGACGTTGCGGCCCAGCCACCCTCTCACACATTCAGTGAGTACTTCAAATTCTAAGAGTCCCATTTCCGGGTGAGTTCCCCCCTCATCAGCCAGGATAGCTTGAATCCAGTGGCACAGTGAGCCCGGGACCCACATCTGGGCATACCCGGCGCACTTAGGGCGAGGAAGCAAAAGACACACAATAGATGGACGGAATGCAGAAAAACGATGGATTTAGGCCCAGATCTCTGTACTGGGGTTAATGTATGACATTGTTCTACATTCTGTTCATTAATTGTTCTTTTTGCATTTGTCACCCCGAGTGGGAAGGTTATGCCCAGACGTGGGTCCTGTGCTCTCCATGCCACTGGAGTCTAGCTATCCTAGGCTGATGGGGGTGAAACCCCGAAACCGGTCCTAGGATGCTTGTTTCCAGTCCAGGGAGGACCTGGCCTGGCAGTTCGGGCTGGCCTGTTCCCATTGGGCGCAGGGTCAAGACTGATTTGAATATGGCTGGGTTCAAACTGGAATGGCATGGGGAGCAAAACAACGATGGATTTAGGCCCAGATCTCTGTACTGGGGTGAAAGTATGACATTGTTCTACATTCTGTTCTGTTAAAATGCTACATCAACATAGCGACAAGTAAAATAAAAATACATCTTCCAGAACAAACAATTGCAGTAAGAGATGGGTATCTGTTGTATTCTGAATTGCTTTGTCTTCTGCGTGAGACAGGGTTCTTATGTTCTTAATAGAATGCTATGTTTAAAAGGGGTTTGAAAGGTCGTCAGTTGGCGCTCAGGAGAGAAGATAGGAGGTGGGCAGCCTGGCTACTACTCAGCGATCCCATCCTCATCGCCACTTCCGTTGTATATCCGATGAACCACTCCAAGAAGTTAAAGTGAGTGCACGCTTTATTCAGCCCTGAACAGTAGCCAGCCTCCACACCTCCCATCTTCTCCTCTCCTCAGCTCAAATGAAGGTTAGATAGAAAGGAGATTTCTTTAGGAAGAGTGTAGCAAATTCTGGGAGTTATCAGTGCAGGATGATAATTTGTTGAGGAGAGAGAGTGGTACTGCCACAAAGTTTGAGGAATAAAATTGGGAAGTTGTGTCCATGAAGGACATTTTGGCATTGTGAAAAGTAAGAAGAGGATAAAGAAAAGATATTGGTGGCCTGGGATGGATGGTGATGTGAAAAGGGCGGTATTGGAATGTGAGGAATGCGTATGTGCAGACAAATCTAAAGTCACATTGAGGCCACCTTTAGTTCCCATGGAAGGACCCAATATGGCTTGGGAAACTATTGGAATTGATAATATGGGACCTGTGTAGAGTGTGAATTGGCGGTATGTCTAAGTTTTGGTTGCCATCGTTTATTTTTCCAAGTGGCTGGAGGAAGCTTTTGACAAAATCACTAATATGGAAAATGTGCTCAGATTTTTGGATGAATTATTCCAAAGGGAACGTCTTCCAAAGGAAATAATTATGGATAATGGCATAC
Organism: Calotriton arnoldi; assembly: GCA_963921515.1. Classification (NCBI taxonomy): domain Eukaryota; kingdom Metazoa; phylum Chordata; class Amphibia; order Caudata; family Salamandridae; genus Calotriton; species Calotriton arnoldi. The sequence goes on from CAWUFW010001837.1 coordinate 220,009, forward strand.
AATTTAGAGCAGCAGAGGTGGAAACATTTTTCCAACGTAATGGTGTTGAGCATAAATGTAATTCGGTATGTCATCCAGAAGGAAATAGTGAAGTTGAGAGGTTCAACCGTGTGAGCAAGGGAGTTTTGCAGATCGCCAACAATAAAAAGAAGTTGATGTTGGACGTAAAAAAATGGTGTAGATGTCTCGCATTACACCAGGAGTTGCAGGTTAGTCCTTTTACTGTCATGCGTGGAAGAATCCCGTTAACGAAGGATTCTCATGTATGGATGAAGAATTCCAAACCGGCTTAATAGTCACCGGAAGTGGTTAAGGAGAATATTAAAAATGTGCAGGATAAGTACAAATTGTATAAAGACTGTAAATCAGGTGAGAAAATTGTGTGGTTGTAAGTGGGTGAAATGGTAGGAGTAAAAAATCAGGGAAGGCAAAGAAGAAAGAAAATAGATTTTCCAAACCTTTGAGGGTGGATGAGGCTTATGTGAATGTGGCTAAGTTGAGAGATGGACAAGTGTGGCATTTGAGCAGAATGGCAAGTTGCAAAGGTGTTGGAATGAAGGACGACAGTCAAGTAGGTAAGAGGCAGTATGACTAGTTGAGTGAGGAGGACACAAGCGGTCAGAAATGTCATGGAAGAATGGAATGTTGAAGTCATGGATATCTACCTCAGTAGTGACCAGAAGGCTGGTGGGAGGAGTGTTATCCATTTGGGTGACCAGGGAAGGAAGGTGAAAAATAAATAGGGTTGTACGGTCAAGAAACCTGGGTACTTAAATTATATTATGTGATATATTTGGTCATACTGTTAAGAAACCTGGGTACTCAAACTGATTACATTATGTGATATATGTGTGTTGTTTTTTAGGTTTAAATATGGGGGTTGGAATCACATAATGTTCTGGGTATATTCGTGAGCTGTTTTTAGTTTATTTTAAGGAAAGGGAATGTACTGTGTCCTGAATTGCTTTGTCTCCTGCGTGAGACAAGGTTCTTATGTTGTTAATAGCATGCTATGTTTGAAAGGTGTTCAGAAGGTAGGCAGTTGGAGCTGAGGAGAAGATAGCAGGTATGGAGACTGGCTACTGTTCAGGGCTGAATAAAGTGTACTCACTCTAACTTCTTTGAGTGATTCATCGAATATACAACAGTATCCTGACCATTAAATTGATATAACATTTTAAAACGACTGTGATGCCAATGACCTGAACTTGTAGATTATATAAAGTTAGAACCCCTGCTATAGGTGGTAACTAAACAAAGCAAATCCTGACCACAAGAAAGAGTAAAAGTAGAGTTATAACGTGCAGACATACCTGGGAGATTTAAATTATGAGAATAGTAGGCTTACCTTAGACCCGAGGAGCTACACAATACTTAGAACATCACTCTGCTCAAATGGAACGAATTATCGACATTTAACGTTTTGATACACATGAAGGTCCAGGGAGTGATCTCGTGTTAGAACTCAATAAACTATTTAAATGAGTGGGCCCGATGCATGTAAGAGAACAGCAACTGTGTACCTGCGTACAACTTCTCTATATGCACAGGCCAGTGCTTTTCCTCCTAGTGGAATATATTTTTTCGATTGATCTTTGCCCAAACGTTTTGCAATAGTACATCAGAATTTACTGGTATTTCTAGTTGTAAGGGCACTTTGAAGAGACCGCCATAATTTTACAATTTTAGCTTCTTGTTGTTTTCTTTTTATCACTTTAAAAAAAAGTATTTTCTTTCGGGGCATTTTATTAGGTGATAATTTGTGTAATACTCTTTAGATTTTTTCGTAAGGTGAGGGGTAAATGGATGCAATATTACTCCTTGGAAACTCTGGATGAAACAGAGTCAGAGCCAGGAGGAGCCCTGATGAGTGCAGGTGAGCTGTGGCCAGGACGTATTGATGTTCCTAATGAGGTGTTTATTTCTGAGATTTTAGCTTTATTAATAAATCTTGGCTATGGAGAACAAGGCTTTCAACTGAATATATATCACCCAATGAGGAATCTACAATAATATTTGTAGCCTTGCCGACTCATCTAAGATTTTCCTCTTACTTTAAATTCTATTTATGCGAGATCATATAGTCCCATCGCAGTTGGTGTCAACTTTTAATAAGTCATCTAGCAGATGAATGGCTATAATTAGCTGGCTGTTGTCACTCCATAAGTTCATACTTAACGTAATGCTAGACACTAATTTAGAGTCACAATGGTGCATACATTTAAAAAAAAAAAAAAAATTCAGAGTTGTAAAATCCTGTATTATGGGAATATTGTTTTCTGTACAGTCACCTTGATTTAGAAAAGTAATGTTCCCTTCACTTACTGAGTTAGGGGCCGATTACGATCCCGTTCAGAGAGCATTACGACCGAATCGGTTCCAGAATGCTTTCCGGACGACTCGGATCGGGGGAGTCCGACCGAGCGATTTGGATGCATCTGAATACGATTCGGTCAGACACCCATTGACTTCAATGGGAGAGCCTGTGTTCCGAACGAGAACACAGGCTCCCATTGAAGGGGTGGCTGGGGAAAGTCATGCACCCTGTGGCGGGCACCCCTTGGTGCCTGCTACACTGTTCATGGTTGGAAAGGGGCATCCCTTGGGTACCCCTATGGGTCCAATTCAGAGGGCCCCAGGTGAAGGGGGGCCTGCTACGGGCCCCTAAAGATTGATTCAGACAGCCATTTCGTTCCGGGCAAACCGAATCAGAACGACTGTCTGAATCCGTCATCGTATTCGCTCGCTCGGAAACCGTGTCCATAGAGCTGTATGAATCTGCTCCGAAAGGCTAGACCTGTACAAATACCTTTCAGAATCGATTCAGACAGCCCAAATGGTTTTCCAGGCATCATAATTGGTCGCTCGGAACTGGGTACGATTCGATCGGCAACAAGGGTACCAAATCGGATTCGGCAAGCCCGAATCTGATTCAGAGCCCTTCCGAACGGGATCGTAATCGGCCCCTTAGTCTGAGAGTCTTGACTTTTTACTGATCCTCGTGAACATTTTAAAAATGTGTTTTCCTCGCAGGTTTCGGTTTTATTCTCCATACTTTCATACGCTTTTTCTTATTTTGATTAGAGACATTGGCTTTTCCTTTGGGTTGACCTAAATTCCTTTCGATACTTCCATTTTTATCAGGGTAATATTTGAAGCAGCAATTTCAGTCATTGCGAAGCTTCTGTCTTTTTAAATACATTCCCTGGTTCCACCACTGGTTCCTCTGCTGGGTGGGTGGAGAATAGCACCCAAGCAGTGTTTTTCCCGTCGGTGGTCTGAAGAATTACCTGCAGCAGGATAACTCAACACTGGAATATTATCAGCCTTGACCAACATTGATTTTCGATTACTGCCATCACCAGCATCTGCAGTCAGTGCCTTAATCCAAGGAAAAGCGCTGAAAATGATTGTTCCTGTACCATCAGTTGTTTATTAGTTCGCTTTAATATTGAAGACAGAACTGAGTGCATGGAAGCCCTTTTTAAAGAAATAAGAGCATCAGGTATTTGGGTCTGTGGGATATTTTCTCCTAGTTGTGATACATGAGGCCCTGTGTTCCATTAAAGATGCATACTTCATTATTAGTTGTAAATGAATCGTCCGGCATAAAGCTACCCGATTCCTCATTTATATTTCTAAATGATGGAGGCATTAAAAACATGGCAATGATCCCATAATCGGTGTGGTGTGCCTCTCTGCACTTTTTCTTTTGCAGATTTATATAGCGCGAACTCCACCCGAAGGTATCAGGGCACTTTACATGAGCACCAGTTACGTTACACATGAACACATTCATTTTTTGGTAGGGATGGGGAGATTAAGTGATTGCCCAGAATCACACAGGATGTTGAGCCAACGCAGTGGCTCAAACCTGGTTCCCCAGCTCCAAAGTCACTTTCCTGTGCGCTCCCTTCATTTAGTACCTTAAAGTATGAGTAATACCTAAAACCTGAATCTTGCACGTGTGCAGGCCCCTGAAGGACCTATTGTTGTATTTAATATATACCCCTCACTTCTCATCTGTATCTCTGTTTTCCCTATGCATATTTTCCCTTGTGTTGTTTCCTTGTCCTCGTCTCTTTTCCGCTGTTGCTATGTGATGATCCAGAGACTCGGGAATTCCTGGCAGTTTCCTCGGCTGTTCAGAACTACAGATTCGCCCGGCTGTGGGTTTTAATGCTTCTTTTACAAGGATAACGAGAAATTTCGATATTTTCTTTTATTTCAAGAACTGCTTCTATAGTAGGTGGAGTAACATTTATACGCTAGCTCCATCTACTGGACAAAATTGGAATAGTCGTTTTTGATTTGTTTCATATTCCATTGCTGATTCATGTTGTGTTCAAAGGTCAGCAGGCCTAGCGTAGGGCAGCGCTGTTATGGTAGAAATAAACCCCAGACACTTGATTTGGTTTTAAGCCAGGAGGTGCGTGTCTCGGGCACTTTTATTCCCTTGCCCCCTCCTTCCTGGTCTAAACCATCTGGCACGGGGCGTGGCCAAGATGGCGGCGAGATAGGACGTGGGTCCCTATCCCTCCGGCGCCGTTAATACTTAGCATTGTACTATCGCCCTACCTGGCGCCCATCTGACCCTGCAGACGGGTGAGCGGCATTGCGGAGCTGTCCTGGACCCGATGGTGGGTCCCGTTCTGTGATCGGTGCGCTCTGCTCCGCCGTGGGATCCCTTCCGGCCCCGGCCTTGCTGCGGCCCGGCGGGTGAGGCGCGGCCGGGTGGAGAGCCAAGCACCGGTGTGCTGCGGTGCTGCCTGGGGCGACCTGCCAAGAGCGTGCGGTGGAAACGCGCTGCCCCCAACTGCGTTGAATTCCCGGCGGCCCGGGTGGGGACGGGGCCGTGGAGACGCGATCCGGAGACGGCGCCATTTTGTGGCCGGCAGCGAGGCCTACCCGGGCCGGGATGACTTGGTGTCCCTGAAAGATCTGTGGAGCGGTGAGTGGGTCGGGGCCTCCCGGCGCCCGACAGGTCCTGCTCTGGTGCGGTGGCTGAGGGCTACGTCCTGTGCTGGTGAGGCGCTGCCCAGCAGACATTACAGGCGGAGAGACGCGGGCCGAGGAAGGCAGCGTTCGAGTGGCCGGAGGGCTCGGTCCGCAGGTCGGCGGACGGAGGTGTGCCCTGAAAGTCCCCGGAGGCTGGGAGCGGTGAAAGCGGAGTAACGTGGGGCTGTGCTGCGGTCTGCCGGATTAGTAGCTGCCATCGCGAGGGGCCCGGCGTCTGCCGACAGCGTAGCACCACCACCCAGAGAGCGACTTGTCCCGCTGTCCAGCCCCATCCGGCCCCGGCCTTGCTGCGGCCCGGCGGGGAGAGGGCTAGTGGGGACAGAAAAAAGGCTGTTGTGGTCGGCTGTGCCCCTCGGGGTGCCCGTGGGAGTGGTGTGCCTGTTGGGTCCCCTGCGGACCGGGTTCCTGGCGCAGCTGCGTGAGCAGGGACCCGGAGACGGACCCATATCGGAGGTGGTGGTCGGCCCTGCTGGTAAGGCCTTGATTCGGTGCAGCGGAGAGACCAAAGCCATCTGCGGAGGCTGTGCCATATGCTGAACGCCGCAGGTGAGGAGCAGTGAGAGTGACGGGCGTGTGAGCGCGGTCTGCAGATCGGCAGACGGAGTGGTGTCCTGCTTGCCCCTGGGGGCTCACGTTGGTGACTGAGAGGCGGATGGCCTAGAGACTTAAGATTGCAGCGTGACTGGCGGCGAGTGCCTGTCTTACCGGAGCCACCTGCTAAGCTACAAGGAGGGGATAGGGTGCCCTCGTGCGCCTCAGCCCCTGGCAGACATTGGCTCCCCCTGCTAACATTACCTCCTTGCATCCTCCCAACTCCCGCACTCACCCTATACTACCAGGTCTGGGCATATCAAGGTGAGCATTGGCAGGAGCTCCAGCGAGCGGGGAAGTAGCCATGCTGGTGAATGGACATACCAAGGAACGCGCCTGAACCACTGCAGCGCTACAGGCGGCTGGCTGCGGGGTGTTGCTGCGGAGGGAGGGAGCCGGTAGGAGTGGAGCTTTGGCCTGATCCCCCGGAGCGGTAGCAAAGGGCCTGGGCTTGGACTGGGGCGGCCACTTGACGGGTGTACGTCCTCACGATGTCTTCCGCCAAGGGGAGAAGGGACAAATCTCTGAAGGACCTACTACGGAAGACCTCGGAGAATCCCGCAGCGCAGACCACGACGGGAGCAGCGCTCTTGGACGGAGAGGATGCCCCAGCAACAAAAGCTTTTATGGTGGAGCTCTTTTCCGCCATTAAAGAGGACATACAAGAGCTTCGTTCGCAGCTGTCGGCGGATCTCCGAGAGGTGCGGCGAGACGTGGATGGCATTGGAGAGAGGGTGGCGACCCTAGAGGAACATGACCTAAGTAGAGAGGACGATATGCACCAGCTGCAGCAGGAAATGCTGCGTCTCCGGGACCAAAACATAGACCTACAGGCCCACACGGAGGACCTTGAAAACCGCTCTCGGCGGAATAATATACGGATCCGAGCAGTACCATGGAAGGGAGAAGGTGATGACCTCCGTGAATATGTCAATGCTCTGTTCCTGCAGATCTTGGAGGATGAGGAAACGCCTGAGGTCCAAATGGACCGTGTCCACCGAGTAGGGCTACCGCGGGGTCCGAAGGCCCCTCCTCCTGACATTCTGGTCTGCATCCATAATTTCCAGCTCAAGGAACGTATCCTCCGCAGAGCTAGAGACCTTAATCCGATCCGCTTCCGAGATCACTACCCAGTTCTCTATCAAGACCTAGCAGCTTCAACGTTGACGAAACGGAGAGACTTTAAGCCTATCACCAACCATCTCAGGGAGCAACAGATTCCTTACTCCTGGGGTCACCCCTTCCGCCTTATCTTCAAATACCAGGGCAAACTATTGCAGATACGCTCTCTAGAGGATGCATATGAGAAGCTAAGCTTAGAAAGGCCATCTGCTGGAACAATGGAGGAACATCCACTTCGCCGCAGGCGTAGACGCACCTCGGGATGGCAGCGAGTGGGGGGGCCGCAGCCGGGCGCTGCACCGGACATAGCTACTAGCAAGCTTGAGAGGGAGGAAGCCCTCTCATCAGTCACGCGAGTAACTGACAACCCCATAACACCCTGAGGTTCTTCAATTGGCGTCCACAAGGGCACTCTAGTCGGCGCCGGAGGGAGGCGGCCCTTCGATGAAACGTAGTGCTCCTGCACCCTAGACATCGGTGTGCTGAGCACGGTGATGTGCGAGAGTTCTGGGCCTCGACCACGTCTTCCCCTGTATGACATGACCCAATTTGGGGGGAAGCCACGTCCCCTGGAACATTTGTATTATCTGACGGACATAAGTCACCTTATTGGTTCTTACAGTTTTGCTACTTTGCTTCTTTCTTTTGTTTTTTCAGCAACTTTGGGGACTTGGGGTTTATGGGATTGTTTTTGGGGCTCCGCATCAGTTCATAGGCAAGAATGGCAACAGCCCAGGCCGTGGGTCCTGGGGGACTTCGCATTCTCTCTCCGGCAGGTTTGGAAGGTGTTTAGCTTAAACAGAGTGCAGCACGTGTGGCCAGGCGCAGGTAGGCTATTCAACGCTTCCCCGTTTCACCTTGTTAGATTCGATGGGTAGGGATTTGAAAATTGTGAGCTTAAACGTCCGTGGACTGAACAACCCAGTCAAACGCGCTGCAATACTTTCTCTCTTAGAAAATGCTGAGGGGGATATATGTTTACTGCAGGAAACTCACCTGTTGCCCAAGGACACTAAGCGAATGCGAGATAAACGCTTCCCTTTGCAGATGTGGTCCTCGGGGGCTGCTAAGAAAAATGGGGTGGCGATTGTAGGAAGGTGGAATCTGACTATATGGTTGCCCCCACTTTTTTTATGGTGTTTTGCTGGTTTATGACTTAGTTGGACTGGGATCCTGCTATTCAGGGCCCCAGTCTATCTGCTTTCTCTGTAAAATGGATTCCATGTGCCTTAGGCACATCTCTGATTGGGATCTGGAGTGCCCTTATAAGTCCCTAGTATATGGTATACTATGTACCAAGGGCATAGGTACCTCAGAGGCCTGCCAGGGGCTGCAGCATGTATTATGCCACCCCTGGAAGGCCATCCAAACTGACACCACAGGTCTGCTACTGCAGCCTGGGTAAGGTGGTGCATGCACCCCTTACTGTGATATAGGTTACCTATATCACGAAATACATACACACCTAGAAACCTATAAGTCACTCCTAAGGCAGGCCTTATCAATCCTAAAGGCAGAGTGCATGGTTCCTATGTGAGAGGGTGCCCCTGCATGAGCAGGGCCCCTCTGCAGCGTTCGGAGACCATCTCTGATGCTGTTTGTAGTGCAGCCTGACCATATACTCTTAAGCGCATTATATCCTCGCGGTAAAATGCTAACTTTGGAATGGCTGCACCTAAACATGTCGTGTTTGGTGTCAAACATCTTGGAATACTACCCCCCGCCAATCCTGGCGGCGGGGGTAGCATTCCACCCTTCTAGAGGGAAAGACATGTTAACTCTGGCTTACCCGGTAACTTCTTTCTGAAGCCCTGGCATCACAAAATGGATGCTGCTGCCACAGACACAAGTCTGGCCTCCTGCTGCTGGACGAAACTCCGGCAGGGGAGGCCTGGACAATAGGTTTCCTGTTGCAGGGAGGTGTGACCACCTCCCCAGACAGGATAATGTGTATTAGGGCTGGGTGGGTGCACTCTTAGAGTGCTTTGAAGTCCTGCACTGGGGGAGCAAAAGGCTCCTCTGTGCATATGCCAGTTCAAACCAGCTCAGGGGCTACCTGCCCCTGCTCTGGCGCGAAACTGGACAAAGGGAAGTGGGTGTAGCCACCCCTCCCTTGACCCTCCCATAGGTGGGGTCATAGAGTTAGTCCCTCCCTGTTTTACTGGTTAAAATGGGGAACCCTTGCCACAGCAAGATTAGATATCCCTGGACTAAACTTTGAAACTGAATCCTGGACCTTCGACGCTCTACATCACGATTAGAGGACTGAAGAATCTCCCTTGGGGTCAAGGAGTGACTCCCTGCTTGGCAGGCACCAAAACGATAACGACGGTCGCAAACTACGCCGCTCCCGCCGGAGTCCGAAGTCCCTGCAGCCCAAGAAGTGGATTTCCTGACTTCTCCAAGGCCATCGTGAGTCCCCAGCGAAGCTGAGGCAAGTGGACCCCACGAGTGACGAGGAACCGCGACCCCTGGGTACCGTGCACTATTATCGAGTGCAACCCCTTCACAACGTTCTACGAACCTGTGCTTTGGACCACGTGTGGTCCCAACCTCCAGCAGGAATCCCTCCGAAGATCAGAGGCCTACACCGTCCCGAGTGACCGTGGGCCCCTGTTGAGTGATTCCGCCCGAGGTGTCTTTGCGATCCCTTGCCAGCCGGCTCGTGGGTCCCCAGAAGACTTTCTAAAGAAACCAAAGGGCTCCCCTGGTTGCTCCAGGCCTGCCCTGACTTACCCTCGCTGGGTGAGTTCCCCAGACCTTGCTGGTCTGCACCATCGACGATCTTCAGCTACATCGAGACTTGCCGTTGCCAAGGCTTGTTGGGTCCAATCCGGTCGCCGACACCGCAGCACTCGACAGACATCGTGTACCAGCCCGAATCCTGCTCCTGGTCGCCGACAACGCCTCCTGGACCTCGTGGCTGCAGAAACGAGACGACCGTCAACGCACCTGAAGCACTCGACATCGGTGGGCATCTGTCCATCGCCTTCCTGGTCACTGGCTAGTGACCCAGACTCTGTCCCCTCTGCTTTCAGGTTCACCAGAACTCCGATCCACTCTTGGATCCACCCGGACACTTTTCTCCTGGTCGCCAGCAGCACTTTGCAGCAGATCGCCATAAGAAACAACGACGAAACCCGACCCCGAAAGGCACCTATGCACCCGGCTTCCCTGGGTGAGGTAACACGAGTACTCCGGTGCTCCCGTGGGTAGAGACTCTTCAAAGTCCTAGATCTCAAAGGGTTTTGTCCTAGTCCTCTTTAAAGTGTCCCTTTCCTCTATTTTCCCGATCCCGACTTTCTCCATAGAAGTTAACGGCGTATCGCGGTTGTGTATTTACACTGCACGCGTCTCCCGTGGGTCCCCTGTGTCACTACCTTGGGTGGTTCCTTGTGGTCCAAGCACTTCTAGAGGCTCTAGGCCTAGTGTCTAGTTCAGTCGTGGTTCGCATACCACTTTATTGGTATATGGTTTGGTACGCCCCTAGGGCCCAAACGTGTATTTGTGCTATTACTGTGATTTAAGATCTTATAACCTATGTACTTCGAACTCTAGCCTCATAAAGAGACTAGAGGGGTGTGTTTAGTAATAAATACATATATTTTGAATACATACCTGGTGTGGTGCTCTTTCATTTGGTCACTCAAGAGATTATAGACTGGTAAAACAAGCTGCTTTACATTCCTTCAAGACTTAGCCTGAAGGCTGCTCTCCACAGCTACCACTAGGATAGCTTTCAATAAGGTTGTCTTTGACCTACCTACCATAAGAGTCGATTTGGACTGGTGCAAGGTGCCCACTATAATTAGTGGACAGCATATGCCAGGCCAACTTCTCACAGCGATCCTCTTTAGCGCACGGTCACATTGCAAAGTCATTTCCACAGTAGCAGACATCAAGGGCAGGTTTTTAGCAGTCCGAGTTCAATGGGGAGACACGCACATGACAATAGGGTCGCTATATGCCCCAAATGAACGGCAAGAACCCTTCCTACGACTAGCACTCTCTGAGGTACTTGCCTCGCCGGATGCAGCACTCTTGGTGGGAGGTGACCTGAACGTGGTAATGGATTCCGCGATGGACAGATCAGAGCAAAGGGCGCATCAAACGGGAGCACTGTCTCAGGGAGGGAGGCAGTGGTTATCTGACTGTGGGCTGAGCGATTTGTGGCGTACAATACACCCGAATACACGGGACTACACTTACTACTCTGCAGCGCACAAAACCTATGCACGATTAGATCACTTTTTAGCCTCTTCCGCACCACGCTCTGCCTTGCACACGGCGGAGATCACTCCCCGTTCCCTTTCGGATCACGCCCTCATTTCAGTACAATTAACCTCTCATGGTGCGCGCTTCTCACCGTCGGGCTGGCGTCTTCGCGACTCTCTTCTACACTCCGAGGAGGTCACTGATAGAGTCCGGACCGCTATTGTACACTACCTAGCCGACAATGATCTCCTGGGCACTCCACTTGTGGCAATTTGGGAAGCCTTGAAACTAGTGGCGCGGGGCGAATTTATTGCGATTGCGGCTTCCTTTGCGCGGCTACGCAGGGAAAAGCGTGCAGAACTGGAGAAGGAGGTGGGAGAATTAAAAGCAGTTCATAAGAGGACTGGAGCCCCCAGAGTCTGGAGGGAATTGGAAACACGGCGGCGTATGCTAAAACACCTAGATTTAGACAGGGCAGAATATGCCCTCCTGCGACTGCGACATAAATTCTATCTCAGTGGGGACAAGGGAGGGAAAATGCTAGCGCACAGATTGCGAGCGCGTACACAGATGACCGCGATCCAGGCGATTCGAGACCGGGACGCGGCGGAGAATACCACAAACACCCTCATTGCTGACACCTTTCGCCAGTTTTATCAAAGCCTTTATACCAAGGGGTCCACTAATTCCCATAACATAGGGGAGTACTTGAACTCCTGCGATATTACTCCTCTGGTTAAATCATCAGCGGACACATTGGACTCTGTTATTCGAATAGAGGAAGTCATCTCGGCGATTGCTCGCTTAAAACCGGCCAAATCCCCAGGCCCAGATGGCTTTTCTGCACTGTTTTATAAAACATTCTGTGTGGAGCTGGCTCCCCTTTTAACGAGGCTTTTTAACTCTTTCCTTGAAACCAAGGAAGTGACGCCCACTATGTCGGAAGCGGTTATTTCTGTCATCCTTAAACCGGGAAAGGATCCTAAGGAGTGCGGGTCATACCGGCCCATCTCCCTCCTTAACGTCGACGCAAAGCTATTTGCGAGCATACTAGCAGCGCGTCTCGGTCCCTTGATGGACGGCCTGATTGATCCGGATCAAGCCGGTTTTATCCCGACACGGCAAGGAGGGGATAACACCAAACGACTTCTCCATCTCCTAGACTACATCCACCGGTCACGTACGCAGGCCTTCTTCCTCTCTATTGATGCGGAGAAGGCCTTCGACCGAGTCGACTGGAACTATTTGTTTGAAGTCTTACGGGCTTTCGGATTCGGCGATAACTTTGTCCGGTGGGTACAGTGCCTATATGCCTCCCCTAAGGCTGCAGTGCGAGTTAACGGGTGTAAATCGGCCCTGTTCCCCATTGCCAGGGGCACGCGGCAGGGATGTCCCCTGTCTCCGCTGTTATTCGCGCTCTACATGGAGCCCTTTGCCCAACGCATACGATCTAATCCAGACGTGGTGGGTATCAAATTTGGCGCTGACACACAAGATGAGTTTGTACGCTGACGATGTTATCCTCACACTCGTGCAGCCCCAGTCGACCCTAAGACATTTGTCGAGAGAGCTCCACGCTTTTGGAGAGGTGGCGGGATTCAAAGTTAATTTCTCTAAATCGCAAATTCTTAATGTTTCGATCCCCGAAGCTGAGATACAGGACCTACAGCAGGATTTCACCTTCCACTGGGCCCCCAACGACATAACGTATCTGGGTGTTCGCCTGACCTCATCCATTACCAAAATTACGGCCCTTAACTACAAGTTATTGTTGGAACAAACGACCAAGGCACTGTCTGCCTGGTCCAGTCTTAACCTGACATGGTACGGGAGATTAGCGGCAGTGAAAATGACGGTGCTCCCACGCATCCTATATTTATTTCAGATGCTTCCGGTAGCCCCCCCTCCGGGCACCCTTTCGAAAATTACAAGGGCTTCTAACCAAATTTCTATGGGATAATAAAAAACCGCGACTTGCGCTATCCCTAGTAACCTCTCCGAAGGCTAGCGGTGGACTCGGCTTCCCTCTGGTGAGTGCATACTATCAGGCATCTTGCCTTCGCTATATCACGGAATGGAATAGGCCCTTGTCCAGTAAGCACTGGAACTTCATGGACCAAACTGTGGCTGGATGTAATATCTGGCGTGAGCTGTGGCTCCCGCGTAAACACAGGGCCTGGGGCCTATACTCCTCTCCGGTTACATCGCCGACACTTAAGGTGTGGGATCAGTTGGCGCGCCAAAGGGGGTGGACTACGTTCCCCTCCCCTATGACTCCTATCGTAGATAATCCTGATTTCCCACCAGGTTGTGCATCGCCAGTCTTTCACCGTTGGAGGGAGGAAGTGTGTAAACGGGTGGGTTCGCTCTTTGACCTAGAAGGCTTGATTCCCTTTCTCCAATTGCGCACAGAGCACTATGATCTACCTGAATCAGACGCTTTCCACTACTCACAGCTTGCACACTGGGTGACGCAGCCCTCGCACTTGGCACACATGTCCCGCCCCTTGACGACATTTGAAAAGTGGCTGGTCTATAAGAAGGATGACCGTAAACTCATTTCTGAACTCTACGCTATGATCATTGCACGTCCCCAGTCACAACGCACAAGAGCACAGGTCCGATGGGAGACTGAATTAGGTCGACCTCTAACACAGAAAGAATGGGAACACATCTTTTACCGGGCGCATCACACAGCTTCCAATTCCGCGGGGGCGGAATCTGCATATAAAGTGGTTACTTATTGGTATTATACTCCAGAGCGCATCAAAACATGGGATAGAACTAAGTCAGACCTCTGCTGGCGGGGGTGTGGCCTTACTAGCTCCTTGGTGCATTTGCTGTGGCATTGCCCGAAACTGGTGCGATACTGGACAGCAATTCTCGATGACCTTGATGCAGCGTTTCAGATTACATTTCCAAGAAAGCCTGAGCACACACTACTGGGACTTCCTCACACAGGGGCCTTCCCCTTGCGATCACTGAGGGGTAAGCAAATAGCCTTGGCTTTGCTGGCAGCACGGCAGGTGCTGTTGGCGCAGTGGGGATCCACATCAATGCCGGATCCGAGCGATTGGATCCGGAGGCTTTGGCATCTTTTAGCGATGGAGCGTATTTCGCTCCGTGTAGAGGGGAAAGGATCGGAATATGCCGAAATATGGGCCCCATTCTTGCAGCTTCTTACCAAAGACATGAGGGAGGTGACATGCCCGAAATATTTACAAATACTACAACTCATTCCACTGACGCCGCCAGGTTCCTCTGTTAAGTAATGCGAAGGATACTAGCCAGGGATTGATAGTTAGGAAGAGGAAGAACAATAGGTCCTGAACTGATGCGGAGGGAGGGGGGGATAGGGGGGCTAGGGCGGTAGGGTTGTTTGTGTTTTTCTTTTTGGTTACAATTTGTTCTCTAAAAGTGGTATCTCAGATAAGTGCCTTATCATCGTGCTAAAGACTGCATATTATCGCGGGGTCGGCCCCTGGGGTGTAGACCTGAACGCTGTGTACTGTTTTTAAGAGTATGCTCTGCCGGCGTCCTGATGTAGGCAGCTAAGCTGTGTATTATGGCTCTTCTACCACGTAATAAAAATGATTGATTCCTAAACCATCTGGCCCGTGGTTGGAGGGCTCAGGTCAGGAATACCCCTCCTGCCTGTGCGCACAGTGGGCTCACCTACTAACATAACATTCCTCCTTTATTTCAGACAAACACAACAGTACTAAATCACTGGCTGTTGATCATGACCAAAACGTTTTCAATATGAAGAAAAGTGAGAGATGGAAAGAGGAGAAAAAGACATAATATACCAAAATTCAGGTCAAAACAAAATCCTTCAAACGAGAAGATCTCGCAGGACAGGGCTGTAGATGGTATCTCTCCGTCCCTTGGGGAATGACTCCTTCTCTTGCTTCTTCTCGCCTTGTCAGCTGTGGACCATGACGGGGCTTGATTCCACCGAAGGGCAGATTCCAGTCTCTGGAGAGTGGAATCTGTAGATTTGGAATTTCTAGTTGGGGAAGTATCATCATCATCATTCCCCACTTCACTTCCAGAGGTTGCAGAGAGACCCTTTATGGGCTGGTTCACAGGAGCTTGATAGTATTTGAATCAAGACACATTCTTGTGATGGTTTCTCCCGCTTTCTGAGCAGTGATCATTGTTTCTTTCACTGACTGAACTCGCCATGGATCAATCTCAGAAGGAAGCATGAACTAACTTTGTGGATGCCTATTCTTTACCATCACTAGATCTCCAACCACAATGGAACTTTGTTTGGCTGTACGGATTCGAAACATAAGATCATTTTGGATCCGACACGGTTGCAGTTTTTCAGCAACGTGTTTCTGCATGGTTGATGGCTTGTCCATTTGGGGAATGATATCACCCACTGCTCGATTCACATACAGGGACTTGGGTCATCGAGTGAAGTGAAAGGCGGTATTCTCAGAGAAAAGTAAATAGGGCGCATTCCGTATTTTGTCCGTGGGCCAGAGCGATCCTAAGCACCTTGTTTAAAGTGCTTGTGGCCAACAGGGTGTGGCTTTCCTATGATGAATGCCTCAAGACTGCAAGTATTGTGTAAATTCATGACTGGTGAATGGTGGACCATTGTCAGTGTGCAGTTCTTTGAAAAGCCCGTGGGTGGCCATGATTTTTTTCCAGCCGAGGAATGGTTACACTTGCTGCCGTCAAATCCATGACCTCAACTTCTGAATACTTTTTTAAAAAGTAATCTATGACCACCAGCATGTGTCTCCCATCTGGGAGGCTTCCAAAATTGGCACTGGTTCTCTGCCAAGGAAATGGTGGAATATCTTCAGTGAGGATTGGAGCTGGCGGTTCAACCGGTCCGGCCGCCTGACACAATGGGCACTAGTGAACTGTTTGTTCAACATGGTTGTCTAAGTTCGGAAACCTAACCTTACATCTCAGTTGGGACTTCGTCTTGACAATTCCTTGATGAGCCAAGTGAGCAAGAGCCACCACTCGTTGTTATAGAGCCCCGGGAACCATTAAACGGGAGCCTCTCATGAGACAGCCTTCAGGGGACACAGCCAGATCTGTGCATATATTGTACAGGGAAGCTAATGCTAATCTTGCACCATTTTCTGGGGGATACCTCTGAGGTAGCCAACTTGAGACACGCGTCGGCAGCTGTAGCCTTCACAATCTCCTCTAGAGAAATGGGTGGTGGTTTAGACCAGCCTGGCATATTCCTCTATTTCTTCGGCATCCGATTCTTCTTCTTCAGTAGCCGGCCTTGCATGCCTTGAGAGATAATCAGCTGGATTTTGGGTCCCAGGACAATTGACCACCGTGAACGGATATTCCTGTAATTGCAAAATCAATTTTTCAATTCTCGGCGGAGGTTTTGAGGACAGCCCCATAAATAGTGGGATCAAAGGCTTGTGGTCCGTGTGAACAACAAAAGGTTGGCCATAGAGGTAGAGATGAAAATGGCTCCAGCCCAAGTGCACTGCAATAGCTTCCTTTTTGATGTGGGAATAACTTTGTTCCATGTCTGTCAGTGCGGGGCTGGCATACGCCACTGGAGCCCATTCCCCATTGCTCTGCCTTTGCGATAGCACTGCCCCAAGGCCTGTGGGACTTGCATCTACTGACAATTCAGATTCCCAGACAGGATTGAAATATACCAGGATGCTGTCAGATGATCACGCTTATTTTGTTGCTTGGAAAGCTCCTTCCTGATCAGGCCCCCATTTACAGACGGTCTTGGTCTTTGTCAGCGCTCTCAAGGGGCCTGTGAGGTCGGTCAGGTTTCAAATGAAACGTTCACAGTATGTGACCATACCTAAGAAGCTTCACATGGCCGTGACAGTGGTGGGTGCCGAAGCTGACTGGATGTCCTGGACATTGGCTGGATCAGGTAACACTCCATGCTGAAAAAATCTGTATCCAAAAAAGCTATTTCCTTCTGGAGGAAGGCACATTTTTCACAGTGTAAATTCCTAGGGCAACTCAGAATAAATACAACACTAAATTATAACATTTCTATTATATGAAGAGACGCAGGCAAAAAAATATATATTTTAAAAATACAAAAATAAATCTTTCTTGAAAATGTTATATTAAATATATATTCAAAAAATACAATCTTAAAACGGACCACAAGCACACCACATCCATGTCATCATTCATACTAAGCAGTCATCATGCATACATCACAGGCACAATAAACACCTGAAATGGTTGCGATTCAAAACATTATATACATAGTCAGAAGTTGTATATTGCCATTATGATATTGATTTCAACACTTTTACTCGATGAGCCTGAGATGCAGGCTTTTGGTTCCTAAATTTGTATCTGTTTCATAGAGTGGCTGTAACTCCAGATAATTTCCTATGCACGTTTCGGCATAAAAATGCCTTCTTCATGAAAAGCCACAGCAGATACAGGCAATATCTGTAAATACAAAGAACAATTGTATGCTGTCTCTCCTGACATCACATTATACATGAGATAACTACACATATAGTTA
Source organism: Calotriton arnoldi (assembly GCA_963921515.1). Taxonomy (NCBI): domain Eukaryota; kingdom Metazoa; phylum Chordata; class Amphibia; order Caudata; family Salamandridae; genus Calotriton; species Calotriton arnoldi. The sequence goes on from CAWUFW010001837.1 coordinate 237,461, forward strand.
TTGCTTCGTATTTGGTAGTCCATCACCTCAGAGAAAAGCAAAAGAGCAAATCACTTAGATAAGTAGCCCCATCATACCAGTGGTAAAGGAGCATGCAGAATTGAATGTGAAAATCACAAAGATGTGATTGCATGCTACAAATACTAAAAGTGCCAAGAGAACACCCACACAAATAGTTAAAATATCCTATATATGTGCCCTTGCGTCATGCGATGTTCGTTAAAAATATCATTACCATATACTGCGGAAACTGTCCGCCTGGACACAACAAATACGCGATGTCCTACTTGAAAGGGAAACATGCCCTGGTCTTCTATGTGGGACAAAAGAAAGAATGAAATTAAGGTGTCTGATATTGTAATGTTTCCATGCTGTAGGCATATTTGACGTACAGGAGTATATTTACCATTAAAGTGGACAGGGTCCACTTAAAGGCTGTCTTTGTAGTGTTTTTTTAAAAACGAATTCGGTAGCCAGTTTCTTGAAACCTTCTTACATGGAACAAGAAAACAGACATCGGAGTCCTGGTACATATGTAGCCTAATGACCTAAACAGGCTTCTACAGAGAGATTCCAAACGAGATTCCAAAAAAGATCACCACAAAGACTTTTAAAGGCTAACAGCCAAAGGCAGTTCAAACAGTGATAGGCACCATCATGTAGATAGAAAAAACGGACTCTTTAAGGTAAAGGAGATTAGAGCTAATGTGAGGTCACAACAGAAAAAATAACGCAAAAATACCGTCAAGTTGAAAAGGAACATGGGTTAAAGCTACTGAATAGCAACAGATAGAGAAGACATACAAAATCACGATGCATAAAATGGAATCCAGCGTCGCAATGAGATGGAATACTATGCGGTACGATAAAGGCTATGTACGAGTATAAACCCGGACTTACCGTTGTGTCTATCCGGATGATTAAGCTCTCTGACTCCGGCTCCTACAATGAGGTATTCGATATGCCTCGAGTCAACCACGCCGAATGTTGATAGATGCAACACGTGTGGTACAGGAAGCCGGATGATTCGGTGCAGCCGCCGCGATTGGAAATGGTTTAGAAATAGTCAGACGGGAATCATGTGACAAATCACATGTTTCCGTCTGCCGCTTGGGATCGTAGTTTGATTCCAAAGCTGGTTGGTCTACGTGGCGGCCACTTTTCTCAATGGACTGTGAGACCATTGTCTCTCAGGCATTGGAACGTGTCTCTTCGGCGATCAAGATGTTCTTCCAGCATAGGGGCATGTGCTAAAATATCATCACTGACATTTCGGACCACTTCATGGCCAGCCAACACTCCTTATCGTGTCTTGAAAGACATCGGCTGCGCTCAAATTTCCGAAGCTAAGGCGCTTGTATCTTCTGAGATCCACATGAGTGGAGAACGTCGTGATGGCCTGTGACTCTGGGTCCAGCAGTAGCTGGTGATCGCTCGTAAATCCATCTTTGAGAACCACTGGGAATCACTCACTCTGCTACGATGTCCTCCAAGGTGGGCGTCAAGTGACATCTCTCTTAATGGCTTGATTAGGTAGGAGCATGTCAACCCATATCCTAACTTCTCCGGGTTGTTTGGGTTTTTGTGCTAACACAATTGGGGATACCCATGGAGTTGGACCATCAACCCTCTTGATGATGTCGGCCTGTTCCACTTTAGTCAGTTCTTCTGCCACCTTCGGTCATAGGTGGAAGGCTACCCTGTGGTGTTTCAGTGCAACAGGTTGGACCGAGTTGTCAACATGAAGATGGATCATGTGGTCTTTGAGGCATCCTATCCCCTCAAACAGAGGTGCGAATTTTGCCGGCAGGCCATCCACACTTTCCTGATGCACGCTGAAGGCAAAGGCAACAAGCTGCAGGCGCTCTGCGGTTCGGCAGCTCAGGGCATTCTTGGTTACCTTATTGTGAAATACACTTTGGCACGAGTGGAACGAGATTCATGAGCAATTTCCACAGTGCACACTCAGGCCAATGGGAGTGGAGTTGTGGACCCATATGCAAACACCTACATAGAGATGCGGCGCAGTGTGGGTTGTGTAGGGAAAGCCTGCATCACGGTTTGTGCCATAATGTTGATGGATGCTCTGTATCAATCAATGCCTGTACCTGATATCCTGCGAGGAGTACACTGCATTTCGGGACACGTTTTCTAGGATATATGTTGCATGGCATGTATGACATTGACTGCCCCTTCAACGTCATCATTCATCCATGTCTTCCTCATCCTCCAGGACATTCGATGCGTGCATAGCATTGACGGGCTTCGTCTTCTGTCCCTTCTGGACCGTGGATCAGCACATTTTTGCAAAATAGTTCGGTTTGTTGCATGCCAAGCACCTGTTCCTATGGGCTGGACATGGCCCTTGGTGTGGGTAAGAACCACCACATCCATAGCATGTTTTGGGCACAGGATTAGAGTTGGCGCACATTTTCTTCTTGTCAGGGTTTCCGGCAGTGACAGCATTGACAGGTTCCGTCTTTATTTGGCAGTTGTAACGCTGCTCACACTTTGGACAGTTCTTTTGACCTACCCATCATTAGCATATCCACCATAGGCATTCCAGGGACCTGAAGAATGCATTCCCTCAGCTTTACCGAGATGAACCCCTAAATGAATGGGCCCGTATTTCATCGTTTTCGTCAGGTAGAGTGCAGGTGCTAGCCAGATCTTTGAGGCAGATAAAGAAGGCATCCACTGACTCATCAGATTGTTGTCTCGCTTGACACAGTAGGAAACGTTCGTAGTCTGGGTTCGCAAGTGGCTCGAAATGACCAGTTAATGCTTGTTTCAGTGTGCCATACGTGAACCGGAGGTCCTGCCTCCATGACAGACTTTCCTAACTTGTGGATAGCTGCACCCCCTAAGTGCAAAAGCATTGGACAACGTCTGTCATTTTCTAGGGCCACTGCTGCAAAGTACGTCTCCAGGCACTCCACCCATTCTTTCCATTTTGACGCTTGAGCAGATGGGGGACCATCGACTATGAAGGTGTGCAGACAAAATAGCGAGTTGGAAATTTCGAACTGCAGAAATGTCTAGTCCTAAATATCGGCAATGAGAAATATCGACAGCAAGAATATCGTGGTCAAGAATATTGATTTGAAGGTAAGAAATATCGTTTTTAAAAATATAGAAGTCAATAATATAGTTTGCAAAAATATAGTTGTTAAAAATATCGATTTTTTAATTAGTGTTATGTATTTTCGTATATATTTTAAATGTATGTGATGTATTTTTTTGTATAAGTATTGTTTATGTTTTTTTATATGTATTCCATTTTTAGTAGCTATCAATTTTATTTTAATAAAATTTTGCGTTTTTCAGTTCCGTAGCGGGTTGTGGGTTTATAGGGGAATAAGGGTGGGAAGTAATTTAATTATAAAAAATGAATGATTTATTTATTTATTAATATTTAATTGAGATGTTATAGTGTTAATTGTGGGAAGTAATTTATTTTTAATTAATTAGTTAATTAATATTTTATTAATTGAAAATTAAATAGGGAAATTGTGTAATTAATTTTAGGTGCGGGTTGTGGGGTTTATAGGGGTAAAGGTGGTAAGTTAATTAATTTTTAGGTGTTTTAATTTGTTTTTTAATGAATATTTATTTAATCGATAATTATGTTTATTATGGAAGTACATTTTATTTTTAATTTAGATGTGGGTTGTGAATTGGGTGGTGTTATAGGGTTGGATGTAAATAAAATAAATGTAATAATGTTTTTGTTTATAAATAATTTCTATCTAAAATTATTTGTTTGAAAAATATTTTTATTTTTTATTTAATATATTTGTAGGTATTTCAGTTATGTATTTAACATTATATGTTTTTTTTTTTTAAATTTATAATATTAAATATATTTGTATTTTAATTTTTAACATTTATATATATTTTTTAATTTATTTTTCAAATATTTTTTGTTGATATTTTGTTTGTTTTTAATTTTGAATTGACTGCAGTGGGAATAGTAGTTTTTATCCCTCCACAATCCAACACTTTCCCTATTTTTACACTCATTGGACTGGGAATAGTAAATTTTACCCCTCCGCTATCCAACACTTTCCCTACTGTTGCACTCACTGGAGTGGGAATAGTAATTTTACCCTCCACTATCCAACACTTTTCCTACTGTTGCTTTGATTGGAGTGGGAAATTTAAGTTTAAATATTTTTAAATAGTTTAATGTTTTAATTAATTATAGAATGTTTCTTTAACATAAATGTTATGGGTGTATATATATATATATATATATATATATATATATATATATATATATATAATTTGTTACATTTTTATATATTTTTTAAATTATAAAATACATTTAAATTGATAGTAATATATATAATATTATATGTGTTTAACTTTACTTAAAGTTTGTTATTTTTGTCAAATGTATATTAAATCTATTTTTTTTAAATTAATTTTATTTAATATTTATTTTATATGTACATAAAAACGATATTTTTACATCTATATTTATGCCATCGATATTTTTTTTCAATATGTTTGTACTTACCTTTCTAAATATAGGATGTCGATATTTTTGACATCTATATTTAGGACTCGATATAGTGGTATGGGGATGTTTTGGGTGTTGATATTTTGTCAGTGAACCACTATGAATGGCTCAATAGGAGGTATGGCAGTCATGATGGGTAATAGTCGCTGCTAGTGTTTTATTTATTTTTTTATTTGTTGTTTGAGGCACCAGGGTATTTGAATTGGGGAACCCCAGCGTACACTGCCCTCCTCCTCACGACAACCAGTAAGAGACCAATCCCAGAGTTGCAGGCAGCGTTGCACGCAGTATTGCAGGATTGCCCAGGTATTTTGAGGTCAGTATTGCAGGCAGCATGTACATGTGAAAAAGAAAAAGCATGCCAGGAGAGCCAACATGGAGAACCAATATAGAGCAGGCATAAATGGTACCTCCACGGAACCTAGGGACCTTTCCCAGAGTAACAGGCAGAATGACAGGAGCATGTACTTGTGGCCTCCCAACATAGAAGACAAGGAGTACTTGCCGTGAAACTTGGCCTCCCAGCAGAGAAGAAGGAAGTCTTTGTTCCTTTGGATAGAAAGCTCACTTCGCACAGGCAGCCGATGTGGCCACTGGCTCTAGGACGCCTCCCAGAGGGTCTGTGACGTCAGCGGCAAAACTGATGATCAGGGCCGACAGCAGGAAAAAACAGCCGGGACCATGGCGCTGCACTCTGCAGATAGGCAGCTCGCCGACTTACTGAGGGGGCGGGCACAACCGCAGCGGAAGGCCGCCTGAGACAGCCGTGGGAGTCTGTGGGACCGCAGGGAGCGGACCGGCCATCGGGCAATACACCAGGGGAAAGGAACATTCCCGGGAGCCGCTGCAGAGATGAAGAGGGCAGTGGGAGGCAATCGGCAGAGCTGGAAAGGTTACGAGGTGAGGCAGCAGGAATTGACCACCTCATTCACAAGTTGTGTTCAAAGGTCAGCAGGCCTACGGTCGGGCAGCACTGTTAAGGTAGAAATTAACCCCGGACACTAGATTTGGTTATTAAGCCACGAGGTGCGTGTCTCGGGCACCTTTATTCCCTCGCCTAAACCATCTGGCCCGTGGTTGGAGGGCTCAGGTCAGGAACACCCCTCCTGTCTGTGCACACAGTGGGCTCATCCACTAATATAACAATTCACACTCTGAAGTAACTCTTCCTTGTTGTTACATCTGTGAAGAGTGCATTATCTGCAACCAGTAGTCGAAGTGAGGGGGGGGGGGGATCTGAGGGGCACAATGTGCCATTACTTTTTTAATTTTAGAAAAACTGTTCCTCTACTTTCAAATCCGATGGGACAGTAAATTCTGACAGGTTGAAATGCATCAGTTAAAAAGTAGGACAGGGAGTCTCCGGTGTTGTGAAACCTAGGAAGGGGCAGATAGCTTAACAAGTTTTCTTGCCAGGGTGCCTGCTAGAAATGTAAATGTACACATTGGTTAATCAGCAAATGTTTAGGGCGCTTGGAAGCGGTAATGGCTTTAAATCGATAGAATCACTTGAAGCTTCCTGAAGACACACATTAATTCTTTTTCAGTTGTACTGTAAAGGGATCTACCAGCTTGGCTCAGAGATGTTTTAAGGCATGGGCAAAGTGGGCTCTGGCCCAGGGCCCCAATCTTTCAGGGGGCCCCCTGATACATCCGGCTCTGTCTTTCATACAGTCCTGCCCTGATGACTTTGAATACTTTTTAAACCTAGATTGTTTTAAATACCATTTTCAATATGTGGGATTCTATTTAAGACTTTTTCCATAAAAATAGTTCCTTTTATGGGAAATGGCAGTAGGTCAAAGAGATTATCTGCAATATTATTAGGGAGCTGCAGCTATATTACAATATCAAAAACACACATCACTGTCCCTTAATTTTGAACAAAAACACATTTTGAATTTGGACCAGTCTGCCTGTGCAGTGTCAGTGACCTGGCTTCAGAGGGCATGAAAATTCTGAAATTGGATCATAAATTCAAAGATGTTATGAACAGGGGCCCCCAAAATATGATTAGCCCAGGGCCCCCAGAATCCTTAAGATGCCCCAGGCTAAGCTGTGAAGTATGTGCTATTAAAAGACCATTATAAAAAATACTGCACTACATACAGTCTGGGTATTATTAAAATCTAAATTTTGAAGCACTTTTTTATCTGCATCCATTTTGTAGCAGCCTATATTATACTGTGTGTAATGGAAGTTTAAAATAATGACTTAGGGCCCGATTCCGATCTCGTTCGGAAAGCATCCCTACCGAATCAGATCCGGAATGCTTTCTGTACGACTCGGAGCGCTGGAGTCTGACCGAGCGAGTACGATGCATCCGTATGCTGACTGACTCGGTTCGCTCGGACTCCCATTGAACTCTATGAGAGCCTGTATACCGAACGTGTACACAGGCTCCTACAGCAAAAAAGGGTGGGTGAAAAGCGTACACCCTGTGGCGGGCACCCCATGTTGGCCGCCACACTGTGCATGCTTGGATCGGGGGGGACCCATAGGCACCCCCTGTGACCGATTCGGAGGGCCCCGGGTGAAGGAGAGCCTGCTACGGCCCCCCAAAGTCCGATTCCCACATCCTTTTCATCTCGCGGAGACAGTCGATACGGCTGCGAACGAGTCGTATGGACAGGATCAGGTATGGAAACGATTCGGTCGACGCGGACGAGATCTTCGCATCGTACTTGGTCGTTCGGAACTGTGTACGATTCGGTCGGAAACAAGGGCTACAAATCGGATCCGGGAAAGCCGAGTCCGGAGGCCTTCCGACCAACATCAGAATCAGGCCCTTACATGTTCAAAGTGCTTTCTCTCACATACCGGGATCTTGTAGCACTAAACATACACATCACTATTTTCCACTGCACCAAACAGGATTAATTTCAGTCACTCTCTGGTGCAGTGCATTAGCTGATAGACGTTTCATAATGCACAATGGTGCTTTTACCACTGATTAACATAGCTTGTATTTTATTTTAATTGAATCTGTGCGTTATTTTATATGTAGTTACTTGAAGGTGAAAGACAGAAAAAAAGTTATTAAATATTTTGGTATTTAGCCATGCCTTTGACCACGTCCCCCACGCCCACTCACTCCGTCCCCATTGCGCACAGCATCACAGTTCCTATACTTTTTTTAATGCACTTTTAATGCACTTCGACTATTGTCTGCAACACATTTCTATGATGCACACACTTTTGTTAAAGCATTATTTTGGCACATTTTACATTTCCTGGTGTGTGATGGCAAACAGTGTGACAATATTTGTTAAATCATTCGTCCAAAATAAAAAGTGCTTCAGTTTCCTATTCTGCACTTCTACTGAATGCAGCCTGTTGTGTCCTATTTTCTATGACCTGTTTCCACTTACTGCTTCATGCTTTCGCAGCCGTTTTGACATTTATTGTTTCTGTGAGCTGAGTCCATAAAGTTAATAATATTCCTCATCCTATTCATTCTCACAAACATGAAGTGTAACCCATCTCTTGCGTTTTTCAATATGCTTGCTGAACCCTCCATGTGATGGAACTCCTGGATAAAATTATTTGATAATGATTTAATTGTTATGTCTGGCAAAAACTTTACTGCTGAAAGCAGGGGCGGCTCCTCCGCAAAGGCGGAGGAGCATCGCCCCACTGCTCTGTGAGCAGGTCAAAAAGGAAAAAATAAAATAATAATAATGCATTGTTATTATCATTTTTCCCATCATTGCTCAGCTGGTTAGGGGAGGGGCGGTGCTGGGCTGTCACAAAGGGAGGAGTGGTGAGCACTCTCTTAAGTGCGCATGATTGTTTGGCTGGCAGTCTTGGGCCGGCCAAACCATCATGCGCACTTGGCATGTTCTCCACCGGGCTGTAATGGAAAGCCTGGGTGAAGAACAGACCCAGGGTCCCAGTCCCCATCTGAACGTCGAACCACAGCACTCAGACCAATCAAGACGCTGCTATCAGCAGCGTCGTGATTGGCTAGGGGAATCTGGAAGCCTGGGTGCTTCCCGTTCCGGCTTCCTCCACCTGGAGTCCTGGAAGCGGGCGAAGAGGACCAGGCAGGTAGGTAAGTGATTTTTAATTTTTTTTCCATCTCCCCCACGACCAACCCCCCACCGCTGTTAAGTAGCAGCCGCCACTAGCTGGAAGAAATAAATCGCTATTATTAAATCTGCTTGGTAAAGAAGCTTAAAACATATTTGAACATTTACCTCCGTGTCAACTTCCCCCTGGTTCATCTTCTGGGGACTAGGGGGGGTATTATAGACTTAAGTTACAATTTAAGGATGAACCTCATATCGTCATGGAAAGGCACAAATTCTATAAGTATTCAGCTACCTAATGAACCTATTGATTTATGCGCCAGCTTTACACATTTTATTTTCTTTGTGTTAATTTGGCAGTACGCTTAATTTATATATAAGGGATCAAATTGTGCATTGTTTTAACAAAAGAATTCAGGAGCAACTGTTGAGACATCGCAACCCTTCATTAAAAGAAAATACTGACATTGCTGAAAGTGCTGAAGTTGCTATTTGTTCTATCAAAGCAAAGCAATGTCGGAGCATAAAAATCTCAATGAAGAAGTTTGTTTAATCAAACGCAAAAACACTACTGAGAAAAAGGATAAAAATTTGGATAAATGTAAGGAAAGGGACAATCCATGTAAACTTCAGTCTTCAAAGGGGTCTGGTACAGTGCAGTCTGTCCGCAAGTGCTTGATGTGGTCTGCGCTCTCATTTAGCTAATTTAAAACTTTGTCCAGCTTTAGGAAAAGAATATATGAAATGCAAAAAGATAGATCATTTTGCCTCTGTTGGTAACAATGGTTTAAGGAAGGTCAACATAATTCAAGACGAAGAAGAGGACTATGATTTAGCCGTCAATATGAATCTCAACATCTGTGTTCAACAAGACACTTTAGAAAAACCCACACTTTATACTCATGATTCATATAAAAATATTTCTGTTATTGAAACATGTCCATTCAAAGATTGATTCAGAATCATATGTACCCCCCAATGTGAAATTGTTATTGATAATGTGGTTATTTTGGAATTAGTTGACTCTGGTTTTCCGTATACTGTTATTTTTGAAATTTTTTGGGCAAATAACTGGATTGATGTTACCATATTTGAAACAGATATTAAGGCTTTTTCATATTGTGGTAATACCATTGACCTACTTGGATTTTGTATTGCAGATATTCAATTTAAACAGAATTCATGTCATGGCAAACTGTATATTCCCATCAGAAACAGAATTTATTAGGATTTAGACATCAAGGCTATTAAACAATGACTTTTAACCCCTTAACTGCTGGGCCTCCGCCCCCGCCCAGCATAGTGCTGAGCCCATGTTTGGCTATTTGGGGGAATTCGTTCTCAAGCCTCAATAACATGTTGTCCACATAAGGTATCCATGCCAAATTTGTATCCTTATTTTCCAACATCGTGGTGATTCTAAAGGTACCCAGGGTTTGTGGATTCCCCTGGAGAGGACTGAGGAAATAGTCAAAATATAGCAAAGGTTTGATTATTTTGGGGGTTGGGGGGTAGGGATAAAGTGCTCTGGATAAAAGGGTCAGATTTTTTTCATAAAAATGTCATCAACGAATGGCTTGCTATGCTAAAGCCACCACCTTTCTAGCTTTCAGGAACATGCAAAGCTCAATCAAAAAACTTAATTTTTTACCAACGTTTTGGGCATTTTTCACTTTTTCTATTTTGTGTGCTTTCAAACTACTCCCAGTTTGTGGTGGAAACCAGTTTGAAACCCATGGGTGACTCAGGAAAGCTATATATTTTTCAAATTCAGCAAGGGGTCATATGTGTAGATCCCTCAAGGTCTTCCTAAAGAAGCTAAGTGTTGAAATAAACAAATATTGAAAGCAAGAAGGTAAAAACACCCATTTGTGACCATGCATTCATCAGTAACTTTTTGTCACAATGGCCAATTTACAAAAGCAATGTACCATTACGTTTGCTAAGCCCTTGTGGTTGTGGGGATATATAGGGTTTGTAGCTTCTCCAAGAACCCGAGGTTCTTGGAGAAAAGCCAACAACTGAGCTGCACCGTACAATGGTTTTTCATTGTATACTGAGTAAAGACCATTTCATATGGTGAAATATGTAGAGTCAAAAATAGGTCTCAATGTATTGTATGTATTTCTGAAATGGGCACAATATGGAATTTAGGAGCGTTGGTTATTTGTACATCTCTGAATTTGTGGGTATATGTACGAGCTTAAGATTTATAGGGTATTTTTCAAAATGTCTTCTTTCTTACACACTCACTTACAATTGGAAGGCACAAATGCAGCGAAACCCAATGAGTAATATTGAATATATCCCATTACTCTCTGCTCCCACGTCTTCTGATAAAAAAGGTAGTAACTTGTACAGGTAGGCCTACTGTCTGCGACAGGAAATGGTCCAAAACGCAAAATAGATAAATCACATTTTTCCAATCAAAACTGACCCTTTTTTTTGCAAATGGATAGCTGTGCATTTTGGTCCCTAGCTTGGCTGGCACCTAGGGAAACCTAGATATCAAAATGAGAATGGATCACTTGACCTGAGTAACCAGGGTTTTATAAAATTCGTGCAGTGTACCGATAAAAAACCCTCATTTACGTACAAAAGTCGGAAAAGCGGTATATCTTGATTATCCGCCCTGCTCTTAAAAACGTGTCAGCATCATCATAGGGTTAGTTTTTGTATGCTTCCTCCATCCGGAGGAAAACCACTGGCTATTGCAGTAGTGATCAAAGAAAGGTGAAAGTGTTTTTAGTGAAGTGAATCTCAAAAATGTTAAAAACTCGTAGACCCCGATTTGTAAAATTTAATCAATCTGGGTTCGAGATATATTAAAATCTGTGTCGTGCGTGGGAAGACTAGTTAGTGGTCTAACGCACTGTGAGTGTCCATAAAAAAGTCGACATGTTTCAGCCCCAGTGATTGCCCCTGTGGGTCAAGTGGGCTTTCTTCAGGACCTAAAAAGAAGAAAAAGTGGTGGAGACCTTATTTTGTTTGGGTCTCTATGTATCACTGTGTATTGACCCGATTCTCATGCGGTCAAGTAGTACCTGTTCAGAGTAAAGGAGAAAACAAAAAGAAAAAAAGATGCGAGTATCATTTAGCGCATTTTCTCAAAAAATGGCGTGCTGTCTTTTCTCAGAAGAAATAATGATAAAGAAGAACATTAAAAACAACTAAAAAAATGGCAATTCTTTCTCTCCTGCGTGAAATTCTGGCAAACTTTTTAAGAAATATTTTTTCTCTTTTGTCTCCCATACGGTGCTCAATATGGAAATATATTACCATATATTTGTCTTTAAACTCCTGAGGTGTCATGTTAAGATTGATAAGAAGAAAATTGGGTTAGTCTAATGGTTCTGCACCTTATTCTTGGTGATAGTATGGACCCCGATGTCATATGTGCAGTATACCTATAGTTGCGAGTGTTCCTCAGAGAAAGCGACTTGGTAGGCGGTCTGTTGTAATTACTGTTGATATACTAATGTGTGTTAAAGAAAGGTTAACTGAAGTTGTGGTAGAAACAATCTTATAGCAGTGTTTTTAATAGATGACCGCTGCCTATTCTCATCAGACCTTTCGATAAATATTAGTATATCATGCGCTAGCTGTTTATTAAATAAATGCTAATGACTAGATTTGAATTACGTATTATCAAACAGCTCTAAAACGGCATGGTTTCATACCTTGAGTCTTAAATTGTGGATTTCAACGGGCAACCAGGGAGCTTGTTACCTGCTAGGGACAACAGTATAAAGCAATTTAGATTCTATTGAGGAAAATACGTTACGGTTTTACAGCTTTCCGTCCTCGTGGCTCCTTCTCTATACCTGCTGTGCAGTGTAGTACGACTTGTGCTGACACTTCCTCTGGTTGCCTGGATGTGTTTGGCTTCCGGCTTGTGATGTTTTATACAGCCGGGGATAGAAATAAAGGAAAGACTAATTCCATTGTTAAAGAGGGAATGTCGACTTGTGCTGACACTTCCTCTGGTTGCCTGGATGTGTTTGGCTTCTGGCTTGTGATGTTTTATACAGCCGGGGATAGAAATAAAGGAAAGACTAATTCCATTGTTAATGAGGGAATGTCAATAAATGGTTATAGCAGTCTAGCAAGTTGGTTCAGAAGTGTTTTTATAAATAAAAATAGATAGTAAAGAATAAATTCTAATTGGAAGGTTTTTCTTATTGCAATAAATACCTGCTGCCCAGTGTAAAAATGCCTTGTGTTGACTCTACCTTGATGTATTTATTTTTCGGCTCTGGTTTAAAAAAGAAGAGGGGGGGGAGGCAGGGCGGGGGGCGAGATTTCGGCTTCTGATATATTAAAAAAGAGCCGGTTTTGAAAAGAAAAATGGAAAGAACAGACTTAGGGGTCGAATCTGATTCAGGCCGGAAAAAATACCGACCGACTCGGTACGGGAATTTAGTCCGACCGACTCGGACCGGCGCCGTATGACCCGGGTAGTACGATGAAATGCATGTGAAACCCGACCGAGTCGGACGGAATACAAAACGAACGACCGAGCCGGATGGAAACAAGCCATCCGGCTGGAAAAACACTCGAAACGAACCGACCGACACGCTCCCGGATTGAACCCGAACGAAACGTACCCGCGAACTCCGACCCGCGTAGTACGATGCTGTGCGTGCAAAACACGACCGACTCGCACGGAGCTCAAGCCGTACGACCGACACGCATACAAAACCCAGCCGAAACAACCCAATACTCCGCGACCGACTCGTACGCCGCATATGAAATATAGCTGACACACAGCGGGAACGAGTCGGACAACATCGCACCACACAACAGCAGCGTCCGACTCGGACACAAGAACGACACCTACATGCAACAAAAGCACCAAGGAAAAAACGTTTTTTTAAAAAGGGCCAAACAAGCAACCACTAAGCCAATAAATACTGGGGGGGGGGGGAATGGAACAAGGACACACCTCCAACTCCACCTACATAAAGGCCACAAATTCCTACCATGATCCTTTGCAAATTCCACTGACCTGCCAGCAAACAACACCATCACACAGCAACCACAGACACACTCACAGCTCATACATCACACAAGCCACACACCATTACCACACCTACAAATCGCACCCTCACACACCCAGCTAAACCTACACACACACACCCCCACTTGCACACACACACACATCAATCACCACCACCACCATGCCCCTAAAGAAGAATCCAAAGTTCCTAGATAGTGAATTGGAAGTCATGGTAGATGAGATCCTCAGGGTAGAGCCACAGTTGTTTGGTACATTGGTACAACAGATCCCCATGTCGCAGAAAACCAAGATGTGGGCGAGGATTGTCGACAGGGTGAACGCACAATCACCATGTTTGCGCACAAAGGAAGACATCCAGAACAGGTGGTATGATGTGCGCAGGAGGGTCCGGGACCTACTCAAAAAGGACTACCTCCTCAGCCAGCACACCGGCAGTGGCCCTCCTGCAAAACCAGTATACCTCAGGCCCTGGGAGGAGAAGGTGCGGGCCATCCTACCACCAGTGAGCGTATACGGACTAACAGACATCCCAGAGCCTGGTGAGTACACAACTAATATACACAATATGGTGTGACAATACACACACAGCACTCTCAAAGGGATAGGCAAACCATGCACCCTTAGCAAATACACAGCAACCAAAACATATTCATCCCAAGATGTGAATGCTAGTCAGACAAACACAATACCTGCCATCTCATAGTGATATCTAACTGTGTCATGACATGTACAAACCTAACAACAAATACAGCAAGGCAGTGCCACAAATAGAACCAACAAACACTCTCAGATATTTTGACACCACTAGAACACCACCTCACAGGGAAGATCACTGAAAGGAAGGAATTCTGTGTATGCTGGTCAAGTCAGTGTAGCCAATAGCATGATGGGAGTTGGAGTCATAGATATTGCTCAGCCTCACAATTGGCCCATCAACACCACCCTGAAACATGCTCACATCACAGGGAGTGGAAAAGGACTCACAAGATGGCTGACACTGGGTACTGCTGGGGGAAGCACAAGGCCCTGCTGGGAACTGTGCAACAACCAACAGCAGGACACCACTGACTGACATCCTGAAAGACAACTTGCACTCCCTGCAATGGAAGCACGTTCCATGGTGGGATATCTGGCTGGGTGGGAAGGAGGACTCACAGCTCTGACCATAGTTACAAGCACTTCTCCTCACACACCCCCTCAACACTAACTCCACATAACCCACCTGGGAGAATGCAATGCCTCACATTCTAACTGAAGATCCCACAAAGAACCACCACCCTGGGTCATGCTGTGTGAAGCACAGGGACACTCTTGGGACTTGTAGCCAAACAACCACAAGGAGAACACTCACAGCCATCCTGTCAGCACAGGCACCCCACCCCACAGGGAAGCAGAGTCAAAAGGAAGGAAGGATGGGCATGGTGGGAAGGGGGGTGGAGGCAATAGCATGATGGGAGTGGTAGTCACAGCCCAACATCCCCCACCCACATGGCCCAGCAAGCTACCACTTAAGCATGCACACCTCACAGGGAGTGAAAAGCCACTTCAAAGATGTCTGACACTGGCCTCAGCTGTGGGGAGCACAAGGCCCTGCTGGGAACTGGGCACAAACAAACAACACGACTCACACACACTGAAGTCCACTCAAAAGGAAGGAAGGATGGGCATGCTGGGAAGGGGGGTGGAGGCAATAGCATGATGGGAGTGGTAGTCACAGATATTGCTCACCCTCACAATTGGCCCATCAACACCACCCTGAACCATGCACACATCACAGGGAGTGGAAAAGGCCTCACAAGATGGCTGACACTGGGTACTGCTGGGGGAAGCACAAGGCCCTGCTGGGAACTGTGCAACAACCAACAGCAGGACACCACTGACTGACATCCTGAAAGACAACGTGCACTCCCTGCAATGGAAGCACGGTCCATGGTGGGACATCTGGGCTAGGGGGAGAAGGAGGCCCGGATGGCAACCAAATAGCACCAATGCTGGTCAGGCACACACCTCAACATTCACATTGACATGCCACAGGTTGGCAGGACAATGTGCTACACCAATATCACTCTCTGACTGTCACAATTTAGGAGAATGCCATGTCCAGGCCCGCATCCAGAGGTACAGTCACAACTGTCAGGTGTTTGAACAATTGATGCCTGTAGAAACATACCATACAATCTGTCTCTCTCCCAAAAACAGGTGATGATGGGGACTCAGCAGCAGACCAGGAGAGTCCCTGTCCCAGGCTCCGGGGGACACTGAGCTCACTGGTGTGGATCAGCCTCTGCACTCCTCGGATGGCGAAGAACTAGCTGGACCCTCCGGTGTCAGTCATCATGCAGCACCAGCAGGACCAACATCTGCACCCCCTGCACCCCCCCCTCCAACAACTGGCAACACACAGGCCACCCCTGCCAACACAGACACACCAAGGACCACAGGTGACAACAGCGCAGGGACCCAGGCCCAAACTGGAGCTGCTGACAACGAGCCCACGAACAACACCCAAGTGGGCACACGGTCACCTGTGCGTGCCACCGCAGGTCCCGCACGTGTCGCCAGGGGTGGTGGGAGGGGTGGTAGACACAGGTCGCTCTTTGCAGAGGGGTCGGGACTGCATGATGACCCACAACTGGCACGCATCGCGGATGCGTACCAGACTAGCACCGGAGAGGTCAGCCAGGTAGTGGGGATCCTCAAGGACATACAACAACAGCAGGCTGCCCATCATGCCCGCTTGGACTCCCACATGTCCCGTGTCGAGACACACATGTCACGGGTCGAGACACACATGTCACATGTCGATACACACATGTCTGGCATAGAGTCCAAGTGGGACACATTGGAACAACTAACAGCGGTGCATAGGGACATACTGACATGCCTCCGCCAGATTAGCACCAACATGGCCTCACCTCCCTGTGTGCCCACAACATCTGCTGCTGAAACTGCAAATGCCACAGGGAGGGCGGAGGACTCTGGCGGAGAGTCCCCTGCACCGCCGCAGCCTGCACCCGAGGGTCCCCCCACCCCCCCCCCCCAAGAAGAGGGGCCGTCCGAGGAGGCCAAACTGAGAGGCCGATGGCCAGCTACATCCCCCAGGAAGCCAACACCTGTTCTGGAACTTTTCCTCTGTGTGCAAACTGCACGCCCTGTCGAAGGCAACCCAACTCGCCCACATGACATGGGGAGCTCTAGTTGTCCAAATTCATCAGATGACTGTGGACTTTACTCTGGACATTTCAGCTACCAAGACTACCAAATCACATGGGAACTTTGGATTCCAATTTCTATGTACAGCACCCACCATCCTGTGCACCATCCCCACACCTTTTGTAAATAAACTCACCAATACACCATATCTGCCTCTGTTGTGATTCCAACGTGGTGTCTGTCATGGAGATGGTGATCAGAAAAATTACACTGTGCATGCTAACTGCTACAGCAAGTCCAACACCGTCATGTCAGTCATGGCGACGTGACACATATGAGGGAGACACACCACTAGGGCCACACAACACACACACCAGGGCCATCAGACTCATCCCCTACACTGATGCTGCCAGGAAATACAGTGCAATGCACAGACACCACACCTATTCACAGTCTGTGTCAACTAGACTACAGGTGCAGTAAGCAAATGTCACTCAGATGTGTGACTACAGACAACGCACATCCCAAAGTGAAGCACAGGTTTATTTCACATTTGCAACATGTTGTTTCCACTACAAATGCAAGCTAATCCCACCTGGCTGTGGCCACAAAGTCAAACAATGCAGAAGATGGAAAGTCCAGGGGTGTGTGGCACATCACCTGTAGGTAAACAACTGCTGCCACCTTGGAAGTTGAATCATGGATTCGGGGGATCCAAGTTGATAAACAACTCCGGCAGCACCCTGTGAAGGACAGACATGACACACAGTCAGAACCACTGAAGAACAGCACAGAACGGCAATACTCATGTCTAATACCTGTCACAAGATAACTACACAAAAGCAAGTTAGCAGGTCAACACTGTTGGGCAGTACAGACCACCTGCAAGGACACATTCCTGTATGCATCCAGTCAAGTTGCACATGGCCACACTCAAACAGCACCAGAGTACCACACACACATCATGCAAATCAAAATCATTGACATCACAACCCTCTGGATACTCACATTCAGCTGAAGAAGTTGGTGATGAGCTGTGTGCGGACATCACCATCATCATCATCATCATCATCATCACTGGCATCGTGGCCCAGGCCAGGATCCTCCACAGGTGGCGGATGTTGGTCATCGTCATCCAGGATGAGAGGCAACTCCTTCCGCACTGCCAGGTTGTGTAGCATGCAGCAGACGATGACAATCTTGCACACCTTTGCTGGGGCATATGGGAGGGACCCTCCTGTCTTGTCCAGGCAGCGGAAGCGGCTCTTCAGGAGACCAAAGGTCAGCTCAATCACCCTCCTCGTCCGACCATGTGCCTCATTGTAGCGCATCTGGGCTGGTGTCACAGGGTTCCTGAGGGGTGTCAGCAACCACGGCATGTTGGGGTATCCCGAGTCACCTACAGACAGACAATTGCACATTAGCCGATTTGGAAAAGTGTGCGGAAAGCAACATAGCAGAATGGTACAAAGTCAGTACACACCGACAAGCCAGGCACGCTGGTTCTGCATCTGTGACATCATCCTCGGGATGCGACTACTCCTCATCACGTAGGCATCGTGTGCCGAACCGGGGAAACGGGCACACACGTGTGATGGTCATATCTGCAAGACATACCACCAGAGCATTTATAGAATGGTAATGTTTACGGTTCCTGTATGCCTGCTCATGTGCCTGTGGTGGTACCAAAGCCACATGTGTCCCATCAATGGAGCCAATGACATGTGGCATCCTCCCCAGGGCATAGAAGTCACTCTTGACGTCAGTGAGTCGTTGACGTGGTGGGAAATAGATGTACTGGTTAAGGCATCTCAACATTGCCACCAAAACATCGCATAGCACACGGCTGAACATAGTCTGTGACATCCCACCAGTAGATGCCACAGTGTGTTGAAATGTACCGGTGGCAAAGAAGTGTAGGGCTGCCATC
Source organism: Calotriton arnoldi (assembly GCA_963921515.1). Taxonomy (NCBI): domain Eukaryota; kingdom Metazoa; phylum Chordata; class Amphibia; order Caudata; family Salamandridae; genus Calotriton; species Calotriton arnoldi. Next base: position 256,120 of record CAWUFW010001837.1, read on the forward strand.
ACCTTCACCTTGGGGGTCAGCGCTGTAGGATACGGCCGGCCAGGCTGCAAATGTGGGTCCAACCGCACTGCCAAATCCTCAATCAGCTGCCTGGTGAAGCGGTACCGTCTGATGCTGTCACGTTCCACCATCGTTGCCAGGTCTGGGAATGGTCTATGGACAGCAGGAGCCCTGCAGTGGAGAGGTGAAGAAAGCAAGATTGCCAGTCACCCCACATATGTTCCGTTCACCATACTCAATTTCACATGATACAACATTACCAAACACAAGTACTTGATGTGTGTCTCGTTCTGTTTGGACATATATGGCACCTACATGGACATCATCTAACATCTCTGTTCAACAAGTGTGGACAACAGGTCCCAGGGTGTGCAATGTGAAACCATTTGGTTGGGTCACAGTTCCCATTTACTGCTCTCACATTCCACACACATACCACAGTGACATGTCTGGACAGATGCGCCACAGGCATTACAACTCATTGACAGGTAGATTCCCAGGGAGCCTGTCTTGCCACATGGACACTGGCATGACATGGCGTATCATGTACACGTCAGAAAAACAAACATGACACCCACAGGTGGTGGCCACTGCAGGACAGACATGGACGTCTGTGACACACACACACAACATCTAAGTCCATGCACAAACAACGTGGATGTGGATACGGTCTCCCATTGTGCACATGGAGTCAGACATGTGAAACACAACATGCACACAGACTGCGGAGGGACATGACTATTGTGGCAATGGGCCACCCTGTGACGTACATGCCTTCCCACGTGAGCCTGGGGGTATGTGACATGTCATACACATACACAACCTGAAAATGTGACCATGCCACATGCTCCAAAATGAACAGTTGCACATCACAGTGGTCATGTGCACAACACACAAAGGACCCTGTCCCCATGAACACGTGCACAGCCTGGGTGTGTCTGCCCCCAAGTGCCATCCCAAAAACAACATGTACACCCCCATACACAGATAAGGTTATGCTGCCACACATGCCTTAGATACAGTGTGGACTGGGTGTGGTGTAGTAGGTGTGCCCCTGAGTCCCTGGAAAGTATATGTGGCTGGCATAGGTTCACCAGTGACCAGCATGGTGACATATGCGTGTGGCCTGTCCAGGGACGCGTTGTACAGCAATGGTCCGATCGGTGTGCCCGCACGGACCATTGCATTCAATGTGAGCGGGTACGCGTTGTGCAGCAATGGTCCGATCGGTGTGCCCGCACGGACCATTGCATTGAATGTGAGCGGGTACGCGTTGTGCAGCAATGGTCCGATTGGTGTGCCCGCACGGACCATTGCATTGAATGTGAGCGGGTACGCGTTGTATCGCGGGTACGCGTTGTGCAGCAATGGTCCGATCGGTGTGCCCGCACGGACCATTGCATTGAATGTGAGCGGGTACGCGTTGTATCGCGGGTACGCGTTCTACAGCAATGGTCCGATCGGTGTGCCCGCACGGACCATTGCATTGAATGTGAGCGGGTACGCGTTGTATCGCGGGTACGCGTTGTACAGCAATGGTCCGATCGGTGTGCCCGCACGGACCAATGCATTGAATGTGAGCGGGTACGTGTTGTATCGCGGGTACGCATTGTACAGCAATGGTCCGATCGGTGTGCCCGCACGGAACATTGCATTGAATGTGAGCGGGTACGCGTTATATCGCGGGTACACGTTGTACAGCAATGGTCCGATCGGTGTGCCCGCACGGACCATTGCATTGAATGTGAGCGGGTACGCGTTGTGCAGCAATGGTCCGATCGGTGTGCCCGCATGGACCATTGCATTGAATGTGAGCGGGTACGCGTTGTATCGCGGGTACACGTTGTACAGCAATGGTCCGATCGGTGTGCCCGCACGGACCATTGCATTGAATGTGAGCGGGTACGCGTTGTATCGCGGGTACGCGTTGTACAGCAATGGTCCGATCGGTGTGCCCGCACGGACCATTGCATTGAATGTGAGCGGGTACACGTTGTGCAGCAATGGTCCGATCGGTGTGCCCGCACGGACCACTGCATTGAATGTGAGCGGGTACGCGTTGTACAGCAATGGTCCGATCGGTGCGCACGCATTGGCTGGGGCCTGGCATGGCAACGGACGCGTTTTTGAAGCTCCAACGAGCCTGATGCAGTGAATTCAGTTGGCCAGCCACAACAATGTTGCAAATTCATGGGTGTCATGAAGTTGAATTTTTGAAGGATGCTGTGGGCGTGTATTGATGCTGCAATTCCATGGATTGGTCAGATTCAGAAGATGCAAACGACTTGGACCTATCACTTTGGACACATGGCACAGTATCTGCCTCTGCAGCACACACATAATGCTGGCTGTTCCCCTGAGGGCTCACTTGCCTGCACTACATGCTCCAGGACGACATCTGCCACTACACTGCTGCCGTCTCTGCATCCTCTGGCTCCTGCAATGGCACGTACTGTGGAGAGAGCCCCAGCATTCACCCATGAGGAGATCCAGGCCCTGCTGGACAACCTCCTTCCACAGTACAGCAAGCTGTATGGGACACCAGGGGAGCAGGTGAGTGTGCTGTCCACTGCCTTACTAATTGTGCATGTTGTCTGACTAGCAGGATTTACAGTGTGCAAATCCACTGGCTAGCATGCTCACTGAGTAGTTCGCACCCCCCAAAGTGTGTAGTCACATGCACTGAACAGGTACAGTGGAGTAACAGTGCATTCAAACAAGGTTCACTTCCCATGCAATACCACCATGTAGTAACTGCTGGCAAACTGTCCATATCCCTCGTTGCACTGCCTGTGTACATCATATGCCCCTGTGATTGAGACATGTATTTCCAACTGTGTGATGCACGGATATGTTGCATGTGTAGTAATGGCATTTTCACTTTGTCATCCTCACAGGTTGATGCCCACCAGAAGCAGGATATCTGGCTGGCCATCGTCTGGGCAGTCAGATCCGTGGGGGTCTACAAGCGCCGGATCCGCAACTGCCAGAAGAGGTGGCAGGACCTTCGGGGCTGGACCCGGAGGATCGCAAGGGTCCAGCTGAAGCTGTCGCCTCCTCGCAGGAGGGGCGGACAAAGGACCCTGACCCCCCACATGCTCCAGATCCTGCTGGTGGTCTTCCCGGAGCTGGATGGGCAGCTGAAGGGCAGACAGCAGCAAGGCGGGGTGAGTCAAAGACTGCACTGTGAACTTTGTCTAACATGCTATGTGCACTCCTCTGGCGTGGTTAAACTTCCCCAGTACATCAGTCTTGTTGTCCAGTACCCATGTCCCTCTATTGTGACATGGCCACTACCCATCTGATAGGCCGGTGTGCTCCTTACGCTCAGGTTAATTGTGTCACTCGGGTACAGGGTCCTTGCATTTTGCTTTGCTCAAGGTGGGTGACAGCTTTTGTTCCCGTGATATTGTGTTTGCCTTCATGGGTGGGTCAATTGCTCACACAATGCCTGAGTCGTGCAATGTAGTCTGGGTGTAACTTTGATATGTGATCCACTTGCAGATCAGAATCACCACATGTCCCTGGGGTATTTGGCACACCCCCATGCTGCGGGTGGGTACAATGTTTGGGCCTCAGGAGTATGTATGTCAAGTGTGTCACACATGCTTAGCCACCTGCCTACTGACCAGGGCTCATCCCTCTTGCAGGTGGAGCCGGACAGTCATGCCTACTCCAGGGCATACAATACACTCTGTACTCCCACTCGCGTGTATCAGCTGACATGCTGTGCTCAGTGAAATGTTCCCTTCAGGTGTCTGCCTCTGTGTCGTTGTGCTGTGACTACGTTGTCGTGACTCCTGTGATGTTTATCGGTTAGGGGTCAGCATGCCATCTGCAATTGGACCATGTGAGACAAGACTTCTGTGACTTATAGGTGTTTGATCACTTGACTGTGCAGACAGGTGTATGTGACTGTGACTTTCAGGCAGATGTTCATCATTCACAGCACACTGTGAGGTGCTCTGGTTCAGAGAGTTGTGTTTCATGTCCCCCATATGTCCAATTGGTATGACGTGGACAAATAGTAGTTCTGATGATGTGGTTTATGGGGGCTGGACATGTTCACTTGTCAGTTACATAACTTGCATTCCCCATGTCCTAGGATTGTGACAGTGCAGACTGTTGTTGGCTGGCTGCCATGGCCATGTGACTGGAGACAGTGATGTATGACTTTGCACGCATGCCTGTGTCATGGCATTAAACTTCCTAAGACTGATCCTGCAGGGGAGTAACATGTGCAACATGCACCCCATTGTGGCATTGACTATCCGGACATGGGTGCATCATGGTGTCTGGTGCTGGTATGCATCACATGCATTTCTATTAAGACTCTGGCCATCCCTTCATCCGGACACCTGCACTGACTCAGTGGCAAGAGATGTGTTGTGTGCATGTTCACATACTGCACTGTGTTCCCTGCAATGTCCAACAACTGTGTAGGTGGTGCATGTGTCCACACTGGGGTCTTACCATCAGACAGGCACCAGACAGATGTGTGCAAGTGCAGGAGGGGTGTGAGTCCCATGGTTGACCATCAGACTGACAATTGGCTTCCCCGAATCTGTGTGAGGACTTTAGGCAATGTTCAACTAAAGATGCCAGGGCTTGCTCTGTGATGTGCTGTATTTACTGTGGTGTGTGCGGTCAGTGCAGGTGACTGATGTTTGTCTGTTTCCCTAATTGTTTGCAGATACATCCACAGCCTCAGGAGGGGACAGCTCCACGGACCAGGAAGAGCAGCGGAGCCAGACTGGGTCAGCGTCCGACGAGTGGTCAGAGGGACCCAGTGGCACGGAGGGCGAGGGGAGCCACACCGAGGAGTCCTCAGCACCATCCACCTCAGCTGAGGACCACAGCAGCTCGGAGGATGACTCCCTTGTGGAGGCGGGTGTCAGCAGCCACCACACCCCAGCTAGTCTGTCTGGCCCCGCCACCACCACCACCACCACCGCCCTCCCATTGGCTCCCATTCCTGAGGTCCGTGGAGGCTCCCGTGCTCGGGAGCGTGTCTCCTTCGTGCCAGGCACCGCACCCCCTGCCCCTGTGTCCCCTGCTGCCCTGAGTGAGGAGTCTGTGTACCTCCTTCGGCAGCTCCATGTAGGGCAGACAGCAATGCTGACTGTCCTCCATGCACAAACCACTCTGTTGACACAGCTGGTGTCGTTCATGGAGGGCATCTCAACAGGTAGGTCTGCCCTACAGAGGAGCAATAGGTCCATGGACTCCTCCCTGACGGCAGCAGTGTCCCTCCTCAGACAGTCCCTCACCCCTCCCACCTCTGCCCCATCCACACTTCCTACCACCCTACCTGTCCAAAGCACATGCACACCTGCACATTCACCCAAGCACACAGACACAAGCAGCACAGACACACCCAAGAGAAAGGCAAGACGTGCACACAAGCATCCTCAGGGGACTGATACCACAGACACAGGGGATGGGGAACACACACACACACACACAGGCATCCACATTCACTCCGCAGTCCTCCAAATCCTCTCCCTCCAAGACCCCTTCCCTTGCCTCGCCTGCTACCACACCTACAAAGAAGATCTTCATGTGTGACCTCGGCCTCTTCCCCTCCGATCCTGCTGATCCAGCATACCGGGGGAAGAGGAAGTCCACCCACACAGAGGGGAGTGCCCCTCGCCCCCGGACACCCTCCCCCAGGCGCAGGCAGACACAGGACCCCATTAGGAGGTCCCCCCCGGACCAGGAAGAGCAAGACCCCACCACCACCACGCAGCTCCACCACCCAGTCTCTCTCCTCCATCCCCCAGGCCACCACTCCACAGGTTACCCCGCCACACCCTGCCCCAGGTTCCCCCACACACCGATACCGCATCCCCAGACTGCTTAGGCCCTCCCCCCCTGCCACTTGCTCTTCCACCCCCAACCCAGACGCTCTGCCTGTTAGTGGCACTGGTGTGGGGACCGGGTCCCCCCCCTCTGTCCTGCCCACCTCATCTGCCCTCCCTTCCACTCCCTTGGAGTTATGCACTGCAGTGGAGTCCACTACCACCCCGTCTGACTCGGGCACTGCAGTGGGGACCCAGTCCACTTCATCAGACCAGCCCACTGCAGTGGTTGCACCACCCACACCAACTGTCTTGTGTAGCACGGTGGTGCTGGCCCCCGCTGAGTCAGACACCTCCACTGCAGTTGCCGGTGACACTCCTGCAACCACCACCCCTTCACTGCCTCACTCTGCCATCCCCTGATCCTGTCCCTGCGGTGCCTGGCTTGCCCCTTGTATGCCCCTCCAAGGGGGATGTCCCCTGTCCCTACCAGTGCAGGCAAGCAATGGATGACCAGTTGAGACTTATCACCCTGTTGGGACTGTGTTTTTGGACTGGCCATTGGCCTTAGTTTCTTTTGGACTTCGGACTTTTCTACTCCATTTGCTGAATAAAGCCTCCTTTAGTTTAAATGTGGTTTTTCTTTTGATGTACATGATGTAGATGAGTAGCATCCTGCATTTGCAGTTGTACTAGTGTTCAGATCAGGAAAATGAAGTGTTGCTGTGATGGACTCCATGTCGTCCATGGGATATGTGTCCTGTTGTTGTGTGGATCTATGCCATCCTTTGCTGCAGTCGGAGGGTGTGATGTTCAGCATTTGACACAGGGATGTACGTTTAGCATTCGTAAATGACCATATTTGTCTTACACTGATGCACATCTGGTGGGCTTACCACTGTTCAATGTTCCAATTTCCCTGACTGTGTGCCCATCTCCACTGGACATGCAGTTTTGCACATCAATGTTGAAGGACTCATCTGTGTATACAGTACAACTGGATTGCCACGTGTTTTGGGTGTATGCAGATGACTGACGTGACACTCCCGTACCCAGGCTGATGTGAGCAGAGGCTTCTGTGTGTTGTAGTTGTTGACTCACTGACGGAGTGTCCTGCTGACATCTTTGAGTCGTGCACAGACAAGGTTTGGCACAGCGGACCTTCCACAGGAGTGGAGTGCCCTCATGGCAGTGTGTATTCTGGTGACATTGCGTGTGCCCGTGTTGTGTGTGCATGTCTGTGCATATTCCCTTCCCTTTTCATACACAGGCTGTGTCCCTAGGGATGTTCCTGTTTGTGATGCTTGCAGAGTTGGTATGTGTTCATCCAGCATCTTGGACCTGATTTCTCCGTGATGTGGGTGCATGGCTAACTAATGTTCATGAGGTTCTCATCCCAGATTGTCTTTGTTGTCAGGGCTGGGGATGTGGGCAAACGCTGATGGGACACATTCAGGATTCCCCTTGGCACTTGTTGTTTACACAAGTAATGTTATTTTGAGTTTGTGGTAGCTTTCAGTGATTGTGACACGTTGTGTGTGTGACTGCTGCCACTCCTCAGGGTCAGAGCTGCAATGTTGGAAGTTGTGTACGTGTGTTCTTTGTGTGTCACCTTGGCTTCTTCGTTGGTGTGTGACTATGGCCAGGATCCCATTGTTTGTTGTGGATTTCACATCATGCGCATGTACGGCGTACTGTGCTGTGTGTCAGACATAGACGAGTCATGTTGAGTGGGCATGTGTGATGGGTTTCTGCACCTTAGTTCCCCCCAACACCCCTGGGATTGTCATGGGTGCATGTGCAATGTCACCAGTCCATGTGAGCTTCACTGCTGCACATTGGTGGAGATCAGGGTGTGTGGTGTTGAGTGTGCAAATGTGAGTTGTTGCACGGCTAGACCCCTACCTCCATATTGGCCTTGGCTGGCAGGCCGTGCAGATTGATTGGAGCTTGTGTAGGTGTGATGGTAGTTTGTTGCTCAGGACACATGGCTGTGGTTCACAGTGTGAACGACATCTACCTTTGTCATCACAGTGGAATTGTCATGCAGGCTAGTGTCAGCCCAATGTGGGGTCCCTGGGGGTAGTGCTGTGTTGGGTCTGTCTCTTGCTGTGTTAGTTATGTTCCTACAAGCTTGTGTGACATGTGTAATTTGGGCTCCCTCTCATCTAACAATGCCAGATTGCCCACATAGGGGAATCCAATCCATGAGTTACTTGTGTATGGCACTGTATACACATCTGTGTAATTGGGATTCAGGCCTCCTCGTGTGTTGTGTGTTTGCCTGGGGACACTGGCACACACCCCCATCACCTGTTGTGTTTGATATGCAGTGTGAGTCTGCCTGTTTGTGTTAGTGCATTTGCATCACTGCATTAGCATTTCTGTGGTGTGCCATTGGCTGTATGTAGTTTGGTGGTTTTCCCCTGCTCTCCCTGGGACTCCTAGGTCATCAGTCAGCACAATGATCATGGTTTGTATGTCCCATTGCTGCCATGGTATGGTATTTGTTCACCTGACATCGACAGTCTCCAAAGGATATCAACATTTGTGTGTCCATTGGTGCAGATATGTGGGTCAGCATCATGATGGTCACTTCTGTCATTGTGTTATTGGCTGAATGTTGACAATGTGGTCCCCCATGTGTGATGTTTGTATGCACATGGCCAAAACGATGTTTCTGTGACACTGCACGGTTAGCCTCGCCCAATCTATGTTGCAATGGGACACAAGCACTACTATGCCACTGATGTTTTAGTTGTTGTGTAACCAGGATTCATCCATACAGTTTGTCTTTGGCAGCTTTTACCATGCCTACACTTACCTTATGATCACCGTGGTAATGGTGCTTTAGGCCCCATTGCCACACTGATCAAAAGGTGCATCAGCCATGGACCCCACACTTACCTTTTGGTGACTGTGGTGATGGGGCTTTAGGCCCCATTGCCACACTGATCAAAAGGTGCTTCAACCATGGACCCCACACTTACCTTTTGGTGACTGTGGTGATGGGGCTTTAGGCCCCATTGCCACACTGATCAAAAGGTGCATCAGCCATGGACCCCACACTTACCTTTTGGTGACTGTGGTGATGGGGATTTAGGCCCCATTGCCACACTGATCAAAAGGTGCTTCAACCATGGACCCCACACTTACCTTTTGGGGTCTGTGGTGATGGGGCTTTAGGTCCCATTGCCACAGTGGCCATGGTCGGCTTGTATTGTGGAGGCCACACACATTTATGTGTGACACATGTGATAGTGGGTCACATTGTATGTTCATTGTCATGTTCAGTGTTCTAGGCATTTGACATAGACTACACACGCTTGTCATGTTGTTTGGGTGGATGTAATTTTCTGTAATTCCTTATGTGGGAGTATGCTGGTTGTGTCATGCATTACCCGTCCTATGAGTAGGGGTGGTGGTAGTGGCAGGCATCCAGCCCCCCCTGAGTGGGGATGGTAGTAGTGATAGGCATCCAGGCCCCCTGAGTAGGGGTGGTGGTAGTGGCAGGCATCCAGCCCCCCATGAGTGGGGATGGTAGTAGTGATAGGCATCCAGCCCCCCATGAGTGGGGATGGTAGTAGTGATAGGCATCCAGGCCCCCCTGAGTAAGGGTGGTGATAGTGGCAGGGATCCAGCCCCCCATGAGTGGGGATGGTAGTGGTGATGGGCATCCAGGCCCCCCTGAGTAGGAGTGGTGGTAGTGGCAGGCATCCAGCCCCCCATGAGTGGGGATGTTAGTAGTGATAGGCATCCAGGCCCCCTTGAGTGGGGATGGTAGTAGTGATAGGCATCCAGCCCCCCATGAGTGGGGATGGTAGTAGTGATAGGCATCCAGGCCCCCTGAGTGGGGATGGTAGTAGTGATAGGCATCCAGCCCCCCATGAGTGGGGATGGTAGTAGTGATAGGCATCCAGCCCCCCATGAGTGGGGATGGTAGTAGTGATAGGCATCCAGCCCCCATGAGTGGGGATGGTAGTAGTGATAGGCATCCAGGCCCCCTGAGTGGGGATGGTAGTAGTGATAGGCATCCAGCCCCCCATGAGTGGGGATGGTAGTAGTGATAGGCATCCAGGCCCCCTGAGTGGGGATGGTAGTAGTGATAGGCATCCAGCCCCCCATGAGTGGGGATGGTAGTAGTGACAGGCATCCAGGCCCCCCTGAGTAGGGGTGGTGGTAGTGGTAGGCATCCAGGCCCCCCTGAGTAGGGGTGGTGGTAGTGGTAGGCATCCAGGCCCCCCTGAGTAGGGGTGGTGGTAGTGATAGGCATCCAGGCCCCCCTGAGTAGGGGTGGTGGTAGTGGTAGGCATCCAGCCCCCCATGAGTGGGGATGTTAGTAGTGATAGGCATCCAGGCCCCCCTGAGTGGGGATGGTGGTAGTGATAGGCATCCAGCCCCCCATGAGTGGGGATGGTAGTAGTGATAGGCATCCAGGCCCCCCTGAGTAGGGGTGGTGGTAGTGGCAGGCATCCAGCCCCCCCTGAGTGGGGATGGTAGTAGTGACAGGCATCCAGGCCCCCCTGAGTAGGGGTGGTGGTAGTGGTAGGCATCCAGGCCCCCCTGAGTAGGGGTGGTGGTAGTGGTAGGCATCCAGCCCCCCATGAGTGGGGATGGTAGTAGTGATAGGCATCCAGCCCCCCTGGGTAGGGGTGGTGGTAGTGGCAGGCATCCAGGCCCCTATGGGTGTGTTTGGCATTGGTGATGCCCATCCCACCCCTATGATTGTGCTGTTGCTAGTGTACGTCATTTGTGCATCCCTATGTGTGTGTGGCCCCCCTGAGTAGGGGTGGTGGTAGTGGTAGGCATCCAGGCCCCCCTGAGTAGGGGTGGTGGTAGTGATAGGCATCCAGGCCCCCCTGAGTAGGGGTGGTGGTAGTGGTAGGCATCCAGCCCCCCATGAGTGGGGATGGTAGTAGTGATAGGCATCCAGCCCCCCTGGGTAGGGGTGGTGGTAGTGGCAGGCATCCAGGCCCCTATGGGTGTGTTTGGCATTGGTGATGCCCATCCCACCCCTATGATTGTGCTGTTGCTAGTGTACGTCATTTGTGCATCCCTATGTGTGTGTGACATATTTTGGGTACGTGTAGTTAGTTTGTATTGTTGGAGTTTGACTTACCATCTGCGCCGTACGCGTCCGAACCGGTCCCGGTAATAGATGTAGAGTATTGGTAGGACCTTCGCGATGGGATTCATGGTTGGGTCGTCTCGTTCGGGTTTCGCGTGTCTTCGACTCGTACTCGTCGCTGGCTTGTTCGTCTCGTAGCCGTGGATCTTCTTGTGGCGCGAATCGGAGCTTATGTGCGGCTCTCCCGGATGCTCAAACGTGCCGGACGTAGCGACGAGTTCGGCGCGTACGGAAGACGCATCGTACTAGTCCGGCCGGAAGGTGCTGTGCATTTGCTTCCGTGCGACTCGATTCGGCATTTACGGATCTGGCTCGGGCGGAGAACAGGAGCTGGATTGGGTAAGTACGGCTCGCTCGGAACCCGGGCTGTTATGCGCATCGTACTTGTTCGTTCGGACGAGTGTTCGAGTCGGTCGGAAAACACGCGTTCGGCTGGTATTTTTTCCGGACGAATGCTGTTAGGTGTGCTTCCGGCCGACATCGGAATCGACCCCTCAGTGTAGCTCTATCACTTCAGTAAGGTATACAACTTAGGCAATTCTAGTATACTTGTCCAACCCAAGAGTTTTATAGGGTGGTTTTCTAAAGTACAGATTATATTTTAATGTCCTATGCTCAGCCACGGAATATTATCATTGAGCCCTTGGATGTTCGTTTGAAGCCGGTGCACCCATCTCTGTTCTTTTTCGAAGAGTATTTTTTCTGCATTGTGATTTTTTGTTGCCAAGGTTTCCAAAATTACCCATTTTAAATCACTGGTGGTGTGTTTTGCTTCTATAAAGTGGTTGCTCATTTTTGTTGTGCTTCTTTTGCACTTGACGTTGCTCTTATGCTCGCATATTCTTTGTTTGGCTTTCCGACATGTCATCCCTATGTAACGTAAGGCACAGGGACACGTGATCATATAGATCACATGTGTTGTGTTGCAGTTCGTGTGATATTTGATCGTCCACTTAAAATTCGGCAGAAGTTGGATGGTTTTTGTTGCGGTTGTCAAATTGCAGACAGAACAGGAACCGCATGGGTAATGGCCCACCACTGGAGGGTTATCCCATAGCCTTGGGGTTGGTTCCTCTCGTATTTGTGGTGGTGGTCTGGTATGGACCAGGATATCTTTTAAAGTTCCTGGTTCTTTTATTTGCGAATCTTGGTTTTGGCCAATTCAGGGATCCTGAAGTCAGGATCCGCCAATTTTTGTTAACAATCTTTTTGACATCGTTTGAGGCTGTATTATAAGTACTTACACATGTTACCACATCCCTTTCTTGTTCCTTTTGTGTTGTCTCCAAAAGGCTTTCTCTAGGTTGGTTTCTAGCCCTCTTTTGGCATCTGTTGATGGTTTTCTCAGGGTAGTCACAGTTCCTCAATTTGTCGCATAGGTCCTTTGCTTGACTTTTGTAGTCTTGAATACTACTACAGTTACGTCTAAGGCGCAGGAACTGACTGTAAGGGAGGTTATCCCTGAGTGGTCGCGGGAAACCTAGCAAACCTGCGCATTTTCTAAAACTAGACACCTTGGGGAATCCAGGATGGAATAATTTGGGTGGCTTGCATCAGGTTGAGAATCCCTTGCAAACCTCAAACATTGACTTAAAAAAAAAACACATTTTCCTCACATTTCTGTAATAGAAAGCTCTGGAATCTGCGGGTATTCACAGACGACCTCCCACCCAGCATTCCTCTAAGTCTTCCAATAAAAATGGTAACTCACTTGTGTGGGTAGGCCTAGTGCCCGCAACAGGAAATGGCCCAAAACGCATCACATTTTTCCCCTCAAACCTAAATTGTTTTTTGCAAAGTGGGTAGCTGAGTATTTTGGGGCCTAGCTCAACCGGCACCGGGGAAACCTGGCAAACCTGCACATTTTTAAAAACTAGACACCTAGGGGAATCCAGGATGGGGTGACTTGCGTGGAGCTCTTGAGTGGGGACTCCTATTTACCTCAGTCTGATCCATTCCTGTCGCTGGCACTAGGCCCAACCACACACGTGGCGCAGAGTTTTTATAGACACAAGTGGGACTATGCTGGGTGTTACGAAATTTGTGGGTTCCTGAGTATTCATCAGGAAGAGGGGTGCTCCCACGTAGGTCGCAGCATTCCCCAATCCGCAGCGGAACAGGATGGACCCGATGATGAAGCATGCCACCAAAGGGTAACCCTGATGGGTGAGAGTTTTACAAGAAAAACCTTTGTTTTTCTGTATTGGAGAGTTATTGTGCACATAACTGTACTGGGTTTCTTTTTGTTGGAACCAATCAGGGAAGACCACAGGAAGGTTGGATTTTGGCTTACATATGAACGTCTTATAACTTGTTTTCTGTATATTTTAGGATAAATTCAACAAAAGCATATTGTAGGCTTTATCAATACCATTGTCCCAATTTGTTGAATGATATTTTGCTTTGATTCCTAACAATAGTTATGTGTTCATAAACTATTGCAATGCTATCCTATGTGGCAGGGGATCTACAATGGGGAAAATGAAATGTACAATTTCTCTAACACCAGGGCCTATAAAACATCTTTTATAAGGACCCTGCTTATAGCTACATGACCCCCCCCCCCTCCCCTGGGACACCTAGGGGAGACTTTAGGGGTCCCGAATATGCAAAGATAGTGTAGATCCTAACTATACAGTACTCCTAGCACCAAAGTCGATTTTGGGAAGCACTTTACTACAATGGGGGAAGTGAAATGTGCAATTTCTCTATACTCAGTGCATATAAAACCTCTTTTATAAGGACTCTCCTTTTAAATTCATGACCCCCACCCCTGGGACACCTAGGGGAGACCCTGGGGGTACCTAATATGCCACATAATTGTAGTGTATCACTCTTTTATTGCCCCTACCACAAAAGTCGGGTTTGGGCACAATTTACATTTAAAAGCAGGGCTTCTTTCAAAATGACCGCAGGCTCTCAGCTGTGCACACATGCAAGAGCAGAAAAGGCCGCTAATCTCTAAACTGCCATGCCCTATTAGGTACTAGAGACTTAAAAGCAGCTTTAATCCCCCTGCCTGAATATGTACTTGGGACTTATAGGGTAGGTCATGACAATTATAAGTGTACCCTAATATATAGTGTACCCTTATGTATGTGTGTGTTTTTTCTGTGTGTTTCAACCTAACAGTTTTCAACATAGCACTAGCCCTGGGCCTGCCCAGCAGAGCCCAGGGCAATCTCAGAGTAAAAAAAAAAAACAGCATCCAGGGGTTTCAAATGGGGCAAAAAGTGGGGAGACACTGCAAACAGGTCCTGATTTCTAACATCTACTTTAAAAAAATGTCTGTCCTTGGTAGGTTTCTATGGGTGGCAGCCAAGCATGGCCCTCAAATCCCACAGCTACCCCAATTGCTGATCTCTCCATTGCAAGTAGGATGATACTGAGAGTTAGCCAAACTCTCCTGGTCCATAAGCAAAAAGAAAAAACACCCGAAAGATTCAAATGTCCTCTTGCTTGCCATTGGGGTGGGATGCTTTAGTCCACAGGGAAGCAGAAAGATTGCTAAGGTTTTAGGTGTGAGGGTGGGGCCTGATGTTAGGCTGCGATAGAGCCACCTTATTATTTTATTAAAAATATATATTGTTGCCATATAGTGGGCTTTCTCCCCCCCCCCCTCCCCCCGAGGCATATCAGAGTAATTACCCCATCTGCCCCAAGGGGGCTGGGGGGGGGAATGTTGCCCCTTTTACTTGGCAGGGGGCATGGCAATGCTCATGCCAGGCAGCCACTGCCCCTATATTAAAAATGAATAAATAAATAAAAACATTGACTGGCATCTAGTGGGCCTTCTGCCCCCCTTCCCCCAGGGTTGCAGATCGGGGGTAATTACTATCTACTCCCCAGGAGGGGCAGAAAGACTGTTTGTCCCATTTACTTGCGGTGGAGGTACAACGATGCCCCCTCCCCTATATAAAAAAAAAAAAAAAAAAACTTTCCTGGAGTCTAGTGGGCTTTCTGTCCCCCCAGGGGGCAGATCAGGCGTAGTTAACCCCATCTGCCCTGCGGGAGGGCAGAAAGACTGTTGCCCCACTTACTTGGGGTGGGGGCATACCCATGCTGAGCAGTGTATATATATATATATATATTTTGTTGCAAGCAGGTTACCCCCAAGATGGTCGGCACACCCAGGATACACTCCCCTGCACAGGTAGGTAAAGGACAATACTCCTCAAACCTCAGCCAACGCGTTTCGGGCGATGGACGCCCTTCATCATGGGCTAACGTGAAGTGACGACAAACGGAAGCTGTTTCCAGCATGATCCCTTTAATTTAAACAATCTGCATGTAAATCATACACTAAGGCATTCTGGGACTGGTAGTGCTAATGTTCCACCCTGATGGGCGCCATCAAAGTCACGTTAAAAACAATCATCAAGGGATTAGAGAGTCACTTCAACCCCACTGTTTGATTCACTCGGTATTTCCTGTTCCACTCAAACTGGTAAATGAAGACAACAAGCGGACCCGCATGATTTCGACGGCGGTACTCCTCACGGCAGAAGCAACGTGGGAATCACCTGCTCCGAGTGCCAATCCATCCAGAGACACTCGGACCCCCGAAATACAGACGGTGGTGCCAGACCGTGACCAAGGGCTGGTCACTATTTTGTTGCAAGCAGGTTACCCCCCAAGATGGTCGGCACACCCAGGATACACTCCCCTGCGCAGGTAGGTAAAGGACAATCCTCCTCAAACCTCAGCCAACGCGTTTCGGGTGGTGGACGCCCTTCATCATGGGCTAACGTGAAGTGACGACAAACTGAAGCAGTTTCCAGCATGATCCCTTTAATTTAACCAATCTGCATGTAAATCATACACTAAGGCATTCTGGGACTGGTAGTGCTAATGTTCCACCCTGATAGGCGCCATCAAAGTCACATTAAAAACAATCATCAAGGGATTAGAGAGTCACTTCAACCCCGCTGTTTGATTCACTCGGTATTTCCTGTTCCACTCAAACTGGTAAATGAAGACAGCAAGCGGACCCGCATGATTTCGACGGCGGGACTCCTCACGGCAGAAGCAACGTGGGAAATATATATATATTAATTTACTGGAGTCTAGCAGCTTTCTGGCCCACACAGATGGCAGATCGGCAGTAATTACCCATCTGACCGCCAGGGAGGTCAGAAAGATTGTTCCTCACTTTACTTGGGGTGGGGGCATACCCATGCTGAGCAGCACCCACCCATATAGTTAAAAATTCTGGCATCTAAATCTATTGGGCTTTCTGACCCCCCCCCCCCCCAACGGAGGCAGATCAAGGTAATTACCCCATCTACCCTTCAAGAGGGGTAGAAAGACTGCTTCCCCATTTATGGGGGTAGGGGCATGGCCATGCCCATGCTAGGCAGCCCCCACACACCCTACGATCTTATAAAATTAGTAATCCCTGGTGTCTTGCGGGCTTTCTACCCCTCCCTGGGAGGGGGAGATCAGGATCAATTTCCCCCATCTGCCCTCGGGAGTGGCAGAAAGACTTGAATGTAAAAATAAGGAAGGGGGAGCACAATCACTTGCCCATGAGGCCGCTTCCCCATCCTTCCTTGACGATCGCTATCCTGTGGCGATCCCCAAACAGGGATCCACTGGGCAGAGATACCATTGGAAAGGGGAGATTCTACCCTTTCCAGTGATACCCCTCCTGTTGGAATCAGTGCTCTGGGGCTGAGATATGCCACCGAGCACTGATTCAGTGAAAGTAAAACAAGCCCATCTGCTTGTTTAACTTTTACTGAAACTACGTCAGCACGCCCTGCGCACAATCATCACTGCAGGCAAAAAAAAAAAAAGAGATCAGACAGCTCGGAAAGCTCTTCTCAAGCAGGCTGATGCGAAAACAAAATAAAGGACACCCTCTGGTGCAGAGCACCAGAGCCTTTTTCTACCTCCCCAATGTCGCTAAATCGTCTAAGTACACTGGGGAGGTAGTGTAGGTGTTGGCCATTGGCCGACACCCACACTTAAAAAGTTAAACCGGGCACTGATACTCCTATCCTGTGTTTGTCTGAGACTAATTCCATGAATGTTATTTTAGATCAATTTTCTGATATTTTCAAAGGTAAATTAGGAAAGGTCAAGTGGTTTTCCCACAAAATTAAGGTAATTGAAAATGCCATACCAGTCAAACACAAGATGAGGAATGTGCCTACGACTGTACGCAAAGAACTTTGGGCCAGATGTATGACCATTTTTTTGCGGTCGCAAATGGGAAATCGGCCCGTTTGCGACCGCAAAAAAGGGCCCTGACATGTACAAACGCTATTTTGCAAGTCAGTGACTCGCAAAATAGCGTTTGCGACTCTCGCTGTTAGGAAGGGGTGTCCCTTACTAATAGCGAGTCACAATGGAATGTATCATTGTTTTGCGACCGAATTTTTTTGGCGCTAAACACTCGCAGTTTACCACCTACTTCAAGTAGGTGGTAAGTCACTCGCAAATGGGAAGGTGTCCCCAGGGGACTCTTTCCCCTTTGCGTGTGCGAAAATATTTTAGGAGCAGGCAGTGGTCCCAGGGACCACTGCCTGCTCTTAAAAATGAAACAAACCTTTAATTTTTCTTTTTTAAATGCATCCCGTTTTCCTGTGAAAACGGGCTGCATTTAAAAAAAAAAAAAAAAAAAAAACTGCTTTATTAAAAAAGCGGTCACAGATATGGTGGTCTGCTGACCCAAGCAGGCCACCATCCCTGTGAGTGCTGGCATTTCCTAATTGGGTCGCAAATAGCACCTGCCTCATGAATATTAATGAGGCAGGCAATTTGCGACCCCATTAGGAATCGCTAACAGTGTCTGAGACACTGTTGTAAATTGCAGTTTGCGAGTCGCAAAGCGACGCAATTTGCGAGTCGCAAAATGTGAGGGTCGTACATCTGGCCCTTTCTCGGTTATTAGACAATAGGTGCAAAGAAGAAACCATTCAACCTATTGTACAAGTTACTTACCTTCGGTAACGATGTATCTGGTAGAGACGATTCTAGCCGCAGATTCCTTAACGTAGAATTATCCCCAGGCGTGAGACTGGACTCGGAAAACTTTCTTTGCCCCAGCATCTCTGCGTGCCGGGGGGGAGGCACCACGCGACTCCGCCCCGACGTCCTCCGCGGGCGTGACGTCAGCGAGGTCACATAAGCCCCACCCCGGCGCGCTGACGTCAGTTTTCTTCTGAGAACTTTTTCACGCCACAATGCGGAGCCATCACAAACAAAACTGTGGAGAGTATGGGAACAGTGTGCGAAAAATCAGCAAAAACAGAAGAGAGAAACCAAAGGTGAGGAACAGCACCAGTTGGAAAAGTGCCAAGCACTAAGGTACCAAGAAGCCATAGCAGTGAAGCCATAGCAGGGAAAGAGCAGAACACCGTGCTGAGGAACAACCGTGCAAGCCAAGGCCACATCCACCCTGGAAGCAGAAAGCATGTGAACAACGCCATAGCAGAAGAGAGAGTCTGCAATCACAATCCATAACAGAGGAGGGCAACAAGCCCGGAACAGAGGAGTAACAGCAATCCACCCCCAGACTACACCATCAAGGAGGGCCGTATCCCCTGAAAGGAGCGAAAGGCCGAGGGACAGGCAAAAGAACCCCCAACGCAGAGAACTGCGAAGGGAGCAAAAACCCCAAGCAAGTAAAAGGAGAAGAGCAAAAGTAGGCCCCTACGCTGGAGAGAAACCAGTCGGAGGGATGCAGAGGCACACAGAAACCAACCTACCCAGCATCAGAAAGAAAGGGGCGGAATAATCAAGCAAAACGAGGCATCCTGTCCGGAGGAAGCGAAGAGGACACCCACAGAAAACAAGCCACCCGGAGGGAGGCGAGTGCAGAAAACCAAGCTGAAGGTCCTCGCAGAACAGGGAGGAAGGGTGGGTCGTGAAGGAATCTGCGGCTAGAATCATCTCTACCAGATACATCGTTACCGAAGGTAAGTAACTTGTACATCTGATAGAGACTACTAGCCGCAGATTCCTTAACGTAGAATAGATACCCTAGCCATACCCAGAGGGGAGGAGGGCCTGCGAGAGAACTTCCCCAGTAGAAAGAAACACAGGGCCCCAGCAGGGGATGTGTCAAGGGGACAAGAAGGGCGGCCCAGCCTCCACCAAGCAGAAGTAGGCAAGGACAAGGCGAAGGGAAGACTAGGAGACCCCAAGCCCATCCAAGGAACAACTGCCAGAAACCCTCCGAGGGACGGACAGCCGCAGAGGAGCACCCAGGATGAAAAGAACCACCCCAACGCCAGGGAGAAGAGGCAGAACCAGAGGCAGAGCCCGCCGGATGAAAACACACACACCCAGCGACGGGGGACAGCTGGACAGCCATCAGCCTCAAGGCAGCGGAGAAGGCAGAAATGGTCCCACAGCCAAGAACCGCAGGCGTAAGGAGAAAGGCACAGGTGCGCAAAGCCCCAGCAGAACAAGAGACAGGGGCACAAGGAAACACACCAAGGGCCACATCGGCGGACCAGAGCAAGCAGGCATGCGCAGCCAGCAGGAGACCGCACCAAGGAGCCGTGCAACCAGAACAAGCCAGGCGCAAGCCGAAGGCAGAGGCCAGAGAAGGCCAGGAGCCGGTCCAGAGACACACACCGACCCACGAAGAAGTGGGACGAGGCAGAAGAGAAAGAGAGAGAGAGAGACCCGGAGGACGGTCCAAGCCGGCAACCAGAACACAGAAAGCCAAGAAAAGCTAGTCCCCCCCTGGAACACCAGACAGAGGACCAGGCCGAAACGCCAGGCGGAAGCGCCACAACACAACGCCGAAGACAGCATGCCAGGCTGGTCTAGAGACGAAGCGAACCGGGAGAAGGGCAAGCGGGGCGCCGCGCAAACTGCCCCAAGAAAATAGGTAAGGAGACCGCGCCTGCGGCATACCGTGACGCCGTGGAGGGCACCGAACCCGAAACCGCACCGTCCCAGCCCATGACAGAGCTATACAATAGCTACAAGTACCCCACATAGGGTATGTTACGTCCCAAAAAGACATGGGAACACCTCTTAGGAAAAAATGTCCGCAGCAGAGGGCAAAACAGAAAGACCTGCGGACAAAACCGCAGACGGCTTACCAATCAGCCAACAAAAGAAGATACAGAAGGCCCAATCTCAGGACCAACACGGCTTTACCAACAGCCAAAATCACAAGTCAAAACAGAGGGCTGGACCAGCAGCCAACAGCACCGAAGGGCCAAGCGAAGGACCCTGAAGGGGCACCAACCCTACACAACACACAACCGGGTTACCGCAGAAAAAACAACGGGAGAACACCTCCCAGAACACACCAGAGGACCGACATCCAGGTTCACTGAGGGGGAGGGGGAGGAGGACGAAGCCCCGCAAGGAACCGCTGAATGGCAGAATCCGCAGGGGCGTGAAACAAAAGAGTGCCATCAAAAGGGAGGTCAACCAGACGCTCCCTAACATTCTCAGGGAAAACACTATCCCTCAACCATGCATGGCGACGGAGGGCCACCGAACTAGCCATAGTGCGACCAAGAGCCTCAGAGACATCAAGAGCTGAGCGAAGAATAAATGCGGCCAGCTCCTGGCCATCCAACACATGGTGCCGCAGATCAACGCAGGCACCCTCCTGAGAGGCACAAGACAGAAGGGACTCCGCGGATTCCCACAAACTGGAAGTGGCTCTGGCTAACACACAAAGCGTGTTGAGCGCCCGCAAGGCAGCACTGGAGGAAGCGAAGATGTTACGCCCACAGGAATCTAACCACCGGGCCTCCTGTGATGGAGGAGACAAAATGGAAGGCAAGGAAGGAAAGGCCGTCTGCAGAAGAGGGCCCCCCGAGTAGAAGGATGGAAGGAAAGAGACAGGATCATGTGGAGCAGGACGGTGGAGGTGCAGGAGTGACTGGGGCACCGGGTCCCCCGTGGCAGGACACCCCCAGGCCCCCCAAGAGAGAATTGTGGAAGAGAAGGGAAGAAGCAGCTCCCGTCCACCAGAGCCCTGGTGGAGTACCTCAAGCAAGTGGTCCGCGGGGAAATGTGCAGCCGGGTCACCCATGCGCAAAATCCCAGCGGCCGTGGAAATAGCCCGTGCGAAAGCAGCACTCGCCTACGTAGGGCAACGTGGTGGGGAGAGCAACTCCTCCGTGGGTGACGGCCGTCCCCCAGCCCAAGCGGAGGAAGAAACGGCCAAGCCCGGAAAGGTTGAGGGTTGACAGAGGAGTGGGGAACCTGAGGCGCCTCAGGGGAAGACTGTGGGCGCGGGGATGGCGAAGAGCCCTCCTTGGAAGACACCGGGGAGAAAGCCACTACGCGGCGTCCCGTCTCCGGGGAAGAAGAGACAAACAGTTGCCTGACCACTGGAGGAGAGGGGGCCTCCGAAGAGGAGTCGACGACCCGACGTCGGTACGGCGCCGTGGAGTCCGCCGCGGGCGCGACGTCGACCGGCGCCGAAGGGGACGCGGCGACGAACTGCACCACCACCCGCGCCGCGGGAGAACGGGGCGGGGACGGAGCCGAAGCGGCCAAAGAACGGAGCCGAAAAGGCACCGACTTGACCTCAGACGAGGCAGCCGCCTGCGTGGAGAGACGAGGAGGGCCCGGGGCCACGCCCCAGGCCCTTAGCCAGTCCCTGCGGCGCCGCTAGGGCCGACAGCCGCTGGCGCCTGAGCGGCGTCAGCTCGGCCTCGGACAAGGCCGCCGCCTGCCCAGAGGACCGAGTAGGACTCGGGGACAAGCCACGAGTCCTGGCAACCTCCCGCGACACCACAGGGACCCACACGGGGGTTTGCGGCGAGGCAGAGGCGCCGTGGGCCGAAGGAGGGAACCCCAGAGGGCCGCACCCAGACGACGCCACATCTCCAAGACCTGAAGCCGAACCTGTCAGCGCTGGAGCCGGAGCCACCGGCGACTCCGCAGAAGGCCCCGCACGTGGCAGGGGGTCAGCGGACGTCCCAGGAAGAGGAGGAGGAGCCAAGGAGGCCTGCAGGGCCGCAGCATAGGCCTCCATTTGGACTCTGGACGCCCCCGTGCCGGGAAACGGCGGGTAAGGCGGCGATGTGCGAGGCTGCACGACCCTCGGAGAACCCGCACCCCCCACAGGGCGGGGACCGGGCCTCGGGGACAAGCTGTGACACCAACGAGCGAGCGACGCCCCTGCGGCCTCGGAGAAGAACGATGTCGGAGGCGGAAGCGGCGGTTCTTGGCCCCTTCCGCGGGGGACGGACGCGATGAGGACGCTGACCTGGACATGCGGGACGAAAGGAGTTTCATCCGGCGCTCCCGCCGGGACTTCGGTTTCATCTGCTGGCAAGCCTCGCAGTCTGTGGAGTCATGGTGCTCCCCCAAACACCACATACAAATAGGGTGAGGGTCCATCGCCGACATCTGGCGCGCGGAAGACGAGCACGTCTTGAAGCCCGAAGGCATTCGCACACTGTTCTCAAGGGAAACGCAAAGCGTTGAAGAAGGAGGCCTGAAAACAGGCCAGGGACACGATCCGGATCCGCGTGGCACGCGGAAAAGAAGGAAACTGACGTCAGCGCGCCGGGGTGGGGCTTATGTGACCTCGCTGACGTCACGCCCGCGGAGGACGTCGGGATGGAGTCGCGTGGTGCCGCCCCCCGGCGCGCAGAGATGCTGGGGCAAAGAAAGTTTTCCGGGTCTAGTCTCACGCCTGGGGATAATTCTACGTTAAGGAATCTGCGGCTAGTAGTCTATCAGATGAGTTATCTAAGTGGGTGTCTCCTATTGTTTTAGTTTAAAAAACAGGAGATTTAAGACTATGCACTGATTTAAGAAATCTTAACAAGCAGATCTTAATCGAATGTCCCCCCTCTTCCCAAAATTCAGGACATTTTTGCAAAAATGAGAAAGGCTACATTTTTTACAACCTTAGATCTCAAGGCAGTGTATAATCAGATTGAATTAACTAAAAATTGCAAACATCTTATTACTTTTGTAACACCTTTTAAGACATGTTGTTACTTATGTATGCCATTTGAATTAGCTTCTGCATTCCAGAGATTAATCAATCAATCAGGATTCTTATAAAGCACCACTGCTCACGTAAGGGTCTCAATGGATTCCTTATTTGGAAGTATGGAAGGAGTACCAGCTTTCCAGGATGATATTTTTGCTGCCACCTTTCAAGAACATAAATTACATTCTTACCAAAGTTTTGTGTGTTTTACAAGATAAAGGCATGACCCTTCACAGAGACACGTACATTTTTACTAAGTGAAGTTTAATATTTGGATCATTTTATTTCTTCCAAAGGAATTAGCCCTAGAGATGGGCTTCTCAAAGCCATCATGGATGTTCCCATGCCCAAATCTAAAGAACAATTATCTGTTTAGGCTTATGTGAATATATTACTCTAGATTTATGGCTGATTTTTCTTCACATACCGTTGAAACGCGGAATTTGCTAAAGAAAAACAGCAAGTTTATCTGGTCTGAAACTTTAACTCAAGATTTTAATAGAGTCAAAAAATGAATTGTTTTGGTGCCAGCACACACTCCTTTTTTCAGAGGATGGAATTTCTATTGTTACGGGAGATACCAGTGGTGTTGGATTAGGTGCTGTTCTTTTTCAAAAGTCCACCTGTAAAAAACATTGGGAACCCACCACTACATATGCTTCAAAAACTGAAGCTGAAAAACGTTCCTCCACAATTGAAAGGGAAGCTCTATGTTGTATGTGGGCTGTTGAACATTTCAAAACATACTTATGGGGTAAACATATTATTAGGACAGATCAGAAACCTTTAGTTTCTTTATTGTCATGCAATGGCACAGGCATGGCTACTTCTAGGTTGATTCACATTTTATCCAAGTTATATGAATACACTTTTGACACAATTTATTTCCGGTAACTAAAATTCAATAGCTGATTGTTTATCTCGGCTACTGTGTGAAACCTGCAGCAAAATAGGAGATCAGTGTATTGTGGCAAATGTTTCTGATATTCTTGAATCTGAGGATTATCACATTTCTGAAAAAGAGTGAGATGAAGCCATGAATAATGATACCACTGTTGTATTCCTCTTAGGGTGTCCGTATATAGGTTTTCCTGTATCATGTCCTTATATAGGCACAATTTGCCCTGCCCTTATATAGGCATAAAATCTCAGTCCTTATTTAGGCATTAAACCGTGCACTCCAAATACAGGCATGGTCTTCGACATCCGTCCACCCTAACGTCACAACGAGTTCTTGAAGAACAGACCCTTAGGCTTCGGGAGTTTCCCTAGCACAGGACTATTGATTTCTTCAAGGACTCATCTATTATGCATGATCCGTTATACCTTAAGGGTTCATTCTTGACGTCTTCCGCTGTCCGATTCACGTCAATGCTAACATTCTGAGGTACCTCTCAGGTATAAATATACCTTCCCTAGCCCTTGTAAATCAGAAGAGACCTCGACTTCAGAGGAGCCCGTTTCCCGGCCTGACGCACTGAGAAGACGCTGTCATCCCTGCACGCAGAGAGTCCAGCTTCCAGTGATCCGACTTCCCTCGCGGTGTGTTGGAGTTCGAGTCTGGCAAGAGATTCCCACCTCTCTCATTCTTAAGGCATGGAGCGGACTAGAAACCTAGAGGGACTCTTCGCATACTAGGCTTACTGGGCGTAACATACTCTTAGTATACCATAGTAAGGAATACTCAACCTACTTCATACCTCTCCCTACACCTAGGTTAGGTTAGGTACATTGGGGTAGAACTAGCTTAGAAACGCATTGTATGAGTACTCGCATTTTTAGTCCATGTTATTTATGTAAATGAATATCTACTGAAGATCAAGCTAGCGCAGTATTATTTCTTTCTACTGCTTACGCTGTACATTATTTATCTTGCATACTGTCTTGTGATCGTAACAGCACATATTACTTACACGAGAAACAAGACTGTTCAATAAATCTTTTATTAAAACGCCAGTCTATTCTTTCTGTGTAACTTTGAGGAAAACTAAGCATGTACGATTGAGCTGAGTGAAACGGTTATCTATTGTTTCCACGACTCTGGGACACGTTCTGATTCTAAAGGGAAACAAAGTGGTCATGTTTTGCGGCTGCCAGAAACTACTCCCTTCTTGTTTGTCAAGGAGTTTCTAGTGGCCTCTGAGGTAGCTGGCACAAGTAATTAAGTTTAATATACTCGATAGGGACATACCGACCTCAGTCCTATGTCAAGCCTATAGGGTATATTATTCCAATGCGCAGAGCCTATTAGGGAAATAGGAGCTACACTACATGGCGCCCAACGGTTTGGTAAGGCGGTAATTTAACGTTAGATACCGAGTAACTCAGCCGTGCTTTTTCTCTCAGAGACCCCTACCCATATACTCCAAAAGACGTCTGGAGTGGGCAGGGTTAAGTATCCGCCACGGCTACATAGGGAAGCACCCTATAAATTAGCTGTTTGGTTTGCTCAACGTTGAAGGATACAGTGTTCCAAAATATTGTGCACCTTATCTTTGTTTCCTTGAAACTTGTTCTACACTTTTCAAAAAACAAAATGCCTGACTCCGACAACGATGAAGTTACGGGTCAACCAGCTTTAAGAGCTTTCATCATTACCGGTTTAGATGGAACCGAGGAGGGTGTTATAGACATCCCTCAAAACTTAAGAAGAGCCATCACTCTAAAACTCATAAAACACGGCCTACCACCAAGAGGCGGTAGAGCAGTTTTTGTGATAGAGGCACACGAATCCTTTCAGACAGAGGTATTCTATTCATGGGTAATATTTCCTGAATCCAATCCAGTTACAAAACTGTTTCACTTCTACAAAGAAGATGATCCACCAGAGGAATATATTCCTTTCGAGGATATTGAAATTCCACTAACATACCAGGAGCATCAGCTCTGGTTTAAAGGCGCCCTAAAACATCACAGAAACATTACCAGGCTCGGTCCACTAGGTAGACCAGGAGCAACATGGCCGATTCTAGCCGGCTACACACCTCATCCTGAACTGGATATGTCAGATGAGGAGTTACTTACTCAAATAACAGAGTTAATAAAAATCTACAGACAACTAGTCCAATATGTCATGCAGACTTTCACAGTCCAACCACCATTGACACTTCCAAATCAGATTCCTCAACAGGGGAATACACTACAAATTACACCACAGACTCTATACGCAGTCATGGGTAAAATGCCCACAAAACGTGAGCAAATTCCTTTCTGGATAGCTCAAAAAATTACTCAAATCGAAGCAGTATTTCCAAATACTAGCCCGTACGAGAAACACAGAATCCTAACAATCAGTTTACCAATGGGGATCACACCACAACTGGAAGACTGCACCACTTGGGGCTCAGTCTTTGCTGCCATCTATACTAAAACACATGGTATTCCATCAATTGGGGTAATACCAGATGTCCTGAAACAAATTCAAAATGAATACGGGGCAGAGCCTGCTCTGAATTTAGGTATGAAATTACTGAAAAATTTCGACCAGGTCTCAACAATAATATTATCTAATATTAAAGGAGAGGAAGCAGCAGTGGCGATCCGCCAACGATTAAGGGAATTCGATGTTACAGAACATCAAACTGAACTACCCAGAATTATTGAACAATCTTATGCAGAATTAGGCAGAGATAGTTTGGGTGGAAGACCAGTGAAGCCAAAACTATCTGAAAGTCCTGAGAAGGACTCTATTAAACAAACTCCTACATCTTCTAAGAAGAAGTGGGAAACTACTAAACAAAACTCAAACGAGAAACGTTCTCAATCCCGAGGTAGGTCTCCTCAAAAGGAGCCCACTGAAAGGAGGTATAACCTCAGGAATAGGGATAATTTGAAAAAGCCTGACAGGTATCAAGATACTGATACACGTTCCTCTCGTACCTTTCAGATCTCGTCAAGGACTTCGGAAAGAAGAGGACGGTCAGAAAATAGAGAAGAACGCGTGAAATCCAAGGAAGAAAAACACGCTACAAAAAATAAAACAAAACCTCAATTCTCCAAAAAGAAAATAGCAGGTCTGAAGATCAGACATGCCGAGAATACTGAGAACACAACTCAAGAACGGAGAATGGGCTCAGACAATGCTGGACAGTGCAGCAGAAGTCACAATAGTTCGCCAGAACCTGAAGGAACTTCTGGAGATAGTGGACTTGAATGAGTACATCACAGTTGAGACTGTAGACACCAGGGTTAGTACTCCACAAAGGTTATATGAAATAACACTCCGAATGGAGGGAGACATACCTAGACAGGTGAAAGCACTCTTTTGGGTAAAACTTTCAAGGGGCTATGACATACTTCTAGCAGAAAAAGACTGGCCACCACAATTTGTCAGGGAGTGCCCACATGGCGAGGACATCATTATGCCTGCCTTCTCCAACCATATTCCAATTCACCTAAGATATACATATGCCAGGAAATGGGCAGTTGCCCAGGCCCCAGCATTATATAAAAATCATGTAGGATGGGATGAGGACTCACCTCACCATAAAATACATCTGAAACATGAACCAACTGCACAAAGGCAGTACCCAATAAAGCAAGAAGCTAAAAAACAGGTCAGGGAGATCTTAGATCAACTTGAATACCAAGGGGTGATTGAAACATGCACCTCCTCAATGAACAATCCTTTGTTTCCTGTCTCCAAACCAGACAACACCTATCGTCTAGTTTTGGATTACAGACACTTAAACACTTGTTGTAAAACATTTGCAGTGCAAAATGCACATAGCACAGCATTAATGAATAACATTGTGCGTAAAAAATATAAAACCACATTGGACATCTCAAATGGTTTCTTTTGTCAAAACATAGCACCTGAAAGCAGGTACTTAACAGCATTCTCCATAATGGGGACCCAGCGTCAATTTTGTCGACTCCCACAAGGGTTCAAGAACAGCCCGGGGTTATTCTCAGCAAGAGTAACGGAGTTACTACAAATTTATGACAATGAGGCATTGTCCTATGTCGATGACATCTATCTAACGGACAATGACCTGGACAAACACTTGAACAGGGTAAGCACCATTATACTGGGCTTCGCCTCTGAGGGCTACAAGTTCAACTTTAAAAAGTCCCGAATTGCCCATCTCAATGTCCTATTTCTAGGATATGAGCTTTCAAGTGAAGGCAAGAGCTTGGCAGCTAACTTGTTAGAAAAGTGTGCGCTGCTCCAACCTCCAAAAACACTAAAAAACTTACAATCCATCCTGGGTTTCCTAAATTTTGGAAGAACATACATTCTAAATTACGCAGAAAGGGTTAAACCTCTACGCATTAATCAAACCTGATTTTTCAATCAAGAATTGGACACAAGAACACACAGAAATCTTGCGTTCACTACAGGCTAACATGTTAGCAACAAATTACTTACAAACATGCGTAAGTCAACGCAACCTGGTGATCCGAATAATTTCGGGTCAATGCGGATTCACCTACTTAACATTTAATGAGGGTGAAAAAATACCAATCGCATACAAATCTCATTTGTACACGTAAGCGGAAATGCGCTTAACTTCAACTGAAAAAATTCTGACAGCAGTTCAAACCGCTGTAGCAAAAGAAAGAGCCTTAGCCCAAGGGAAACGCATTATTGTCGTAACCCCAGTACCAGCTTTAGAAGCGGTCACAAAAGCAAGCATTCCAAATGCTAAAGCATTACATCCAAGATGGATACAATGGGTTAATTCTCTTGCTGCAACAGATGTTGAATATGTTTTTGATCCCGATTTAAAAACACAAGCGTTCCTGCAATATGAACAAGAATGTCCTCTGCCCACTGAAATTCTGCCTCTCGATCAGTACGAATTCATAATTTACACTGACGGATCCGCACAACCCGCAACAGGGGTGTCACGGGGCGGGTGTGTGTCGGGACGGCCCGGATCGGTTGAGAGACTGGTGGGAGGCGCTGGACGTCACTGCACCTTTTATTTTATCGCCACAGGAGGACTGGGTTGGGTCATCCACGTCAAACACCGCTGAACGGGGATACGGTCCCTTTAACTGGGATCCGACATGGGACGCTCCCGCCCCGTTTGATGACGACATCGCCCTCCGTCCAACAAGAGAGGGCAGGACCAGGAAACCAGTGTGCGCCGACACCGGAGGTGAGAAAGGAGGAAGTGGAGTTGCGACGAGAGAAGACGGAGACAGCGAGCGACGGATCCCGAGAGAAGAGGCAGACCCAGGAGGAGCGGAGGAAGACCCCGAGAGAATCACAGAGCCAGGAGGCCAACGAACTTACGCTTCGCCCAGCCACGCCCCAGGAGGAGCGTGGCTAAAACAGGTACGGGACCGCTTCACGGGCTGGGTGGGAAGCGGGGAACGCCAGAGGCTTAGAGGCGCGAGCGCAGCATCGCGCATTGAGAAATAGCCGATCCCCATCCACCGCACCTACACTCCCGTCAATTGAGCGTGTGTCACGGTATCTTGCTGGTTGTGGGCTGGTGTTACCTCACTCCCTCTCCCTGACAACGCACCGTTCCCTGTTCACCCTGACCCCGTGTTGTCCTCTTCCTTCCTTTGGGGTATCCGGAGAATCCGACGGTGGCCACCCGGGACAGACAACCAGGAGGAGAAGGAGGCGATAGACGTCCGGACCGACCCAGGAGGAAGACAACAGCGTACACCCCGGGACCTAAGGACAAGTCACACTCCATTACCCCTTGTACCCTGGACACTCATAGGAAACTTACAGTCAAAAGAATAAAACCTGCACTTTCACGACCCGGTCTCCCGCAACTCATTTCCGATAGTTCACAAGTGGTGGAGAATGCGGGCATAGAAGAGCCCATCTGCGACACTAAGATGGAGACGATCGTGCAGCACTTGATCAAGGGCCAGGAGAAGCTAGAATGGGCCGTCGAGCGCCAGATGTCGTCAGCCCAGGCGGACCGGGAGACGTTCAAAGATACCATCGCAGCCCAGATGGACGGACTACACAGGCTGGCAACTGAACAGACCGGGGGCACCGTGAGGGAGGTACGGGGTATCCCTCACCCGCCGACAGGCGTCTCCCTCCAAAAGTACATAACGGGAGAAGATCCCGACGCCTTCTTGACCAACTTCGAGAGGGTAGCAAGGGCGTGCAGCTGGCCGGTAGAGAAGTGGCCATTCTTTCTAGCCCCTTTGCTCACGGGGGAAGCACAAGCTGCCTACCAAGTGGCGAACGCCACGGGCGATACCTCTTACGGAGAGATAAAGGTCATCATATTGGACCACCTCGGCCTGGACTCAGAGGCCTATAGAGTGAGGTTCCGTAAAGAAAGAGGCGCCCCAGGTGAAAATCCTAAAACACTGTTCTTCAGACTGAAGATGGCCGCCGACAAGTGGCTGGTCCCAGGGTATAGTACAAAGGAGGAGATAATGGAGAAAATCTACTTAGAACAGTACCTGGACGCCCTACCGTACAATACGCAGAAATGGCTGCGCCGACATTCACGTCTAACGGCCGCCCAGGCCATAGAGATGGCTACGACTTATTCACGTGCCCAACCGAAGGGCGTTGTATGTGACACAGAGAGGACACGTCCGCCTGCCCTACGGTTAGAGAAGAGGTATCGGGCTCCACCAGAACCGGGAAAACCCCGAATGCCGAAGATGGAGATACCGAGCGTCAGGGGTCCCCAATGTTTTGACTGTGGGGACTGGGGCCACATAGCCCGTGCATGTCCCCGGAAGAAACCAGCGGATGAACCCATGGAGGTGGGGTACCTCCCCAGGTCCATCATGTATACGGCCGAATTGGGAACGGCCTTCCATGTAAGTGTACGGGTGAATGGTAAACTGGTTAAGGCCCTTCTCGACTCCGGGTGTAAACAGTCGGTCATCCAGGAGGCGTACATTAACCCCAGTCAGCTAGTTCCCGATACACTAGTCCATATCCGATGCGTACATGGAGATGTGAAACCCTACCCCCTGGCTAAGATTGTCCTCACCCATTCTGAAGGGGTACACAGTGAGGTAAAAGTAGGGGTGTTGGATGGGCTCCCCGAAGACCTGATCATTGGCACAGATAACCCTGAGTTCCTCGCTCTCTTCCGAGGCGTTCTCCAACTAGAAGAGAGTAGGAAAGGAGGAGTAGGTAACCAAAGAGAGGCGGTCCCGGCCCTCATCTCCCCAGAACCATGGCTCCTAGACCGCAGTTTTAAATTCGCACAGGCCAACGATGCCACTCTATACAACGCGTGGGAACAGGCCCACAGTACGCAGGACAACAGCGATCCTGTGTATCCCCGGTTCCTTAT
The DNA here is from genome assembly GCA_963921515.1 of Calotriton arnoldi. Lineage (NCBI taxonomy): Eukaryota > Metazoa > Chordata > Amphibia > Caudata > Salamandridae > Calotriton > Calotriton arnoldi. The sequence goes on from CAWUFW010001837.1 coordinate 287,233, forward strand.
AAAGGCGGGGCTACTTTACCGACAGGCTAACCCCACAGAACCTCACCAACTACTGGTGCCCCTCTCGTTCCGGGACCAGATAACCTTCTTTTCTCATTCCCACCTCACGGCAGGACACGTAGGCGCGGAGAAAACCACACAAAACGTCCTACGACATTTCTTTTGGCCAGGTGTATACAAGGACATCAAAGTGCACTGCCAGTCATGCGACACCTGTCAGAGAAGGAACACACATAGGCCCCCAGCGGTGCCCCTACAACCACTTCCCATAATAGGTAACCCCTTTGAGAGGGTCGGAATGGACCTGATTGGCCCGTTACCCCGTACAAAGAAAGGGAACATCTACGCCCTCGTGATAGTGGACTACGCAACCAGATTCGTGGAGGCATTTCCACTCCGAGCCCCCACCACCCGCAACATAGCCGACAGATTCCTGGAACTGTTTTCACGGGTAGGCTTCCCCAAAGAAATCCTAACGGACCAAGGAACGCCCTTCGTATCTCGTCTTATGAGAGAAGTCTGTGGGGTCCTAAACGTACGACAGATCAAAACTTCGGTGTACCATCCACAGACCGATGGTCTAGTCGAACGATATAATGGGACCCTAAAAGCCACGCTAAAGAAGATGTTGGAAGTAAACGGCAAAGAATGGGACCAGCTATTACCCTTGGCGCTGTACGTCATAAGAAGCCAGGTGCAAAGCAGCCTTGGCTGTTCGGCGTTCGAGATGCTATACGGAAGGCAGCCGCGCTCCCTTCTGGAGATGACGAAAGAGGCCTGGGAGAAGGAAGAGGCGATGGAGACCAGAGGTATGTTGGACTACACACAAGGACTGAAAGACAAGATAGGAAAATTACGCGATTTAGCCTATTCCCACCTGGTGAAGAAACAGGAACAACAGACACACTACTATAACCGTGGGAAAAGGTGGAGGACCCTAAAGAAGGATGACTGGGCACTGGTGTTACTACCCACGGCGACAACAAAGATGAAAACAGAATGGAAAGGCCCATACAAGATCATAGCCGTCATAGGAAAAACCACATATAGGTTACAAGTCACCCCGACCCGCACCCAGACGTACCATATAAACATGCTAAAGAAATGGCTGGGACCCCTACCCAAAGCCTCAAACCTTACTCTGCCCACACTTACCACCAAGCATTCCACGGTCGCAGAGCTAGTGGTGAACGACGACCTCACCCACAGAGAGCGGGACGAGTTGGATGAAACCCTTCGGCCCTTTTCCTCGTTGTTCTCCGACGCTCCAGGCAAGACCCACCTGGCAGAACACCGAATTGAGACCCCGGCCGGAAAAACCATAAAACTGAGACCCTACCGGATCCCTGAGGCCCGGAGAAAAGCCATACAGAAGGAAGTACAGGAAATGTTGCAGCTGGGAGTCATAAGGCCCTCGAGGAGTGAGTGGTCCTCTCCGATCGTCATGGTCCCGAAACCAGACGGTAGCACCCGCTTCTGCATGGACTTCAGGGCCCTTAATGGAATCTCGTCCTTCGATGCCTACCCCATCCCTCGGATAGACGAGCTGATAGAGAAACTAGGGGAGGCCACGTATATCTCCACACTAGACCTGACCAAGGGATACTGGCAGGTACCTCTAAGGGAGGAGGACAGAAAGAAGACGGCCTTTTCCACACCGGAAGGCCTCTACGAGTTCACTGTCCTCCCGTTTGGATTACATGGGGCACCAGCGACTTTCCAGAGACTCATGAACACCGTGTTACAAAACCACCACTCCTTTTCGTCGGCATATCTGGATGATATAGTGGTTTTTAGCCCAGACTGGAAATCTCACCTTCGCCATCTCCAAACCATCTTACAGGCCCTAAGGGAAGCGGGTCTACGCATAAATGCAAAGAAATCCCGGGTGGGATACCAAAAGGTGAAATACCTAGGATATGTGCTAGGACATGGGGTGATCGCTCCTCAGATAGAGAAGGTCAGGGCGATATCAGACGCTCCCTTTCCTGCCTCCAAGCGAGACCTAAGAGCCTTTCTCGGCCTGATTGGCTACTATAGACGGTTTATACCTCGCTTTTCCGAGGTGGCCGCACCACTGACAGACATCCTCCAGAAGCAGGTGAAACCGCAGGTCCTGTCTCGTCCCACGAAACCCATGATAAAGGCATTCCAGACCCTAAAACAAGCCCTTACTACGAGTCCCGTCCTAATCTCTCCTGACTACTCCAGACCCTTTCTCCTACATACGGACGCCTCACAACAAGGCATAGGCGCGGTCCTCTCACAGCTGACTCAGGAGGGGATAGAACACCCTGTAGTATACATAAGTAGGAAGCTATTCCCGAGGGAGGCGAGATATCCCACCATTGAGCGTGAGTGCCTGGCAGTAAAATGGGCCATAGAGAAGTTGCGTTATTACCTGGAGGGACACCAGTTCACTCTGTACACTGACCATGCACCTCTCCAATGGATGAGCCGCAATATCGCCAACAACCCCAGGGTTCTCCGTTGGTTTCTCTCCCTCCAACCCTATTCATTCACAGTGCAGCATCGAAAGGGGGTCGACAACGGCAATGCTGACTATCTGTCCAGAGTATTCCCTCTCCCCAATCGGGAGAATCCAGGGGTGGAGGAGTGTCACGGGGCGGGTGTGTGTCGGGACGGCCCGGATCGGTTGAGAGACTGGTGGGAGGCGCTGGACGTCACTGCACCTTTTATTTTATCGCCACAGGAGGACTGGGTTGGGTCATCCACGTCCAACACCGCTGAACGGGGATACGGTCCCTTTAACTGGGATCCGACATGGGACGCTCCCGCCCCGTTTGATGACGACATCGCCCTCCGTCCAACAAGAGAGGGCAGGACCAGGAAACCAGTGTGCGCCGACACCGGAGGTGAGAAAGGAGGAAGTGGAGTTGCGACGAGAGAAGACGGAGACAGCGAGCGACGGATCCCGAGAGAAGAGGCAGACCCAGGAGGAGCGGAGGAAGACCCCGAGAGAATCACAGAGCCAGGAGGCCAACGAACTTACGCTTCGCCCAGCCACGCCCCAGGAGGAGCGTGGCTAAAACAGGTACGGGACCGCTTCACGGGCTGGGTGGGAAAGCGGGGAACGCCAGAGGCTTAGAGGCGCGAGCGCAGCATCGCGCATTGAGAAATAGCCGATCCCCATCCACCGCACCTACACTCCCGTCAATTGAGCGTGTGTCACGGTATCTTGCTGGTTGTGGGCTGGTGTTACCTCACTCCCTCTCCCTGACAACGCACCGTTCCCTGTTCACCCTGACCCCGTGTTGTCCTCTTCCTTCCTTTGGGGTATCCGGAGAATCCGACGGTGGCCACCCGGGACAGACAACCAGGAGGAGAAGGAGGCGATAGACGTCCGGACCGACCCAGGAGGAAGACAACAGCGTACACCCCGGGACCTAAGGACAAGTCACACTCCATTACCCCTTGTACCCTGGACACTCATAGGAAACTTACAGTCAAAAGAATAAAACCTGCACTTTCACGACCCGGTCTCCCGCAACTCATTTCCGATAGTTCACAAGGGGGTAAGCAAGCTTACAGTGCAGCATGTGCAATCGTTAAAGGTCGCATGCGAGATGGCATCTTCAGACCTATGGTCACAAAAACTCAATCTCTAGGAGATTGTACAGCTCAGCGAGCTGAACTACAAGCATTCAAACTGGCACTTGAAAGTACAGATCGAGAATTCCCCACACTGATAGTGTGCGATTCCTTTTACTGTGTTCAGTCGTATAATGAATATATACAAAACTGGCTTGAAAATGGATTCAAAGATGCGAAAGGTGGCACAATAAAGCACAAAATGCTTTGGGAACAAGTAGTGAACTACCAAAGGCTCACGTGATCCACACACTGAGTCATCAACGTGATGGCGTTCACGTTGCAGGGAATTCATTGGCTGACGAAGCCGCAAAGGGGGCTGTTCAGACGGCTTCCGTAGCTGCGATCACTCGTTCAAAAACAAAACTAGACAGTGAGATAATGTTGGCTGTCAATGCTACAAGCAAAGGCAGTGGTGCAGCGTTACCAAAAAAGTTTCCACTCAAGTACTCTTATGTAATTGATGCGAACAACGTTCCTTTTGCTCGAATCCCTGGAGTGGGGGATAGGGTAATTCCAAACTTGGAACGTAGAGCAGCTTTGATTAATGAAGCACATTTGGGGGAGGGTCTGTCACATCAAGGGATCTCTAAAACAATATTGACATTAACAGAGATGTACTGGTGGCCTGGGATGAATACAGAAATACACATATTCATCAATAACTGCATGGACTGTAAGGTACAGCGTGATGCTGACCGCCACCAGACACCATGCTACGAATGTAGCTGCCCAGTACAGACACCATTGTTAGACAGCATTAGACTATCTACGCGCATGTGTCCTTCTGGACAAATGCAATCCCACAAATACTGAATCAAGGTTCCTATGGATATGGCCTCAGCGCTCGGCTGACGCTCGAACTGTTATAAAAGATTTGCGAGTCTTTATCGGCACATACGCAATAGGCACGCTACATTCTGACCAGGGCCCTGCGTTTAGCTCTCGGGCTTACAAAGAAGCCATGGACAGTCTGGGCGTTGCATTGCGGTACTCCTCTCCATTCCATCCTGAGGGAAATTCGGTTGTGGAAAGGAAAAACCGGGACATAAAGCAGTCTAACAGCTAGGGTATTAGGTTCGGGTGATGGGTGGGTCAAACATCTTTATGGGGTCCAACGCTCATTGAACAACCTGCCAAGAAGTTCTCTAGGGGGGGGTCACTCCATATGAGGTCCTATTTGGGACAAGAATGTGGGTACCAGACCTCGATCACGTAGGCACAGTGGTGGAAAATAAAAAGTTTGATATCAAAGATCGTTTGGCTGTTTTACAGGAACTCAATGAACTAAGATCGAAACAAAGCAACGTATTCCTGCAGCCAACCACCACTGGGGAAAAACCGGCGGTCCCAGCAAGGCCTGTCTGGATTCCAAAAGTTGGGGATCTAGTCAGAGAAAAGATTGCGGACAAGAAGGAATTTGGACCTTCTTACAGACAACCAGTACCTGTCCTAACAGTTCAAGGAACAAGAACAGTACTTCTGCCGCCCCTTGCTGGAAGAAAGGAGAAAAGATGTGTCCATCGACCTCATCAAACCACAGTATGTGGCCAATACTAAATAGTAGGCCTCTTGGACTCCGACCTAGTAGCAGACGCACTCCTCTCGCTACTATCCAAGAGGTTCAGACTGAAAGACTGATAACCATCGAGAATTCAGCAGTAACAGATAAAGGACTAAGCAACAATGCAATGGAACTCATCCCTCTTGAAAATCAAGTAACAGTTCGTCCAAATACACCTGTCTATACCAATGTAGCAAGTGATCAACTGGTTCCAGCGATTTCTACAAATCCTGATGCAATTTCAACAATTGACAGAACTGCTTCTGGCTATTTCATTAACTTTGATACGTTCTCAGAAGATCAGAGTGAACCTGAAACAACGCCAGCATCATTAACATTCAAGCAGCAAGTACAAGACTTTCTTCACTTTCTGAAAAAGACTTATCTGGTTTCCCCATGGATTGAACTCTGGATTATTTCTGGAATATTTGTTTTCCTGCTTTGGCTAGCTTTGGTTATGACTAGGAGCGTGCTTATAAATGGCAGATACATCCATGTGAACACTGAAAGAAAAGATGTGAACTTACTTTTGAAACCTCATAAATCTTCCCATCGTGAAGCAAGAGACTTGTCAACAGTGAACATCACAGCCGTTCCTATACAGGATGGTATAGTGTGGGACAAAACAGATTTTGATATTTTTGGCCCGACAGAACAATTTTAAAATTTCACTAAGTGATCTCATTTCGTCCAGTACCTATTCTGATGATTGGGACTTTGAGACTGTTAACGACATAATGTTTGACCTAGAAAAATCTGCTGCATTTTCTAAAAGTGAATATTTAGAGGGTTCATCAGACTATGAACAGCTGTATTGCTATAACCACTATGGTCATCATTATTTGCCTAAATCTGCAAACCCTAGAAATGTGTTTATGTTTAACCAATGGCAGCATTGTCCTACACCACCAAAGGTAGTTAAAAAACATTTGCTAACAAGTTTCCATATTTTTCAGGTTACAATACATCTGATCCAGAAACGTTTTACTATAAAAATGGAAACAAAACAGGACTGAAAATTATGTTAAATACAAAACAGATTTATTCTGCAGCATTTATTGCCCAACTGTCTAGACAGGGTTTCGTCTTTTGGAAACACACAATAGACACAAAAACTGTCTGGGGTACTAAAGATTGGCAAGTGCAGGGGATAGAAGCTTTATTTAGAGCCTGTATCATCCCTGAACAAATAATGTTTTTGAATGAAACTGTCCAACAAACATCTTGTCTTGGTCTAGCCAAAATCAAAGAGATGAAAACACCTTCTGTACCAACACCTGCAAGTGATAACAATACACAGGCAGCGGTTACAGTTGACAAAATACTACAACTCAACAGATCTAATCCTGATTGGAGAAAATGGTTGATCTGGCCCACAGACAAGAACTGTCAGGAAAGATTCCGGAATAAAACTCAGGGCTTTACTATTCATAGGCCAGACCCAAGATACGTCCAAAGACATCATCCGGGGGTAGTAACAACATACAGTGTAGGTAAATTATGCCTCGATTGGCTGCAGAAATCTACACTACAGGATGTGAAACAACACTTATCCTTACTTAAAGAAGACGCAGACCTTAGGGAATTCTTGCTTGGACCAAGAAAACCGCGTCAAAAACGTTTCATATATGCCGGCATTTATGCTGCTTATAATTAGGGCTCCCGGTTTTATGGTATTTATTTTTTTGCCATTTCCGTCTGTATTTATCCATATTTATTTTTGGGGCATTTTATCTGTATTTATCCATATTTATTTTTGCCACAAGCAAAAGACGACGCTACAGCTAGTATTTTTCCACATTTATTTAAATTGACAATGCACGCATGCGCTCGATTGTTATTGGTCAACACAATACATTCATCTGAAAACTTTTCCATTGTAGTACAAGCACATGTGCATTTCAAGAGACTTTGAGGACATTGAGGCTCTTTCTGGACAAATGGTGATTTTTAATCGTTTTATGACGTGCTTTTGCTCTGAAGAGTTACCATGACTTAAAGCTAGGCATAAGAATGAAAGGCTAAGTGGGCCCACCGGATTCAAAACTGTGACCATGATACAGAGTGTGCTAATAATGACGTGGAAGTGCAACGGTAGATGGGCTTACCTTAAGTGTTAAACAGGAAGTGACGTCAGGACCTTGCAGCAGCTGGTGGGTGTGTAGAGTGCAACACACTGAAAGCAAGACACAAAGTGAACACAGACACCTCGCATATAGTCCAGAATGACTATACAAACACCATATGTCACATGCTACACCAATTTAAGTTGCAGCACAGGTGTCTTAAGCTCTCCATTTTTGCCCTCAACCTCAGGGTGGGAAAAAAATCTTAACAGCAGTATCGCCCTTCGCTGCTTTGATGTAACTTCAAAGAGATTCGTTATAGTTCTTTCACAGTCTCACCATGTGAGAACTGAAGCATTTTTATTATATAGAACAAAGACTTAGTTGTTGCTTATTTATCTTATGCACATAATTCAGCCTAACTGCTAAATGTGCCAATGTAGATTTTTTAATTCTCCTAAAGAATTTGTCACAAAGTATTTAAAAGGGCATGAGTGAAAGGAGGCTCAGCCCTTCAAACCTCTATTAGCGTCAATTCCTATCCTCATGACTATTGTGAAGTTTGTCAGCTCTTTTATCACACTTCTCATCCCAGCACAGCTAAGCAAAACATGTATGGAGTTTACTTGTCTGGATTGATAATGTTGTGAAATCTCTACATTCTGAATCACTACTGAGGGCCGTAGTAAACAATATAGTTGGGGATCCACTCATAGTCAACTCGTGCATTAGGAAATTTCAAATCAGTGTTCACACAACTCAGAATCCTAATTGAGACCACATAAATCCGTCAGTATAACTGACCACCTTCATCCAAAATAATAAAAACTTTTAATGTGTGACCGAAATTAATCTAGACTGACCTCTGGTGCAATGAACACACCACTGAAAGCATTAAAGAGTGCATCCACATTGAAGCCGATACAAACCAAGATTCTCAACATATCTTTATCAATTAAAATATTTTATAACTTCTTTTCAGACAATTTACCAGCTCTCTGATCAAGAAAAAAAGAATGCGATCAGGGTGCTTGAGATCAGAGATTAGCCCTGCACAAGTAAATAAACAAGCATGTGCACCAAATACGTAACACAAGGACAGATTCATTTTTGGTAGGCACGGGGAGATTAAGTGACATGTACACAGTGTACACAATGTACTTGCACTGAAAGAACAACCTAGCCACAAACTCAGCCAACACTCCGGCCCGGACTGTGAAGCTGCCATTAAGGTTCGCTTGGCTTTGAAGATGCAGTGGCTGGAGTGTTTGCAGAGTTTGTGGCCGGATTGTTCTTCCGCCACACGTTGTTGCATATTTAAATAATATAGCGCGAACTCGGCACGGAGGTATTGGAGCGCTTTACATTTTCCCACAATTACTTAAGGACACATTCATTTTTGGTTGTCACGGTGCTATTAAGTGACAGTACACAGTGTACTGCACTTAAAGAACAACCCGGCCACAAACTTGGCAAACACTCCGGCCCTGACTGAAGCGGACATCAAGCTTCGCTTAGCTTTAAAGATGCAGTGGCTGGAGTGTTTGCAGAGTGTGTGGCCGGATTGTTCTTCTGCCACACGTTGTTGCAAATTTAAATAATATAGCGCGAACTCGGCACAGAGGTATTGAAGCGCTTTATATTTTCCCACCAATTACTTAAGGACACATTCATTTTTGGTTGTCACTGTGCTATAAAGTAACAGTACACAGTGTACTGCACTTAAAGAACAACCCGGCCACAAACTCGGCAAACACTCCGGCCCTGACTGTGAAGCTGCCATCAAGCTTCGCTTGGCTTTAAAGATGCAGTGGCTGGAGTGTTTGCAGAGTTTGTGGCCGGATTGTTCTTCCGCTACACGTTGTTGCATATTTAAATAATATAGCGCAAACTCGGCACGGAGGTATTGGAGCGCTTTACCTTTCTGCACCAATTATGTAAGGACTGCCATTCATCTGTCCCCCGATTGTACATACGTCCGAAAAATACACTTACCTTTGCCTTGAAATGGCGACGGGCTGGCCGCAGAGCTCGCTCGAGTGGCGGAGCCCCTGAGATGGCGAGAGAAGGACTGGGGCAGCAACAAAAATGGCGACCGGGAGGCTCCTTCTGCACTCAGGGTGGTCACTGTGAAGGTAAAAGAAGGAGGAAGTAGGGGGTGACCCCCCAAAATAAAGGGCAAAAGATTTGAGGGTGGGGCCGGATAAATGTTGACACGCCCACACAGTGAGGCCTGGATCGAACCACGATTGGCTCAGGGGCACGGCAGCAGGTCAAAAAAGACTCTAATTGGAAGATATCTCCAGCAAATCACGAACTGTAAGGCCCTGCAGGTGAGGGGCGTGGCAAGTCAACTCAGCTGGAGCAGGGCAGCACGCTAAGTTTGCTAGTATTTTACCGCTTTTAAATATAAATACAGACAAAGGAAAAATAGTTTTCCGTCTGTATTTATATGTAAATATCCGTTTAAACGGAAAACCGGGAGCCCTACTTATAATGAAGCATGGAAGGTGTCACAGATGGAGGCCGCAGAACGAATACGTGAACTTGATCGTATTAATTTAGAGAAAACTCGCTCTGTGGTCGACAATGGGTTAACAACTTTGTCCTCCAGAATATATTCATTGGAGGCATTGTATCCTCTGCTATGGACATACTGGAACAAGATTTAGCCATGTTACAGCAAGGCCAATCTCAATTACGTTCTATTGTGTTATTAAGCTGGACGCTGCAATCTTTGCGTGCGGGCTATGTGCCTTGGCGTTTTATCAACACGTCAGCTCTGTTTGCAGGATACAATCTAACTGATAAACAGATCGAACTGGCACAAAGAGGAGCAAGGTATACAGTGCTGAGCATTGAAAAACTGGAAAAGTTACCATTCACAGTGGCAGAAAAACCAGCTACAGAATGGCTTATTCATGGCAAAATCACACTACCTGTGACTACTTTTCAGTTTCAGTATTGCCTCAAACAAATGCAAGCAGGCAAATATGAAAGGTTGGGTAAGGAATACATTAAGACATCTTGGAATTTACCGTATACATATAGATGTTGGAGTGGGGATCGTGAAGTGTTTTTAAGCGGTACACACTGTAAAATTGCACTGAGCGGTTCACTTATATGTCAGGACATTTCTTTACACGGGGCTTGCAATGGTTCTGTGGCAAATTTGTCTGGCCACCAGCAGGGTAATCCAGCTGCTGTGATTAATCTAACGTTTGGACAACTTTCTAATGGGAGTTACCTCATGTTGAATGATCAGAGTTGCTGCGGCATGTTGCCAGGCATCCCATATCTAGTAACCGTCAACTCCAGAGTCACTTGCTGTATGCAAGTATTGTTTGCCCCAATAGACACAGTCAGGGAGTCGCCTTTGTGGCCTTCGCTGAACGTCTTCTTTTATAAGATTTGATACTTTAAGCAGAATGAAAGCCATGCTTTTACAACAAACAGTGCCTTTGACCTCGGCCAAAGAAACCTATGATCTACAAGTAGCAAGGACTTCGGCTGAGATACAGACTTTAATGCGTACAAACTGCCCTATACATTTCGTGGAAATGATAGGACGTATCTTTAACATGTCTGATACAAGCGGAATTGTACATGTATTTAAGAGCATCTGTTCCGGTCTGTTAGCACCTTTCCAGGCAATACTCGGAATAATCCCAAACTTTGCACATTCGGTGTTTGGTGGCATACCATTAATTCTAGCACTTGTTGCCGGAATTCTATTTCTCTTCCTGCTATTACGCTATGGCCAGCCTATTCGCAGACATCACTCCGAGCGAAGTGGAGAAAGCTCTCCTTGAACGAAAGTGCCGTGAGCGAATAGTACAGCTTTTGGGCATGACTCGTCTACGGGAACTTAATACCACGTGGTTCCTGTCGTTCAGACCAATCTGGCAAGATTGCATCTTACCTGTTCTACGATGCCTGCTTTGCGGTGAAGAATGTGTGTTAGACACCTGTCTAACATTTCCATCAGCAACGCCAACGGATATCGATACTCTGCTGGACCCGATAACGGCCCATGCTCTGTGTTGTCCCCAGAGGCTACCAATACTGATGACGGCATTCATTGAGATCTCACAGACGCTTCCGGCTGCTGCTGAGGTACGAGATGGATCTACAGGCATACAGGTAACAACGGACGCGAACATTGCTGCGGCATCCTATGCTGAAAGCGATGCTTCACATCTCTGTGCAATTAATCTACTACACGAGGTGTTCAGAATGTCACCAACTACAGTGGACGATATTTTGTCTACAGAAATAGATGATCTCATGTTTACACCAGACCCATACACTGACTCTGATTCAGCCCACAGTGTTCCAGAGATGCAGTAAAAATTTGGCCTTCATATTTCAAAACTTGGAACTCTTCCCAAATAGAACTTTTTTCTGTTTTTTCAAATTAAATGGCAAATCAATCTGCTTGAAGTAGAACTATTCTTATAGTACGGACTTCACGGTACTTCCTCAGACACTTTATCATCTTCTTTGTCTAAAAAGTTCATTAATTTTCATGACATGAAAAGACTTTGATTTTGAACAACGTATCGATCATTTTTTTTTTTTGTCACATGTAAATGTTACTGCTTATTTCATTCAAATTGCATTCGATTTCCAAATATATGCCTGAAATGAAAAGCAATGCTTAAAATGTACAGTACCTTTTGCATTTTAATAGGTTTTTTAAATGCTTTTTAATGCTTTTGAGAAACATTTTTAGCAATATGCGGAACTCCATTTTATGTTTAGCATTTTAAATGTTTAGCATTTCATTATTATCGTACACACGAAAGTGGAGTGGGTGTTGTATTCCTCTTAGGGTGTCCGTATATAGGTTTTCCTGTATCATGTCCTTATATAGGCACAATTCGCCCTGCCCTTATATAGGCATAAAATCCCAGTCCTTATTTAGGCATTAAACCGTGCACTCCAAATACAGGCATGGTCTTCGACATCCGTCCACCCTAACGTCACAACGAGTTCTTGAAGAACAGACCCTTAGGCTTCGGGAGTTTCCCTAGCACAGGACTATTGAGTTCTTCAAGGACTCATCTATTATGCATGAACCGTTATACCTTAAGGGTTCATTCATGACGTCTTCCGCTGTCCGATTCACGTCAATGCTAACATTCTGAGGTACCTCTCAGGTATAAATATACCTTCCCTAGCCCTTGTAAATCAGGAGAGACCTCGACTTCAGAGGAGCCCGTTTCCCGGCCTGACGCACTGAGAAGACGCTGTCATCCCTGCACAGCTTCCAGTGATCTGACTTCCCTCGCGGGGTGTTGGAGTTCGAGTCTGGCAAGAGATTCCCACCTCTCTCATTCTTAAGGTATGGAGCTGACTAGAAACCTAGAGGGACTCTTGGCATACTAGGCATACTGGGCGTAACATACTCTTAGTATACCATAGTAAGGAATACTCAACCTACTTCATACCTCTCCCTACACCTAGGTTAAGTTAGGTACATTGGGGTAGAACTAGCTTAGAAACGCATCGTACGAGTACTCGCATTTTTAGTCCATGTTATTTATGTAAATGAATATCTATTAAAGATCATGCTAGCGCAGTATTATTTATTTCTACTGCTTACGCTGTACATTATTTATCTTGCATACTGTCTTGTGATCGTAACAGCACATATTACTTACACGAGAAACAAGACTGTTCAATAAATCTTTTATTGAAACGCCAGTCTATTCTTTCTGTGTAACTTTGAGGAAAACTAAGCATGTACGATTGAGCTGAGTGAAACGGTTATCTATTGTTTCCACGACTCTGGGACACGTTCTGATTCTAAAGGGAAACAAAGTGGTCATGTTTTGCGGCTGCCAGAAACTACTCCCTTCTTGTTTGTCAAGGAGTTTCTAGTGGCCTCTGAGCTAGCTGGCACAAGTAATTAAGTTTAATATACTCGATAGGGGCATACCGACCTCAGTCCTATGTCAAGCCTATAGGGTATATTATTCCAATGCGCAGAGCCTATTAGGGAAATAGGAGCTACACTACACCACGCTTTTGCATGTCAAATAATTAATGGTCAGTAAATGGCCTAGAGAAAGTACAGAACCTGGTGAATTACAAGTGTTTTGGAAAGTTAAGGATTAATTATCTCTGGAAAAAAATGTTATGAGAGGTGATAAATGTGTGCCTCCCACTAACATTAGACTTAAAATTATTGCAGTGGCACATAAAGGACACTTGGGTGAAACAATTCTAAGAAACTGGTTAGGGCTAGGGTTTGGTGGCTCTACATGGATGCCATGATCAGTTCTACTGTCAAGAAATGCTCCATCTGTTGCAATTTTGACAGCACTTTAAGAATTAATTCTACCCCTTTGCATCCGGTGTTGTATCCTAAAAAGATATGGAAACTGATTGGTATTGACTTTCTTGGTCCGTTCCACTTGTTGAAGAACTCACAGACATGCATTATTGCAATGGTGGATTACTATTCTAAATGAATTGTATGGAAGTTTGTAGATGATCCCAACACAGGAACTGTTGTAGTATTTTTGTGTGAAGGTTTTTACTGAGATGGTTTTCCCAAAACCGTTATATCGGACAATAGTGTCCAACTTGTTTCACATAAAATGCAATATTTTGTTGACAAACACAACATCACTCACAAATGCATATCGTTGTGTTCTCCCAAATCCAATGGATTAGTGGGAAGATGTAATTGCATCATTAGTGAAAGCGTACAAGCAGCGTGTTCATGTAGGAATAATGTTAAACATTTTCTGAGAGAAAAGATTTGGCGTTATCATTTGACACAGCACACTATGATTGTTTTTTTACCATTTGCATTGCTTAGGAATAGAATTAATTTTTCTGATGTTAATTCGCCACTGATGTGCAAATACAAAAATCTTTTCATTGAGAAACATATGCATGAGAAAGCTAGTGCGAAGGTATTGATGAAACAAAGTCTGACATAAGAAATTTGGGGCTAGGAGGCAAGATGGCGTCCGCAAGCTCAGACGTGTGAGCTGGCTGCTCCCGGACTCCCGCACCTACATGGAATCACTAGGAGACCACGGTGAAGAAGGAGGAAGGTATAGGGCTGGCCTGTGAGACGAATAGGAGGATCTGCGCTGGTTTTTCAGAGCGGCTTTCATGTTGGGCTTTCTCGCTGCAGCTTTGTCGGTGAGACTGTGGCGGCTCCGCGGCGTTCACTGGAGCGGTGTGAGGAGTCGGCGCTGGGGCGGCTACGCGGCAGGTGCGTCGGATGGAAGCCGGAAAGGGGAAAGCTGTACTGAACGAACGATGCCTCCGAAAGCAAGGAGAGGGAGGTTGCGTCCTCTGGGTGATCCTGCTGGAGCAGGAGCTACCGCTGGGAACGTTAATGGGAAGATTTCTAAAAAAGACATTGTAGCAACTGGAGAAAAATCTTCCAAGGACAGCACGGGTAAGCGCATTATCCCCCTTTTGTTTTCTGTGGGGGAAGGATAAAAAAACCTACACAGCCCTCTCGGGTTGATTCTCCTTTGCCTGTAACTGGGGCTAGGAAGGCATCTGACCCTTCTGGAGAACAGGATTTTGGGGAGAAAAGCTCTGCTAGTGCCCATATTGGTACGGGCGATATTGACTCTGGTGTATCACTTATCCCGAACGCCATACAAATGATAGGAAGCGATTCATGCGGGGGCTCCCAACCGACTACTCTAGGCAATATACCTACCCCTGAAAACACATCAAATGATAGTGGCTCGGAGTTAGTTTTTGCCTCAGCTTTGGATAATACCGAAAAATCTGGCCCTGGTTCTGGTTCAGACAAGGAGAAGGTGTGCCAAAGTATTAAATCTCCTATGAAGGAGATAGACTCTGGGGACTATTTTTTTTCTCTTTCGGATCACTCGGACTCTTCCAGCGATGACCTAGAGGCAGTCTTGAAGACTCTGGTTAAGACCGGGTTGCATGATGTCGGGGGGAGCGACCACAGCAGTACGCTGCTGGAAGACACTGGAGGGGATACGTTGGACGATAGTCCTCGGACAGTACGCAAAAACCCAGACGTTAGAGAAGGAGTTAATCAGATAGATGGTCGCAATAGTAGCAATAATCTACAATGGGATTATTCCTTTTCAACCGAGATAGGTATCGGCAATGGCGTTAACGTGGACAAGGTCAAAGAAAAAGCGGCGGAATCATCATCAGAAGAGGTCTCTTTGGCTCTGATCTATCAAACCATCATGACTCATAGAGAAGAGACATGTGTAGAGAGTCAGAGGGCCCAAAGTTCATGCCGCAAATTGCAGAACTCCGTTTGTCGCATAGCCAAGACTTGTACGGAGTTTACTATGAGGTTTAATGAGGCGGAAGCTCGTATCTCGTGCTTAGAGGATGAATTGGCAGCACAGAAGACCTTGACTGAGACTTTGCAAGCCCAAAAAGAGGACACTGAGTGTAAACTGGTTGACTTAGAAAATCGGTCCCGCAGAAAAAATTTGAGAGTTCTACAAATTCCCGAGGGCGTGGAAGGGCAGGACCCATGCAAATTTATTATTGATTTGTTCACTGAGGCCTTCCCAGAACTGACACAGTGGGATTGGCAGAGAGAGATACAGAGGGCGCACCGTTTTCCCTCCGTCTTCAATCTGGCCAAACAACAACTAGACCAAGAGCGATTTTGATATCTCTTAACAATTTTCTTGCCCGGAAAGAGGTATATGAGTTGGCACGCCCTGATAAAAAGAGAGCTGGGAAAGGAGTGGAGTTTTTCGTACCGCCAGACTTTTGTCATCAAACTGTAGAAAAGCGCTGGCAGTTACGTCAACTTATTGCACCATTTCAGGCCAAAGGGGCTCAAGCTTTTCTATTGAATCCAGCCAAGCTAAAAGTCCTTCATAAAGAGCATACTCGATTTTTTATTTCTGAGGTGCAAGCCAAAGAGTTTCTACAATCTCTGTAAAAGCAAAGCAGTTGCACTGGCTAATGGCTATTGGTTTTTTGGATACGATCTAGCATCTGTCAATACGTACTAATTTTTTCTTTGTTAGGCGGTATACATTTTTATATGTCTCGGCCCTTTCTCGGTCAGCATTTGGGTTGGTTAGCTTTGATGCGTATATTTCCTCCTTCCCCTTTTTCTTCTCTTTTCTATAACGCCCTATGAGCGATTTCTTTCTTCTTTTTCATATGTATAAAAGCATATTACTGCATTTGTACTATTGGTAGGGTGTTTTTGGATGCTTTTTTATTCTTGCAGCTGTGGTATCTTTTTTTTCGCACATAGGGCGCTGTATAGGTGCGGGGGGGGGGGACATTCGGGTGGCGGGAGCTTGTCATCACAGGGACCATCGGTCCTAAAGCCTCTTTGAAGGGGTGGGGTTGGATCTGGAGGGTGGGACGGGAGGGGAGTTTTGGTAGGTGGGAGGTTGGGGGGGTTGGGGGGAGAGGGTTGGGATAAAACAAGAAAATTAATCCACAGTATTGTTAAAATGGTGAAGTTGAGAGATCTCAGATTTTGTTATCTTAGAACTATGCAAGTGTTGGTATCTAGGTTTAATCAATGGCTAAGATAGGTCTTCGAATTTGTATGTTAAATGTCTGTGGGTTGAATAACTATAATAAGAGACAAAGAGTGGCCGCAGAGCTTCGTGTGATTCAGCCCGACTTAGTGTGTTTGCAGGAAACGCATATACCATGGGGAAAGCGGAAGATCCAATCAGAATTGGGTTATGTGGTTTTGGTAGCCTCAAAACAATCAACTATGACTAGGGGAGTAGCGGTGCTAGCTAAGCCAGCAATACAAACTGGACGTGTAATAGCTGATAATCAAGGACGTTGGGCTATCTTGGAATGTATTTGGGGGGGGGGGGGAGTGAAGTTTACGTTGTGCACCGTATATGGTTCTAATCTTGATGAGGCCCTCGTTCTGGAGTATCTAAATGTGGAACTTGCGCTATAGTCTACTCCACTCATATTGTGTGGCGATTTTAACATTAGCTTGACGGGGACGGAATTCCAAATTGGTGCCCAGAATCATATAGGTAAGAAACCTAGGGTGTTTAAGGCATTATATCATCTGTTGTCAGATCATGGCCTGATGGATGTTTGGGGTAGTCTCCATATACAAGACCCGGGGTTTACATTTTACTCTCACCCGCATAGCAAGCTAGTACGGCTTGATTATTTTTTTGTGTCCCCCTTATTTGCAGGAATTAAGATACAAGTGTTTCCGAGAATCACTTCCGATCATGCGCCAGTGGTTTTGGATATCCCTGCACTTGGGACATGTATAGTTTCAAGGGGCTTTACTTTTGAAAGGAAGCACCTCCTGGACGATGTTTTTATTGACCACATGAAGGTCTGGATAAAGGACTTTCTTCAAACTAATCGGCATACCACATCATGTGGGGTTGTATGGGATACATTTAAAGCTTGTATCAGAGGGGAAGTCCTGAGCTATGGACTACATAAACAAAAGCAAGCCAAACTGGTAGTTCAGGAATTATACAATAAACTTAAAGCTGCGGAAGAGAATTTGGCAGTGGGGATCTCGGCGGGTAATAATATTGTTGACCTGCAAACAGGAGTAGCTAAATGCAAAGCTAATATTAACTTGTTATGGAGTAAAGAAATTGCGCTAAAATATCAAACTTACAAAAAAGATTGCTATGAATACGGGGAGGCTACAGGGCGTTGCTTAGCTCAGAAACTACGCTCAAGGGAGGCTGTTCAGAGAATTAACGGTATGAAAAATGCTCTGGGTAATATAGTGCATGATCCTCAGGAGATCCTTAAGGTTTTCTATGATTTTTACACAGAACTTTATACAGAGCAAAATATGGGGCAGTACCCTAAGGATCTGGGGCTCCAACATTTATTACTGGAGGGGCTGGATCGGGAGGAAGTCAAGATGTTGGACAGCCCTATCACTATTGATGAATTAGAGCAAGCTATCAATAGTATGGCGATTGGAAAAGCGGCAGGCCCAGATAAACTTCCCTCGGAGGTCTATAAGACCTTTTTTCAAGATCTCAAAAATGATATGCTTGAGGTCTTTCAAACAGCACGAATGGGCAGCGCACCGAGCTCTTGGGATGAGGCTAATATCGTCATATTTAAAAAGAAGGATAAGCCATCTGATCTGCCGGGGTCCTATCGCCCGATTTCTCTTGTCAACTGTGACGGGAAAATCTACGCCAAGATTCTTGCGAATCAATTGGCTAAAGTTATTTCCCCCCTAGTCTCTTTAAGACAACACGGTTTTATACCCGGAAGGGGGACAGTGAACCATATCAGTAGCGTAGTGACTATACTCGATATCGCGCAGGTAGAGTCCAGGGACTTAGGATTGATCTTGCTTGTCGCCGAAAAGGCGTTCGATCGCGTTGCCTGGGACTTCCTTTGGGTGGGGGGGTTCTACAGCAAATGGGGTTCGGCCAGGGGTATATTCAAGCTATACAGGTTTTATACCGATCTCCCGTGGCCAAGGTATATTCAATGGGGCTTGTTTCTGAAGCAATTCAGATTTCCAGAGGCACACAGCAGGGGTGCCCTTGCTCCCCGTTCCTGTTAGCGTTGTATATTAACCCTTTTTTAAATATGTTGGAGCTGAGTGACCAAATTAAACCTTTTGTGGTCCGGCAGGATTGTTTCTGTGTCTTGGCTTACGCCGATGACATTTCAATTGTAACATCTGATCCTGTCGTGGCTTTACCTGAAATTGAACACTTGGCACAGGAGTTTGGTTCTGTTTCTGGCTATAAGCTGAACACGTCAAAAACACAAATTCTTTGTACGAACCAAATTCTGGCTAACGATCCCAGAGCAGTCAAAGAAGTTACTTATCTGGGCATTAAGATTCGGGTCTGTTTGAAAGAGCTGGTCGAGGTTAACTGGGGTGCTATTATTGGCAAAGCCAAGCAATCACTAGAAAGATGGGAGTGTTTACATCTCTCCTTGGTGGGCAGATCCAACATCCTTAAAATGAATATTTTGGCCAGGGTCATGTACTTCTTTAGAACAGTTGCATTGGAAGTATCCCGTAAACAACTACAATGCTTACAATCAGTGTGTGCCAGATTTCTCTGGGCCCCAGGTAAACCACGCAGAGCTGCTCGCCTTATGACTCTTCCTCGGGATAGAGGTGGGTGGTCGGTTCCCGATTTTGCACTCTATTATTATGCGTGTACTTTATCAAATATACGCATTTTACTGACCGGAGAGGAAGTGGATAATTTAGCCGAGGCCCCCTCAATATATCAGATGGCCTTGGGGTCAGAGGTTAAAAACTGTCTATTTAAAAGGACAGATGGTAGCTACTATAAAAGAACCCGCTTCAAAATTCTGGGCTCAGTTTTTAAAGTCTGGAATATAGTGCGAAAAAACTTACACATTTCAAGCCTATCTTTCTATACACCTACCTCCTCAGTAGGATTACTCCCATCGATTTTCTCGGATTATGTTTCAGCTAATTGGAGATTGAAGGGCATCACCCAAATAGGTGATTTTTATCAGGCTGGGGGGGGTATGCTCTTCTTTTTCATGCTTGGCGGAGAAATACCATTTACCTAAAACCCAATTTTTCAAATTCTTGCAAATACGGGATTTTTTAAGTAAACAGTCAACTACTATGATACCACATAAGATAGTGGAAGTTATTAGGCGTCAGGAAAAAATAGGGTCTCTTTATAAGGTATTGTTAGCTGCTAGGGTGGATGACTTAGATAAGTATAAAAGTTAAATGGGGAAATTGGCTGGGAGAACAGTCGGTCTCTCTAGAGGAGTCGATTGATATTGCAGGGAAAATTCTTCTAGCAGCCAACCTAAGAGCCCAGCATTATAAAACATTGTTCAATTTGTACCACACCCCTGCGAAGATGATGAAATGGGGGGTGAAAATAATGGGAAATGTTTTCGGTGTGGTGCAGACAATGCTGATATCCTTCATATATTCTACTCGTGTGCTAATTTGACTCCTTTTGTAGGAGCTATAGAAAGGCTCTTATCAGAGGTTACTGGAGTGTCCATAAAAATCTCGACCTCCATGATGTTGTTAGGGATTGGGGAGGATTTATGTCAAGGGATGCCAATGTATAAATTTCGCTATTTAATTTTTATTGCTATGGCAGTAGCACAGCTATGTCTAGCGTCCACTTCGTTACAGTCTGAGGCTCCATCTTTTGAAATGTGGCGTGCTAGGTTCTATAACACCTTTAATCTGGAGTTTAGCTTATATTCTGTTAAAGGGCCCAGAAAGCGAAAAGTTGGTCACTATGTGTGTGGGGCAATGATTGATCATATGATGGGTTGATATTAATGTTTATGCGAGGGAATGGATATGAATTGTTACTGTTTTCTAGTTTAAGATATGTATTGTGTGTCCGTAGGATGGATTGATATCGATTTTGGCACAGGGGAATGAATTGAATTGCTACTGTGTATTGATTTAAGATATATCTATATATGTATTTTTTGATACTGTGGATTTTTAATAAAAATTCAACAACAAAAAAAGAAATTTGGGGCTAAAGTTTTTACAGGGCCCTGAGATATAACAGAGCATCGTTCACATACAATGACAGTATGTGCCTAGTACGACCCAGCTCTATGCCCCATTCATGCATCACCTGTCAGGCCCGAATAGCCATGGGCTACAATTCCAGAGCAAACAATAGTGGCGACAGGGAGGCAACCCTGTCGGGTCTCCCACCCCAATTCCCATTTGGCTGAATGACACCGCCCCACCCGGACTCTAGCACTAGGGCATGTGTAGAGTAAACGGATTCACGCCCTAAAGTGCTGACCAAAACTCATGGAATGCAAGACGCCAAGTAGATGCCCCCAGTATCAAATGCTTTTTCTATTTTGATCGCGACCAAACGCCAATTCCTCGCCCAATGCCTCCACCTCACGAAGAACATGCATAAGTCTTCTTAGGTTTATCGCTGTGCCCCGGGTTGAAACCACACTAATCTTCGTGTATTAGGCCTCTCATTAGAGGGCTCAACAGGTTGGCCAGGAGTTTACATACAATTTTTATATCCGTGTTAATCATACTCAGCGGTCGGTATGCCGCCGGGTCCGATCTATCCCCGCCCGGCTTTAACCACATACATATAACCTGCTTCCTGATGGTTGGTGCTGCTGCTGGATTATTGAAGGCAATTCTTGGCGTAAGGGTGGGGTCAATGATGCTATATGGGGAAGGGAGGCACCCATGAGAAAATGCGGACCCGGACAACAATTTTTCATCATAACGAGAACCCATGATACAGTCAGCATGCATGGTAAAAATTTGGCTATTCATGACAAAAAGCTGGCAAAGGTGCACTCAGGATAACATTTACCATAAAGGGGAATGCCATAGCAATTTCTTTCCTGGGAAGCCTTTATTGGTACATCAAGAAAGTACTAGGAATATTTCGTCAGTGCCTTTTTAGAGCTTAAGGCTTTTTAGAAAATTCACACACAAATTGTGCTTTAAATGCACTACTCTAACCCTATTGTTTTTAAAGTTTCTCTAATCCTCTTCAAATGAGTCCGGTTTGCCTGCTACGCTCACTGGAATTCAGGGCAAATATCATGCCCAGCCGCTTTCAAAGATCCCTTGCTGCTACTGATTTAGGCAGGACCATTAAAAGTGTTCAAATAAGTTAACGCAAGTTGAAAATTAAATTGAACTTCGTACTGATATTTATTGCCAACAGGTATTTTTTGTACCACCAGTTTTATTATTTTCGATAAAGTCAGGCAGTTCAAAATACACAGTCATATGAATATAAGAAAGGCGATCACAAGTGTTCATTGCACACAGATACATGGCATGATGATAAACGGCATTCAAACAGGATATGAAAGACATTTCCCAATGTACTTAGGTCAACAAGTATTTTCAGCAAAAATGCACTTACTCTGATCCTTTTTCCGAACCAAATGCGTCTTTGTCTTCATATGTTGAAAAATATGTATGAAAACAATCCAAAATATTGTATCGAAAAAAGGGGTGCACACGGCATGTGTTGCCCCTAACTTTCACTTGACGAATCTGCGCTACTCCCAAAAGTATGTTCTCATAGTAGATATAACTTTCATTGAGGGACATTGTCTGGTTGTTGTACCATGTCTTCCAAAATAAGCCATTCAGAAGAGGTCCTTCAGCGAACTACATGGGACAGAGTTACTCAGAGTTAGTCATGTAATGTGCTCATCTGAATTCTCAAAAAAAGACCAATACAATTTTTAGTTGTCTTCAGAATGTTATAAAGTAATTCTAATTTTGAACAATACCTGAAAAATTTGATAATTAACATACATTTCTGCCTAGTTTTGAACACTTTTCATTTTTGGAAAGGGTAGGAGTTAACAGTTGTCTGTGACTAAGAGTAGAACAGTCACATAAATTTAAGTACCTAACGCTAAATAAAACAAATACATGTAAACCGCACAGATGATTCATGTGGAAGAAGTCAATCCACACCAAATTCAATTTGTAATAATAAATCCCATCTTCTCAAAAGTAATAGTAATGATTTGGATACAATCAGGGTTAGTGCAAAATATTAGCACTTTTATGTTCCTTGTTTAGGAACATTGACACAAAACCGATTCTTGTGAATACTAATAAATAGTAAATGTTTATATTTATAGCCACAAAATCTATGTTAACGCACACTAAAAAGTTTAGTTTTCTTAATATAATATTGAAATGGTCTGCAGAAGGTTGGTTGCTGTAGCCCAATGTTTATCAAAAAACACAATAAATTGTAATGTGTCCCCGTTTAATGACCAGCGGCCGAGATTAATTCAAGCATTCCATAAATCTCTTGTTTTCTCGAAATCGCAAACACATTACACGTTAACACGAATGTGATTGTTGAAACCAGAATCCTACTCACAGATCATTGAAAAATACAGCTGACTCATAGTGGAAACAATGAAATCAGAATAACTGGAATGAGGCCAAGAGGAAGGGAAGCTACAGAATCTCCTTTTATTCTTCTATGACATGAGAACGAGGTTAAAATTACAGCAATAGACAAAACTATTGTGGGAAAAATATTGAGGACAAAACACTGACTACATACTTACTAACTCCAAATAAGAGTCCCATAAGATAGACTACGAGACAAAAATATCGAAAACAAATAAGTATATACATTTACAAGTAACTTTAAAATAACTTAAAAATAACTTTAAAACATTAGTTTCAAAATGCTGAAAAATAAACACATTTAATAACCTACAAAACTAAAAGAAATATGCAGCTTCGAATAAAATGTAAACAATAAATAGATATGAGAATTAATAAATGCTTTAATTCAATAAAAATGTAAACATTTATGACATTGCAGCCGCCTGGAAATGTACAACTCCACCTAGCTATGGGGCCTATTATGATGGCGGTCGGAAAACCTCCCTGACCGCCATGGTAGCGGGAAAAGACCGCCCGCATGGACCGAGACATCACCGCCGGTCGAATTACGATGATCCGCAGTCGAAATCCGACCGCGGCGGTCGGACCACGGGCCTTAACATTGCGGAGGTTGCTTCTGCCCGCAGCACCGCCGCGATGTCCAAAGGAGCATGTCCTGCATTTCCCTGTACTGCGTGGCAGGCACTGCACAGTGCCTGCCACCTGGTACAGGGAAATGTAGGGGGAGGGACCATGGGTACCCCCCCAGTGCACCCCCCCCCAAACACATTGGGGGCCCGCAACGGGCCCACGGAAGACAATCTCCGCATGCCTTTCCATGGCGGTCTGACCGCTGAGGAAAGGCTGGCTACCGCCGGCATCATAATCCTGCCGGCGGAGGCTGCTCTGCACCGCCACCATTATCCCGGGCCTGCTCCGTCCACCAGGCAGTAGTGCGGATGGCAACCGCCATCCTAATTTGACCGGCAGATTTCTGGCTTGCGATGGCGGTCGGATGTCCACCGCCGGTCCGGCGGGCACCACCGCCGGCCCGGCGGTGGACATCTGACCGCCATCGTAATAGACCCCTTAGTGAAGTGGCGGAAGAGGGTGGATTGGTGTGCTACTCAAGAAAAACCTATGTATGAAGCACGGTGATGTCCGAAGAAATACCACAGGGTGTGGGGCAAATGGTTTGGTGTGGTGGCTTAATTCGGATTCGTCTGATGCTGATCCATTTCAATTGTATTCTGTGGGGTCTGCGGGACGAGATCATCCATCCATCGGATGGGGAATTGTTGCTTTTATTGTAAAGTGCTGACTTGCTGGTCTTTGTTCTATTGGCAAAACTCAATAAAATGGTTTATCGAAAAAAATGTAAACATTTAAAAATATTATATAAATTATAAAAAAACTATCTATATATATATATATATATATTGATAGAGAGAATTTTTATAATTTCTATATTCCTCTGTGGATTGGAACATGAACTGGAAACTATGATCTATATGTCTTTGTATTTTGAAGTAAGTGAATTGCTGACAGTTGCGTTTTGCGCGTTCTCATGGTAGCACCTTCAGCTTTACAATGAATTTTCCTTATTATTCTAGAAACTTGAATTTAACCAAATGGGCCAAGGATACTGCATATGGCTGATAGTTGGATTCATGATTGATACCTGCTATTGACTTTAGAGTGAGTGAACCATCAACTTCAGCGTTTACAGGTGTTTTCTCTGGGCCTTAATGGTCTTACTTTCATTTATGTTTATGGCGGATTTCTTTTCATTCTTATAGTCTCAGAAACATGGACTAGCATATTGCTGCAGCTGTTATACACGGACGTTCATGACGTTTTCTGCAACACTCAAGACCATTAGGATCAGATACATAGAACTGGTGGGTATAGAATTGTACTATCTATAGTGCAGCCACGGGGCGGAAGCACCTTGATATCTCAGCCACTTCTTTGGTGAAGGCGTATCTCTGTAATCACTAAAATCTTTTTAGAAATCCTTGACACTTGGTGTGAAATCTTCGGTTATAGGTCTACATCTGCTTTTTCTCTTAAATTTATATTCATCTTTGCCTCCTTGCAACCAAACTTTCTTTGGAAATACTAAAAGTATCTATATTTTAGCCACCATTTGTGTATTAGCATCAAATAATACAAAGAATGCATGTATTGTATTTATATTCCAGCCTTGAAAAAGTCTTTTAAGACGAAACACGTGTTGGCTGACCTGTGCGGGAAGTGTCAATATACAGAATACAGAATAAGCCAACAGTGAAAAACTTGGGAGTATAACAATTGGATCTTGTGTTATTTTTTGTTCACTAGGGACATTTATGTGCATGTTTTTCCATAAGGATTATTGACTATTGTACTCATGTTTAGGAATATCCATGACTTTTTATGGTTGTACTAACTGTTTATGAGGGTGCTGAATGCAGTTCATTTGAATGCGTATTGGTTTGACATTAGGTATCTAATGGACAATAGTCACATTTGGTAGTAGGGTGTCAGAACTGCAATAGCACCTCTATATCTACAATTGGTCTAGAAATGTTTCTCACTAAGTGGTTAAAAAAAAGTCAATTTGTGAGGTGCGGTAATTTGCCCATTTGGGTCCACTACTACCATTTAAAGTTATTACAACAACAAGCAACGGCAAGTAAAAACATTCAAATATTAGGGACGCCCACCAATCCACCTATAAAAGAGCAAAAAAATGACCATGATCCTCTGCTCACACACTACTGCCAGCCATAGAGGAGTCGGTCTTCATTCCCTGCTCTCTGCCTTGCACACACTTCATCCACCACACAACTTGCACTGATCTCATTTTTGTTAAAATACCTTCTTTCAAACACCCTCAATTTTATATTCACCCTCACCATGCCCCAGAGGAAGCAGCCCCGTTTCACAGAGAAGGCGTTAATAGTGCTTGTAGATGAAATCATCAGAGTAGAGCCACATTTAATTGTGATCCTAGTCCAACAGACCCCCCTCACCCAGAAAAATAGGATGTGGGACAGAATAGTCAGCAAGGTGAACACTGAAGCATCTGTCCTGCACTCACTGGAGGATATCACAAGAAGGTGGTATGAAGTCAGAAGGAGGGTAAAAAAAAAAAAACTGTTAGCATTAGAACACGCAAACTCACAACGGACTGGTGGTGGCCCTCCTGCACCACCTCTGCACTTCACTTCCCGGGAAAAGAAGGTGTGTGCCCTCCTTCCGCCGGAGAGCATCTATGGACTCACAGAAGGACCAAAAACTGTTAAGTAGCTACTCCACATTCCAATAAAGTTAGCAATTACACCGCTACAGACATCACTGTACACGACCCAGTTTAATAAATGACCATTTTTAGTTTAAAAGAAAAACTATAGTCAATAAGCATGTGATGTGTATGTCCTATAGATAAACCATATTCCTGCAATGAGAATGAAAAGGGTTAAAAATATTACCATGTATACACTTCTTCCAAACTCACAGCTAGGCTTTGTGCTCCAACCACCAGTCCCCACTGTAAGCCATCTTGCCAGCACATTTCCACTCACTCTCAGGAAAGTGGAGTCCAAGAGTTCCAACATGAACTATCAGAAGCAATTGAAAGATTAAATACAGTGGACAACAGAACTGGATTTACTTCAACGATCAATAGGAACCAGATTACCTTCTTGGACGTTTGAATAACTAAGCAAGACAACCAGCTGGTTACCAGCATTTACACCAAACCGACAGACCGGAATAACTTACTCCACTACACAGGTTTTCATCAACCTTCTTTAAAAAAATCATTTACCGTACTCGCAACTGCTAAGATTAAAACGGATTTCATCCAACAGTTACCTCTATCAGAACAGTTTGTACACTACAGTGGAGAAATTCAAAGAAAGGAGTTATCCAACATCTATTTTACAGGGGGTGGTTCACAAAGCAGAGAACAGAACATGGGAAAGCTTACTCAAAAGCAAAGAAACATCCAAAGAGAATGAAAAGAGGGCTGTTTTCGTATCCAAATTTTCAACCCGCAGTTACAGGGTAAAAAAACCATACTGAAATACTGGCCAATGTTACAAATGGAAACAGACTTCAAAAACATATTCGAACATCAACCAAGATTTGCTTACATGCGCACTAGCAATCTCAAACAAATTCTCAACAAAAAATATGATAAAACCCGAGAGAATAGAGGAACATTACCTTGTATGAACTGTGATAGCTGTAATTCTATCATTAAAGGGAACATTTTATCACATCCTATCCGGGGAAGTACTGTTAAACTCAAAGTCACTGCTAAGTGTGACACCAGTAACGTAATTTACATGTTGAAATGCCCTTGTGGCAAAGTTTATGTCGGAAAAACGGAGAAAAATGAAGATCCGTCTAAACGTACATAAAAGTAATACCCGAACAAAAAAACAGAAATCCACAGTTGCCACACACTTCAACTACAACAATCATAATAATCAGCCAACTTAGGTCATGATCCTTGAACAAGTACCTATTATAACTGGGAGAGAACACCCGATATCTGAAAGAAACACGTTAGTTATAGATTCCTCACCTTAGAATTACCCCCAGACGTCAGACTGGATCCGGAAAGTTTTTTCATCAGCAGTACCTTTGCGCGTCGGAAGGTGGCGTTGGTCGGCGCTGCGTCCGTAGTTGGCGTCGTCGTCGCCGTGATGACGTTGCGGCAGCTACTTAGACGCCGCCCTCGCGCGCCGTCAGTTCTTTCTTTTTACGTGCCAGCCAACGCAGACCCGGAGAGAGCGGTACCTCCAGTCACTTTTTGACTGACTTTTTTTAGCGTCTTTTGTCGACGTCTTTTTTGAGTCTACGACTCCTGGTGCACAAGGGATGCCCGGTTTCAAGGCCTGCGGTTCCTGTACCCGACTGATGTTGGTTACAGATCCGCACCGCGTGTGCCTCTTTTGCCTGGAGCGCAACCACGACCCCAAGTCGTGCTCCGACTGCCGGTCGATGGCTCCGAAGGCTTTGCAGGAGCGGTCCCGAAAGCTGCTTGAGCGCCGGCAGTCGGCTCCGCGCCGTTCAAGGTCCCGGTCGCGAGGGACTGGTCGCGGAGCCATCATCACTCGTCCAAGTCATTGAAGTCTTCGCACTTGGGGTCGGGTAAGTCGAAGCACAAAAAGAAGTCGAAGAAGCATCGTCGCTCTTCGACTTCTCCCCGTTGGTCGGCTGACGCGACGAGGGATGCGGGCGGTGCCGCGGCTCCATGTGCGGAGCCCGAAGAGTCGACTCCGGCCTTCCCTCCATTTCCGGGACCCGGAGCGACTCCTGCCCAACTTCGTAAATTTTAAGAGGCGATGCATGTCATCTTTGGGCGGCCCGAACCCGCCGGCGCGCATTCGGGCCCCGCGGACTCGGTTTGGGGGCCGCCGTCGACTTTGGCCTTGGCACCGCAGGGCCCCCGTGGATCCAGGCCTGGATCCGGAACAGCGCTGGTTGACCTCATTACACCTCCACCGGCGCCACTTCCTCCCATACCACTGCCGCAACAGACGCCGGCCGTGTCCCCGGCTGGCGTCGACCCCGGCCTCCATCCCGATGTGGACCCGGACCGGCGTCACCCGCCGCAGAGTGGGGTTTTTGTGCCCCTGTTCACTCCTGGGGTCCCTTTTCGGCCAGATTGGCAACCTGAGGAGGACTGTGAGGTGTCAGGTGACCCTTTAACTGATCAGCTGGAGTCTGAGCAGGACTGGAGAGAGGAACTGGGGGATGCCAGTGGTCTTGACACCTCTCCTGACCTTGGCATGTCGTCTCCTCCTACCGTGGCTACGGAGGAGGGAGCGTCTTACGCAGTGGTGTTGCGTAGGGCAGCCGAGGCCCTCAACCTCAAGCTTCCTACGGTGGCGGTCAGGACTAACCTCCTGACAGAGGTGCTTTAACCGGCTGCGAGCTCTTCGGAGCACCTGCTGCCGTTTGAGGCCCTCACCGACGTCCTTTTGGGCACGTGGTCCAGGCCCAACACGGGGGCTCCCGTGGACAGGATGATTGCCGAATGCCACCGCCCGACTCCGAGCGACCCCACTTTCCTCTCCCAACCCTACCCCGAAGAGCTTGGTGGTCCAAGCCTCTGCTTCCAAGAGGGCATTCCCTACCGCTCCACCGGAAAGGGAATCCAAGAAGCTGGACCATCTTGGGAAGAAAACTTTCTCTTCCGCCAGCTTAGGACTGCGGTCGGTAAACACTGCATGTCTCTTGGGCCATTATTCCCACTCTGTGCGGGATACGGTTGCGCAGGTGCTGCCTCAAAGTCCAGAGGAGGCCCAGACAGTGCTCTCCCAGGCTGTCGCTGCTGGGAGGGATGCGGCGAAGTTTACCATCCGTTGTGGGCTGGATACCTCCGACTCTCTGGGCAGGACAATTTCAACCTCAGTAGCCCTTCGTCGCTACGCCTGGATGAGATCAACTGGCTTTTCGGGGGATGTCCAGAACACCTTGATGGACATGCCCTTTGATGGCCGTCGCCTTTTTGGCGACTAAGCAGACAACGCTCTAGAGCGTTTCAAGGACTCACGGGCTACGGCCATGTCCTTGGGCCTCTCCAGCCACCCAGCGCAGTCTGCTTTTCGCCCCTTTCGTGGCTACGGAAGGGGTGCCCCACTAAGTCTCGCTCAGAGCCACAGGCCGCACAAGCTTCCCAACCTTCGCGCGGCCGGGGGAACCAACGCAGTGGTTCAGCGGGCCGGCCAGTCCACCTACCCCCCCCTCCTCTGCAGCAGCCTCCAAACCCTTCTAGTCCGACCTTTCAGGCCCATCAAACGCCAGTGGGCGGCAGGATCCGCCATCACCTCCCCACTGGCGCACCATCACGTCGGACAGGTGGGTTTTGCAAATAGTCCGAAGGGGCTACTCCCTCCCCTTCGAGACTACCCCTCCAGCCATGCCACCTCAATACCACCGCATGTCGGAGGATCACCTGGGCCTTCTCCAACAGGAAGTTTCGTCTCTCTTGGCCAAGGGGGCCATCGAGCGCGTTCCTGCCCCAGAAGTAGGTTGTTGTTGTTATTCCCACTACTTTCTGGTACCCAAGAAGGACAAGGGCCTGCGTCCTATCTTGGATCTCAGGAACGTCAACCGCTTCCTCCGGAAGGAGAAGTTCAAGATGTTGACGCTCGCTCAGGTCTTGTCTGCCCTGGAGACTGGATGGTAGCGTTGGACTTGCAGGACGCTTACTTTCACATCCCCGTCCTGCCGGCCCACTGGCGTTACCTGCGGTTCACGGTAGGCCACGAGCATTTTCAGTCTACCGTGCTCCCCTTCGGCCTTACCAGCACCCCTCGGGTGTTCACGAAAGTGATGACGGCGGTCGCAGCTCATCTGCGCAGATCAGGGGTTCCAGTCTTCCCCTACCTCGACTGGCTGTTGAAGGCGGGCTCGCCCCAGGCTGTCGTCTCCCACCTCCAGACTACGGCCGACCTCCTGCATTCACTGGGGTTTACCATCAATGTGCCGAAGTCGCACCTGATTCCCTCTCAGAAGCTCCTCTTCATCGGAGCGGTTCTGGACACGACGCGGTTTCGGGTTTATCCTCCCGAGCAGCGAGTCCGGGAAATTCGGGCTATGTTTCCGATCTTTCAGCCTCTATCCCGGTTTTCGGTCCGGATGACCCGGAGGCTGCTGGGCCTCATGGCCTCCTGCATCCTGCTGGTCGATCATGCCAGGTGGCATATGCGGGCTCTGCAGTGGGACCTGAAGTTCCAGTGGGCGCTGCATCAGGGGGAATCTGACAATTGCGTTCAGATCTCGGAGGGCACTGCTCGACAGTTGCAGTGGTGGCTTACGAACCAGGATTGGGTCGACGGCAGATCCCTCTCCCTTCCCCAACCAGAGTTCACAGTGGTGACGGACGCATCCCTTCTGGGGTGGGGTGGCCACATGGGAGAGGTGGAGATCAGAGGACTCTGGTCTCCGGCGGAGTCCGGGCTCCATATCAACCTTCTGGAGCTCCGGGCGATTCGTCTTGCACTCAAAGCATTCCTTCCCTCTGTCCGGGGAAGAGTAGTGCAGGTGTTCACGGACAACACCACCGCCATGTGGTACTGCAACAAACATGGCGGGGTATTGGGTCGTGGACCTTATGTCAGGAGGCCCTTCGCCTCTGGATATGGCTGGAACATCTGGGCATATCCCTGGTGGTTCAACACCTGGCAGGTTCCCTGAACACCAGGGCGGAAGAACTCAGCCGCAGGTGCATGATGGATCACGAATGGCATCTTCACTCGGAGGTGGTGCAAGGTCTCTTTCGACAGTGGGGAAAGCCTTGGTTAGATCTATTCGCCACCGAAGAGAACGCGCAACGTCAGCAATTCTGCGCGTTGGAATTTCCAAGACGGCACTCGCTAGGCAACTAAAGTTTCGTCGCGAGTGGAGTTGCGGTCTGTTGTACGCCTTTCCGCCTATACCACTTCTGCCCAGAGTGCTGAAGGAGATCAGGCGCGACCGGGCCCAAGTCATCCTTGTGGCTCTGGATTGGGCACGAAGAGTCTGGTATCCCGAGCTGCTCAACATGGCCATCGATCCTCCGACCAGACTGCCCCTTCGGGAGGATCTTCTGTCGCAGCAACAGGGGACGGCCCCCTCCCCCCGAACCTGTCCAGCCTCCACCTCCTTGCGTGGAGATTGAGCGGCGGCAGTGGACAGCTTTCGACCTGCCTCCTGAAGTTTGTGATGTAATCTTGGCAGCCAGGCGTCCCTCCACTAAGACGGTATACGCCTGCTGGTGGAACAAGTTTGTGGCATGGTGCACAGCAAAGGCTGTGGATCCCCTTTCTGCCCCTCTTTCGGAGGTTCTCTTGTTTCTTCCTTCCTTAGCCCAGCAGGGCTCTGCTCTGGGCACTATCAAGGGCTATCTTTCGGCCATCTCTGCTTTTCTTCGGCTTCCAGATCAGCCCTCTCTTTTCAAGTCCCCGGTTGTTAATCGTTTCTTGAAAGGCATAACTCATCTCTTTCCTCCTATTCCCTTTGCTATGCCTCAGTGGGACTTGAATCTAGTCTTAACTTTTTTATTGTGTGCTCCCTTTGAGCCGCTTCACAACGGTCCTTTGAGGCTTCTGACACTAAAGACTGCATTCCGGGTAGCCATCACATCTGCCAGAAGAGTGAGTGAGCTCCAGGCCCTTTCCTCGAAGCCTCCTTTCCTGTCTGTCCATCCGGACAAGGTGGTCCTCAGGACTCCTCCATCCTTCCTTCCTAAGGTTGTCACTGCCTTTCACATCGGGCAGACCATCACTTTGCCCGCTTTTTTTCCGCCTCCGCATCCTTCGAAAGAGGAGGAGAGGCTCCACCATCTGGACCCAAAACGTGCGCTTTCTTTCTACCTGGATCGCACAAAACAGTTCCGGGTGGATGACCAGCTCTTTGTTGGCTACGTGGGTGCCAAGAAAGGTCTGGCCGTACACAAGCGAACCATTTCTCGATGGGTCAATTTGTGTATAAAGGCATGCTATTCTCTGGCTAAAAAGGAGCCTCCAGTGGGGCTACGCGCCCATTCCACCAGGGCGATGGCAGCCACTACTGCTTTAGGTCGAGGAGTTCCTCTAAATGACATCTGTCAGACAGCTACATGGGCATCACTGCACACGTTTATGAAACACTACTGTCTGGACAGCCAGGTCCAGAGAGACGGCTTCTTTGGCCAATCTGTTCTCCAGGACCTGCTGGAGTGATATTGGTTCGCAGACCCACCTCCGGGGTTGGTATTGCTGGGGTATCTATTCTAAGGTAAGGAATCTATAACTAACGTGTTTCTTTCAGATGAAGAAGTTACTTACCTTCGGTAACGATATATCTGTAAGAAACATTAGTTAGTTATAGATTCCTTACCACCCCACCCATCCTCCCCGTTCTGCTTACTGATTTCTAGGGTTAAGGTTATCCTTTCAGGGCCCTAGTTTTGTGCACCAGCGGTCAGTGTCTTGCATGGCTCTGCGTTTCTGGCGCGGAAAGTCGTGTACAGAACTGACGTCAGCGCGCGAGGGCGGCGCCTAAGTAGCTGCCGCAACGTCATCCCGGCGACCACGACGGAAGCGGAGCCGACCAACGCCACCTTCCGACGCGCAGAGGTACTGCTGACAAAAAAACTTTCCGGATCCAGTCTGACGCCTGGGGGTAATTCTAAGGTAAGGAATCTATAACTAACTAATGTTTCTTACAGATATATTGTTACCAAAGGTAAGTAACTTGTTCTTCTACTCCAAAGTGAAGTATTCTGGATCAATTATCTGGATACAGTGAATCCTAAGGGCCTTAACAAACGTATGGATTTAAATTGTTTCCTGTAGATCATTTAACATTATGAACATTTAGGGCCTGATTCACAGAACTAACTTACGTCAAAAACGTAAAGTTAGTACTTTTTGGTATTCACAGAATACACTTACTCATTTCGGTATTCACAGAAGTTAGTAGTCCTAACTTTAGGACTCCTAAATGCCTTCTGTGAATACCGAAAGTCTTAAAGTTAGGATTTCTCTCAGTTTAGGAGTAGTAAAGTTAGGACTCCTAACTTTACTACTCCTAAACTGAGAAAAATCCTGTTTAAAGACGTGTAACCAGAATGGATTCTATGAGATGAATCAGAATATAATTTACGGAATGAACAATCAAATTAAATTCATCTTGATTACCTGAAAACAATTGAAGAATTACTTTCTTGAGTGCGGTTTGGGCACGCTCCCCAGCGCTTCTATAGCCTACACACACCTGCCCAGCCAGCCCCCCTGAAACTCTGCTTTCCTGACAGTGAATGGAAATGTACCGTCAAGATGTCTGACAGTGGTGCCTGTTGTCTGAGCTGACCACAACTCTCATCATGGCCTTGTGCTCCTCACACCAGGCCCCAGTGTCAGCCATCTTGCCAGCACATTTCCCCTCATTGTCAGGAAAGCAGGGACCCAGGTGGTTTGTTCGGGCTGGGTGGGAAAGTGTGTGAAAGACAGGGCGTGATGGGAGATGTAATGATATCAAACACTCCTCCTCCCACCCAACCCAACCAGCACAGCTGTAACTCTGCTTTCCTGACAGTGAGTGGAAATGTACTGGCAAGATGGCCGACACTGGGGACTGCTGCTCAAACCGCAAGGCCATGATGGGAGTTGTGCTCAAGTCAGACAACAGGCACTACTGCCAGACATCTTGCCAGTTCACTTTCCCTCATTGTCAGGACACCACTCTTCCCGGTGGGCTAGTTGAGCTGGGTGGGAAGGTGTGTGTAGGCCCAGGTCTGATGGGAGATGTAGTGACAGCAAACACTTCTCCTCCCACACAGCACAACCACTTCATCTGGGACTATGGTTACACTGAATGGAAGTGTACTAGCAAGATGACTGACACTGGTACATGGTGTTTGGAGCACAGGGCCTGGATGGGAGTTGGCTTCAAGTTCAACACCATGCACCAGTGTCAGCCATCTTGCTAGTCCACTTCCCCTCACTGTCAGGTAGGAATAGGGCCAGAGGAGTTATCTGGGCTGAGTGGGAGGAGTATTTGCAATGGCTAAAACTCCCATCAGGCCCTGTCCTACACACACCTTTCCACCCAGCACCAAAAGCCTACCTGGAACTCTGCTTTACTGACAGTGAGTGGGAATGTACATGAAAGTTGTCTGACACTGATGACTGGTGTGTGATTTGTCCACAACTCCCATCATGGCCTTGTGCTCCAAACACCAGTCCCCAGTGTCAGCCATCTTGCTACTACATTTCCACTCACTGTCAGGAAAGCATAGTTCCAGGTAGGCTGGTTGGGCAGGGTGGGAAGGTGTATGTAGGACCGGGCCTGTTGGGAGCTGGAGTAACAGCAAACACTCTTCCAACACACAGCACAACCACTTCATCTGGGCCTATGGCTACCTGACAGTGAGTGGAGGTGTACTAGCAAGATGACTGACACTGGGGACTGCTGTCTGACCCCATCACAACTACCAAATTTGCCTTTGTGCTCCAAACACCAGCCACCAGTGACAACCATCTTGCAAGTACACTTCCCATCATTGTCTGGACAACACTGTTCCTGGTGGCCTGGTTGGGGGGAGGAGTATAAGTTTCACAAATAGACGATCAGCACTCAAACCTCAGCTCATGACATTAGTTAGCCACAAAATAGCAGAAAGCAGAGTTTGTGATCTCATCGGACTATGGAGTCAATTCACAAAATACATGATCTGTGTAGGCACAAAGCTAAGCAGTCTCACATTTGGCTTCTTACAGGCATTCACTTGTGTGTCATGAGATGAGAACAATAAGCACCTCACTCACAACATGACCACAAAATTCTAGGGAAAGCAACAGAATGAGTGTGTAGGCAGCCAAACCTATGTGACTGCTGAGACATGGACTAAACCAAGTACACAGGCATGACAAACTCCAACATTGGGAACAAAAGAGTATGTATGTCACTGTTAAACTACAGATGTGGGAAACACCAACCCACCAGTGTCATCCACAGAGTGTCAGGTACTAATCAATGTCTTTGGACATGTAATAAGAACTAAACACAACATGCCCATTTATGCACATAGGTGGTCATGTTCACCAATCCACATCTTTTCAGAATTGCATTATTTTCCAAAAACATAGGCCAGCGTCATGGATGAAGGAGGCCAAACTATCTTCATCAACTTAATGTTAGGTTCAGTCATCTATGTAAAGGGTATGATTTGAGGTGCAGTGGACATTCACATGAATGATTGTGTCATTCCTGTAGCCACAGGGCGAGCTGGAAACACCACTGGACCAATTGAGGACAGCCAGTCCCAGACTCTGGCCGACCAGGAGCAATGACGACTCACACATTCTTGGACAACGAGGACCAACCTGGCCCATCAGGTTTGGGTCGGCACACAGCACCCGCAGCTACAGCAGAATCCATTGCGACCACTCCCGCCTCAGCTGACAATACCCAGCTGACCCCTACCCTGACAGACACCGCAGCCCGGGACACCACTAACAGCACAGCAACACAGAGCACTCTGGAGTTGACCGACAACAACACCCCCGTCAAAGAGGAAGGAGGCTCAGTGTTGACTGTGCCACCAACAACTGGGCCTGCTCGGTGGGTAGGGGTGGTGGGAGGGGCTGTGTGGATCCGCGCCCTCAAGCAGCTGGTGCTGCCGATGATGATCACCCAAACCTCTCCCGGGTGATCAACGCCTACCAGGCTTATGAGGGAGAAATGGGCCAGGTAATAGGGATTCTACGTAACATGGAGCAGCTGCAAGCAGGCCAAAACCAACGGCTGGATACGTTCAATCAAAAAATTGACATGACTGGGGTGCTGCAGGACATTGGTACCAGCCTCCGCCAGATTGCAACTCACTTGACCACACCTCCCTGTGTGCCCACATCTGGTGCATTAAACATCTGCACAAGCCACAGGGAGGGACGTGGAGTCTGGCAGAGAGTCCCCAGTACCCCAGGAGCCTGCAGCCGTGGGTCCCACAGCCAAACATGGGAAGGGTTGACCGAGGAAAAATCCGTGGGAGTCAGATGGCAATGCACCATCCCCCAGGAAGTGACAATGTGCCCTTGATATCCTCCAGTGTGTGCCAAGCGTTCACTTTGTGACTGTCATCAAGAACTGTCCCACATTGGATGGAAGGTCAAACTTGGACTTTGGACTCAAATAACTGTGACTTTACCCTGGAGAATTTCATCTACAAACACTATCAACTCCTAACTGCACAGTCCGTTTCTTCTTTGGGAGCACACCACCATTGTGTGGCTTTATTTTATCACTTTATGCACAAAAATAACACTTTTCACTAAAATATTTGTTCATGTCGTGACTTTGAATTCCAAATGTACCTATTGTAATGACATGCAAAATCACAAACAAGAAAGTGTCAATAATATTGGTAACAAACCATTTCCAAAAGGTAAACTAAGGGCTCGTGAGGAAATGTACCTTGGCACAGCATGATAGATATACACAACCAGGTTATCACACAACCCGTAGTGCGTGGTACAGATTTAATGGAAGTCTATGGTCTACAAAACTATCACCATTTGCCAGCACAATCAACAATCATTGTTAGCAAACCAGCTCATCATGGTCAAATTTTGATTAAAAAACTCTTTGGATGTGTGATAACAGACAATGCAACCTCAATGTGGTGCCTGAACACAAAGTCAAATCACATCGCACAGTAGTGAAAGGCACTAAAAACAAAATCAACTGACTATCAGGTCTGAAGGAAGTGCGTGCCATGGAGTTCAGCAACAGTTCCTGCCGGAGTCTGTCACAGCATCATCTGGTGAGGTCACAACTTGCAAGTCCACTTTGTAGATGACATGGCAAAGTACCCTGGTAAGAAAAAACATAGAACAGAGTCAGGAAATCAGGAATAAGGTAGCAAAATTCTTAAAACAATGTAATCTGAAGCACAAAAATGTCAGTGTGAACACTGGCTAGGCTTCACGGTAACACTGTAAATGTTAACCTGCCCATTTCAAAGTCCCATCTTAGAAAAAACCTCATGGCAATTATCAGACACTCACAAGCATAGATACACATTGTCCACCAGTAACACAACAACAAACAATTAGGGTTAGTCACCTCCTCTCATTGCACTTACATTCATGTGAAAATGTTATGGATAAGCTGTTGTCTCAAATCCATGCCATCATCATCATCACCACCACTGTCAATATGGCCCAGTCCTGGATCCTCCCTCGGTGGCACCTGCTGGTCTCCGTCATCCACTAATCAGGGGTATGCCCTTACGTATTGCCACGTTGTGCAGCATTAAGCAAGCCGCGATGATCTGACACACCTTCAATGGGGCATATTGGAGTGCTCCTCCCTTCCTGTCCAGACAGCGGAACCTTGTCTTCAGGAGGCCAAAAGTCTGCTTCACTATCCGCCTGGTCCGGCCATGGACCTCATTAAAGCGCACTTCTGCTGGGGTGACTGGGTTGCGCAGTGGTGTCAGTAACCATGGCTGTTTGGGGTATCCAGAGTCTCCTACACTGAACAAAGAAAAGACTTCAGCTGTCTGACAACGGATCACTATCTGACATACAACCAACGCACACTGCAACATACACAGACAACATCACCTACCAACAAGCCAGGCCCGGTCAGGTTGCAGTTCACTCATCAAATGTGGGATGACGCTGTTTCGCAGGATTTATGCGTCATGTGCCGAGCCAGGGAAACGGGCACAGACGTGTGAGATGAACATGTCTGCCAAACACATCACCTGGACATTGATGGAGTGGAAGTGCTTCCTGTTGCGATAGATCTGTTCATTGGCCTGTGGTGGGACCAAAGAAACATGGGTGCCATCAATTGGACTATCCGTCCTAAGGCATAGAAGTCACCCTTGATGTCAGACAACTCTCCAGGTTTCGGACTCTTTATGTAGTGGTCCAGGTAACGGATCAATGCCTGCAACACATCTCAAAGGACATTACTGAACATGGGCTGGGACATTCCACCCGATGTTGCCACTGTGTATTGGAATGTTCCCGTAGCAAAGAAATGCAATGCTGACATCAATTTCACCTTGGGGGTCAGTGCTGTAGAATAAGTGCGACCAGCCTGCAAATGAGGTGACAACTGCTGGCACAACTCTTCAATTGTTGCCCTTGTGAAACGATGCTTCTTTATTATGTCCCATTCTTCCATTGTTTGTAGGTCTGGAAAGCGCCTGTACATTGGAGGCTGTCTGTGATACCTATGTGTAGAGTGTAAACACAGTTGGTGTTGGTTCACAATGTCCCAAGCAACATGCACTTCGACAAACAGCAAATCAAAAATGACCACACTTAAAACTGGATGTCAATGGAAATACACATTTCAATGAATGAGGTTGTCCTCACATACATATCACAGCACACTGACCCTTGCTGGATATGTTTCCAAGGTATCGTGTCACAGCAATTAGAGTGCAGTAGTGTAAACTTCACTAGTGACTGTCACTGTTCATGTAAAGCTAGCATGGCAACTCCACAACTCACAAACAAATAAGACTAGATATAGTTTTGTGAGAACAATCACATGGTTCAAATGTACCCACAATAGGATCATGGAATGCCTGATATGTGGGACACCACATACACACAGCGTCTCACAATGTCAATCTTGCACACTACTGTCACAGGGTGGACACTGTCATGTTTGCATTACACATACAATCACATACACAAACCATGAACTATGTAGGAGTCCCATATAATCCGGTTGTCCAGTTAAGTGTGGGCCACAAAGATACACTAGAAAATCACATATCACACCGAAGCTTATGTGGCTGCTTAATGTCACGGTGTAGTCATTCCTTGGTAAAAGCATTATCCAGGATTTGAAAAACACACCACCTTTCCAGTCTCACTTCACACAGATTACACACTGGGTCACACTGTCCCGTAATGCTGTGACTAGGTAAAGACTGTACATGTATTGCCCCAAAAACGCATTGTGACTGCGACCAAGCCTAAGAGGCTACATGGAGTTGTTTATTTCCCAGTTGGTATTAGCCTCCCAAACAGTGAGTCATCTGCCCCGCCTCCTGCCCCTCATGACTACACTAGTGCACAAGGACAAAGCTGGGTTCATCCCGACATGCAGTACAGCAGGAAACATTAGGCGCTTACTAGCCATCCTAGAGGCAAACAAGGGAGACCAAGAACACGCCACAATCTTTGCCATAGACATAGAGAAAGCTTTTGACAGCTTAGAATGGCCCTATTTATACGAAGTAAGGCGAAGTATGGGACATGGGGGGGATTTATCAATAGGACCAGACTTTTATACACTAGACCTACCGCTAGAGTACGCACAGGAAGAACAGTGTCGCAAAGCTGGTCAATAGGACGTGGCACCAGACAGGGGTGCTCACTTTCCCCCCTATTGCTTGCCCTAGCTATGGAGCCCCTTGCCATAGCAGCCAGAAAGGGGCGATTATACGAGGGTCTTAAAATCAAACAGGACTACCATCAAATAGCATTATATGCTGATGACCTGTTGCTCTTTCTGATGGGATGGAGGGGACGAGAACTTGACGGGAGCCGACGACCTGCTGGAGAGGGTTGGCTCCATATCTGGACTTAGGGTGAGCTGGTCAAAATCACTACTTTTCCCGGTGGCACGAACGGGCCAACCTGCGACGGAACTGGCACGACTACTATGGGAACCCAGATGCTTACCATATCTAGGGGTCCACATTTACCATGATTGGTCAGACCTCTATAAGGGCAATATAGGAAGGGCTTACCGGGGCTTGCGTACGGCTATGGACTTTTGGCGGACCCTACCGCTTTTAGTAGCCGGTAGGATTGCACGCCTTAAAATGGTAGCTCTTCCCCGCTTACTGTACTACTTTAATGCACTCCCGCTATGGATCCTGACAGCATTCTTCGGAGACCTCGATTCCCAGATCCGGACCTTTATCTGGGGCACTGGTCGCCGTAGAGATGCCCTCGCACTAATGCAGAGACCCGTGACTGAAGGCGGCCTAGCGACCCCGAACTTTGAACCTTACTACATAGCAGCTCAATTACAGTGGCTAGTATGCAGTATACCCTTAGAGCGACGGCAGATGGAGGCTCCCAGACAGACTAAAGTATCGCTGACTGACTTACTGCGGGTGTTTCTTAGGGTGAACAGACCAACAGCGGGAGACCCTCAAGAGATTAAAGTACAAACCAAATGCTGGAGCCGAGGACTGCAGAGAATGGGAGTGCGGATCCCATACTCACCAGACATCCCCCTAGATATGCTAAAGGCCCTCCCACATGGAGGGAACTGACGGGACTTGGAGGCATGGACGGAAGCTGGGGCGACAAAAGTAGGTGACCTTTACAGGGACTCCGAGATGTTACAGTTCGAAACGTTACGAACAGAGTTTGGGCTACCTCAGGGACATTCCTTGCTGCACAGGGCACTAACGTCAGCCATTCGTAAGCACTGGCGGACGAGAGCCATGGAACCCCATCACAACAGACTTGCTACTATATGACCCTATCAGCGGGTACCACCAAAGCGGTGTCCTGCCTATATGGAGCGCTCCGCACAGATGGGCTACGACCACTGGAGAAGCTGCATCTCCAGTGGGAAGGAGATTTGGGCACACCAATTACGACCAAAGACTGGGACAAAATACTAGCTGGGACACCGAGGGTATCCAGAAACGCACGCTTCAAGTTGATAAATTACTATGTCCTGCATAGAGTATACCTGACCCCCGAACGCATATGCAGATATTTCCAGGCAGAAGACGCAGCTTGTCCACGCTGCGGCACACTCCAGACCCACACCTTACATATGTTTTGGGACTGCCCTCAGCTGCGTGAATTCTGGAAGGGAGTGGTACAGACAGTGAACGAGGTTATAGATAAGGAGCTGCCATGCTCACCGGCTCATTGCCTCTTGTGCTGGTTTCCCCATTCGGCAAAAACTAGAGTTACTAGCAAATTCGAAGACCAAGCGTATATCCTGGCAAAATGAGAAATAACCAGGAACTGGAAATCTAAGGGAGGACCCAGGTTATCCACCTGGCGCAAAGAACTCCTGAAATGGGCAGAATGTGAGGGACACATACTGATGCGAGAAGCGAAGAGAGGGCTGCGACGCAGAGATAGCTAGAGCCTGGGAGACCCTAGGACACGACCTAGAGTATCCGGAACTAGAACCCTCGGCGGTTGAAAGGGAAGCCGCATAAAGAGGACACCCGGCACAAACCCGTCAATAAACATACTCACAATCGCCAAACTATCATGACACTGGAGACTACTTCACTAAGATTGCATCACCCAGCCCTGCACACACAAATAGAAGGCTCATAACACACATGGACCCAGCACCCCACACAAGATCTACTGATAGGATGACACAGGGGAAGGGAGGGAGGGAATTAGTTAATGTTATAGTTCTAACGTCACTTGAGTATTCAGATTGATCGCATATGTAACAAGTGAGAATATTGTGGAAAAGCTAATATCAAGCGAAACAAACTAAATTACTGTACTGTAATAATATGCTACAGCAGAAATGACCAATAAAATCTGGTTACAAAAAAAAATAATCATGGGAGTGTGAAAGATTCAGTTAGATGTCCCTTTCACCAGGAAAAAGTTGCATCCTAGCGGTGGTCTTCCCTGACCTGGATGGGAAGTTGAAAGCCACACAACAGCAAGGAGGGGGTGAGTATGTGCCTTTTTGCACAACTTTGTTAAGCATGCATGTTGAAGTATCTTAGCCTGCTGGCCCTTTTACAGGTTGTAAGACACCCAAAACCACTGTTCAGTGTTAAAAGATGCATATGCGCAAGGATAAGTAGATGCCTGGTTATGCCCCATCCATCTGGAACATGTGAGGATAATAGGTTCAGGGTAGTGACAGTAGTGCCATGCTCATGTGATCTGAACAAATTACAACATGTGCACGGAGATAACCTTCAGGAATAGTGTGATTGCTCAACATGTGTCAACACATTGACTAATGTCTGAACTGTTCTCTGTATGGTCACACCAAATCTGTGAAGTATGGTGTTGTTGGAGCACTCGAGTGTAAAAGCCCATGCTATACACCCCGGTAGCAGGTGATTTCTAGGTTGAGGCCTTGGTGAGTTTAGATTTGTCAGTGTGCCAATGTTAGGTACCAGCCGTGGTGGTCAGTGTATTCCAATGTATCCCATGGGCTACTTACAGGTTTGCTAACTCAGGTCACCTGTCACACTGGCCTT
The DNA here is from genome assembly GCA_963921515.1 of Calotriton arnoldi. Lineage (NCBI taxonomy): Eukaryota > Metazoa > Chordata > Amphibia > Caudata > Salamandridae > Calotriton > Calotriton arnoldi. Next base: position 330,078 of record CAWUFW010001837.1, read on the forward strand.
TCACATGACTGGGTGTAAGATTCCATTCTCTCTATCCAAAGATAGAGAGAATGTAATGGTGACTGACTCTGTAATGGTGACGACACATGCCATTCTGTGGCAAACAAAGGTGGCTCTGACTTGTCGCCCGGCCCGAAAGCTACTGAACAATTGACAAAGGTTCCACTTGAGCCATTTTTTTGATTCTTTCCACTTGACCGAGAGCTCGGCAGACGCATTTAGACGCTTCACACTGCTGAAACTCCACAGAGCATCAGTCAAGACCGCAACTGAACAACCATGATTCAATCTTTATATATATGGACATAGTTAACTGAGCCCGGCCCAGACCACATTGCCCTCAATTTGTAAACCCTACGTGGGCGCTCGGCTCACCGCAACAAGGCCACATCCATTGAAGAGGCCCAGATCTTCCTCTGTATAGGAGTTTCCCAGTCCACAGCGTGAACCGCACTGATTATTCAACGGTGTCCCATAGGTTGCTCCCTGTCCTGATGAAGACCCCGTCCTGAGGGACTACTGGCCCTATTCATCTTTATGGGGTCGAAACGTCGACACCTTTAGTATTCTTTAACCTGTACTGAGTTAATTATCCATTTGTGCGCAAACAAATCGAACATTTATTGTATCTGCAATTTGTGGTTTGGTTATTGTATCCAAATGCTACGGACAGGTTTAACATGCGATGCATTGTAAATATTGTAAATACTGTTTTTTCTTCTCAACCTTTCTCATTTTCCCTTTTCAAAATCACAAGCACTTTACCCCCTTTTTCACTTACTTTGATTCACCAAGGAGCACCTACCTCCTATCAGGAACTGTATACATTAAATACTGGAATTTCACTACCATTATTTGTGAATCTATGTTCTGAATGCAATGACTAAATTATAAATAATTCATAAAAACTGTGAATTAAATTCCTGTGTGCTTCACATTTGTGGGTACTTAAGGTTGAATTAATTTCAATTTTTTTTTTCGTTAGGACCACCTTGTTTTTTGTACCGAATATACCCAGGTCCTACATTTTGGGTTCCCCCATTGTTTTGTACTGGTGGCAACAGGGTTGGAATTGTAAGGTATGATGTTAGATACACATTCACAAAGGTTCCAATGTGTGTAAATGCTCTTGAATATTCATACTTGATGCCTTTTCAAAATAATATGTTCGATGTACCACTGTTAGATTCAGAGATGACACGTGCATCATTTGGAAGTAATTAAACAAAATGAGTTGGTAAACAAGAGCAATTTAAACTGTACAAAGTGTGCACGATGGCAAAAAAAAGTGAGGGAAATTCAGACTTGGCCTCTACAAATCTGTACTTCTGCAGTCTGGACAGAATGGTACACAGTGTTGACTAAACTTGTTAAGAAAAGATGTTCATTACGAACAGTCTGTATAGACGATGCACCCAGACAGTCCAGTGGCATGGTGATCCACCTGAATCATTGTGGAGATGAAGTCATTGTACTTGGCAGTGTGTTGAGCATTATTCACATGTGAAACTGGTGAGATGTTTCCAATGTGCACAACATTCTGAGTCATCTTCCTAACACTGTGCATAGATGACACAAGACTGTGGGCCATGTACCTCTCACCCTAGCTATGCCTACTGCCTTGGTGTCTCCACAATAATATTTAGATGTGTGACAGGACAGGAAAGAACTTAAGCTGCAGGACAAAGGAGCACAATCACTGTTATCTGTGTGATATGACATATGCAATGACTACGCCAGCTTGATGTATGACAATAACGTTATATGACCTGTAACATTAGACCCAGTGGTTCCCAGGTTGATGACTAGGGATTGCAGAATGGATACCATGTCTCAATTCAATTGTGTGACTCCTATTCTCATTGTGAGGTCTAAATTCCCTTGCATTAGATGAGACGGGTATGTCATGACACAAGGCCGTCAGTAGCGAAAAACAATACATCACCTGGTACATAGTGAAGTAGTTGGCATTGTGGATGTGACTTTTGATATTGCTACACCCAATGTCGCTGATAACATCATGTGTGAGGGAACATAGGTTAACTGGCATACTAACAAGTGTTATTTATGGAAAAGTATCAAAAATAATTGCACAAGTCCAATTGATGTAGTTGGTTGATCTGTGAAGATATGTGATGATACCTATGTGTCAAGTACATACGGCCGACTCATGATATTCATTTTCTTTCTAGTTCACAGCATCAGAACTGGCCAGCGGAGGAGGCAGCGCCAAGGTGCAAGGGGAAGCAGCTCTCCAGACTGATTCTAGTGCTAAGTCTGAGGGAACCAGTGGCACGGAGGGTGAGGGGAGTCTCACTGAAGGCACGTCAGACAGAACATCTGTTGGATCACCGACCAGTTCGACTTGCAGGGAGGACTCCCATGTGGGTGTGGATGACCCAAGTTCTAAGTCCTCTACATCCGAGTCCACCACCACCCCTACCATCTCCACCCTCCCAGCTGCTTCCCAGTCCATTGTCTGTGGCCGCTCCCCTAGAGGAAATCCTTAAGTGCAAACAAAAGAGCTCAGTCAAGAAAAACATTTGTATCACTACATTTTGCTCGCACAGCACCCAGATTGTGAAAATTAAGAAACATTGGCCTACCCTGAACACACTAGAGACATGCCAAGAGCTACCCATGTTCTCATACAGGAAAGGAAAGAATATAAGGAGATCATCTTGTACATTCAGACGCCAGTATTTCTAAACAAGAAAACACCATTCATAACATCTGGTCTTTGCCACCCATACTTGGCCATTTTAAATGTGGCAGTTGTATGGCCTGCCAGTATACAACCAACACTAAACAGTTCACACATGAAGATGTTAAAATAACACTACATGACCACACCAACTGTGCAACCTCGAAAGTCATCTATATGGTGCTCCTGCAAAAAAAAAAAAAAATGATATATATATATATATATATATAGATATAGATATATATATAAATTGGCCAGCATAGAAGTAGGATACGCTGTCTGGTAGAGAATGCCCGACTGGTACAGCATTACAAAGAGAATCTTCACACTGCGAATGCAAATGGATTGACAAATGCAACTCTATCAGGAAAGGGTTAAGCAGTCTTGAAGAGTGGCGGAAGTTTATCAGCTTGAATGGATAAGAGTTTAGGTTTACACTGCTTCACTCCCCTAGTGTACTCTACACTTGTTCCCCATGTCCAGCATGATCTTAAGATTGATGAGCTTCTAACATGAGTCCCTCAGTAATTCAAGCTTTGCCTTATCTGGACTACACCTCTCTGAATATATGTTAGTAATCTGGTTCAACTCATGGTTACAATATAAACATGCTCAATGTCCAGATGGAATTGTAATTAGAACGTAACATACATTCTTCTAGGATCGATGAGCTCCTTAAAATGTTTACATGATGCATATGATGGAGACTGTATCCGGTTGTACAGAAAGTCTTTGATCCTAGTATACGATCATTAATGACACTATTTGTTATTTCTATGGACAATATGAAAATTGTAATCCTGTATAATTTTGTATATATATTTTTTTATAATTGTCCCTCCGCTAATGGTTGTGTGCATGAATTTTAAACCTCTAGGGCCACGGACTACTATCTCATAGGGCCTACACCCACTACCGACAAGTGTTAACTCACACGATTACTAATATACCGCTGCCTGGTCAGTCGCATGGTGGTATCTAGGACCACATTAATCCCAGCAGTATACTGTGCACATTTAACGACCTAGTGAGGACTCTACCCCTTGAGTAATGGCCGACACTCACAACACTGTCTCGAGAGTTATCCGAGAGTGGTGCGGTAGTGATTCTTCCTGAATATGGTAATCACTGGAGCCTGAGATGTTTTTTTCCACAATATACAGCTAGTGGGTCACTCCTATGACTGTTTGAGGTCGCGGAGCGATATTGTAACTTAGTATTTCTATTACCCCTTGTAGCCATCTCTAAACAGGTGGTTTTACATGTGCATCATATAGGAGCGCATTAGATTCCCGATTACCCAGTACCACTTAGTAATGGCCGCTGTCGGGGGCGGAGCTTGCTCGGCACGAAGATGGCCACTTAAACCTAAAGCTCCGCGTTGCCATCCGCCTATCCTACAGGAATCCTGCATCTGCTAGCTCGCATTGACCAGACAACAGTGGCAATCGTTTCTGCGGCGGCTCCGGCGCGAGATGAGCCGTTCCTGAACCCCTTACCCCCAGAATAGAGCGACTTGCTGGTTGTGAACGGAGGGGTCGCCGAGCTAGGCCATAAGCCACGGACTGGCGTAGTGAGAGTGCGGCGGTTGGCGCTTGGTGGCTCCGTGAATCATGGGAGCATAAAAACCCACAGAGTGCAAGACCTACCCTGTCAGGACATGCGGTGAGCCTGAAGAATCCTGGAGTCGGAGTGCTGGAGCCGGGAACAATTTTGAGGCGGAAACGGAGGGCTGCGGGCTCCGCTGTCTTGAACGGGGCCGCGGCTAGAGCGGAGATCAGCGCCTGTCCCTGGCACACTTGCTCTCACCGCGTGTTGATGTGGGAACACGCCGGAGACGGGGAAAAAACACGCCGCGATGAGAGACGGAACCCTGCTGCCGGGAGAGATAAGCGCCTGGTCGGCAGCGGGGAAAGGGTCGGGCGAGCACGGCTGTGCTGAGGCCGGTGCGGTCGGTCATCTTGATTGCGGCCGGCGAGGCGCCCACCCAGAGCTGCGACGCGGTCCCTGTGGCGGATCGAGAGGAGTTGCCACAGAACGGCAATTGAATGACAAGGTGCGTTGGGGATTGATGCGTCACCGGCCAACGGTCGAGGTGGGACATCGAGAGGAGACGCTTGGTGGATTGAGGCGGTCCTCCATGCCCTGATGCTCAATTTGCGGAGGCAGCGGCACTATAAGGCGAGCTGCGCTGCGGACCCTGTATTCCTGGTGCTGCCACGGGAGGTAGGGAGCGGAGGTGCCAGCGCTTACAGTTCCTTACCCTTCTGGGATTGCCTGTCGGTCCCACTACGGGGGGGGCGAGGAGTATTGCTGCAGACACTGGTGGAATATCATGAACGAGGCTGGTAGCCTGGCAGTTACTAGAGATACGCCTTGGTGAACCTGCATGACCGCACTGCGACGACACTCGACTGGTGCCTGACCAGTTGCGCAGGTGAGCAGCCGATTAGCGGGGAGGTGCTGCGGAGCGGCGGCCACACTTTTGGCTTTTCATTGGCAGTGCTTCCTACTGGGGCAACTTGTGTTGGCTACTACTGAGCGGACTTACCTTGTGGAGACTGCGTGCCCAGAATTGCTGTTGAACGTTGGTCATAAGCTCTGGTGGCTGCTTGGCAACAATGGGTAGAGTTGATAAGACCCAGCCTAAATTAACATTTGACCAGAGGAAAGCTAAGGGGAGGGAGAATGCCGCAGACGACGGGGACAACTCGCAGGAACAGGCCCCAGACGCCGCCAATGGAGATATACGCGTCATGCTGGTGGCAATGGAGAAGGGCCTGCAGGGTAGTTTCTCTACTCTGGGGACTAAACTCGACTCACTCTCATACCGCATGGATAGAATGTCGGAACGCTTAGACAAACAAGCAGAAAGGCTTGACATGTCGGAACGCAGGATCACGGAGGTGGAGGAAGCGCAGACGACAATTGATACAGAACACAAACAACTGGGAAGAGTGATGCAGATCCTACAGGACAAGACTGAGGACCTCGAGGCGCGGACCCGCAGAAATAACCTACGAATCACGGGCCTTCCGGAGTCCACCCCGACCGGCAACATGGAAAAGTTTGTGGAGCAGTTGCTGGTAACATTACTAGGTAGTGACACCTTCTCCCCCATTTTTGTAGTTGAGAGAGCGCACCGCTCACTGGGCCCCCGACCTGTCCCTGGCGCCCCACCTAGGCCGATAATAGCGAGGCTCCTAAACTACAGAGACCGGGACTCGGCCATAAGGGTGGCAAGAGAAAAACAATCGCTTCAATATGAAGGATCTAACATATCTTTATACCCCGACTTCACGTTCAAGGTGCAGGAGGCGCAGAAACAGTTCGCCCCTCTGAAGCGGCAGCTACGGGATCTCAATTTGGACTATGCCATGCTGTACCCGGCTAAACTTGAGTCAATCGGAACGGCTATTCAAGAATATTTACGGACCCAAAACAGCTACAGAAAGCCTTGAAGGAATGGTCTAAGGAGAAGCGCAGCAGTCCGGAGCGAAGTTCCTTGGAGGGAGCGACAGGTGGCAACTTGGATGAGCAGGACTGAACACTGGACTGCCAGTTTTGCAGATAGAGGACTTGAATATCCTTTTGGGGAGGGACAGGTTGGGGGTATGTACGGGGGTTGGGTATTGAGGCCACACGGCGGTGACCTCGTCTACCTGTGAGACAATTATGGGGAAGGACACCATGGTAATCGAAGGGCCACGGAGCTCATACAGCGTGATTGTCTCTTGCAGGGGGTGACGCCATCCTGTTACTGGCGTGTTTAACGGGGTGAGGGGGAGGCTTCTATTTGGCTGGATGGCGAGCAGGGGGGCAACTGGGCCTGGTTAGATCACACTACCCGGCCGGACGGGCAACATCTGCCCACGAGTGTATAACACACCCTGGGGTTTGGATTGAGCGGGGTGGGTTCTTTGTTAACAAACTGCCCCCTTTTTGGGCCCGCTGGATGTTCAGATGTTATATTGGGAAGGGTTTGTGGAGACTCGAGGCACAGTTGGGGATTGCCTGACATGGGTGGGGGGAGGGAGGGGTTTGAGACTGAGAAGATATGGCAATTCGCTTTTGGACAGTATGTTTTGGCTTGATGCACACTCATATTCTGTAACTGAATGGCAAGATGGGCGTCTTCGGCAGTACACTCCACCATGATGACCTTCACTGAGCCCAACACTCACAACACCCCTAGTCGGATCCGAGTGCTTACTTGGAATGTTCGTGGCCTTAACGACCATAGGAAGCTCTGGAAGGTCCTAGCCTACTTGATTAGACATAAGATTGATGTTGCGCTACTGCAGGAGACGCACTTGCCTCTCGACAGTCCAATGCTGTGCAGCAGGGGACTGCGGGGACGCATCCACGCTTCTGGGTTCACTACACATGCGCGCGGAGTGCTCACCTGGTTTAACCCCAAGACTACTTTCACACTAGAACCGCTGCACACAGACCGAGACGGGCGATTTGTGATCTCCAAATGTAAGGGAAAGGGAATGGAATTACTCCTCATTAATATATATGGGCCGAACTTTGATAACCCAAACTTCTACTCTACACTGGCGGAGACTGTACGCTTATGCGGGGAGGGGACTCAACTCTGGGGTGGGGATTTTAACTTGGTTTTGAACCCGCAGAGGGATAGATCGGGGGGACTGGATCGACACGTCACACTAGCAGCGCGCACAGTAGCGGACATACTAGTACAGTTTGACTTGGGGGACGTGTGGCGTCAGAGATATTCGGAGAAGGGGGGCTATACCCACTATTCTGCGTATCACGATCTGCACACCCGAATTGATTATTGGCTGGCAGCTAGACAGCTGATAGAGCGAGTCAGGGTCTGTGAGGTGTTTCCCCGTACGCTTTCGGACCATTCCCCGATTCTACTTGTGATAGACACCCCGCAACAAAGTATCCCGCCCTTTACGTGGCGGTTCCCACCCTACTCCCTGCTAGATGCTGTTAAGGAGAAATTGACGGTAGCGATTGAAACGTTTTTTGATACCAATGTTGGGTCTGTAGATAGCTTCCAAGTAGTCTGGGAAACATTTAAAGTATATATCCGCGGTGTCACAATGTCCAAGCATTCCGGTGTCCTCAGGGCGCTACGCAAAAGGTTAGCAGACTTGGAAGGATTATTGGCGACGCTAGAGCAGCAGCTCCTGATCAGGTCTGACGAGACTGTAATGGAGGAATTCAAAAAACTAATGGAAGAATATCATGACGCGGCTGATGCGGAATTAAAGCACTTAGAGAAAATACGCTACGGCACGCGTGTATGGTGAGGGGGGAACGACTGGGTTCAGTATTGGCGCAACTTATCAGGAGACAGAGAGATACAACTATAGTGGCGGAGGTCAAGACGGAGGAGGGGGATGTCCTAACGGAGGATGCTGCCATAGCGAACAGGTTTAGGCAATACTACGCAGAACTTTACTCCACGCGGAGTGGCGCTTCGGAAGCGGAAATATCAGACTATTTAATGCATATAAAAATCCCATGGCTTACAGACTCCCATCGCGAATGCCTCATGTGGCCCCTTGAGAAAGACGAACTTATACTTGCGTTGTCGGGCATGAAGTCGGGGAGCGCACCGGGAGTAGACGGATTGACAGTCGCTTTTTAGAAGGCGTTCGCTGACTTGTTGATCCCACACTTAACTACGCTCTTTGAGGATATGTGTGTGACGGGAGATATGCCACCTTCGATGAGAGAAGCAATAATAGTGGCTATCCTGAAGCCGGGCAAACCACCTGACGAGTGTGCCTCGCACCGCCCACTCATTGATAAATGTGGACACAAAAATTTTTGCAAAGATCTTAGCCAACCGGCTGGTCCCCCTAGTCCCACTATTAGTCGCGCTGGAGCAGGCCGGTTTTGAACCCAACCGGAATTTAACTTATAATATACGAACGGTGTTCGGGGCGATCCAACACACTAAGCCGGAGATACAGGCGGTAGCGGTATTTCTTGACATGGAGAAAGCCTTCGACTCTGTTGAATGGCACTTCATGAGGTTGGTCCTGACGAGGATGGGGTTGGGACCCGTGTTTTTGCAACTGTTAGGGATATTATATAGGGCACCCACTGCCAGAATCAAAATTGGTAATCTTGGGACGGATGCTATACAAGTCACTAGGGGCACGCGACAAGGCTGCCCATTATCTCCGATCTTATACGCCTTAGTAGCCGAACCCTTGGCCTGCACGCTCCGGGAGTATCACAGATATAAAGGCATAAGGTTTCCAGGCTATGAGATGATCGTTTCCACCTACGCAGACGACACGCTATTATATGTACGGGATCCCGAGCGTCACCTCTCCTCAGTACTTCGAGAGGTGGTTAGATTTGGGGCGCTATCTGGACTTCGCGTTAATTGGCCGAAATCTATAATATTTCCTCTTACTCGGGTCACGACACCGTTCAAACCGGATTATCCATTACAGTGGACAATTGAATCGGTGAGATATCTTGGGATACAAATACATACTGACTCGGACATAGTGTTCCGGGAAAACTATGGTAGGGCAATTAGTAAATTAGAAGATGATGTAGAGGGTTGGATTAGATTGCCATTGTCCTTGTTGGGCAGAGTGTCGATAATGAAAATGGTAATACTCCCCGTTTTTTGTTCCTTTTCACTAATATCCCTTTGGTTCTCCCTAGCTCCTTTTTCCGGCAGCTTAAAACTCTAATGCTCAAGTTAGCCTGGGCCGGCAAGCAAGCGCGGGTCAGGTGGGACATCCTTACACTACCATATCATATGGGAGGACTGGGTGCACCGGACCTGGACCTATACTATAGGGCGCACAGAGTGCCCATGCATTTCACTGGATGCCCGGCTCACCGGACACCCCACCCCTACAGATAGAGACGGTGGTGGCGTCATCGTGCCCGATGCCAACACTAATGTTTGCTCCGGCCGATCGCAGGACTGGCATCCTTGACTCAGTAAATGCTACAGCACATGCTTGGCACCACCTCTTGAAGTTACAAGCTGGTGTCATTCTATACTCCCCGCTTGCACAGCTAGCTTGGTGTTACTGGCTGCCACCGTGCAGAGAAAAAGGGGTCACAAAAGCGCTCAACTCTCTAGGGGTGCGAACAATATGTGACTTATTTGTGGGCGCTACGGCAAAAAGTTGGGAGGAACTGGAGGTCGAAGATTCTGTAGTAACTCCCCTAGCCAAATTCCAATTTCATAGAACACGGCAGGCACTGCTACACATACTAGGTAGTGATCTGTCAGAACCACCGGATGTCCCTTCTTTATCCTATGTCATCAGAACGGAATCGCCGATTCGTATAGTTTCCAAGATCTACCGAATGTCCATGGCCTATAGGGAAAACCACTACACTAAAGCACGTCTGGCGTGGCAAAGGGACTTGGGTAGGGACATAGATGATGCAATGTGGAAATACTGCTGCGAAAGTACAAAGCGCAATTCATTGAATGGTAGGCATAGATTGGTCCATTTCAAATACCTAAATAGGGTTTATTACACCCCGGAGAGACTACATAGGTATGGCCTACGAGACGGGACAAGGTGCGAACGCTGCAACGAGCAGACGGCAGATTTTTTCCATTTAGCCCGGCTTTGCCCTGGGATTGCAAAATTCTGGGATCTAGTTTTTAAGGAACTTGCACAAATAACAGACCAGGTGCTTCCGCTGGAACCTGCGTTGGTGTTGCTGGGTTATTCCAAAACAATACCGAAGGGGACCCGTAGACATGGGATTGATGCTTGCTAAGCGCAGAGTAGTGATGAGTTGGTTGCGAGGACCGACCCCTACAACAAAGCAATGGGCAAGCGATATGTTACATTGCAGTACACAAACTGAACTCTTTAGTGACCTTCTTCCGCCACGCAGTAGACCTCAGAATTTCTGGGCGTTGTACCATACATAAACAACCACCAGAGTAAATGGGGAGATAGTAGCGGACGATGGGGACTGTGAGCTGGATAGAAACACAGACGGTTAATTGAGTTAATTGAGCAGTGAAGTTGACACGGTTTACACAACATGTTGGGAGAACTTTATGACACGGATGCGTGAATGCCGAGGGTTGGAGGGCCCTGCAGAATATTGGCACGCAGGTGCTGAGCTGAGTTACTTGCAGAGGGGGAGGGGCTGTGATGTTGTAAGGGACTGAAGCGTCAATCGAATAGGTCTTGCCGGATATTACCGGATTTATATTGCAATTTGTTGAAATGAAGTGTGTCGCTGTGATTGCCATAACAATTGCACAAGTCTCATGATTGTTTCTGAATAAAAACTAATAAAGTAAAAAAAAAAAAAGTAATGTCCGCTGTCTTCGCGTGTGCTTACTTGCTTTGCCCATGCGCAGACCTTGAGTCGGACTGCTAGTTGTTATCAGAAGCCGGAAATGTAATGCTCAGTAGCGAGCATCACCACGGCTGTTGAAGTTCATCGGCGAACTGTTCTCCGTGTATTAGGTAAGGAGTTGTCCCGTTAGGTCCTTCACTCCGATTATAGGAGGGCTTCAATACTGACTACTGGGGCTACAGTAACTGGTATACCTTTGTCTTTTTAGATACCGGTTACTAGTTATTCAACTATTGGGTAAAACAATTTAATACCCTTGATAGTCATCAGTGGACTCCGTGTATTAGGTAAGGAGATGCCCTCCCAGGTCCTAATTCTAAGAGTATATGAGGGTTTCCACACGTAGCACTGGGGCTACAACAATTGGTATAAATTGTCATTTTAGATACTGGATGCTAGTAATTCAAACACTTGGGTAAATTCTCTAATAACCCCACCCTTTTCCCATTCCGTATATCTACAAGCAGAAGCAAGATGTCACCTATCCCTTCCTTCTTGGTGAGTATGGAGGAGGTTATTAGTCCTTTAACTGCTTGTGTACTATGGTGACAACTAATGCAGTTCACCATCGATCTCTCTCAGACGGGTTTCCGGCCCATGCACGGGACCGAAACCGCACTCCTTGCAGTAACTGAAGAAGCCAGAATGATCTTGGACCAAGGGGGTGCGGCAGCAATCATTCTCTTAGATCTAAGCGCCGCATTTGACACTGTAAACCACGAAATACTAATACAACGACTCTCCAAATTGGGAGTAACAGGAAATGCCATCAAGTGGTTCAAGTCATTTCTGGCAGACCGCAGTTTTCAGGTTTTCGAGGGCGAAATCACCTCCCCAGCAAACCTCTCGGCTGTGGGGTGCCTCAGGGCTCCTCCCTGAGCCCCACGCTGTTTAACATATATATGAGCCCCTAGCTGAAATTGTCCGTCCGTTCGGCATAAGAATCATCACCTATGCCGACGACACTCAGCTAGTAGTGGCTCTCAATCGGCCTAACATAGCCCATAACAACTTGAGTGAATGCTTGGAGGAGGTGGTTAAATGGATGACAGCATCCTGCCTAAAGCTGAACGGAGACAAGACGGAGCTTATGCTCCTAGGCAATGCTCCCAAGTACATTATGAATCCACTATGGCCATCTTGTCTTGGTCCTGCCCCAGTGCCCAAGGACACGATCAAGAGCCTGGGTATATGGCTGGATAACACCCTCAGCTTCAATCACCAAGCAACCAAACTCGCGGCCACTTGCTATGGTCTACTGAGGCTGCTTCGGAAGGTTCTCCCCTTACTTCCATTCCAGGCGAGACAGATCATGGTCCAGGGCCTTATTCTGTCACGCCTGGACTTCGGAAATGCCCTCTATCTGGGAGCCCCACAATCCACTCTGAATAAGCGTCAGGTCATTCAAAACTGCGCCGCTCGAACGCTTCTTCAGACTCCCCGTCGATCTCCTATCAGTCCTGGGCTTAGAAGCCTACATTGGCTCCCAGTCCGGGAGAGAATTAAATTCAAGGCCCTCTGTATCACCCACAGGGCCTTCTGGAAGACAGGCCCCGCCATAAATCAACCGCTGATCACTCCCTACCGGCCGATTAGACAGCTTAGGTCATCCTCCTCTCTTCTTGCCAAAGTACCCAGGATAAAAAGAACTAGATGTGGTGGCCGCTCGTTTTCGTACAACGCGGCCAAACTATGGAATGCTCTCCCCCCGCATCTGCGATCGGAGTCTAATATACTCTCATTCCGTAAGCTCCTCAAGACTTTTCTGTTTCAATAAACCCCGGCAGCCCCAAGTGTCTTTCATGCCCGTATTGTCCGCAGCGCTAGGACGCCTAAGGGTAGCTATCGCGCTCAACAAATTGTCATTCATTCATTCATTCATTGTTACAGCAAGAATACGCCTGCGGAGGTTGGTCCATCAATATGAAGACCACACAGACTGGATCCTAACCCAACCTTGACGTTAGATGACTATATTAATTAAACCACCGGCAACAGAAGTGCCCAGGGTAAGCATAGGTCCTATCTAATTATTCTCAGCCCACAATTAGCCATGCAGTCACACTAATCCCATCTCACATTTACAGTCCCCAGAATCTCTGTCCTGAAGAGACCCCGTAAACAGAGGGTAGAAACATCGTCGACAATTGATAGAGGATAGTCCAAGAAAGACTAGAACATACTCTAGTGCCTATGAATCACTCTGAAACCCTTATGGACATCCTTTCTACTCCAATAACCAACTCCCCTTTTAAAAAAATGGTCACTGTAGTTCTACTCACTGTTTTGGTTATGGCCACTCCACCGGGGTCACATAAGTCACGAAATTCCATTATGTATGTGTAAATAGTGTCAATACACAGTATAAATTTATGAAAAATTTCTACAATTGAAAATAAAAGCACTTACTTCGGGTGAAGTGAGTGTTACATGAGAACTGCTAAGTGGCGCTAAGTTTTCTTTAGTCATATGTGTACATTGAAGTCAATTATTGAGTATAACTTAAAAGAAAAACAAATGTGATACATATTGACTCCACTGCATGCTAAATCTGCTTAAATCAATACACGACAGTAATACCTTGTTAAAATATTAATGATTCCTTGATCTAAATGAGTTCCTTGTGAACAACTGTAGATTGGCTGTCCCTTAGAAGGGGAGGCATCTCCTTTGCACCAGGCACCTCACCCCCTGCCCCTGTCTCCCCTGCTGCCCAGAGTGTGGAGGCCATAGACATCCTGAGGCAGATCTCTGTGGGGAAGACAGCAGTGCTGAATGTCCTCCAGGTGCATACCAATCATCTGATACAAATGGTATCATTCCTGGAGGGCATTCACTCTGACATGTCTGCCCTACAGAGATCCAATCAGGCTCTGGCCTCCACACTGACGGCAGCAGTCTCCAAGCTCCAGTTGTCTCACCCCCTCCTGCCTCTTCCCCATCCACAGTCCCAACTACCCTTCTTGACCCAAGCACACGCAAACGTACACATGTATCCACCTCAACAGCCACATGCAGCACGCAAACACACAGATACAAGGACAAACCCACACGCACGCACGCACACTCACAAGACAGACAGCACACTCACCCCCACAGACACCTCCCACCCCTACCATCTACATCTCCCCCCCCCCCCACTGAGAAAAAGAAGAAGCCCTAAATCACCCCCCAGAAGAAAATCCCCTCGGTCTCCGAAGTCCAAATCCCCTCCAGAATTCCATCCTTCCCCAGCATAGCCCAGCACCTCCACACCCAAAAAACCCGTCCCTATTCCCATTCATACCGCATCCCCAAACTTGTAAAGTCCAGCCCATCCCCCCGCCATCTAGCCCTCCAACTGCAGTTGACCCACCCCCACAATCTGACCCTACCACTGCAGTTGACCCCCCCATCAATCTGACCCTACCACTGCAGTCCCACTCCTCCTGATTCCATCCCTCCCCAAACCCAACCCAGTCCTCCTAGTTTTGTCCCTATGGTGCCTGGCCTGCCCCTTAGATGGCCCTCCTGTGGGAGGTGTCCCTTTGCAGGAGAAGTGCAGGCAAGAAAAGAAGTCCATGAAATTTGTGGTCCTCAAAGTCATGGACTTAACTGGACCGGCCTTTTTCTTATCACAGAGTCCAAATTATTTTGCTGAATAAAGCATTTTCTATTTATTTTTTCATATTTCCGTGTCCTCAAAATGGATTTCCGGTTAACTGTCATGTGTAATTTGTGAAGTAAGTATACAATAATGTTAGTATGGCGTGGATTACATATGGTCCATGTAGTACAAGCACTTGGTTAGTATGTATCCTAGATTTTTGTGCCTACTTTGGCTAGATGTCAATGTTAACATGGGTTTTGTCTAGGACTGTGACATGAAGTCACAAACTTTGTTTAGGAAAACACACTTCCACATGGTTCATGCTTTCAGATGTCAACACAGTGCAAGGGTCGCAACGTGCAACAGATTAGAAGCATGCTGCATATGTTTGTAGTGTGCAGATAGACAACTGTCTCATCAATACACCTGGATACATATGGACTTTGACTACATGGTAGTGACTTTGGACACACCCATGTACACAAAGTAATGGTACGATACTTGTATGTGACTTGATAGTGGTGGACACATGTCTGTGCCTTCTATAGATTAGGTAAATTAGTGGCAATGACAATCTTGCCACAGATGGCATGCCACTGTAGGCCAATACCCTTCAAGGCTGTGTACTCATCCGATACATTTGCTGCACCCATGGTGAGTGTAAGGTAGGCATTATTCTGACAGTGTCCCGACCTTGTTGCCTCCCAGAACTCCACTTTCTGCATATATTCTTGTTAGTCAAAGTGTCTGTGGTCTGTATTGTCTAGGGCCTGTACAATGAGAGTCATTCCAACCTGATTTAGTTTGGGGACATCATGTGGATAGTGTGTTTCCAGGACATGTCTCAGTAAGTTAGTGTTTTACAGTCCTTACAGAGACACACTAACACCTGTAACTAACTAGGTGTTAGTTGCATGTGTACACAGAGTATGGTGCATGAATGGTTGTCACACAATTAGAATGCTAGTGATGGCATGCGGTGATTGCAGAGGTATGTGGATGTATGGTCTATCCCAGGCTGATGTTAGGTGCAATACGTTGGCCAAGCTTTTCAATGAGTATTTGTGCAATAATTGACTTTGAGTGTGTCTCAATGGCCAGAGAGGATGTGTGACAAGCTGACAGTAACCAAGACACAATGCGTGGTACTTCAGGCTTGTGGTTTTGTTGTTTGTTCAACTTTTTTTTGCATTGTGATAAACTTTATGTTGTTCCTTCAATGAAACCTACAGTGTATTCTGGTTTGACAAGTGTTTGTTTGTGTGTCGTCATAGGGATATGTATCATGAGTATGTGTCTACCTTTTCCACCCAACTGCGCAACTTGCTAGTACAGTTCACATATGGGCACAAGTTCTAAATGTTGTTTCAGGCATATGATTCAGAGATGGGACATGAGTGACACACCTAACATTGTACCTATGATGGCAGACAGTTTGTATTTGCCAAAGGCTGTAATAGTCATATCAGTTAGGTGACACACATGTGACTTAGATACATATGGATTAGGAGTTGCCACGATATTGTCAGGAGTGGATTATGCTTGTTGCATCCAAGATTTTCATCTAGTTGTTCAGGGACAATGCTGGGTGCTGCATGGTCTTTGTGTACC
Organism: Calotriton arnoldi; assembly: GCA_963921515.1. Classification (NCBI taxonomy): domain Eukaryota; kingdom Metazoa; phylum Chordata; class Amphibia; order Caudata; family Salamandridae; genus Calotriton; species Calotriton arnoldi. Next base: position 346,334 of record CAWUFW010001837.1, read on the forward strand.
ATTTATGTTTCAGACATTTAGGCAAAGTCGATTAATTTCAAAGGGTATATTTTGTGTCCATCTAATTGTCCGGTTGGGAATATAGGCTATGTCAAGTCCTGTTAGTGCATTCTGAGTGAACGACATTGGTCTGTGCTTGGTCATCCAATGCCCCTTCTAGCCCCCTCATGTGACATAGCAGAAGGTGTGGCTTTTCAGCATGACAATGCACCGCAGCAATCTCCTTGTTTGCTCAGTTCATGCAAGCAGTGGATTTAGTTCAGGGGGGATGCTGTGTGCCAGTCCGGGATGACGCTGCCCGTGGTCAGCTGCCCAAGGCCTCACAAATGCTAATGACTACAGAGCCCAGCAACAGAGCACTGCCTTTAGTGTGCTGTCACTGTTACGAGCTACAGGTGGACAGACACCTCCCTTGGGTTTGCATCCATTGTGCATCAGGGTGATGAAGAATCAACACACAACATTCCTCACCTGGGACACTTAGAAATGGGCTGAGATGTCAATGTGTTTGGCACAAACACACCTTCCGTTTACGGAATGGAAAGTTAATTTTTAAAACTGCGGTGGCTTTCATGCCACACTTGACTTATGGTCACCCCTCACACAGTGTACACAATACATCATCATCACGGCATGTGGCCACATCACTTGTGAGTGCTATGGATGTGACTGCATCCTGCCCCTGCCTGGATGAACATCAGGGAATCCTATGGTAAGCCCCACAACTGAAGTCTAACAAGAATAATGTAATCGTGGCACTTTTGCCACTGCTCAACAGGGATAAGTACACAGAGTGAGACGAGTTGAGAATGGTTGAGATTTTGAATTTTTGTACAGTTTTCCACTGACAATTGTTTTGTCTATACAAGCTAGGACTTTACAATTTTAACCACAAATCATTTGTGATTGAGCATACGATTTTTTTTTTTTTATCAAAAACTGTTTATTACATTTTCAAAGGATTAACATTTTGTGATACTCAATTCAGCAGTACAGTAAGCCAAGAGCGAAAAGTAGCTAAAGTTAGGACACATCTTTCTCACAATTTCTTGGCAAGGTCTAAAGAGTTCACAGATACTAATGTCCTCTTAAACAGTTAGTTCAACGAACCATCACCATAATACTGGAAGCATCTGTGCTATAATTACACAAGATCACAGTATATCAGAAAAACGAAATACCCGATAAACAAAACAATCCTGTGACGTGTATCTCATTGAGCACTAAGAATCAGAGGGGTCCAATGGGTATGTAGGGGCGGGCCAGGCAGGAAGAGGGGGGCAACGGGGCCAGTATCCAACCCACCCCAGGCCCGGGCAGGCGAAGACTCACTGTTAGAGGGCCTGAGTATCTCAAAGGTCCCAGGGCCAACATCATAAGGTATCAGATTTTAGGTTTGGAAGAGATGCAGCGCACGGTCTGGGACCACAGGAAAAAAGCGGCAACCCCTCCGACAGGTAGGCTACCAGCGGGCTCCAAATGTAGTCAAACCCTGTACGGGCTTCTGCCATTATATCTGCCATGCGTTCGAGCGCCAACACTCGCCACAACCGGGCATGCCATTGTGAAAGTGAGGGGGGCTCCACCTTCTTCCATGCCGCTGCCACCGCCATTTTTGCCTCCCCTAATCATAGCCACAAGATGGAGCGGTCTCCCCCCGTTTGATGTTTCAGACAGGGATCACTAGCCCCTAAAAGAAAATGTTCAACAGATTCTGAGATTGGGTAGCCTAGGATCTTCCTGACCTGGGCAAGGATTTCTTTCCAAAAGGGTTGAATGGCAGGGCAATCCCACCAGATATGGCGGAAGTCGCCCAACAGCCCACAGCCCCTCCAGCACCTATCTGAAGCATCTGGGAAGAGGGTATGGAGCTTTTGGGGATATAAGTACCAATCATACACTAATTTGTAATGGGCTTCTCAGAGAAATATGGATCTGTTAAATTTCCCAATATCTTTATAGAGCGATCCCCATTTTGTCTCCGTCAACTGTGTCTCAAGTATAATGTCCCAAAGAGCTGTGTGTCTTGGGGGCAGCCTTTGACATGTTGTATGCAAGAGCGAGTAGAGGAACGAGATACACCCCTTTGACGTGCCCCCGGACTTCACAAAGCTCTCTATAGGGAATAGGTCTTGCATAGTAGCAAGTCGCATCTGGGACTGTAACAGCCAGTGCTTCAGCTGGAAATAATGGTACTTTTCTGTCACTGGGAGGTTAAAGGCTGTTGCGCAACCCTCGAAAGAAAGTAATTCGCCATGAACTAACGAACAAGTTACTTACCTTCGGTAACAAAATATATGTAAGAGACATAGATTAGTTATGGATTCCTCACCTTAGAATTACCCCCAGGCGTCAGACTGGATCCGGAGAATTTTTTCCTCAACAGTACCTCTGGTGTCGATAGGTGGAGTCGGTCGACTCCGCATTCGTCGTTGTCGCCGGAATGACGTCGCGGTATCTACTTAGACACCGCCCTCGCGCGCTGTCAGTTCTTTACACGACATTCCACGCCAGAAGCGCAGAGCCATGCAAGACACTGACAACTGGTGCACGAAAACTAGGGCCCTGAAAGAGAGACCCTTACTCTATAAGTCAGTTCGCAGAACAGGGAGGATGGGTGGGGTGGTGAGGAATCCATAACTAATCTAGGTCTCTTACAGATATATTGTTACCGAAGGTAAGTAACTTGTTCATCTGAAAGAGACAATTAGTTATGGATTCCTCACCTTAGAATAGAGACCCCAGCAATACCAACCCCGGTGGTGGGTCTGCGAACCAAGCTCACACCAGAAAGTCCTGGAGAACCGAACGGCCGAAGAAGCCGTCCCTAAGGACCTGGCTGTCCAGGCAGTAGTGTTTGGTAAACGTGTGCAGTGAAGCCCACGTAGCTGCCTGGCAGATGTCAAGAAGGGGGACTCCATGTCCCAAAGCAGTAGTGGCTGCCGTCGCCCTGGTGGAATGGGCACGCAACCCAACTGGAGGTTCCTTTTTCGCTAAGGAATAGCAGATTTTGATGCAAAGAACGACCCATCGGGGGATGGTTCGTTTTTACACGGCCTGACCTTTCTTGGCGCCCACATACCCGACAAAGAGCTGGTCATCCACCCAGAATTGTTTTGTGCAATGCAGATAGAACTAAAGCGCACGTTTTGGATCCAGACGGTGGAGCCTCTCTTCCTCTTTAGAAGGATGCGGAGGCGGAAAGAAGGTGGGCAAAGTGATGGTCTGTCCTATATGGAAAGAGGTAACTACTTTGGGAAGGAAAGAAGGCATAGTGCGGAGGACAACCTTGTCCGGATGAACAGCCAGGAAAGGAGGCTTAGAAGAAAGGGCCTATAGCTCACTCACCCTGTGAGCAGAGGTGATGGCAACCAGAAAGGCAGTTTTAAGGGTTAAGAGGACAGTTATGTAGCGCCTTGAAAGGAGCACACATAAGATAAGTAAGAACCAGGTTCAAGTCCCACTGGGGCATCACGAAAGGGGGTTGGAGGAAACAAATGAGTAATGCCCTTAAGGAAGCGATTTACAATAGGGGACTTGAAAAGAGAAGGCTGGTCAGGCAGCCGAAGGAAGGCCGAAATGGCCGAAAGATAGCCTTTAAGAGTGCCCAGAGCAGAGCCCTGCTGGGCCAAAGAAAGAATGAAGAGGAGAACTTCTGAAAGGGCAGAAAGGGAATCTACAGCCTTTGCTGCGCACCATGCCACAAATTTGTTCCATCTACAGGCACATACCATTTTAGTGGAGGGACACCTGGATGCCAAGATAACATTACAGACTTCGGGAGGAAGGTCGAAAGCTGTCAACTGTCGCCGCTCAATCTCCACGCAAGGAGGTGGAGGCTGGACAGGTTCGAGTGGAGGACCGTCCACTGCTGCTGCGACAGAAGATCCTCCCGAACAGGCAGTCTGATCGGAGGATCGATGGCCATGTGTAATAGCTTGGGATACCAGACTATCCGTGCCCAATCCGGGGCCACAAGAATCACTTGGGCCCGGTCGCGCTTGATCTTCTTCAGCACTCTGGGCAGAAGTGGTGTAGGCGGAAAGGCGTATAGAAGACCGCAACTCCACTCGCGACGAAAAGCGTCGCCTAGCGAGTGCCGCCTTGGAAATTCCAACACACAGAACTGCTGACATTGCGCGTTCTCTTCGGTGGCGAATAGATCTAACCAAGGCTCTCCCCACTGCTGAAAGAGACCTTGCACCACCTCCGAGTGAAGACGCCATTCATGATTCATCATGCACCTGCGGCTGAGTTCGTCCGCCCTGGCGTTCAGAGAACCTGCCAGGTGTTGAACCACCAGGGATATGCCCTGATGTTCCAGCCATGTCCAGAGGCGGAGAGCCTCTTGACATAGGGTCCATGACCCCACCTGCCTGTTTGTAGCAGTACCACATGGCGGTGGTGTTGTCCGTGAACACCTGCACCACTCTTCCCCGGACAGAGGGAAGGAATGCTTTTAGTGCAAGACGAAATCGCCCGAAGCTCCAGAAGGTTGATATGGAGCCCGGACTCCGCCGGAGACCAGAGGCCTCTGATCTCCGCCTCTCCCATGTGGCCGCCCCACCCTAGCAGTGATGCATCCGTCACCATTGTGAACTCTGGATGGGGAGGGGAGAGGGATCTGCCTTTGACCCAATCCCGGTTCGTTAGCCACCACTGCAATTGATGTGCAGTGCCCTCTGAGATCTGGACGCAATCAGAAAGATTCCCCTGATGCTGTGCCCACTGGAACTTCAGGTCCCACTGCAGAGCCCACATATGCCACCTGGCATAGTCCACCAGCAGGAAGCCATGAGGCCCAGTAGCCTCAGGGTCATTCTGACCGAAACCCAGGATAGAGGCTGAAAGATCGGAATCATAGCCCGAATATCCCGGACTCGCTGCTCAGGAGGATAAGCCCGAAACTGCGCCGTGTCCAGAACCGCTCTGATGAAAAGGAGCTCCTGAGAGGGGATCAGGTGTGACTTCGGCACATTGATGGTAAACCCCAGCAAATGCAGGAGGTCGGCAGTAGTCTGGAGTTGGGAGACGGCAGCCTGGGGCGAGCCCGCCTTCAGCAGCCAGTCGTCGAGATAGGGGAAGACTGGAACCGCTGATCTGCACAGATGAGCTGCGACCACCGCTATCACTTTCGTGAACACCCGAGGGGCGCTGGTAAGGCCGAAGGGGAGCAGGGTAAACTGAAAGTGCTCGTGGCCTACCGTAAACCGTAGGTAACGCGTAGATAAGCGTCCTGCAAGTCCAACGCTACCATCCAGTCTCCAGGGTCAAGGGCAGACAGGACCTAGGCCAATGTCAACATCTTGAACTTCTCCTTCCGGAGGAAGCGGTTGACGTTCCGAAGATCCAAGATAGGACGCAGGCCTTTGTCCTTCTTGGGCACCAGAAAGTAGTGGGACTAACAACCACAACCTACTTCTGGGGCAGGAATTCGCTCGATGGCTCCCTTGGCCAAGAGAGCCGTAACTTCCTGTTGGAGAAGGGCCAAGTGATCCTCCGACATGCGATGGGTCTGAGGTGGCAAGTATGGAGGGATAGTCTCGAAGGGGAGGGAGTAGCCCCTTCAGACTATCTGCAAAACTCACCTGTCAGACGTGATGTTGGGCCAGTGGGGGAGGTGATGGCGAATCCAGCTGCCCACTGGCAAAAGGTGGCCCTGAAAGGTCGGACTAGGAGGGCTTGGAGGCTGCTGCAGAGGGGGTGCTGATGGACTGGCATGCCCGCTGGCCCCAAGACAGTGGGTCCCACGTCCCCGGCCGCGCAGAGGCTGGACAGCTTGCGCAGGCCTGTGGCCCTGGGCGGAACATGGTGGGGCACCCCTTCCGTAGCCACGAAAGGCAGACTGCGCTGGGCGGGAGGTGGAAGCGAGGCCTAAGGATCTGGCCGTAGCCTTAGAATCCTTAAAGCGCTCAAGCGAGCTGTCTGCCTTGTCGCCAAACAGGCGACGGCCATCAAAGGGCATGTCACCAAAAGCGTTGCTTGGACATCTCCTGCAAAGCCAGTGGACCTCAACCAGGTGTAGCGTCTCAGTGCTACTTACGTGGAAATCGTCCTGCCCAGTGAGTCGGCGGCGTCCAGCCCATACCGGATGGTGAACTTCGCTACGTCTCTCCCTTCGGCAACAGCACGGGAGAGCACATCCCGGGCCTCCTTCGGGCACTGTGGCAGCACCTGCGCAACCGTGTCCCACACCAAGTGGGAGTAACGGCCCAATAGACATGCGGTGTTCACCGACCGCAGTCCAAAGCTGGAGGAAGAAAACATCTTCTTCCCAAGGTGGTCCAGCTTCTTGGATTCCCTATCAGGTGGTGCGTCAGGGAATGCGCCTTTGGACGTGGAGGCTTGGACTACCAAGCTCTCAGGGGTAGGATGGGAAGAGAGGAAAATGGGGTCGCCCGGGGCTGGGCGGTGGCGTCGGGAAATCATCCTGTCCACAGGAGCCCCTGTGTTGGGCTTGGACCAAGTGCCCAAAAGGATGTCCGTAAGGGCCTCATTGAACGGCAGCAAGGGCTCCAAAGAGGTCGCTGCCGGTTGAAGCACCTCTGTCAGGAGGTTAGTCCTGACCTCCACCGTAGGAAGCTCGAGGTGTAAGGCCTCGGCTGCCCTACGCAACATCACTGCGTAAGATGCACCCTCCTCTGTAGCCACTGTAGGGGGAGACAGCATGCCAAGGTCTGGGGAGGTGTCCAGACCACTGGCATCATCCAACTCCTCACTCCAGTCCGGTTCCTCCAACTGGTCTGCACGAGGGTCCACAGACCCCTCCCAGTCCTCTTCACCCTCTCCTGGCAGCCACTCAGGGCAGTAGGAAACGTCAGGGGAGAACAGGGGTACGAAAGTACCGGTCGGCGTCGGTGCCGATGTCGGACGACGTCGGTCCAGCTCCGTGTCCTCATCCAGGTGGAGGCCGGGGCCGAAGCCAGCTGGGGACATAACCGGCGTCGGAGGCGGTGTCGTCACTGGATTCCGCGCCGGAGGAGGTGTCACGAGGTCAACCGGCACCAATCCAGATCCAGGCCTGGATCCTTGGGGGCCCTACGGCGCCGGAGCCGCCATCGAAGGCCTAGAGCCCCCAACCGAGTCCGCGAGGCCCGAGGGCGCGCCAGCTGAGTCGGGCTGCCCAAAGATGAAATGTAAGGCTTCGTAAAAGGTATGAAACTGGGCAGGGGTCGCTCCGGCTCCCGGGAAGGCCGGAGTCGACCCAACAGGCTCCGCGGGAGGAGCCGGACGACTACCTTCCGCTTCCCGCGTCGGCCGACGGACAGGGAGAACGCGAAGAGCGACCATGCTTCTTCGCCTTCTTCTTGTGCTTCGACTTACCTGAAGACTTCGATGAGGAGTGGTAATTGTGGCTCCGCGACCTCCCTCTCGACCGGGACCTCGAACGGCGCAGAGCGGACTGCCGGGCCTCGAGATGCTTTCGGGACTGCTCCCGCGAAGACTTCGGGTTCATGGCCTGGTAGTCGGAGCACGACTTCAGGTCGTGGTCGCGCTCCAGGCACCAAAGGCACACGAGGTGCGGGTCCGTGACCGACATCAGTCGCAAGCCTTGAAGTTGGTCCGACGTGACATCCCTCCTCAGTGCACCAGGAGTCGATCGCCTCAAAAAAGGTGTTGACAAAAGTCGCAAAAACTGAGTCAAAAAGTGACTCAAGGTACCGCTCTCTCCGGATCTGCACTTGGCTGGCGCGGAAAAAGAAATAACTGACGTCAGCGCACGAGGGCGGCGTCTAAGTAGATACAGCAACGTCATTCCGGCGACCACGACGCCAACAACGAACGCGGAGTCGACTGACGCCACCTATCGACGCGCATAGGTACTGCGGAGGAAAAAATTCTCCGGATCCAGTCTGACGCCTGGGGGTAATTCTAAGGTGAGGAATCCATAACTAATTGTCTCTTTCAGATATGTCTGATACTATTAAGCAGCCTCCCTCCCTTCATTTATCAAAGGGACCCTCTAATTGGGCAGGGGGGAAGCCAGAGCTAAAGTGAATGGGAGTGTAAGGGGACGGAAATGTCGTTAAGAGTAACGACTTTGTGACCACATCCCACTCTTGGAGCGTGGTAGCCGTAGGGGTGCTTAGGTAAGCGTTCTTAGGTCTGTCCTGCTTTGACCACCACAGTAAGTCCCAGATGGTTCTACCCACCACCATCCGGTCCATATGGAGCCAGTGCCTGTCAGAGGCCCTGAGGGACCACTCTGATATGACTCGGGGTTGGGCCGCTCTGTAATAAAGAAGAAAATCCGACAGACAGCCCCCCCTGCAAGTCGCGGTTTGGTTAGGAGTCGGTGAGCCAGCCTAATGAATTTTGTCGTCATCGACTTCAGTTCCGTAAATAGTTCCCTGCTGATCATATGATGTGTGTAGGTTGTCATTTGTGCATAGATGACAATAGAGTACTTTTGAGCTAGGCTTGATGCTGGCCCAGATCACACAGAGCTGAACTAGGAGTGCTGTTATGTCTATTGGATTGACCTGTGCTACATGTGGTCAGCTGAGTGGACTGAGTGCACAGAAGTGTTGTGGGCCCGTCTGCTGTGCAGATGCTACAGGAGCCTGTGTCACACCCATGCACTAAGTTGACAGACAAGGGAGGAAGTGGAACTTGGAATGTGTGGCCTAGCTGCAGATGTGTTTTGCAAGGTTGATGTTGCATGGGCTGAGCTAGCCTTACAAGGGTAGAGGCGAGACAGACTTGTGTTTCAATTTTGGTAATGGAGTGGAGACTCATACGTAATGGGGGCAGGAGAAGTTAGGATTTTAATGAGTGGAAGGTAGGAGTTATGTTCAGAGGCAGTGCTTGTATAGAAGAAGTGAAGTATCGTCATTCTTACAATGTGAATGTTTGGAAATGCTGGGGTGTGGGAATCAGAGTGTGGGACCTTGTAAGACTGGTTAAAGCCTGGGAAAGGTATGCTAGGAATAGGTAGAACCAGCTAGACAAGGTTGGGGTCTGGCAGGAGGTGAGAGCTGTAGTCTGTGGCACAACGGTGAGAAAGGACTGTGACAGGGCAGTGACATTGATAAAGGTAGCTGTTAAAATGCCAAAGTCAATGGAGATATGGAGCATGGAATTGAGATGTGGATGTGACAGGGCCACAGTGAGACAAGGTTATATTTGTTAACTGTAACAAAGTAGATACGTGTATGTCAAGGGTATACACCAGTTGTGTAAGTTAGGGTGCTGTATGGGGAGATGTGAGGTGTTGTCCAGTTAATGTATGTTGTTTTGGAATCTGTGGATGCAGTAGTTTGTGAAATGACTATCAGTAGAACTTAAGCAGAATAGGGTGAGTGAATGGTGTGATGCGAATGAATGAGGACATATTCATTGAGCAATGTATGGTGTCTGGGTGAGAGATGTGGTGAGGGGTTGAGTGTGAATGTCAGAGTTGGATGTGATGCTGCACATTGTGATAAAAGTGCAGTCCAAGACATTAGTGAGGGTCCAAATGGTGATGAGAGGTGTACATTTGACATGATACGTTTAACGTCTGCTGAGGAGGTGATGAGTACAGTACATTGTGGACATATCATGTATGGGAGAGGTGTTGTGTACATAGTGATGAAGAGTGGTGCTGTGAATGTAGGTGTGGATGTAAGAAGGGCAGTGCAAGTAGGAGGTTGTGAGAGTCTGGGTGGAAGAGTTGGAGTACAAGGGTGGAGCTTGGACGGCAGAAATGGTTTTCAGGATAGCTGCACCAGAGGGTGATTATGAAGAGCTTGTGTATGTAGGATAGGTCGAGAGATGGGCATGTACTTTGAGGTGGATGTGAGAGGGGTCAGACCAGCACGAGTGAAGATTATGCAGGCCAAGAGGTAATGTTGAAATGTACACATGTGGAGATTAGGTGGATGTAAGTATGCAAAAACAGTTGGCATGTGTAAGTTGAGGATGTAGTATGTGTTCGCTGCAGCTTGCTGTCTGCCACTGATTGTTCATGAGATATTGTTGAAATGGCTGCTAGGAGAACAACGGCATATGCAAAACCTACTGGCATCACAGGACACGTTCCCTCCACCTAGCCTTGCCTTGTCTCAGTTGTGTGTGGGCATAAGTGCCATGTTACCCTTTGTAGGTAGATGTTGTCACTGATTGCTCATTCTTCCCCTTAGATACTGCCCCGTGATGGAGGTGTTGAGTGCTCATATTTTATTGTCATGATGCACGAACATTGAATGGCAGGCCATTGCTTAGAGGGCCATAGCTCCCCCAAGTGAATACTCCAGGATGTGTGTTGGTCAGCCACCTGTGGGCAGACTACTCCTGAAACGCATCCCGACACTTCCCAGTATGCTACACACATGGCTACTAATGGCATTCTGACTTTGAATGTAAGAGGTATGGGGACACCAAGAGAGATAGACACATTGTAATGATATCTCTGGATGTGCTGATGAAAAAATATTGCAATTTTATAAGAGACACATGTGACACCGGAACATTATACCCAGTTCCATAAGTGTTTGCATTGTCAATATTTATGCATCCTGTACTCTGGTTTGGCATGGGTAGCCCATGAGTGGGTCCACACGGGGTCCCATTTAGCCCATTAAACACTGCTACGAAGCCTGAGGGCAATATGTCTTTGTAGAGGGTCTCCTTGATGTTTTCACAGATTAGGGGGCAGTGTTTCAGTGCCAAATGTGGACAAAGTAAACTTCATTCTGCACATATCCCTCATCCTCACAAGGTGTACCCATATCCCCTGGCTTGAGGGCGTGAATGGCAACTGTGTCCAAGAGCCACAGATTAAGCACCCCCCACCCTGGCATCCTCTCCAGTGCTGGCAGCTTATCTTACACAATGGGCTGCGCACTGGTCCCTCCAACACTGTTGGTGGATCCTATGTCCTAAGACTCATAAGTACTCCTACTACTTTGCAGTACACAATCTGCACATTCTGAATGGAATTATTTGTTAGCAGCTCATACTACACCCTGAGAGGCTAAATGCTGAACAGCTGTGAATGACATTCTCAGAAGATGACCCAATATTCATACACATTGAGTGTAGTGTGCAGCGCCCCCCAGTCCACACATGGTGACTGCATCCTACGTTGTTGTTTGGCCGTGCATTTTGCTCATTCCTGAGGGATTCCGTCTCCAAATATTTCCGCAACGACTGGGACACAACTTCTAGGTTGTTGGAGTGAGAGCACTGAAATCAGTACTGAGTGGCTGGGGACTTGGGTGTTGTCTAGGGCTAATATCCCCAGGGCTTTGCTGTATACAGACGCATCACTAGGTCATCAATAGACTGCGGTTCAGTTGCAGGCTGTGATGTTAGCCATGCTGACAGATGCTCAAACACACCACACCCATCTGATTGTTCAACTGCGTTGCTTTTACTTTGCAACATGACAAGTTGGAATGCCCACGGAGTGAGATAAGTCAGAGCAACTCCTGTCCTGCCTCCTCTGTTCCTAACAACAACCCAGCAGATATTGATAATTATGGATCACCTTCCCCACATGCACACTAGTCAGGCAACCATCCATGAATCCTTCACAAAGTATTGTTGTGGCCTATACATTCCCCCCTAGTCTGAACGCAAGGTAGGCGTTTCCTGATTCCGGACTGGATTGAATGTACTTGTACTTGATCTGGAAGCGCGTGCAGTGATCAAAAACCCGTTGGCTGGTACAAGAGATACTCAGAGTGATTCTGTGCACTGCCACGTTGACCCCTCATGCCGTGTACAGCCTCCCGCCCAGTTTCAATAATGCCCATGAGCTTATACTTGAACAAGGTGACTATATCTCTTTTGGGCCACCTTGAGTGATTGGAGACACCCACAATCCATGTGTGTGATGCGTGAGCTTAATGTTTTTCGGAAATTATGGATCTGTAAACTGTGATGATACAAAGTGTCTCATTGTGTGAATCTTAGCAGGGCCCTATCCTCATTACGTCCACAGATGGTTTTTATGATCACTCTTCCAGTTGCACTTTTTTAAGAAGTTAATGCTCCCCTGCATCTTGTGTTTTTTGCCATCACCATACAGTGGCTGTGCGTGGTGCCACCTCCAGGGAGTTTGACACTATGCTGCGAGGGTTGATCTGCAATAGTGGCATCATAACTGTTGCTCTGTGGAGGCTGCATCTGCCAAAGCGAAGGCTGTCAAGGCTGTGCATTTTATAAGGAATATTATGTGGCAGGACCACTGCAATGGCCAGTGTAAAGTGTGTTTGGTAGACAGTTGTAGAGAGTGAGCATGTTCTCAAAATGCAGGGCACATGAGATTACGGGATCAATGTTGCTCCCTGAAGCACAGCTCCCCTGTGGAGCTGACAGTCTGGTGAAAGTGTGTTTTTGGGTAGTGGGTCTGTGGCTACTGAGGGACATGATCCCGTACTCTCCGTCTCTTATTCTGCACATCCTGGCTCAGGTTCACTGATAACATCGATGTAAAAAATATTGATGTTCAAAATATCGAAAAAATATATAGACAGCAAAAATATCGACTCCTATACTTAAACAGGTAAGAACAAAAATATCGACTCAAAAATACAGGTGTAAAAATATAAATGTATAAAATATCGATTTTTAAATAAATAGTTAATAAAATAATATATATTAAATACATTAAATATTAAATATAATATTAACAAAACAAAATACATTTAATATACATTTTAATAAAATATAACAAATATTTAATAAATAATAATAAACACAAACATAATAATTTATACATATATATTGGCTTTAAAACAATGAAACTATTATTTTTAATTTATGTTAAACGTTTAAAATATAAAAAAACAAAAATCTATAATAAATTAAAACATTAAACAATTTAAAAAAATTTAACTTAAAATTCACAATACAATCAGTGCAACAGTAGGGAAAGTGTTGGATAGCAAAGGGGTAAAAATAACTATTCCCACTGCATCGAGTGCAACAGTAGGGAAAGTGTAGCATAGCGGAGAGGTAAAAATTACAATTTCCACTCCAAAGAGAGCAACAGTAGGGAAAGTGTTGGATAGCGGAGGGATAAAAAATACTATTCCCACTCCACTGAATGCAACAGTAGGATAAGTGTTGGATAGCGGAGGAGTAAACATTTTCATTCCCACTCCAGTGAGTGCAACAGTAGGGAAAGTGTTGGATAGCGGGGAGGAAAAAATTACTATTCCAACTCCAGTGAGTGCAACAGTAGGGAAAGTGCTGGATAGCGGAGCGGTAAAAATTACTATTCCAACTCCAGTGAGTGCAACAGTAGGGAAAGGGTTGGATAGCGGAGGGGTAAAATGTACTATTCCCACTCCAGTGAGAGCAACAGTAGGTAAAGTGTTGGATAGCGGAGGGGAAAAAATTACGGTTCACACTCAAATATTTTTAAAAAATATATATTAATGTTAAAACAATATTTAAAAAATAAAATATATTCAACATATAAAAAAACACCTAATATTAATTGCATACAACAAAAACCTACAAATATATAAAATAAAATAATAAATAAATGTATAAAAAATAATTCTTTTAACCCCTTCACTGCTAGGCCTTTCCCCCCCTGTGCTAAGCCTTTTTTTGGCTATTTGGGGTAGTTCGCGCTTAGGCCCCTTTAACTTTTTGACCACATAAGGTATCCACGCCAAATTTGCGTCCTTTTCTTCCAACATCATGGGGATTGTAACGGTACCCAGGGTTTGTGGATTCTTCTGGCGGGGACCCAGAAATTAGCCACAATACAGCTAAATTTTTTGAAAAATGGGAAAAAAGGGCTACAGATGAAAGCGTCTGGTTTTTTCCCTGCAAATGGTATCAACAAAGGGGTTGTGGTGCTGAAATCACCATTTTCCCAGCTTTTAGGGACAAGCAGACTTTTGTCAGAAAACCAAAATTATTTACACAGATTTGGCATTGTTCTGGGACATAGCCTATTTTTGCTATTTTCTGTGCTTTCAACCTCCTTCCAGTTAATGGTAGAAATGGGTATGAAAGCAATAATGGATCCTGGAAGGCTATACATTTTAGAAAAGTAGTCAAAATTCTGAATTCAGCAAGGGGTCATTTGTGTAGATCCTTCAAGGTTTCTTTATAGAAACTAACAGTTGAATATAGGAAAAATTGAAAATTAGTTGAAAAAAACAGCCATTTGTGTCAACGTTTTCACCTGTAACTTCTTCTAATTAGGACAGCTGTTTGAAAGCAATATACCGTTACATCTGCTTTTAAAAAAAAAAACAGAATCACTCGTTTTAACTATCTTGTTTTAGCCAATTATTCTTAAATACATTCACTGAAACACTGTTGCACACTATATTCCTTACCTGCACTCGGTCAGCCCGGCGTCTTCCCCGGTCCACCACGGATTGTTCCGGTTGAGTGGAGGGAAGTGTGACGCAGACCGGAAGTGCTGTTGTTCTAGGCAAAGGCACAGCAGCGGTTAGCAGTCTAGCTGTTCTCTCCCGGCTGTATAAATGCTGATGCCTGCCTCGACGCGCAGCGGACGCGCTAGAGGGGATTAGTCTCTTTTTCTGCTGGTAAACGATCGGAGCGCCTGGCAAAGGGCTCCCACCCTGATACTATCACTGAACTATTTTAAAACAATCTTCTTTTATCTGCTTTTAAAAAAAAAACAGAATCACTCGTTTTAACTATCTTGTTTTAGCCAATTATTCTTAAATACATTCACTGAAACACTGTTGCACACTATATTCCTTACCTGCACTCGGTCAGCCCGGCGTCTTCCCCGGTCCACCACGGATTGTTCCGGTTGAGTGGAGGGAAGTGTGACGCAGACCGGAAGTGCTGTTGTTCTAGGCAAAGGCACAGCGGCGGTTAGCAGTCTAGCTGTTCTCTCCCGGCTGTATAAATGCTGATGCCTGCCTCGACGCGCAGCGGACGCGCGCAGCGGGCGCGCCGCTGGCGCGCCTAAGGCAAGCCCGTCTGCGCCCGTCCGCGCCTGTCTGGGTCCAGGGTCCAGACCCCCTGCCCCTCTGCCCTCAGTTCTCCTGCAATATACTAAGGATGAATTATTATTCCTGCAGAAAGCCCCTAAGTTAACTTGCTCCCACTCCATATCCTTGGAGAAAATGCAGGACAGGTGCCTACATTGCTCATATGAATTGACCCTACCGACTATTCACACTCCTATTCATACTCCTTTAGCAGGAAACGGGTTTAACATGGCTCTGCTTAATTGCAGATCCCTGCCAAAACACGCTATAGAGATATTTATATTATTACAAGACACCAAACCAGATGTTTTGTTCCTCACGGAGACATGGTTAACCCCCAGTTCCGATCCAGACATTGTCCAAACGCTCCCTCCGGGATATCTGATTCAACGAATGGACAGACCTAACGGGAAGGGGGGCGGGATTGCAATTATCCACAAAGATTATTTAATTTGCCGTATTTTGGACAGCCCCCTCTTAGACTGTGAAAATGTTCACTTTTCAATTGAATTCACCCCACTACTTACCTTCGTTGGCATTCTTTTATATCGCCCCCCAGGAGCACATGGACAATTCTGTAGTTCACTACTGGAAACTGTCTTAAACCTTGCCAGTGCTTCGCCCAATGTCAATCTTCTGGGAGATTTCAATCTTCACTTTGACGACCCAAAAGACAGGGTGGCCAACGACCTAGCCTACGATCTAGCAGCTTTTTCATTGGAACTAAAAATACACCAGGCAACTCATGTTAAGGACCACCTTCTTGACCCCATTTTCTCAAGCATAACGGAATTAAAGGGGAATGACCCCATTCCCCTCCCCTGGTCAGACCACTTTCTTATTCCCTTCTCCTGGCACCCACCCTCTCCGCACTTACACTCGCTAGTTTCACGCATCCAAATCCGCCCCTGGTCCAAACTGATTGTTGAAGATTGGACCCGTGAATTGGAGTCATCTATGCCCCCCTTGGATCTTGATCCTTTAACTGCCAATAGTAAGTTCTCCTCATGGATCGAAAACTCATTAAACACAGTACTCCCTAGGAAAACCGCTTAAAAAAAAACGGGCCCCAATAAACTTCCGTGGTATACCCCCGAACTCCGTGAACTGAAACAACAGTGCAAAAAATTGGAAAGAGCATGGAGGAAAGATTTCTCAAGCGAGAAAAAAATCACCATATAGGCTATCCATTGCTCAATATAAATCAGCTCTAAAATTAGTTCAGGCTGCCTATTATGATGAAAAAATTCGCTCCGCCTCAAACTCCACTAGAAAAATATTCCAGATCGCAAAGAAACTGATGAAAGTGCCCGACCCTCCTGCAGTCCCCGATCCTTCTGGTCGCCGATGCGAGGAACTAGCTCACTTCTTTTCGACCAAAATTCAAAACATTCTCAATCTCCTTCCACCCTCTGTCAATGAGCACTTAGTCGAACTACATGACCTAGAACCCCTGAATAACCCTCACCTCTTAGAGTCATTCTCTCCACTCTCCGAGGATTTATTCCTCTCCATCCTAGACTCAGTCAAGAGCGGGTCCCCGATGGATCCTGCCCCCCAACATCCTGAGGTTGGTTGCTCCTACAGTCACCCCCCACATCATTAATCTAATTAATGCCTCATTAGCTTCGGGCATTGTCCCCCAGGACTGGAAAAAGGCTATAGTGAAGGCGCTACTAAAAAAGCCTCATTTAGACCCATCTGAGCTAGGTAACTATCGCCCTATTTCATTACTCCCTGGAATTAGTAAAATTGCCGAAAAACACATTAACCGTATACTTTCGACCCACTTGGAAACATTTAAATTACTCCACCCGTCACAGACTGGCTTCCGTCCTGGTCAGGGCACAGAAACTGCTCTGATAGCGGTAGTTGAGGAGTCAAGAAAGATTCTTGATTCCGGAGGGTCCACGGCCATCATTCTCCTGGACCTAAGTGCAGCTTTGACACGGTGAACCATGGCATACTGGTTCACCGTCTAAAAAAGTGGGAGTGACAGGCACGGCCCTATTATGGCTGAAATCATTCCTGGAAGAAAGATTCTTCCAGGTATCCGAAGGTAACTCCCGTTCTCAACCAATCCCGCTGCAGTGTGGTGTCCCCCAGGGCTCATCTCTAAGCCCTACACTTTTTAACGTATACATGGCCCCTTTGGCAGAGATTGTAGCCCCTTTCGGAATCCATATAGTCACATACGCTGATGACACCCAATTAATTGTGGCATTGAACCATGCGGAACCATGTCCCTCGGACCTACGCTCATGCCTTGAGGCAGTTGCTAGCTGGATGAACTCATCCCACCTGAAGCTCAATGGCGAAAAAACTGAGCTCATGTTGCTGGGCAACCAAGTAATTTTTAACTCAAATACCATGTGGCCGAGTTGCATGGGTACAGCTCCTCTGCCAAAAAACGAGATAAAAAGCTTGGGTATCTGGCTCGACCACGACCTCACTTTCAGAGTCCAAGCGAGGAAAACGGCAGCCGTATGTTATGGGCTTCTCAGATCCACTCGGAAAATTCTCCCTCTCTTACCTAGCCACTCAAGAAAACTCCTGGTCCAGGCACTTATCCTCTCTAGGCTGGATTACGGTAATGCTCTCTATTTGGGTGCTCCCAAATCAGTCATAGCGAAGCTCCAGGTGGTCCAGAACTCAGCAGCTAGACTCCTTACGGGCACAAAAAGCCACTGCTCAGCAAAGCCTGCCCTTCGCTCTCTCCACTGGCTCCCAGTACAGGAGAGAATACATTTCAAGGCCCTCTGCATTGCCCACAAAGGTTTGCAGGACAGTGGCCCGCCTATTATAAAACACCTGGTCAAATCATATAAGGCCAATCGATGTCTGCGCTCAGATGAGCTTCACTTGACAGAGGTCCCCAGAATTAAGAAGGCCAGAACAGGTGGTCGCCGTTTCTCCTACAATGCTTCTAAGTTATGGAACGCACTCCCTCTTCCTATTCGTAAAGAGGTGAACCATCTGACCTTCCGAAAATCCTTGAAAACCTGGCTATTCCCATAATTTCTCCTTCCTCCCCCCCCCCTAGTTTCCTCCGCAGCGCTGGGATGCCTCCGGGTAGCCATGCGCTATACAAAAGTTCTTAACATAACATACATCCGCTGGACCTTTCTGGTTGTGGGGACATATAGGACTTGTAGGTTCAGCAAGAACCCGACGAGCCCAGAGCCAATAACTGAACAGTGTCTTGCAATGGTTTTTAGGTCTCGCCTACGCAGCGCGCATGCGCTGCTTAGGAAAAAGACCTTTAGCAATCGATTCCCTTTTTCAGGCAAAAACATGCACGCATTGCATTGCTTTGAATGGCATCGCGTGCACGTTTGGCGATTCCCTTGCGGGAGCGAGCTTTGAAACCATCTGTTTGTAATTAACAGATGGTTCCTGCTCGCTCCCGCAAGGGAACGCAGCCCCCCTCCTCTCTCCCCTCCCCCTGCTGCCTCCTCCTCAAACTTCCCGCCCGCGCTTGTTTGTAGATGGCGCTGACATCAGCAGGCTACGACGCGGTTGGTTTCGACAGCACTGTAGCTTTAAGAGACCGGCGTAAATAGCTTCTGGGCTGGGCGGGGCTGTGTGAATGAAGGAGCCGAAGTCCAGTAGGAACTGTACCCTCCTGCATGGCGCGAGATTCTTGTGGGGTTTGTCTGAGTTTACATAAAGCAGCCGTATGCAAAAACGTGACGCTTCCTAAGCATGGTGGGCTGTCTGTCATGGTAACCGGTAGTAAGGAGGACAAGGGTACCCCAATATGTGAACCGGGGGTAGTAAACTGTTTAACGGGGAGTTGTTACTGTAGATAACAGGGCAATGAATGGGAGCCTGTGGACAGAGAGCAGAGCGAGTCCTGCAGCTTCTTACGTCCGCGATGAGTGCGGACGTAAGAAGCAGCAGGACTCGCTCTGCTCTCTGTCCACAGGCTCCCATTCATTGCCCTGTTTCGTCCGCGCTGAGTGCGGACGAAAGAAGCAGCAGGACTCGCTCTGCTCTCTGTCCACAGGCTCCCATTCATTGCCCTGTTATCTACAGTAACAACTCCCCGGCACTGCGCGATGCCACATGGCGGCCAGCTGCCTTTCCGATCCACTCCCTAAACATTAGTCTCTGAGGCTTAAATCACTTAGGAGCCCTGAGTTCTTAGAAACGCTTTGGAAACCCGGATACTTTCATTCACAGGATTCCTTTTAATTCAGCTTGCTCACCTATGTATGTCCTGAAGATGAACTCAAATAACTGAGTTCGAAACGCCGTCGACCCCCTACAACATGAACTCCTTTTACTCTGTTAAAATTTTCTAAAGGAGCTTCTGTCATTGTTGTCAATGCGATGTCTTTATTTTAACTTCACCCTCACTTATCACGTCACGCCTACTGTCACTTTAAGTGTGAGCACCTGAATACTATTGTTGTGGAATAAAAACCTGTCATATACTGACCTACATGTCCCTGCTTATATTGCTTACCGCTCTCATTTAAGAATTAAGTTCTTAACCTCTACCTTTAGTGCCCCCCACAGGGTCACTTCGACTTGGACCTTTAGGCCACATCAGAGCCATTGTTTCCTTAAACAGTCTGTCATGGTAAGGCGGTCTGCATGCAGCCGGCTGCCTGAGAGGAGTCTGTGGCGATTCCTTGTTCTTGGGTGGAGACGCAGGAAGCCAGGGTCCCCCCCCGGCCTTGAATCACCCCCCAAGGCGCACCCCGTCCCTCTCCCGGAGGGCCACCACGAAGACTCAGGTTAGACACAGAGAAGGGGCCCGGAAGTAGCACCGCATGATCGACTCACAGGAACCAGGACACAGACCTTTCATTAATGGAAATATATTTGTAAAAAAACAAGAGGTAAGAGGCTTTATGCGCGTGCCACATTCATAGGGGATGCCACTAAATATACTTATATTCGACCCTCATTCCGAGCTTCTCACTTTCAGCTCCTGAGAACGGCGACATCTCTAGGCGAAGTCGAGATAAAGGTGAGGAAATCCAGGGGAATCTGCTCCGAATTACTGATTACCTGTACTCATATAACACCCGCCCCCTTTCTGCCCCTTGTTATGCGTGCCTTCATAGTGGCACTGTAGCTAATCGCATGCTGGCCCTTTAAGGGGTGCCCTTCTATGCCCCTGCTTTTCCTGTAGCTGACGTTATCCACGAGGCCTTTCTGGGGTGTTTTATTATATTTTACTAGCTAGGGTGTAGCATATTTACTCGCCAGTGAACTCACGTTCCTTATACAAAACAGACTCCTGAACACACACAGCCTCGCTTTGTATGCATCGCCCTCCACACCAAGGTGTGGACGTAGTTGCATGAGTGTCGGATACTTCAGTCTTCAGAGTCGGGCGTAAATACATCTACTGGTTGTCCAACTCACTCCTGTGAGCCTGAGGACCTTGTATTATAGGCCCGCGAGCGCAAGTGACAATCACCTGACCTCGTGTACCTGCAAAGCTAGCCTTTGCTTGTATGGGATTGAATTGCATTTGTGCTTTTTTCAGTTGCTTTACTAAGAAAAAAATCATGGTCTGTGACGTCATGATAATCCTGCATCTCCCGGTCCTTCGCAAGCCTTCGATTATGTGATGTCACATCGCAGACGCGGTTCCTTTCCCGAGCCACTACCATCAGAAGGTTTGATTGCATGATGCCATCACGCACCGACCCTCTCGTGACCGTACCTTTTAGAATGTTTGGTTGTGTGATGTCATAATGCATCACAGCCCCTCGGTCTAGTGTTTGGGAATATATGGCGTCATAGTGAACAGTATCTCCCCTCCCGTATTTTACACTATTGGATTGTGCGATTCCACAATGCTCCGTCCCTTTCATGACCACGTATTTTAGAATGCTTGACTGTGTGATGTCACAACGCACCACAGCCCCTGAAGGCACCTTTGTTCTTGTGTTTGTGAATATATGGTGTCATAGTGAACAATGCCTCCCCTCCATCTTTTCCACTGCTGGATTGTGATGTCATATTGCACCCCCACTCCCATAACCTCATATTTTAGAATGTTTCACTGGTGATGTCACAATGCACCACAGCACCTCATGGCACTTTTGCTCGAGTGTTTGTGAATAGCACTTTTGCTCGAGTGTTTGTGAATACATGACCGTGTGATGTCATAGTGAACGATATTTCCCTCCCGTCGTTTACAGTGCTGGATGGAGTGATGTCATAATTCACTGCACCTCCCGTGTTCCCCAATGATATCGTAATCCACTGCAACCCCCGCTATCGCCTGCTAGAAAGTGCAAGTGTGTGATATACAGCACTGCTGTAACTTCCCATGTCGTCGGTTAGAATGAGTTACTGTTTGCTATCACAAGTGAAGTACTGTACTCCCTCGTTCTCATCATTAGAACGTCTGGGAAAAGGACGTGGCACTAAGGCCAGAGCTGCCGACTTTGAACTGGGGAACCAGGTCCGCGTCGGTTCAACGTTCTGTGATTCTGGGCACATCAGTTAATTTCCAGGTGCCTAAAAAACACAAATGTGACCTTGCGTAAGGTAGCTGTTGCTCTAGTAAAGCGTTCCAATACCTTCGAGTCGAAATCGCGCTAAAAACTGAAGAGAAGAAACACCGCGCGCATGTAATCCTTCCTCGCGTTTGTGAGGTCATTGTAAACAATACAAGGTCGGTCACTCTTACAGAAAACAATTCCTTTACGACTATATGAGAATTTCACAGAAGCTTCCGAAAAATGACTGTTTTTTTTTTTTTAAAGTTTGAACTTTCGGAAACATTTTTGATGAGAGCTGAATACCCATTTTAGATGAACATTTCAAAGTAAACTGCCATGCTCTTATAATTAGATCTCCCCGTTTTCAATTTTTACAGATTTTTACAGATAGAAAATATTTAGCATGAGAATTATAGGTCATTTTTCAAAATGACTTTTTTACACATCGTCTTTCATTTGGAAGGCAGAAATGCATCGAAAGTCAATAGTTAATAACAGTTGCTCTACAATTCTGTGTTACCCCAAGTCTCCAGATATAAATGGTACCTCACTTGTGTGGGTAGGCCTAGTGCCCACGACAGGAAACGGCTCAAAACGCAACGTGGACACACCACATTTTCACAGTGAAAACTGACCCTTTTTTTGCAAAGTGCCTAGCTGTAGATTTTGAACCCTAGCTCTGCCGGCACCTAGGGAAACCTAGCAAACCTATTCAATTTTTTAAAACTAGACACCCAGGGGAATCCAGGATGGGGTGACTTGACTGACTCTCACCAGGTTCTATTAACCAGAATCCCTTTCAAACCTAAACATTTGTAAAAAAAAAAAAAAAAACATTTTCCTCACATTTCTGTGGTGGAAAGTTCTGGAATCTGCGTGGATCCACAAAACTCCACCCACCCCGCATTCCCTAAAGTCTTCTGAGAAAAATGGTACCTCACTTGTGTGGGTAGGTCTAGTGCCCGTGACAAGAAACGGCTCAAAACGCAATGTGGACACACCACATTTTCACAGTGAAAACGGACCCTTTTTTGGGAAAGTGCCTAGCGAACGAGTTACTTACCTTCAGTAACGATGTATCTGATAGAGAGACAGTCTAGCCGCAGATTCCTTAACTTAGAATATCCCCAGGTGCCAGACTGGATCCGGAAAACTTTCCACAGCAGCACCTCTGCGCGCCGGGGGCGGCGCCGCACGGCTCCGCCCTGACGTCGTCCACGGACGTGACGTCAGTGGAGCCATATAAGCCCCTCCCGGCGCGCTGACGTCAGTTTTCGTCGGAGAAACTTTTCCACGCCACAACGTGGAGCCACCACCAAAAACTGTGAGAGTATGGGAACAGTGTGCGAAAAAGATGAAAAAAGAAAAGAAAGTGAATGGTGAAAAACAGCACCATAAAAGGACAGTGCTAGGCACTGCATACTGAAAAATAGTGAAGGGAAAGAGCAGAGCACCGCTCTGAGACGCAACCCCGCAAAAGCGGAGGCTAAACCCTCCCCGGAGGCAGAAGAAGATGTGAAAAAACACCATGGCAGACAACAGAATGTCTGCAACCACTACTGTGAAGGGCAACAAGTCCGGAACACAGGAGCAATGACAATCCACCACAAGTCAGCACCAGAAAGGGACGTCGTATCCCCTGTAAGAGACCTATAGACTGAGGTAGAGCTAATAGACTTCAAACCAATGGATTGCAGGGGAGGTAAGAGACCCCCAGGCGATTGAGAAAGGGGGGGGGGGAAATGAGTAGACCCTACACTGGACGTCCCAGGGATGTAAAAGGACACATGAGCATACCGCATAATCACGAGAATGGGTGGAGTGGAGCAAGCAAAACAGAATGAAGCATCCCATTGAGGAGTGAAGTGAAGATGTCACCCTGCAGAAACCCAACCTGAAAAGGTCCTCGCAGAACGGGGAGGATGGGTGGGCGTTAAGGAATCTGCGGCTAGACTGTGTCTCTACCAGATACATCGTTACCGAAGGTAAGTAACTCGTTCATCTGATAAGGAATCTGCGGCTAGATGCCTCTAACTTAGAATAGATACCAAAGCCATACCCATAGAGGAGGCGGGGCTGCGACTGAACCCCACCAAGTTCCAGAGAGAACTTAGCCGTCAACAAGGTGACAAAACAGAGCGGGGACAGCAATGCCAGCGCAGGCAACACCAGACCACAAAACTCTGAAAAGAGCGGAAAACAATGGGAGGCAAAGGCACCACAAGCCGTCAAAGAACAGCACGAACACCCCCGTGTGTATACGGGGTGGAGAGAAAGAAAGCACAGAGCCAGAAATACCGGTGCAGAAGTGAGAGTTCATGGCTTCGTAAAAGAAGATGAACTGAGCCTAGGGTCCGATGGATCCGCAGGATCCGATGTGTCGACAGGAAGCAAGACCCAGAGAGAGGATAAAACGGTATGACAGAGTCAGCGCATAACGGTCGAGCATGCACAACAGCGGAAAAAGCACTGTTGAACCGGCACCAGCTAAGATACATGGGGCAGCATCGGCAGGATGCCGACCCATGGCCAGAAAGTGCCAGCATTACGAGAAACACAAGACAGACCAGTACGCAGTCGCTCTTTCACAAAGACATGTGAGAGCGGGCGGCAACAAGCAGAAGCACCCAGAACAGGACCATAGTAAGACTGGTATTCATGTGGAAGACAGGAATACACAAGCATACAGTGTGGACGGCAGAACCACACCAAGCATAGGGAAATCCCCCTGTAGGGTAGCGTGAGCAGCCCAGATGTGAAGGACGCCTCACAAGGTAGGCAACCGGCAAAAAGTGGCCTCCGGCAAGCCGGACACACACACAAGAGCTCGCACCATGAGCAGACGGGGGCGAAGACCACGGACACCGCAGCAAGGAACGTTGCCTGCGCGACCCCGCTGTGGGAGAGCACAGAGCAGATGTATATTAAGAAAGATACACATCTAAAAAGGATGTGTGGCATAAAATAAGACAAGGGTACGCCATAAGTACCAACAGTCATGTTGAAGCAGAGTTGGACAGGACCATGTCCAAATCCGTAAGCGACATCAGCCACCCGTCCGGGAGGAGCCAATGTTCCCTGCTAGACAGATGAGGAGATGGAGCAGGACACGAAAGTGGAAACAGTCAGGACCAACGTAATGGCCTAGGGATGTACAGACAAGACCCAAGAAAGGGAGTATCCTGAAGAGAACACTACCCCTGAGAGTGTTACAGTAGGAACCCAAAGCAGAAGCGTGAAAAACACCCACACATTTCTGAAAACTAGACACCTGGGGAGTCCAGGAAGGTATGCCTTGTGTGGATCCCCCAACGTTTCTCTACCCAGAATCTCCTGCAAACCTCAAATTTAGCTGAAAAAAAACACTTTTTTCTCAAATTTCTGTCTGGGAAAGTTCTGGAATCTACGTGGATCCACAAATTTCCTACCACCCAGCGTTCCCCCAGGTCTCCCGATAAAAATGATACCTCACTCGCGTAGGTGGGTCAAGTACCCGCGACAGGCAAGGGCCCAAAACGTATTGAGGAGACATCAAAATGACCTATCACAAAACAACCTGGTTTTGCAAAGGGGTCACCTGGGCTTTTGGCCCCGGGCTCAGCGGCCATCTTGAGAAACTACCAAACCCACACATTTCTGAAAACTAGACACCCGGGGGAGTCCAGCAAGGTATGGCTTGCGTGGGTCCCCCAACGTTTTCCTACCCAGAATCCCCTGCAAACCTCAAATTTAGCTGGAAAAAACTAATTTTCCACATTTTTTGGGTGGAATCACCGTGTTGGCACAAATGTTCTATCCCACAGCGTTCCTCTCAGTCTCCTGAGTAAAATGATACCTCACTTGTGTGGGTGGGGCAAGGGCTTGTGACTGGGAAGAGCCCAAAACATAGGGATTTAGGGAATAGCACCGACAATTCTAAGCGCTACATTTTTTCAAAAATATGTTTTTAGCCAATTCGGCAATGGACACCCACACAAGTGAGGTATTCATTTTACTCGGGACACTAAGGAGAATGCTGTGGGGTAGGACATTTGTGCCGGCACGGTGATTCCACCAAAAAATGTGTGGAAAATGTGTTTTTTTCAGCTACATTTGAGGTTTGCAGGGGATTCTGGGTAGGGAAACGTTGGGGGATCCACGCAAGCCATACCTCATTGGACTCCCCAGGGTGTCTAGTTTTCAGAAATGTGTGGGATTGGTAGGTTTCCCTAGATGGCGGCGAGCCCGGGGCCAAAAAACCAGGCCCCCCGTCCAAAACCAGGTAGATTTGTTATAGGTAACTTCGAAATCTCCACAGTACGATTTGGGCCATTTCCTGTTGCAGCCACTATGCCTACCCACCCATGTGAGGTACCATTTTTATCGGGAGACCTGGGGGAACGATGGGTAGTAGGAAATTTGTGTCAGCCCAGTGATCCTACAACTTTCTCACACCGAAATGTGAGAAAAAATTGATTTTAACAAAATTTGACGTTTGCAGGGGATTCTGGGTAGGGAAATGTTGGGGGACCCACGCAAGCCATACCTTGTTGGACTCCCCAGAGTGTCTAGTTTTCAGAAATGTGTGGGTTTGGTAGGTTTCCCTAGATGGCCTCCGAGCCCGGGGCCAAAAACTCATGGGACCCCCATTGAAAAACCAGGTTGTTTTGTGATAGGTAATTTTGATGTCGCCTCAATAGGTTTTGGGCCCTTGCCTGTCGCGGGTTCTTGACCCACCCACGCGAGTGAGGTACCATTTTTATCGGGAAACCTGGGGGAACGCTGGGTGGTAGGAAACTTGTGGATCCACGCAGATTCCAGGCCTTTCCCCACACAGAAATGCGAGAAAAAAGTGATTTTTTTCCAGCTAAATTTGAGGTTTGCAGGGGATTCTGGGTAGGGAAATGTTGGGGGACCCATGCAAGCCATACCTTGCTGGACTCCCCCGGGTGTCTAGTTTTCAGAAATGTGTGGGTTTGGTAGGTTTCCCTAGATGGCCGCTGAGCCTGGGGCCAAAAACTCATGGGACCCCCCCCTTACAAAACCAGGTTGTTTTGTGATAAGTAATTTTGATGTCGCCTCAATAGGTTTTGGGCCCTTGCCTGTCGCGGCTAATTGACCCACCCACACAAGTGAGGTACCATTTTTCTCGGAAGACTTTGGGAAATGCGGGGTCGGTGGAATGTTAAGAATCCACACAGATTCCAGAACTTTCCACCACAGAAATGTGAGGAAAATGTGTTTGTTTTTTTTACAAATTTTGAGGTTTGCAAGGGATTCTGGGTAACCGAACCTGGTGAGAGCCAGACAAGTCACGGCATCCTGGATTCCCCTGGGTGTCTAGTTTTCAAAAATGTATAGGTTTGCTAGGTTTCCCTAGGTGCCGGCAGAGCTAGGGTTCAAAATCTACAGCTAGGCACTTTGCAAAAAAGGTTCAGTTTTCACTGTGAAAATGTGGTGTGTCCACGTTGCGTTTTGGCAGTTTCCTGTCGCGGGCACTAGGCCTACCCACACAAGTGAGGTACCATTTTTCTCTGAAGACTTTGGGGAATGCGGGGTGGGTGGAATTTTGTGCATCCATGCAGATTCCAGAACTTTCCACCACATAAATGTGAGGAAAATGTGGTGTTTTTTTTTAACAAAGTTTGAGGTTTGCAAGGGATTCTGGGTAACAGAACCTGGTGAGAGCCAGACAAGACACCCCATCCTGGATTCCCCTTCGTGTCTAGGTTTAAAAAATGTACAGGTTTGCTAGGTTTCCCTATGTGCCACCTGCGCTAGGGCCCAAAATCCACAGGTAGGCACATTGCTAAAAAAAAGTCTGTGCCTAGTGGGCTTTCTGCCGCCCTGGGGGGAATCGGGGGGGGGGGGTGTAGGGGTGTTGCCCTGATATGCCCCCAAGGCAGAAAGACTGTGGCTATTTTTTTGGGGGGGGTGGGGGCATTAGTATGCCCATTCTGGGCAGCCCCCACCCCCACGCATAAAAAAAGCCAGCATAATCGCTGGCGCCTAGGGCCCCCGGGGGGGGGGGGGGCAGAAAGACTGGAATTTCTCGGGGCGGGTATGGGCAGCCCCCACCCCTACATGAATAAAAAAAAAACATCCCTGGTTTCTAGTGGGCAGATTGGGGGCTACAGCTCCCATCTGCCTCCCAGGGGGGGCAGGAAGACTAATTTTTGTGGGGGGGGGGCGCATTGGCATGCCCGTTTTGGGCAGCCCCCACCCTAATTCAAATTGCCCATAAAAAAATCCCTGGCGTCTAGTGGGCTTTCTGCCCCCCGGGGGAGGCAGAAAGACTGAATTTGGCCAATTTTTATTGGGGGGAGCAAAGGCCCTTGCCCAAGGGGCCACTCCCCCCTCCCTGGTGTCTAGTGGGTGGATCCCCAAGCAGGGATCCCCTGGGGAGGGGTACCATTGGAAAGGGGGGATTCTCCCCTTTCCAATGATACCTCTCCCGTCTTTCTACATGCTCAGGGGGCTGAGATAGCCCCCTGAGCACGTAGAAAGTGAAACTGAAATGAGCCTAAAGGCGGTTTCTATGAAATGACGTCAGCGCGACGTGCGCGCTGATCGTCATTTCACAGAAACGGGGGGGGGCCTCGGGAGCTGGGGAAGCTCTTCCCCCGCTCCCGAGGCTTTAGGCTTTAGGGGAGAAAAAGAAATCCCTCTGGTGCCTGCATCAGAGGGATTTCCTGTGCAATGGCGTCGGACGCGCGGGAACCATCCGACGCACATTAGCACTTATGCGTCCGACGGCTCCCGCGCGTCGGATGCATGCAAGGGTTAAACTAGAAAATATTTACAAACAAAAAAATTAATTAAAACAAATGTATTTATTTTATTTCCTACCCTAAACACCACACCAATAACAAAACACTTCAAAAAATGTAATTACATTTATTTCCATAATTAACATAATTAATAATCAATTAAAAAATGATTAATAAAAAACGAACATGAATTAACTACACACACTTTAACACTATAATATCCACAAAACACCTAAATTAAACTATAAAATAATACAATTAAAACTTATTTTTCAATTAAAAACTATTACTATTAACAACTAATATTTAAATAATTAAAATATATTTAATACCCACACTTTACCCCTTTAAAAGTAAAAACATACAAAAAAATAAACAATTACACAAAATAAATATCAAATAATTAACATTAACTATACATTAATTAATTCAATCAATCAAAAATAACTTTATTCAGTGCCAGGACCATAAAAGTTTGACAAACAGACACTACATATTAAAATGTACACATCCTTATTAATAAAATCACATATAAAAAAGAAACATCAACCATGAAATTTCATAATTTCACAGTAAAAGGTATTTTTCCTTCTTATTTGTTTACTATAATTCATAACGCTTTCTAATAGCCATTGCAACTTTTATAAAATTTGACACCGCAGTACAAATAGCAGAACTAGTCAGTGATTGCAGATATCTGAACCCATCAACATATGTACATGGCCGAATATCCTTTAATAGTGGTGCCAAAAATCTTCCCCTTGGTTCCTTGTAAAGTGAGCAAAATAGGATAAAGTGCAGCGTGCTCTGGGTTGCCGTGTTGTCACAAGGACAGGGAATGAGACTGTCAGTCCACCCAGATTGTCTTGGAAATACCACTAGAAAGTGCAAAGTGCCTAAACGAAATCTTGTTAAAATGAATCGTGTCTGTATATTAGTAGTGAAGGTTAGATAAAATTGCTGTTTAGCCATGAACAAGCAACTGGGACCTGTCGCCTCAGAATGCGTATGACGCGAGGTTGCCCGGGTGTGATGCGCCTCTTTTATATTAGCCTTAGCGTTTGTGCGGATACTCATTGGAGTGTCAAAATACTCTCCCAAACCAATCTCAAATAGTCTTTCCCTCACAAAACGAAGCTAGGGGAGCGTCAATGACTTGTCCAAATTAATGCAGTCTTCAATCACCTCCCTAGAAAACAGTAATTCTTCAGACACCCATATTTTGGCCCATAAGAGCAGGGGGGCAATGTCAATGCGATCTTCTACATATTCCATCCCCAGTTCTCGGTGACAAAAAAGTGTAGCGGTGCTATTTGGAGTCATCAATAGTCTTTTTGTAAACTTATTTTCCACAACTTGCAACGGGCGACTTTTATGGTAGCCCCACACTCCTGCCCCATAAGACGCAATAGACAGACATTTTGCTTTATATAAGGTAACTAACTCAGACACCGACTTGTGGCCTAGCTTGCAGGCAAACCAGAACAGCCCCTCCACAACCCTGCTCGTCTGCTGAGCTCTTGCCATGGCCAGTGGTTCCCACTTCATCTCATTATTAAACATATTCCCCAAATATGTAAAAGTTTTCACCTTTTCAATATTCTTGCCCCTTACACTAAAGTTTCTGGTTTTTGTCTTTTCAGGGCCACATACCATTACATAATATTTTATAAAATTGACCTTAAGATTAAGGGCCGACAAAGTCCGTAAAGGCATCCAGTGATTTTTGTAGACTGTTGGCCGTCAGGGCCATAAGTACTGTATCATTCGCATACGAAAGTAGCAGGACTGGTTTCTCTCTAATGTGGGGGAAATCAAATTTCTTTCCCAATAGAAAAGCCTCCAAACCATTGGTATGAATCATGAAAAGAAAAGGAGCTAAAATGCACCCCTGCCGAACTCCTTCTGTGGAGACAATGGGCTTAGTCCTTTCCCCCTGTGGGCCATATCTTATGGCCACGGTGGTGTTTGCGTGGAGTCTTCTTAGAGGCAAGTTCAGTGCTTCCTCTATGCCCATTTCGCCCATTAGCGCCCACAATTTCTCCCTGTTAACGGTATCTAAGGCACTGGACAAGTCCATGAAGGCAAGGTGGATAGAACCCCTCCTTGCCTTCATGTACTTGTCCATGATCAGGGACAAATTTAAGCACTACTCTGTGGTGCCCAACCGCCCGCAGAAGCCATATTGGGTTTTTGAAATGACCCCCTTACTAGTTGCTCAGGCCTCAAGTCGAGCGAGAACTACCCTACCCAGCAACTTAACAGTAGCGCCGATAAGGGACATCGGCCTGTAACAGGCGGGGTCATTTCTATTCCCCTTTTTAAACACAGGTACAACAATGGCCCCCTTCCATGATGCTGGGATTGGGCCAATCACAACTGATTTAAAAACGTCAGCAGGGGTGCCCAGAGATTAATATTTTTTTTAAACCAATCTAGTGGGACCCCATCTGGTCCTGGGGCCTTCATGCAGATTCCTTTCGCTAAGGCTTTCTCAACCTCTGCCACTGTGAATGAGGCACTGAGGTGAGAGGCCAGTGTTAAATCTATGGGGAGATCCTCTTTACTCGCTGTTAGCTCCAAACAACTTGGATTAAATATAGTTGCTCAGTGGGATTCGCAGGTGTCTCCCAGAATCAATGAATTCATCTTTATTACCCCCTCCACAAATTGTGGTCGATTAATAATAGCCTAGAAACATTTACCATCTTTCTGAGCACTAGCTCTCTCCAGGTCCTCCCAGGCTAAACGCCTCAACTCCTCTTTTCTCTTATTGATGGTGCTTTTATATAATCGTCTAGCACATTTAATTTGTGTTCTATTACGAGGGGTGTTCTGGAGGGCAATTTTTTAATTTTTGTGGGCTCTGAAGCATTTAGCATTAAACCATCGTGCCTCTTGAGGCTCTTCTAACCTAGCCGGGCGTATTAATCTATTAGCTACATTTGTGCAGATTATTTCAAAATTTTGAACAATCATGGCTGAGGGGGAATCCTGTTGGAGGCACTCCATTATCAGATCATAGTTTGTTTTAACTGTTTCAGCCTCAAATTGAGAAGTATTCATCTTACCCCAATTCAATCTTACCCCTTTATTGGGGTTATAGTGGATCCGGCGACCATCACCCTGTCGCAATCACTGAGCGGGGGCTGGGAAAGAAGGGGTTAATTGCATTCACACAAGACTTTCTTCCCCTGTGTGAATGATGCCATGTCTGTTGGGAGTACGGCGCCACCAACAGGCAGCTGGCGCCCATGGAACTACATGTCCCAGAAACCCCTGGGACGCATGGCAGGAATGCAGATTAGACGCCACCTGGAAATCCGCTTCTATAAAGCCCCTCCCCTTCCTGGGGTCGGGGCTTGACAATCTCGCTCATTCTTGGATTTGGATTTCCTTGCTACCGGAAGGATTTTTTGTGTCTTTACCAGAAGCGGGAACGCTGCAGGCTGGCTAACCTGAATCCATCGGAGCAACAAACCTCCTTGGTGTATCGTGTCCTTCCCGCATACGTCAAGACACTCCTGTCAGGTATTGTATTATCGCAGCCGGGAGGGAAGCGCAGGAGCGCTCCTCCCGCGTACGTGACTTGGCCTGAAATCAGCCCGACTCCGTTGTTTGGTACAGAGGAAGTGCGGGGTGGTTTTTCAACGCGACTCTGCTCATACCAGCCCGACTCCGTTGTATGGAACAGCGGGAGTGCATGGGCGGGTTCTTTCCGTGCTCGATACGCTGTGTGTTTGTAACAGCGGAATGAGTACAATATCAGCTGTGAAGTAAACAGCCAGTGCCTATATCGTTTGGGGTATCTCCAATGGCTTGCAGGAGTATTTCCCCGCTTTCTTCCAGAGAGCGACAGCTTTATAAATACGCTAATTGCTTGAGCACTGTCCATCGGATCGTGACATTTGTTTACATTAACCCTGTACTTTCTTATGATTCTGAGACCACATTCGTTTCCTGCTTCTCACTGTTTCCCTGACATATGTGGTTTCTCAACGGATTTGCATTTTATGTTTCGCTGTCATTATAGTGCTGCATAGTTTGTGTGAGTATGCAAAACAGTTGTGTATTCGGTTCCAGTGGTATGTATGGTAATCCCTGTGCTACCTCTTACACGTCTCTCTTTTCTTTTACATACAGTACTTACATGAGGGGTGACTTCTGAAAAGATACCGAAATCATTGACCAGATTTAGGCATAAGAAGAACATCCCAGCAGTATGGTTTGTTGTTTTATCCACTTCACTTTCAGTAGCGGCCCGTGGAGGGAGTTCCGTGGGGCAGTGAGGCGGGGCGGGGTAGTAAACACCAGAATATGGATGAACGGAGGTAAGTAAACCATTAAATAAATAAAACGAATTTCGTTGCGTGCGCTGCATCGCAAAATGCGATGCAGCGCGCGCCACGAAATTCGTTTTATTTATTTAATGGTTTACTTACCTCCGTTCATCCATATTCCGGTGTTTACTACCCCCCACCCTACCCCTCCCTGCCTCACCGCCCCACGGAACTCCCTCCACGGGCCGCTACTGTTCCCTTTTCCCCGGAGTGTTCCCTTGCATAGTAGTGTACCATTGCTCTGTGGGAGGTTACGCTCAGGGGAATAGGGGGGCTTCTCTGCAATCCGTCGTCCCCGCTGGCAGACTTAAGGGGTTAGTGGCTTGCCTTGTTTTGCGCTGCTGACATATCCCGACACACCCGTCCCTGCCTGAGTTATTACGTTGAGGAAGACAATGAGTGGGTTGTGGTCGCTCGGAGAATTGGGTTCTATATTGAAGTCACAGACAAACGATGAAAACTCCCTAGAAATAAACAAAGTCAACCTTCCCTACCCCCGCCAACAAAAGTGGGACACTGGACTAAGGAACTGCTAATCAAGCTATCTAGGTCATTCTCAACAATAATGGAATTTAATGCCTCACCCTGAGGGGTATGATAAAATGCACCAGTGGCTGTCCCTCTATAACCAAGAGGCCTCAAACTCGTTCAGTGCTATACTCGCAAGAAGTACAGTTGAAGTCCCCCACCCACAAAACACAAAGGCTGCCACTTCCCAGAAACATTATTCATTTCCATTTGTAAGGCTTCTATAACATGACAGCTCTTTAAGTAAAAAATATTGTAGTACCAGTTTACCAGTAATACCCTGACCTGCATCAGGTTCGAAATCACAATCAGTTGGAACAATGGCGATGAACTTATACAGTGGGCTTTTATAGAACCATATTTAACTGTGATTAAGGTTACCAACCCACCTTTTGCCCTCCCAGCTGGTGAAGGGGTGGCAGGAACATTAAAAGATAATAGCCATCCAACGCAATGCTCTCTTTAAACCACGTTTCCTGCAGACAGATGTCAAATCCCCTGATATATTCCAACCAAACCTCATCTGATAATTTAGGGCGAATGCCTGCAATATTCCAGGAGATTAGTTTAAATGAGGGGGTGAGATGACCCTGGTTCATGTCCGTTGGTGTGACGATAGACATGCTAACAGGAGATATCTGGCCCGACCCCTCACCCTCACAATTGACCTTAGTTATTAAATTCATGAGGTGGGAACAGGTTATAGAATTACTCTGTTCTCCTTTACAGTAGGATCCGTGAGGTTTAAACCAGGGGATTCTGGGGGTTTTATATTTCCAAATACATCTTTGTTTGATACTCTCCCTGGAGCGGCATATAGGAAACCCCTACTTCTATTATCAGCTGGACGATTAATTAATTAAAAACAAATTACTTCACACCCTTTGCTCCTATAAACACCACAACACACACCTAAACTTAATTACACAATTACTATAATTACCAATTAATTAATTAAAATTAATTAACAACCAATTATTAATTTATCAATTAAAAATGAATTACTTCCCACCCTTTACACCTATAATCACACACCTAAACTTAATTACACAACTACCATAATTAATTACCAATTAAAATGAATTAACCAATTATTAATTACCAATTAATTAATTACAATTGACAAATTAATTCATAAATTAAAAAAATATACTTCCCACCCTTTACACCTATAAACACCACAACACATACCTAAAATTAATTACAAAATTACCATAATTAATTACCAATCAAATTAAAATTAACCAATTATTAATTAATAAATTACTTTACACATTTAACACTATAACATCTCAATTAAACAAATATTAATAGATAAAAAATAACCAATACATTTAATATAATTAAATCACTTCCCACCCTATTCCCCTATAAACCAACAACCCGCTATGGAACAAAAAACGTAAAATTCAAATTTAAAAAAAATTAACTACTAAAGATGTAACATTAAAAATACAAACAATTCTTATACAAAAAAAACATACATCACATGCATATAAAATATATACTAAAGTACATAACATTAATTAAAAAACGATATTTTTAACAATATATTTTTGCAAACTATATTAAACACTGCGATATTTTTAAAATCGATATTACTTACCTTAAGTCTATATTCTTGCTGTCGATATTTCCGACCCACGATATTAATGACTCGATATTTGTGCAACTCGATATTTTTTACTCGATATTCTGTCTCTGCACCCTGGCTCATTTCCATTGAAACATTGTTGTGAAGTACTGACAGCATGGAGAGAGACAGGATTGAGCTCAGTGAGGGATCTAATCAGGGTACGGGAGCACATTACCTTTGTCCAGTTGCAGGAAGATCCTGACATCGCTGGGGTCCATTTCTTGGCACATGGCACACTGATGGCTGAGATGGGACACATGTGGAGAGTGACAGACAATGATTCGGCGCATCGGCGCCTAACCCACGGCCTGCACGTAATGGGTGGAGTTGAGACTAATGATCTTATTTATTGATGTGTTTGGACACATGAAGAATGACCCACTGTCACTTGCTCACTAGCTATGGGACACTGATATATTAGGAGTACTCCACAGGCGAGCAGTGATAATAGACTAGGCACTACCGATGTACAGTATGTCATGATGCCCAACTCCATTCAATTCAATTTGACATCTAGCACAGGGCATGTCGCACCTCAGCTGTCCGAGCACGAAAGTTTGTGTCCTGCCCTCTGTGCACACGATGTAATGCACCTATTTTGTAATTGATACATATGTTCTGGACATGGCTGTGTGCTGCAAACCTGTGTTGTGGAGTTACAGATGTACTTGGACCAGTGAGGGGTTGGTTCAACCTCCTTCCATTGGAGTGGATGCAGAGAGGGATTTTCCTGCAGATGATATTTTTAAAGTTATCCAATGAAAGGTTTGACTTGTAAATGCTCATCACTCGCAAGGCCATTTGCATGCATGGTTAGGCCACTGCAGTCCCAACACTGCAACACTTAAGCGCAACAACTCGCTAATGGTGTAGGGCTGAGGCTACTGCGCAGCGCAGGAGGGAGTGAGTTGTGTGCCTTCACAGGATTGCAATAGCTAAGCTTTTGGACAATTTGTTACATGAAGTGGGTGTAGGACTTTGTAGGGTGAGGGTCAGAGACATGTGGTCATGGACCTATCAGAGGTGTTCTGGACATGGCGAGATGAGGCAGCTGCTCTGTCATGTGAGGCAGACTGCGTGACATTTCCTCCTTTGTTCACGTGTAGGGGTGTCTTTTAGAGTACACATAGGCTACAATGTCAGCTGTTGACAACGGCTATTGTACTAGAGGCCCCGGTCTCACCCCCCCATGTGTGGACTGTGAGGTATGTGGTTTGCTGACCTAAATGCCCATGATCCCTCTGTGCTCATCTATCGTGTTATGGTGATCATTTTGTTAAATTTTGTACCATATGCTCCGGTTGTGTTATGCTTGACTCAATAATGAATGTTTGTTATGCCCATCTGACCAGATCTGCATTGCCTGCTTAATGAAAGATGATTTACATTCATCCCAATGTGTGTCCAGGACATGAGAATTATCAGATAGTAAGGTTTTTGTTTGGATGTTGAAATGTATTGTGACTTGTGTGCAGAGACATTCATTGTGCCATATGCCAGCAAACGCAGTTCCTTGTCTGTCTTTTGTATGTAAGAAATTGTCTTAGTTTGGAGATGTTTGTCTTCCTTCGCCAAGGTTTTGGATGATGAACCATCCTTTGTGTACCTGCAGATTTGATGCCTGCTCTGTGTGGACTGTAGTCACTTTGTCGCTTTTTAGAGTGCTGTGACTCCAAGTGGGACATTTTGATACCCTGTCCTGACTGTACAGGTAGGTATCCCATCCCCTGCTGGATGGCCTGAGTGAACAGTGGTGGGTGAATGGTACGGGTCCACCAGGGGTGTGTAGACCTGGCCTGGCAAAGCATAGGGTGCCCCAAGATAGTTGTGTCCCAATGTATTTGCATACAGTGTGCGTGCTAACAGACCTGTATGCATGCTAGGGATTGTATGCAAGGGTCTCATTTGTCGGAGTCCTGCTCTAGATCTGTGCTGGATCCTTCCCATGTTGTTATTCCAGACACATCCAACATCCCATTCTGGTTGTGTCTCCCTATGATGACCTGGCTACATGCCCTTCAGTGAGGCTGAGATGATGGTGGACGTAAGCTTTGATCGATACCTGCTCAGACACTGCTGTACTCATCAGGACACAAGATGTGGGACTGTGAGATTGGGCTGACGGGGGACTGGCAGGCCAGGTTGGACTGTAGTAGTCAATTTGTTGTTTAGGGACATGTATTGATCTGTCAACAATTGAAGCATCAGGTAACTTGAGGTGTGAGATAGTAAACAAGCTAGGCCCAGGTTTTCCATCTGACTGAGTGGATGTACTGTATTGCAACTTGGTAGATCAACTATAGAATGTGACTTCACTTTCCTGTGTGGTTTATACATGTTGTTGTTTATTTTGAAGCTATACAGAGTAGATACAGTGCTTCTGCTATGGTGTTTTGGAAATGGCAACGTAATTAGGATGAATGGTGTCACTTCCTGCAATGTGACTTCCTATGACATGAGGCGTTGTTGTCTTTGTGTTTCCGATATTTTGAGTTTTCCTGGGAAACTGATGCAAGTAGGTGCGGGCATGGTGCCCAATTCATATGTGTCTGTGGACATACTTTTGTGGGTACATTGAAGTTCTGTTGCCCTGTGATGTTTCGTTGAGTGCTGTGGTGTACTCATGCATTCATTTCATTATACATGCATATCTATATCTATGGGCATTCCTGTTGCAACTTAAAATGTGTGTTTCTCCCAGCATTTGGCGGTCTGACTGTACCTGCCTGATGATGACATTCCCTCATTTGCCGTACACAACATGCTACGGAACGCTTTCTACTGTATTGACTTTCGTTGGCTAGTTACGTTATTCTGTAGTGTAGAGGTGGGTGTCTAACTTACCGTCGGCGACGACCAAGTCGGTGGAGGTTGTAGTATTCATTGTAGATGTATAGTAGAGGGATGACATGCGCGATGGACTCCATAGCTGCACAGCATCAGTCGCAGGAATCGTGTTGTGATGAGATTCGGAGTTGAAATACTCCCCTTCCGCCTGCTCATTCAAGGTGGTTGGCTCGACCGATTCGGCACGTCGGAAGTACGCATCTTAATCGTGCGGGCGGTTTCGGACTCGGAAGTGGCTCTGAACGGCTCCATTCAGCGTTTCCGAAGGCTTCCCAGTCGTATTATCCAGTCAGATTCGGAGTAACCGAGCCGGTCGGTAAGCAATGGGTTTTTGGCATCATAATGCGTCGGTCGGAACAACCACATCTGAGAGAGAGTCGGGCGGACTGCCCGCCTCAGACAGGCTCTCGGATGCCCTTCCGCCCGACATCGTAACTGGCCCCTTAACTGTGAAAAATTGAAGGTGCTGTGGAAATTAAATAAAAATACTATATGTTAGGGCATCAAAAAGACATGCTGTCCCCCTAGATTTATTATATTAACAGAGTCCACCATGGGGCACTTTGTTACAAAATGGAATCCTCTTAGTATAAATCAGGCGAAACCCACACTGCTGAATATATTATTTCGGCAGGCTAATGGAATGTTCTCATTTCGGTTGCATACAACAGACACAGACTGGAAAGATTTCTGTTGCTGTTGTGTATTCTCCTACAATACAAATGCTAATAGTGTGACTCATACAAAGCGCAGACGGTGCAGTGCTTAAGTGTGTGTATAAACATAAAAATATATACAAAAGACATAAATCGTACTTCGTTCCTAGGTCAAGTTGTACACACAAGCATGTGTGTACAGTATAGCTAGCACAATGCGGATCATGAATGACCACAGAGCCAATGAAGATACATGTCACTTTTTGACCCATTGTGAGTGGGAGGGTCTCTTCAGGACAGTCATCTGGCTTATCAAAATACACCAAAGACGGATATGTGCTGGGGATGCCGAGTCGGCGGAGACAGAAGTGCTTGTGTGCTCCTCCAGTCCCCGTGTTTGCTGGGACGGTGGACGCTTTATCCCAGTTGCCAGCCCTCCGACCAGGCAGAGACTGGCGGTGCTGACGGCAGATGAGGGGTTCGTGACTCTGCTCGGGGATCACTCGGCAAGGTTGCTGATAACGTATTAGGCCTGTGTGCGGTATAATAGCAATTTGGTATGGAGGCCTCTGATCTTGTCCAGCCGGCGGATGACCAACCCGCGCATTCTCCCCATCGCGGTCACTGTTTGCGCCCAAGAGGGGCATCAGCAGTACGGGAGTGCCTGTTTATGTACACTTAATCTCGCTGTTGGCAGGAGCACGTGGTGAACGTGGTCATGGACCCGGAAGTCCACACTTTGCAGGGGGACGAGGCCTAGACGGTTAGTCGCAGGTTCTCCTGCACATACGGGCCCGGTAGAATCGTAAATGCGCATGCGCACGGCTAGCGCCGGGTAGCTGGGCAACTGTTGCCTGAGTGGTGACCCTTGAGCGAGTGTTTCTCGTCGTGCCCTGGCCGTGCGCCGAAGTGCGTCCTTATTGTCCATTTCATTTGCAATGCATATATCGCGGACTTGGTCATCAGACGGTTTACAACGACAGCAGGATAACAAGTGTACGGCGTGGTGGTTACAATAATTTAACATAGCTGCCAGGGTTGCAGATTGGGTTGTGTGACAGGTTCTCAATTGCATCTGTAATAAGGTGTGACGTTCGACGCCACGGAGTGACGCTTTCACCATTACTTATGGTAGATGGTCTGCGCGCTGTCTCCCTTGTCGGAGTGGGGGCCGCGTCCTGCTCGGGCAGAGAGAGTTACAACAGGCAAGGGCCTCTTTGCAGTTCTCTTTAGAACCCCGGTGATTATGGCTACGTGTACCCCGGGCGTATCCTGCAGCAAGCCTTGGCAGCTATGGATGGGGGCTGCTAGCTCTCGGTTGGCTATGCAACAAAGCTACAGCTGTGGCTTATCTTATGCAACTCCTGTTGCCCAGAGATTGGGAAACAGGAGGGTGTAGAAGCTGCACCCTGGTCCCGGCGTAAAGCCAATTGTACGCAACACTATGGTGATCTGTGATGCCCAAGTGGGACATGAGCTACTTATGATATGCGCCCTGC
This sequence comes from Calotriton arnoldi, assembly GCA_963921515.1. Classification (NCBI taxonomy): domain Eukaryota; kingdom Metazoa; phylum Chordata; class Amphibia; order Caudata; family Salamandridae; genus Calotriton; species Calotriton arnoldi. Next base: position 385,983 of record CAWUFW010001837.1, read on the forward strand.
TACAAGTGTTAGTAGGGTACACTGCTGATTAAGTTGATGCATAATGTGTTATGCTAAGTACAGTTCCTACCAGTAACTACTGGGTTGTGCTAACTGATCTGTAGGACAGTGACCCAATTGACCTAGTGATTTATGTAATCCCTGTGAAGTCATGATGAGGTTTGGGAGCACAGTGCAATATAGGCAGTTGGAGCTAAGTTTTTTCTTTTTTGGAGGATACAAAGGATAATTTGAATAACCTTGTATGGAGTCCCTTTGTGGTGTGCCTAGTTTGCTACTGTGGGTGTGCGGTTGGCACATTGAATTTACACTGCCTCTGGGATAAGCCCTAAGGCTCTGCCTAGCTACCTAGGGGGTGAGCAGGCGTCAGCTGTAGTGTGTACTCCCTTCTCCTGACTAGTAGTGGGTTCTGCCAGGCTCAGACTTTAACCAACCTGAAACTCCATTTATAACATTGGTAGAGAATGCCTTGGAGTGGTTTGCAGTACATTTGCAACCGCCCAACAGGGCGAATGTTTTAGGCCACATGGCTTGTGGAGGGCTCTTGTGGGGGAGCCTGGGTGAAGAGCCAACGTCGGGCAAGTATGTCTTGTGCTTTCATCACACTGTTAAGTCACAGTCACGAGCTGATTTTATCAGGGTGAGCTGGCGGTGGGTCAGGGAGCGCCGATGCATCAGAAGCACTGAGCAGCTTTCAGCCAGGTGTGGTAGGGTTGATATCTGATTAAAGGGGCATCTGTTAGACTAGAGCTGTACTCTGGTGTACCGCCTTCAGTGCTTGGAGGTCTGTTGGCACCGCCTTTTCAATGGAAGCCATTGTTTAGCGGGTTGCTCTGAGCGGAGTACTTGCAGGCTTAACTAACATTATCAGCTACCAGTTCAAACGTGCATCTTTCACTAATTTATACAATGCAGATCACAAGAACTAATTCCCAGGCTCCTGGGGTAGGTGCGTAAAAAGGTTGGGGTAACCTGGCAAGGGAACTGGGCCACGCGTGGTTGTTAGCTTGTGTCGCTCGGTTTGGGCATGAGCACGGCCTGTCCTGTCGCCGGCGAAGTTGGTGGCCTGAGCTCCCAGCAGTCGTTGCCATGACAGGGGCTCCAAGATATGCTGGCTTTGGACACAGGCCTCGAGCCTTTTGGCGGGGGCCACCGGATTGACCCTGCCCTGATATGCAGAGTCCTGCCCGGTTGAGCTTGAATATTTCTTAAAGGGAGTGTTTTAAAGGATATTGTCCTCCAACTTAATTTTCATGCCGGTGAGAGGCTGCTGCAGTCATCATCATCAATAAACTTTATTCGGTTTTAACAACAAAACCATAAAAGTTACACAAAGACATTGAAATATATAAGTCAAATCTCCTTAAACTGGTAAAAAAGTCAGATTAAAATCATACTCCCCAAGTGCAATTCAAGATGTAAAGTGCGATGTGCAATAAATACATATGTACAGTCCACAGAAATGTTAAAAACTGCAACCCCCATTTGTATAAATTATGCACGTTGTATAAGTGCAAACATAGAAGTGTACATTCGAACAATAAAAATGCATTGATAAAATAACAAGTTAAACATCCATAAAGGATCGCGATTTAACACAAGCTTTTAGATAGCCAAGTGTAAAAAACAATGACTCCGTTGACAACATCTGTAGGTGCAGAAGTGCGGGGCGAACCTGTCTAAAATTCAATCGTTTTAAATAAGGGACCAAAAAAGTCCTACGAGGAACTTCATAAAATCTACAAGCAAACATGAAGTGCAACAAATCCTGCGGAGACACACCGTCGCAGCCGCAGGATGGTAACACACTTGCCCTCTTATGGTCTTTTGGTCTAACCAACAGGAGATGATATAGATTCATCCTAAACCTTGTTAAAAGATATTTCTCATGAGAAGACAAACACCCCATAAGATAGGGTTCAGTTGACAAGGTGGTTTTCGTTAATATAAAATTGCGTACACTGGGTTTCAGCAACTCCTTCGCTTCTCTTTCCATCCTCCACAAACTCGTAAAAGCTATTCTGCTTGATTCGACATCCTGCTTAACTATGCATTCTGGCTTGCTATACAGATCGCCACGCCCTATCCCTTTAAAACTCTTTTGAATATAATTTAGCCAAGGGATACGTGAGGCTTGTTCTAACAGCATACACTCCTGGGGTAGGTGCGTAAAAAGGTTGGGGTAACCTGGCAAGGGAACTGGGCCACGCGTGGTTGTTAGCTTGTGTCGCTCGGTTTGGGCATGAGCACGGCCTGTCCTGTCGCCGGCGAAGTTGGTGGCCTGTGCTCCCAGCAGTCGTTGCCATGACAGGGGCTCCAAGATATGCTGGCTTTGGACACAGGCCTCGAGCCTTTTGGCGGGGGCCACCGGATTGACCCTGCCCTGATATGCAGAGTCCTATGCAGAGTCCTTAATTTTCATGCCGGTGAGAGGCTGCTGCAGTCAAATGGGGTGTTTGTGTTTCAGGCGTCAGCCATAAAACGAGTTTCTTTTAGATCAAAACAGGACCTCACGTATGAGAAATTGGAGAGGGTCAGAGAGAGTAGTTGGTCATTTCAATGAGCTGCTGCTGGTTACATTACTAAAGCATATCACTATCTCTGAAGATTGGATACGAATGCATTACACATTTGGGAGAGTGGACAGTGCAGGGCCAGCGACCTGGCCAGGAGAGGGCATGAAAGATGTAGCCGGAACATAGTCGAAGCTGTGCCGGACAGGGGCCCCGGACATGGGTTTAGCCAAGGGCCCCCCAAAATCCGTAAGATGTCCCTGCCAAAGTGTCGCAACTGCAAGGTTATAGAGCAGCCATCGTGCAGATTGAATACGTATAGCGACAGCGATCATTACAATGGTAGCCAACATTCAGAGGCAGGGACAAATACATTGAGTAGAGGAGCCAGAGGTTGCCAGCTGCCATTGTTTGGAAAGGCTCCATGGGTACAAGTTCACTTGCTTTACTCACAGCTGGATAGCAGGTACTGTGCATCTGTGATCAGACGGCAGCTGAGCAAGCCTGGCGAGCTGCGTAAGTGTCACTCCACGAAAGGGTGAGGTGTCTCCAATAGTGGGCGCAATACAGACATTCTTTCTGAGGTTGTTAAAATGAATATCAGTAAGCGGGGTAATAAATAGCCCTGATTCAGCTGCAACATGCCTACGGGAACATTTGCACTTTTAAAATACACAAGCGTCATGCTCCAACAAGCGTTATACACAGATAACTGGGAATGGAATTAAGGCGGGCGGGATAACTCTTCTTCTACCTGCTTTAGCACACCTTGTCAGGAGTGATTGTCAAAGGTATTGCACTTCAGCCACTCCAGTTACTAGCACTCCCATCCCCCAGGCCCACAGGGCTTTCAGCAGAATGGCCACAGGCTCGAGCAGGTCAGAGGGGGATTGCTGCGCAGTACTTGTAGAATGTCATGTACCATTAAGAGCATGTTCTACTAAAGGGCAGGTTACTACTAAAGTTGTTCCAAAGTTTTGGGGTCAAACTGGGTTGCCTCGGCCCCTGATGGACTATGTTTAATTTTAGTTGTGTGGGAGTGGGGCTCGCAAGCTCGTCCTGTCTTGCTATGTCTGGTCTATGCAGCTAAAATGTGCCCTCTGCAAACAAGGGCAGGTTACAGGTCGCTTCAGTTAAGACATTCACCCGCGCGTTAGCCAGGGCAGCAGGCGGGTTGTGGTAGTTGTCATCTAACAGGTGTGCTGCGGTGCAAATAAGTTTGGTAAACACTGCGTTGGAGCCAAATGGCGACAGGGTATTATAGACCATTTGGCATTCACAAAATTCAGGAAACGGCAGGTATTTGCACATAATGTTCCCCTCTGGTTCCCACAGACTTGTCTGCCCCCTGGGTTATCCTTCTATGGGCCAGAACCAGAGACTGGAAGGGGCATATTCTGCGACCTGTGTCCCAATTCCGTTGATAGTCAACGCTGGGGTAGATGTACCTTGAAGGGCATGATTACTCCTTGGGTTGTCCAAAATTTTGGGGTCAAACTGGGTTGGAGTATTAAGTCCACAGTCCTTAGGAATCATCCAGCCTTCCTTAAATCCAAGTAAGGGCAGTTAGCGTTACATAAGTATCAGCGAGTGGGTAACATACATCGGTTATTCAGCGACACCATGCCCCAGGGGCACGCACGCTTCACAAAAACACAGAGCTACAACCAGAAAGGTGCCAAGTGGCAGAAACCAGTAAATAGGTTTAATATATGTGTCTCTCTGGCCTTACATCTGTGTGGAGCAGGTCTCATTTAGAGGTACGCCCAGGTGAAAATTGGGTGCTTCTTAAGGTTCTCATGACCAATGCGGTTTGTGGTATCTCCCAGTGGATCCACTGAAGGTGTACTGCAGCTAAACATGAAACTGGGAATCTGGGATTCCGACACTTTTGCGAGTTTAAGCATCCAGGGTCAGAGATGGTTAGCAGGTACTGGCATCTGTGATCCAACTGCAGTTAAGCAAGCGGGGTGCGCTGCGTAAGTTGCCACTACAGGAAAGGGTGAGGTGTCGCCAATAGTGGGAACAACACATATATGGTTCAAACCAGATTTGACACCAATAAGGTGTTCACCAGGACTTAGCAATCATAAGGGTCTGTGCAATTGTCTGGTCAACGGAGCGAAGTAAGCGCACCCCAGAACCAAGGGTAGGTGACCTGTTGCTGCAGTTAAGCTCAAAAGCCCTGCACGGTCAGCTATATTAGCCACGCTGGGTGTGGACGATGTCAGCCAACTTGGCGTGCTGCTGTTTGAATAAGGGGAAAACAGGGTGTCAAGCACAAAAGGCTACTATGCAAAAAGAACATTTGGCACGTCCAGTGTTCAACAAAAAATTAAAATTTTACGGAGCAGGTAATTTTCCACCACTGGGGCTGCTCAGGGTGGGCAGTGTGAACCCCCCTATCTGGGAGTATTCTGGGATGGGGGTAAAGTAGGACTTAGTCAATCCGTAGTGTTAGGCACCATATTGCAGACAGTGCGCACTGTATTAAATCAGACAGATTCTCTAAGCTGGTATGCCTAGGGGGTTCCACCACTGAGGGAGCTGAGCGGGCCAAATTCCCATAAGGAATAAGGGATGCACGGCAAGGGCAGGATGGCACCCTTGCTCATTTTCACATACTTCTAGTTATGAACACTCCTGTGCGTCATCATTTAGAAAGCAAAGGGACTGTTCAAATGTTAAGGATAATCCTTCTCGCCCTAATAGCCAAAGTAGGCAGGCGGGTTGTGGGAGTGGTCACCTAACAAGTGGGCTGCTTTCCCATAGATGGGGGACACAGGTGTTCAGGCACACACGGTGCTAGAAGGACGGCAGCTAGGTAAGAGCAGCAAATAGATGGGGCAATGTGAGCCATGGTGTCTGAAACCGTCCCGCCCAGAGTTGGCACGGGGCTGAGTCATGTGATGCAGTGGAACTTTCCCGCATGGGGTGAATAGATCTTGGCACAAGTTCACAGGCTAAAAGGGCCTTTTGTTTCATCAGACACTAGCTGATCCAGGCTAACGTCAAGGGCATTGTGATATAGATGGGGTTCATCTCTCACCAGTAGGGATGGATCTCTTCCTTCTAGACTTGCAGGAGGCTCTAGAGTTGAGAGGTTGCAGGTAAGACGATAGCTGTTTTGGTGGGGGCTCTGGCGGCGACGGTGGCCACCTCCAGAGCTGTGGTGGAGTTACAGGGCGATATGGAAGCAAAGGGGTACAGAAGGGTACCTCTGCGCTGCACCATATGGGGTGCCAGAGCCAAATCCCAGGAGCTTCATGGGAGGTTCCTGGAAAACCGTGTCGGCGCCCCGTTAGTCCTTCGGGCGGTTGTGGGCCTAAACAACCGGGGGTTTGCTATGCTACGCTCCGCCCTGAAAAGGGCGTGAGTAATAATGGACCATGTGTCTCGTGATCCGGGAAGAGGATCACCAGAAGGGGCAGCACAGATGGGGTTCGCCCCAGTGCTGCTTGGCTCATCAGGCGGCCCAGATGGTTGCCTGCCCTTCGATCGCCCGTAAGATAACCCACCTTATTACATAACGGTGTATGTAATAAACCTGCAGCAATTTTACCCAAACAAAAATGTGTGGTGTTTTATTTATTAGCATGCATGCTACGTTCGAGGGGTGGGGAAGGTTGCCAATGGTGGTACTATGTGGCTGTCCGAGGCCCCCGCAGGGGGCCACTAAAGAGGGCAGCCCTCTAGTACCATCGGGGCACCCCACACCCCCTTAGGGGCAGGGACTCAGGGAGGAGTCCCCCCAGCCTTGTGGCGGCGCGCTAGGTGAGCGTCACTTCCTGGGCGCGAGGACAGGGGGAGGGGTATATAGGCCTCCCCCACCATCTGGTCGTCCTCTTCCGCGCGCCGGACAGGCCGTCTCCCACCCTACCGCTTACCCGGCGTGGTTCGTGGGAGGCAGAGAATGTTGTAATGTTGTCTTTTTTCGTTGCAGGCGGAGTTACAGGGCGATCTGGAAGCAAAGGGGTACAGAAGGGTACCTCTGCGCGGCACCATAGGGGGTGCCAGAGCCAAATCCCAGGAGCCTCATGGGAGGTTCCTGGAAAACCGTGTCGGCGCCCCGTTAGTCCTTCGGGCGGTTGTGGGCCTGAACAACCAGGGGTTTGCTATGCTACGCTCCACCCTGAAAGGGGCGTGAGTAATAATGGACCATGTGTCACGTGATCCGGGAAGATGATCACCAGAAGGGGCAGCACAGATGGGGTTCGCCCCAGTGCTGCTTGGCTCATCAGGCGGCCCAGATGGTTGCCTGCCCTTGGATCGCCCGCAAGATAACCCACCTTATTACATAACGGTGTATGTAATAAACCTGCCGCAATTTTACCCAAACAAAAATGTGTGGTGTGTTTTATTAGCATGCATGCTACGTTCGAGGGGTGGGGAAGGTTGCCAATGGTGGTACTATGGAATCTTTAAACCGCGATTCAGGCTGTTGGAATGCAGACAACTGAAACTACGCCACAATCTAAATACAGCATACCCACAGCCAAACAAAAAAGTATTTCAAATGCATTAACACCTATTTTTCCTTCCTGATTATGGACACAACAGCAACTTCCATATGAACCCCAGAACTACGTGAAAAGGCTTTGGCAGCATGCCGCTGCAACAATAAAATGCTGCTGCAGAGCGCACAGAAATAATTCCAACAGGAGGAGGCATATACCTTGTTTTGTTTCTCCCAGGGGCTCTGGGATCACAAAGCCCCACGTTGTTCGGGATATTTGCTCTGTGTAGCTGCCGCAGGAAGTGAGAGGAGTTGGCTCCAGTTTCAGAGCCTCGTTGTAGAAGTGCAGAGGAAATGACGTAATGTTATGCCGATAACTTTTTTGGTTTAGGAGGATGTCACTGCAAGGAGGGGGAAGAGGAGGCCACTCCTGAGCGCCAACTTGGGAAACAAAGCATCCCCAGCTCTCTAGTCTTGTGCTAAATTGAGATTCCTTAGGAAGTTCCCCAGCTTATCGAGGTAAGCATTTTTTAGACTTTACCCTAAGATTGCTGAAAGGGTGGTGCTGCAGTATTGTCGAGGGTTGTATTAATTATAGATAAGTATTTTATTGCAATGTTATATAGCTCGGACATGAACCGAAGCCATCGGAGCGCTTTGCTGCTATGCTAAATCAATGATTAAAAAGCAGCAAAGTGCACAGAAATCATTTGTACAGTGCTTTTAGCAGAGGACATTTTACTATTGTGTCTGTTCTTTTTGAGCGCGTTCTCAGCTGGCAGAAAGGAAAGGGGGGGCCGCTCGGCCCCCCCCGCACGTATGGCGGGGCGCCGGCCCCCTCCTCCCCCTGCACTCTCGGTGGTGGGGCGTGCCCCTCCGCCGCGTCTTGATGCCGCGGCGGGCGCGCCCCACCGCCGATTGGTGCTGGCTCCTGCATTGACCCGGAAGCAATCTAATTGCTTCCGGGTCAAAGGAGGGGAGCCAGAGTGGGCGGACCAATTGTAACTGGTCTGCCCCCAGAAGGGTTAAAAGGCCGGGGGAGCGCGGGAGGCGCCCTCTTGTTCCCGCACTCCCCAGGCTTGCCCCGCACCTCGTCAAGGCGCAGAATAATCTTTCGTTTTATTTTGTAGGTTTGGAGCGGGGAGTGTCCAGCACTCGGTGGCTGGAGCCCCGGGCACTCGCGAGTGGAGTCACGTGAAGAAGCAAGCGCCAGGTGTGACCGTGAGCGGGTGTAACACCGGTTTGGAGCGGGGAGTGTCCAGCACTCAGTGGCTGGAGCAGAACGACAGGAGCCCAGCGAGGCGGACGAGGAGAGCGATCTACGCGCTACAGTCAGCCTTGCAGCTATTCCAGGAATCAGGTCGGATCGTGCTCCCTGCTGCCCCATCCCCCCTTTCCTGCTCAGACTCTGTCTTTAGCTGCAGCAGGCCCCCAGTTCTCAGGGCTACAGCTACTACGGGCTGGTACAGATAGAGACACAGGTTCCAAACAGAGGGCGAAGCAGGGTCGGGCATGGTTAGCACAAGGATGGGAGACCGCAGGTGCAGATAACATACGGTGCATACCAGTAAAGGCAATTTTTGGGCAAATAATTGCAGGCGAGCGTTTTTAATAGTAATAATATTAGATGTGAGGTGGTGGTGGCACTGTTTTAGTGAGGGGTGATCTGCTAATAAGCGCAAGTCGGTGTAGCCAAGGTATTGTACTTTGAGGTGGTGGCATCTGCTGCGCATATAAAGGGGCCTTTTGAGAGATTTGGCAGTGCTATACCCTAATTTACTTTTCACCCTAGGATCTCGTTAACGCGGCGGGCTGAGCCAAAGGAGAGTGGCGCGGTGGACAACGCGATCCGGGGACACAGGCAGGCCTGCATTTCACTGCTTCTGTTGGGCCGCCGGGCTAGAGTGCGCTCGCCCAACACCCAGGCTAGCTGGTGTGTCGCGGTCACAGTTGCGTGGTGCTTACGGCCAGTCTGTGTACCTCCAACTCTGGACAGGTAAACACCAGGCAGGCCCTAGTGGGCGCAGAGACACATCAGGGCTCATACGATTCGTAAGTGTAGGGGGTAAGTGTAGGTGGTTTACCTGTTGCAGGGATGACTAGTGGACGTGGCGCTAGGCGCTCCCGCATGGAGCATATGCTGGAGGGCATGATGCGCAAGATGACAGCTATGGACAGGAGATGGGGGAAGGTGGACCAGATAGGCAAGAGCGTGGCAGAGCTCAGACAAAGGTTCGACGAACAGGTTGGGACATCGGGGAGACCCAAGCGAATAATAGTGCCCCTGCAACCCAGGGGGGATTTGGATGCTTTGCCCAAGCGGGTCAGGGCCAAGAGAGGTAGCGGTCGGGTCCCCAAGCCACATGAAGAGGGGGGGGCCTTCTGGGGTGGTCCCTGAGGGAGGGCTTAGACCGCCGGTGGCTCCTATGCCCGCTCCCATAATCCCGACAAGTCTACCGGTGACACCGGCTCCGGCCTCACCGGCGCCAGCACCAAGCATAGTGCCTCAGGTGGTACCAGCGGTAGTCCCGGTGGTACCCGTGCCTATTCCGGTACCCGGCGCGGGATCCCCCATGCCAGTTTCAGCACCCCCAGTGGTTGGTCGGGTACCTCCAGAGCTGGCAGCGCAGATAGCGGCTGTACTCCCTTGGCTAGGGATAGGTCGGATGTTACCTTCTTCAGTGGGTGCCAGGGAGGTGGGAGAGGACCCCTCGGCGGCGGCCCAGAAAATGGTAGCAAAGATCATGATTGCTCAGGGTGGCGGGGGGGGGCCAAGCGCGCCCATTACTCCACAAGCAACATGTTCGGGCAGCGACTCTGGAAAAGACAAGATTGTTGAACCAACGCGAGCCGCAGAAAGTGGTAAGGAGGTGGCATTACCAGTGCTGGGGGAAGGGACAATACCCTCCAGGAGGGAAAATCTGGCTCAGCATGTGACACAAGAAGTGAAGGATTTGATCTGGGCGGGAAAATATGTCAATATGTTTTCCTTGCTAGTTGATAACAGGGAAATGGAGTATGCTAGGAAACAGAAAGACTGGATGTTGCCTAGCGAATGGCGGGGTGAAATGGCGAGATTCAGGGTGGAGGAGACATTGATCAACTGGATTAGAGCCTTTTTCTGTGTTTATGGCAATTACAGCCGAGCGTTTCCCGAATTTGCAGGCAGAAATGGCATGTTACCAGAGTAGGATCACAACTTTCAGCGAGAAATATGGAGGGGATGGGTGGAAGGAGTACGACACTACTTTCAGGAAGGCTAAGGAGTTTGACCACGCATTATCATGGGATAGGGTGGATTCGATTTCATGGTATGGCCAGTTTACGGCAGGGAGTGCGGGGCCAAGCTGGAGCAAAAGCTACCACTCCAATCATCAGCGGCCCTTTCGGCCACCTCAGGGGGGTGGCACAGCCACTAAGACAGGGAGCAGTGGTGGGCGAAAAGGGGTGTGCTGGGATTTTAACAAGCGTACATGCACCAGGACACAGGGCACTTGCAAGTTCAGGCACGCATGTTCCATTTGTAACCATCCTTCCCACCCAGAAACAGTCTGCCGCAATAAAGGTAACGCCTCGGGAAACAGGGGAAGAAAGAAACAGGATTAGGGGAGGAGGCCGGTTGATAGCTCATTCGTTCTGGCTATGACTCCTTGGCTGAACAGGTACCCAGACCATGCCTCGGCGGCGATGTTGCAGGAAGGTTTTTGGCAGGGCTTTAGGATCCCAGCGGTGGGATATACCGGAACACCAGAATGTAGGAATCAACTCTCAGTTAAGCACAACCCAGATGTGGTGGCGGCAAAAATAGCTAAAGAGCTGCGCCTGGGTAGGATAGTGGGGCCGTTTAATGACATCCCTGTACCGAATTTTGTTTGCTCGCCCCTCGGCGTGGTCCCCAAAAAGGAGGAGGGCGAGTACAGGCTCATTCATAACCTATCAGCACCTAGGGGCGCATCATTAAACGACGCCATAAATGAAGACATTTGTAGTGTTAAGTATGCGTCTTTTGACCAAGCAGTGGATATGTTGAGGACTCTCGGACCGGGAGCCTTGATGGCCAAGTCGGACATTGAATCGGCTTTTCGGCTACTGCCAGTGCATCCCCTAGATCAGCATCTGCTAGGTTTCTCTTTTCAAAACAAATTCTATATGGATATGTGTATGCCCATGGGTTGTTCTGTTTCATGCGCCTACTTTGAGAAATTTAGTTCCTTTCTGGAATGGGCTTTTAGGCAAACGTCAGGACACCTCCATGTCATGCATTACCTGGATGACTTTCTCTTTCTGGGGTCGGCGGGCTCACAGGAGTGTGGGTGGGCATAGCAGGAATTTTGCGTGCTCATGCGGGCTTTTGGGGTCCCGCTGGCACCCGGAAAGACAGTGGGTCCTGCAACCACATTGGAATTCTTAGGCATAGAATTGGACTCAGTGGAGGGTTGTTTCAGGTTACCCAAAGACAAAATCACGAAATTCAGAGCAGCTCTCCAGCAATGTTTGGTCAAAGATAGAGTGACGCTCCAGCAGCTACAACAGATTGTGGGCCAGCTGAATTTCGCATTAAGAGTCATACCCATGACACGCCCCTTCTCCCGCTCAATCTCGCAGGCCATGACGGGCCTGCGAGAGAAACACCATCACACTAGATTGCTGGCTGAGGTCCGCCAGGACATGCGTATTTGGATCGCATTTCTGGAGGGCTTCAACGCATATTATTTAATAGTGTAAAAAGCAGATTGAACTGAGCATGTCCACCTATATCTTAAGGACAGTAATAAACGGCAATAACATACAATGGGAATCGCCACATGCATGTTACCAAAGAAAAATAAAATCGCAACCCCCAATGTTTGCCTACCTCGGAGGGGCACGCAGCATGTGTTGCCGTTTATACTACAGGGGACCTGCCTCATTTGAGACCGGTAGACGGCAGGGAGGATGCGGTCGCCTGGGCTGCTGGGAGAGGAGCGGCGAGGTTGGAGTGACAAACGGAGTGGGGGGGGTGTTGTGGGGGGGTGGAGTCCTGCATACTGCAATAGCCTAGGCTTTTGCACTGAGGATGCAGGCTTTATGGCCACAAGTGCCCGGAGGTGATGAATAGTAGCAGGAAGATGTAACAAATGAAAGTGTGGGTGCGAATGAACTTTGACAGCACCGGGGAGGGCACACCCACAACAATAACGCAACCCGCTATGTAGGAGGCAATCAGTAGGCAGGCCGCAGCACAGGGACGCCCCTCTAGACCCAGCAGCATATTAGAGTGCTCCAGGACGTTACATTTAATAATTACACATGCACAATAGCCCTGTTCAGCATGCCCGCATTCACTGCACACTCTGTGCTGGACTATAAAGCAAGGCGCTTGCCGCCTTTATAAAAGTTAAAGCGCGGTATGGCGCGCTGGGAAAATTTAAATTAAATGATTTGGTGTGAGTTTGGAATAGCGTTGGGGGTGGGAGGGGGTTGGACAAGGCAGCATCCCCCACAGAGCTGAGGCAGTGCAGAGAAAGGAAGCGATAGACAGCCTGCATGCTATGTGTGGAAGCTTCTGCTTTATCGAAGTAGTCCTCGAAGGAACAATTACAGCGCTAGAGCGTAAGGGAACTGTAATTGGCCGGTGCTCCTCAGTACAAAACGGAAGTGATAAATCTGGAGTGACAACCAGTGAGGAGTCACCACAGAAGACAGACGCAGTTGTCAACCAATGGCAAGCAGCCGGTAGAATTTCCCTCGGTAGATTGATGACTGCAGGTCTTGCAGACAGCGCATGCGTTGTCAAGGCTCGACCTAAAACAGCCACTAGCAATACCTCACCTGCCTCCAGAAGACACCAACACATACACATACCTGAACATTTAACAATTACCCATAATGAGAAATCTTTCCTTATACATGATAAACTAAACCTAAAACCTTTCGTAGATAAAAACCTGGAAAGTAAATTAAAAAAATCCACCATCAAAACACATTACATTCCCAAACATACACATACATAATAGTTAATCATCAACATATAACAAAAATCAGACAATTTGACATAGCATATTGATACATTACTAAAACAGTGTACAAAAACGCAAAACGACAAACTTGTGAAAACCATGAACAATAATATATCTAAATATATAAAAAAGAAACAAACACTATAACTTTTAAACCTTTCTCCTAAATCCCCCCTTCCTCATAACCCTTCAAATAAATCCTTAAAAAAGGACTTGCATGTTTCGACGAACAGCAGGACCTTAGCATGACCTGTTTCTGGAAAAATAGACTAAAAATAAAAGATTACAAAATAGAATGCAGCAGTAAGAAAAAAATGACTGCTAAATTAAACTTAAGAAAAAGACTATCTCCCCATAGATATGAATAGGAAATATAGTAAAAATGTTGAATAAATGTTTATAAAAAGGTCAAAAATTGTTCAACATGTAAAATATATCAAACAATGTTATAAAAAATTATGACAAGATTGTAAGATCTAAATTAAATAGCATAAAATAGCTACAATTATTTAATATATACTGATAAAACATGTTAAAATAATGTTGAAAATATGTATATAAAAATAAAGAAATGTAAAACAATTGTTAATGAAAAATAAGTTGAAAATGCACAACATACATATAAATATGATTTAGCTGCTTTTCTACAATGAAAATTAAAAAAAAAATTATCTGCTTACGTTTATTTTTTTTTATTTTGCTTGAAGTATATATGATTCAAAATGTAAAACTATAGAATAATTAAAAATTGGAAACAAAAATAGAAAAACGTGTGGCATGTCTTTTATACAAAATTTGGGGAAGGTGTTGGACACTAAAGGAGTGACATTTACTATTCCCACTCCAATCTAAACCAATTTGGGCAAGGTGTTGGACACTAAAGTGGTGACATATTTTATATTCCCACTCCAATGTAACCAAATTGGGGGAAGGTATTGTACAACTGGTTTTGATCAACCAAATATGTATCAAAAGAAGTCCATAGAGCAGACTCTGTTTTCCTTGGTAAATCCTTTATTTCATATCAAAACCGATTTCCGAAAAGGGCAGCCGACACGCGTTTCGTCCAAAAGGACTTTCTCAAGGCTGCAAACAATGTTAAATCTACAGTTAAAAACAGTATCAAAAGACCAATATCACTATATACACAATAAAAACTAGATTAAAATCCGAGTGTGAAGAAGGTGACAGCAACACTATTAACCTTATAATCATTTGGCAATTAATTATCCCCTAAAACGCAATATCCCGTTACTGAGCTTTTCCTTAAACGTATGTCAGACCTCCAGGTTTTTACATTAACTACCTCTCATTTTCAACAGTGTGTGACTACAGGCACTCCTCCCCTCCCGTGAAAAAGCTCATGGGGCTATAGCATGGTATTAAAAGTGTACGATATATTCTGTTATTAATTACTTGTAGAGGCAACATGATACATCACGCCAATAATATATGACCATGACGACATCTCCCGACTTTCCAGGAGACGGATCATTAATACACTTGATCGCAATATAGTGTGTGCTTTATGTTCTTTGGTGTGACGTCTGGTATTGTTTTGTTTGTCCTTCATGGGCAGCACAGCACCCACTTAATATAACAATTGCGGTGCACATAGAGAAAAATATATCACTTCTCTTACAGATTTCCACTAATAGGGTGATGTGATCCAGGGATTGTTCTCAAGTATTGTAATGTAATGATGTTTTTTTATCCTTCCAGACTAATTTAAGGAACCATACCTATCAGGGTATAGTATTAAGTGCATGTTATTTTATATGCACTATTCCTGCTTGATTCAATAGCAGACCACATTGTTGTTTTATCACAACAGTGGTATAGGGATCTTCTAGGGTCCTGATGAGAAGCCAAGGGGATGGCTTCGAAACATGTCGACTAAGGAGGTGGTAGCCCATTGTAGCACAGTACCTCCCCCCATTTTTAATAATACCAGCTAGAAGGAACATTAAAAGTTAGTTTTCCACATAGCCAGGTATTTTTTTGCATACTCCACCATCTACACGTTTGACCCTTCAAACTCTCACTCCTGCATTACACATAGGGGCCGATTCCGATCTCGGCCGGTAGGGCTCCGAATCGGATTCGGCTTTACCGGATCCGATTCGGAGCCCTGTTTCCCGACCGAATCGTACGCGGGTCCGGCCGAGCGAGTACGATGCGAATTCGCCGACCGACTCGTCCGGGCGTCCCAACCGCTCCGACCGACTCGTTCCCGGCTCGAACCACACCGACCGACTCGCAAGGACTCGACTCGCACCGCGCAATGGAGACGTTCCCCGGCCGGGTAAGTACGATGCGCGCCGCGAGCAGTCCGACCGAGCCGCGCACTCCGGCTCGAAAGAGCTGTCGGAGCCGTACTTTGGGGGTCCGTGTCGGACCCCCCTGTACGCGTAGCCGCGCGAGTCGCACACAGGGGGGACCCATGGGTCCCCACTACCTGTGCGTGTACGGCGCGAATCGCTTCGCCGCGTACCGGCTGTAGGGGGCGCACTTGTCCGACTCGCACCCATTGAGTCAATGGGAGCCCGCGTACGCGTTATACGACCGGCTCCCATTGACTTCAATGGGAGTCCGACCGACTCGGGTCCGATGGCATACGTGCGCATCGTACTCGTTCGGTCGGACTGCACGGGTCCGATTCGGTCGGAAATCTCTCCGGGTCCGGCTCGGTCGGAGAAATTTCCGGCCCGAATCGGAATCGACCCCATAGTATATTCACTACTAAGTGCTCCTGCGTCTTCGTTGGTTGTAGCACGCCCCGTCCCGCAGCGGGCAGGAAGAACCCAATGATGAAGCATGCCACCAAGGGTCCTTTTGGTAGGTGAGGGTTATTTTAACAAAACATTGTGCTCCCCTACACATCAGTAGGGACACACAGTTCACAAATAGTGATGAAATACTTTGGAAGGATATCTCCTTTTCGCTTTATCCAAGGTGGATTCTTTTTGGTTTCTTTACGGCATATTGAGGAGAACGAGTCCACCTTCAGTTTCCTTTACCTCTTCACTCCCTCTTTTGTTTTTGAGTAAGACAATTATTAATCAGCCTTGCCCTCCTTCTGGATCATCTTGAGCAAGCGGATTTCAGTGGGACTGTTATGGGTTTGGTTGACTCTGCTTTCACCGGTAGATCACAGGTTGCGGAACTGCCTCTTTTCAGTTCCAACCTTCAGATACTTCACTGGGATACCCCAAACAAATTGTATTATTTACTCTTTTTTATTTAATAAATGTATGCAACCTCTGGTCAAATATTTCAGAGAGAGGTGGCAAGGTTTAACTGTATGTAGATTAAACCAGTTTGTCTTTAATTTGTCAAGAGCACTTGAAGGCACTGGCAATTTGTTAGGGAGGTCCGTACACTCTCTAGTGTCCATCAGATATTGGATGGTTTACAATTTTTTTTTAATGGAAATCGTAACTCCTGACCACAACCAGGGCTTACTCTGGTGTGATGGTTCTCTCTGGCTAGCAACTCTGAGTCCATTTGTCATGCATACAAGGGAAGTAAAGAAAACAACTCTAGTTGTTCATTGGTGACAGCATGTGTTTGGGCTTACATGTGTTAAACGTTGCTTCTTCTACCTAAAGATTCTCCACCCACAATCAAATGCACGTTATGACAGAAAATTAAACCATGGCCTTTTGCCAATTCCAAATGCATCATACATCAGAAGAAGGATTTTTCCACAGCAGCTGCTAGACAATGGAATTTTCTTCTCCTCCAAATGTGCCTGGAACTCGTTCTCCTGTCATTCACGAAAAATCTAATGACCTGACTCTTCAGTCAGCGGTTGCTGTTCATCTTCCGGCTGGATTATTAGTTAGTGCCAAGAAGCTCTCGGATTAGAGGGCTCTACAAGCATTAACTGACATTAACTTATTTGGCCAAGGATTTTAGGTGAGGTCTCGAAATTGGTGAAAAATGTCTGTAACTTGAGTTTAATACTTATTTCAGAGTTTTCCTTTATTCAACACATAAATGTGGTGGACAAGCAAGCTAATTACCAAGTTATTCTAAGGAAGGCATCGCCAGAATACAAAGTACCCAGTATGTGAAACATATTTCATGGGTTTATGAGATCTGCTCTACTGACCTGCGCTAGGAGTATTTTTGTAGAGGTTCACCGACATGACATTTGAAATTGACTCCAAACTAAGTAGCATTCAGGAAAATGTTGTACTCTCTGTAGATTTACTATTCCCACCCCAAAAAACAGCGGGAAAAGTGTTGGACTCTTGGGTGACTGGGGGGGATGGGGGTTCTATTCCCACTCCAAACTAAGCAACAATAGGGAACGTATTGGACTCTTGGGGTGCTGGAGGGGAGGATGGGGGGGGGGGGGATGTTGCGGGTCAGATTTACTATTCCCACTCCAAACTAAGCAACAATCATTGTGAACAGTGTTGGTCTCTCGGGGAAGGGGCATGGGAGTTGGGGGTCAAACGTACTATTCCCACACTTTAGTCAGATTTACAATTCCTTCTCCAAACTAATCAAAATTAAAGAAAAATATGTATTTAAATATATATATTAAAGAATAACAAGAACATCAGTAGTTACTTATTAAAGTCAAAAGATAGCAAAATAAAATTAATTACAAAATAAAACTTTAAGTATAAATAGTTCAATAAATGTAATAATATCGGACATAAAATTATCTTAATTTCATTTTCTGAATTTCATTTCATATTTATCAAAACTAATTAAAATGTAACATTTTATTTTTTTTAAACATTTTTGGGAGAAAAAAAAAAATCAGGAAATTTCATAAACAAAAATAATCTTATTGTTTAAAAGATTTCAAACATTAAAAATAAAAAAATACAGAAATAAATATGTGAAACATTTTAAATACATATATTTTTAA
This sequence comes from Calotriton arnoldi, assembly GCA_963921515.1. Classification (NCBI taxonomy): domain Eukaryota; kingdom Metazoa; phylum Chordata; class Amphibia; order Caudata; family Salamandridae; genus Calotriton; species Calotriton arnoldi. The sequence goes on from CAWUFW010001837.1 coordinate 403,842, forward strand.
ATGCTATCCTCCCAAAGACCAACAACCTGAAAGACTAACATAAAAAACATTTTCTCATTTAGTAAATAAAAAATGTAAAATTAGATATTTAATAAATTTCAAACAAATGTAAAACAATCATTTTAAAACACCTCACCGAACCTACCTATAAACCCAGCATTGTAAAAAATAAATATCATTAAAATTAATATATATTAACATTGAAGAATATAAAAAAATAACATTGTTAATAAATAAAAATATGTAAAATATTAAAACACTATCCACCCAAATCCCCTAAAAAGAACCAACAAACCATAAAACATAACAATTACAAATATGCATTAGGGGGCCGCAGCGTAATCGGCCGCTCGGTTTACTTACCGACCGCCGCATTACAAGGTTGGAAACTAAACCGGCCGGTCATTCTGGCTAACTTCCGACGGGCTCAAGGAGCCCTTCGGCCAGTCGGAACCAACTCATAAACCCAAAGGGGAGGCCTTTCCGCCCTTGGGATTACGATGCATGGTTTTCCAGCATGGTTTCCATGCCGGCCGGTCCGACATGAAAACCATGTCGGAAAGCGAGTTAGGGGCCCCCAGCAGGACTCTCTTGTGTGTGCGGCCACCGGTTGGGGGCCGAGGGGTCACCTATGGTGCACCCCGTTGATCTCTGCACCCCATGGCAGGCACCTTGAGGTGCCTGCACGGGGTGCAGGGATCAACAGCTCCTCCAATTTCCCTATGGGAGTATGTATTCCGGCCAGTTTACGGCCATAATGCATGCTCCCATCGGGAAATGTAGGAATGCGACCGAACAGTGTTCGGTCGCATCCTAATTAGACGGAAAGGACCAAGACGGTGTTAGGCAGACTTAAGTCCGCCCTACATAGTAATTAGGCCCTATATATTTGAAAAAAATTAACATTTAAAAATAGTCAATACATTAAACATTATTAACCTATTAAACAGCTCACAACAATAGTAAGAACCATGATATTAAGGAAATAGATATTTAAATCTCATATTGTTACAAAAAGAAAAGGTATATGCTTACCATCGATGTTCAAAACTTCAGTATAATGGTAGCCACAACATTATGACTTTGATATCAAGTACCATTGATATTCTGTTATCAATACTAAGGGGCCTATTACGATGTCGGGCGGACACCGTCTCAGAAACGGGACCGACCAACTTCATCATGATGCTATCGATCACTGTTCAGTTGCATACTCCCAGTCCCCTATGGAAGCTTGTGTTACGGCTGTAAACTGCCCGTAACACAAGCGCCCATAGAGGAATGGGAGTCTGTGTTCATCCCTGCACCGTGTGGCAGGCACCTCAGGGTGCCTGCCACTCGGTACAGTGATGAACAGGGGGGCACCATAGGTTCCCCCTCGGCCCCCAACTGGAGGCCGCAGAGGCAAGGGGGCCCTGCTCTCCGACAGGCTTTCCATGTCAGAAAGCCGGACATGGAAAGCCTGCATGGAGACAGAGTATAGTAATCCCAAGGGCTGAAAGCAGCCGCAGTCCGTGCAGGTAAGAGGTGGGGTGGGGGATTTCGATGGACGATGGCTAGGGAAAATTAAATAAATAATTTTCCCTATTCAACGTTCGTTGAAACTCCCCCCCCCCCCCCCGTCAACCCCCCACGGGGCCCAATCGCTCTTACCTGCATGGGACGCGGCTGGCGGAAAGGCCGCACTATGGGATTACAGGCGGGCCTCTGACTGGCCGACGGGCTCCTTGAGCCCGTCGGAAGCCAGCTGGAATGACCGGCTGGTTTAATGTCCGACCGTCATTTTTGTAATGCGGCAGCCGGAAATTAAACCGAGATGCAGCCCGGAAAGGCTCCAACCGACGATCGGAGCCTTTCCGGGCTGCATCGTAATCGGCCCCTAAGGATCCACACCTTTCTAACCCCATTTAATGGCATCACTCTTGCAAAGCTAACTCTGTAACTTACACCAGCCCATTTAGCTGTAATATTACTCTAATGAACTTAAAGAAAAGTGACACGTATATCTAATCAAATTTTTCAAAACTCATGGTATATACCATTTGGTACAAACCAGTGTATAGAAAGTCTCTTTTCAAAACTGCCTTATGTATGTATCTTTTAATGTGAAATGCCATTACTCTCGATAATGGGATGTCTCTATAAAGTTTTTCCTCTTCATCCCATTCTAAATCGAGCCACTCTGTAGCGTTTCACTTTAAAAATGTTGTTCCTCATGATTACTTCCTGAACAACCCTTCCATGTTTTGCTACTTTATTCCCCTCCAATGTCCCTACACCCTCCCTTCTCCACGTTCTTCCCTCCTGCCCCATGTTCTATTTTTGGGGGAACGTCTTCTCATACCCCCATTTTTAAAACTAGTTTATTTTCCCCTTCCTTGGTCCCTTTTTACTTGTGTTTGTAGGGGTTCCCTTCTTTGCCTTCATTCCCCTCAACCCTTTCTCTATCTTGCCAACCTTTAGCTTTGTCTCCTTAGCTCCTGTTTTCTGGTTTAGTATTAAAATTATGTTGCCTAATTGAAATACGTTATGCCGTAGTCATCCAGGACTCCTTACAATATTCAATTACAAACTATAAATGTTTTTAAAAGTCCTTAACTTATTTCATATGATTGACACATCAGTACCGCTCAACTCTAAAATTATATGATTCTGCTCATTCTGTCAGTATTTAAATTAAAACATTAATAAAATATAAATGTAATAGTTTAATGCTTATTCAAGTACATTACAATCACCCATAATTAGAAATGCTTTCGTAAATAATATCTTAAAGAGCAGTCAGAGAATATTAAGTTACAAAATGGGTTACTCCTCATCACATTACATAAATATTCATGTTGTTAAAACATTTCTGGTGTGAGACAGACGGAAAAATGCAGCACTACAAAGTCAACATTACTATGAACCTTTACATTAATTCCTCAGACACATTCAAGATTTTCTTCTACGTTTCCAGATACATGTATAATGTTTAGCAACAAACATGGAATTGCAAATACCTGTTTTAACAGATATAGAATTACCTTCCAAAAATCAGTCATTCTCGTCATAGAATTAAATGTCATTCTGTCTGTTTGTGACACTGGTGTCTCCAGGAAAAGGTTTTGCATAGCTTTGTTTAAAGTGTACATGTTTGAGTCTACCATTCCAAATGCCACTAAACAGAAAACCAAGAAAAACAGACTCACTCTAATGTTTTCATTGCAGTCACTTCTAAAAATGTTAGACATTCCTTATAACAGATTTTAGGATTCTTTTTTCAGATTATGAATACCGATTATATTAGCATTTCACTTCATGGAAAGATAACCTTACTCTTCTGTAAAAACGGATTCACTAGATTTTTCTCGTATTTAGACGTGCAATATTTAAAACGCATGCCTATGGAGAGGGGGCCCCAAATGGTAAGTGCATTTGTTTTACTTCCCTCCTTCAAAAAAAGTATACAGTGACAGGGAATACACATCGACAATGCTATTCTATTCAATTACAATGTATTTTATCCAGTACTTCATTTGTTAAAAACAAATAACAAGTGTCAGGGCCCTTGTCAGCCTCCGGCTCAAATTAAGCACTGATTTTATCTCTTCTCATGTAGGAACAGGTTCAAGAACATTTAACCGTTTTATTCACCACCCACAGTAGGGCAAGTAGGTTTTTAAAGGCTATGTAAGGAAAAGAGATGAAAGAGTTTGAGCAAAATAATTGTGAATTCATAGTTCCAAGTAAGTACATTTCCATCATTTTCTGTACTACTTAATGCACTCAGAACTTTTTGCATGACTAAACTTGTTGCTATACTGCTTTGTCATTTATGAAATCAACACTAGAGTAAAAAGTTAAACACCGTTAAAATTTGGTGAAATGAAAGTCATGCAGAGCCGACCAAGCAACAGCCCAAAGTTATCTGTTGCATAGTGATTTTTCTAATAAAGGCAGGAGTTGTTTTCGTTGTTGTTCTGCATGAAGGCCTACTCTCCCTCCTTTAAAAAAATATGTGCTGCAGATTACAACACTATCATACGCTGAGGTCTCAACCGCATTATAGTGTTATAGAATGCCAAGAGAAAATATTATGCAATGCAAGCATTACAGCAGGTGTGGTCACTGCTGTGCCAAGAGGACTTACGTTACATCAAGACCTAGCATTATTATGGTAGTGCAAGCATACCAGTGTAAGCATTACACGGGAATGGGCACCACAGTACAAAGAAAGGCCCATCATATGGCAAGAGTTACCTTATTATTATGCATCTTTAAATTTGCCCCATCATTCGGTACTAGTTGTTACATCTGTGCCAAGAAATGTGCCAGTGCTGAGAGCTTACCAGAGTTTATATGCTCCCAGGAGAAGGAGAGCTCCTCTTGCTTTTTAGGCATCAAGTTGCTGGATGGTGCTCAGTGCACTAAAAAGCCTCTGCCCCGCATAAACTGCTCTGGTGTCTCGGCACTATTGGTCATGGGAAGGAATGTTCTGTGAGCGGTAAAGAGCACCAGACAAAGGTTGGTTGGAAGGACTGTGCTATTAAGTGCTGGGCACAGAATGTCAAACTTGGGATTCGACTTTGTTTGCCAAACAGGCTCCATGAGTTTCAGGAAAGGGTGTGTCCAAGCCTTTTTATCTGCCATTCTGGTGGTATATTCACAGAATGCTCTCTGAACTTCCCAATCCAAGATAAAGGAGAGTCTCAAATTGCCGAAGTTACTGGAACAAAGGCACTGCCAGAGAGAGTCCTCACATGTCACTGGTCTATGGTTTGTAGGCTCTCCAGGGGGCTCCAGAATCATCCAGAAAAGCTGAAACAAAGCCTACATGAATCACTATCTCCAGTTGAGTCGAGGACCATCTGGAAAATTCGGGGCACACCAGCTCCATCAGTGAATTGGGGTCTATGACTGACATGAATAGAGTCAGACCTATAGAGGGCTAATTTTGACATCTCTCAATGGATTAGAAGTGATGGGGCAGGACTCCCATTTGGACCTCTTGTGTTTACATTGAAAATTGTTCTTGGACTTCACCTTAGGCTTCACTAAGGACAGAGCGAGAATGGGCCTGAAACAAAGTAGGAACGTTTCTTGTGCTAGGCAACACACAACTTCACATCCTGGCCCCTCATTGCACTTGGGTGCATCAGGGACCATTTATGGATGACTTCGAATCATGATTGAATACAAGGCACCAAAGATAGACATCATGCAGGTCCACAACTGACATTTTCTTCATGCAGAGGCGTCACATTTCCAAGACTGAAGTCTTCCAAGGAGACTTCCCTAGAGCTCTGCTACAGAAAAACTGTTTTGGAAACCGGTAAAGCACGGACTAGTTCGGGAGGTGAGATCTTGATCAGCAATGAAGGTCATGGAAAAAAGGGAACTTAACTCTGCACACAGATGGTGCCTATATAGAGCTCTGTGTCATCATCTCGGGAGGCAGGAGAGGTCACCACAGAATCTGATAGTGTAGCCAACTGGAGCAAAAAGTTCTTGGGCCCAGTTTGGCACCAGGAGGAATTCAAAAGGCGAGGAATCTACAGTTGGAAGTACACATAAGTGTAAACATTTTTGAAGACCTTCAAATCAATACCCAATAATTTCTTTTTTTATTAAAATTGTCTCTATTAACGTTTTCACATTATAATAATAAATGTACAATATCCAATGGCTGCCATTACGGGTAAAACATCTCAAACAGATCCATTTACAAAATGTCTTCTCCCCGTTTGTCAGACTGGATAGAGCTAAAAGAAAGAACCAGGTGGTTTGTAATCCTACTCAGAAAGCTGAATTATGCACCCCTGCCTCTTGTAGCCAAACCCTTAAGTTATGTCAGGAACCCATATTTTAAAAACATCCAATGCATACAAATTATCTATAGGTTCAAGGCAGATGCTCATTAGACTTAGCTTCGAAAGATAACAATATTGCGTCTGAAAAACCAACGGATATTGGTATAACATTTCGTCTCTGCAAATCGGTTCCTAATGTAGTGACCTAAGCATGATTCCGTTTTACGACATCTTGCAGCCATTTACGTGCCAGTCTTTGACTTCCAGCCCATTGCAATATTTCCCTTGGCTACTATCAAAGCCACATCTACAAACCTGCATTTTTCTTTAAGAGGCTTGAACCTTGGGGCGTGGCTTGGAAGCCTGCTATGGTGGACGCGTGAACCTGCAGCTCCGCGCTGGCCTGATACATATCCGGCAATATTGATAAGGGCCTGGGTGCCGGACGGAGGACACCTACATGGACCCAAGAGGGAGCCGAAGAGGATCGTTGGGACTTCCGCGCCAGTGGGGAGCAGATCCTGGACGGAGACGCTCTGGCCAGTGCAGCCCCAAGATGGCGGCGTAGACCCCGGAGTGGCATAACGATCCAGCCAAGAGCCTGGCCGTGACCATCGGAGAGCGCGGAGTCAGTGCGGAGAGCGGGGTTGGCTACTGAATTTCAGCGGACTGCGGAGGGTCGCGATCACTGGCCTGTACGGGCGAGGCCCTTGCGGCCTGATTGCAGCCTCGGTGACGAGGAGGAATTGTGGCGGTGGAGGAGGTGCCTGGAGTGCCGGGAACCGGACCGCGCCCCGGGAGACGAAGCACGACAAAGTGGAGACTCCGGAAGGAAAAGGAAACGTGGACCGCCCAGAGGGACAGTATAAAAAGGTGAGGAGCTGTGGCGACCCTGGAGGCCTAGTTCGAGGCCTAGAGGTGCAACTGCATATATATATTTTTTTTAAACCCAACAAAGAGTGAAAGGAAACCAGTGCGGACTTGCGGAGGGGAGCGAAGGCCTTGTATGGAGACGAGAGCGGCCCACATCAGAGGCAGAGACACGAGAGCGCACAGGGCATAGCTAAGACCAGACCCGGTGGACTATGGACAGGGAACTGGCTTGAGAAGAGGCGGTTCGGGTAGGACCTCATTATTTGGGGCTCAGGAGGGTGCCCTGCGGCTGAAATAGTCCGGAAGGGGGGGCCTTGCCCCTGACTGGTTTCACCTGCAAATATACTGAGTCGGTGCTTATTAAAGACAATACGGCCAACACGCCGCGTGGTACGTGGACCCCCCTGGCACTGGGGGTGATTGGGGTGCAGCCCACGTCCAGAGAAAGCTTGTGATCACCCTGTCCTAAGCTGGTGAGAGAAGAACTGGATACCACTCAGAGATAGATTGCCGCAAGGATGTAAGGTAGTTATTGGAACAGACCGAATTTGTTGTGTAGGAAGGACTGGAGACACGAGTGGACACACAGGAAGAGGCCCTATCCCACGCTGCACCTACGGTCCTCCTGCCACCATGGGCAAACCGAGAGGGAGACAAACTGGGTCCACTCAGAATCAGGAAGAGGCCACACAAGACAAAACACAAAGAGACCCCGAGGACCCAGTACAGCAACAGCTATCTAAGATCTTAGAGGCAATCGCTGACACGAAGGCAACTCTACACCAGGACATAAGTACGGTGTCGGTGGGGTTGGGTCTCCTTCGCACCGAACATAAGAAACTGGCCGAGAGGGTGAAACAGACAAACTACCATTGCAGACTTAGAACCTGCCCACAAAGAATTGACCACGCGAGTGAGACTTGACAGACTGTGTCCGCTTACTGGAGAAAAGAGCCGAAGACGCGGAAGGCAAGAACAGGAGGAACAACATTAGGGTCCTGGGTCTGCCGGAATGAGTGGAAGGAAGCGACATGGTAACCTACCTGGAACACTGGTTCCAGACAGCAGGTGCACCCGAGGGCCTATCCACCTTCTTCACCCTGGTGAGGGCACACCGGGTCCCGGCTATGCCTCCGGCGCCGGGACGACCTCCGCGCCCGGTGGTGGCTCAGCTCCTTCATTTCAAGGACACAGACACTCTCTTACAAAAAGCCTGGTCTGAAGGTCCGTACGAGATAGACAATAAAAGAGTTTCCATTTTTCCCCGACTACACGTTGGATGTCCAAAAACGACGTGCCTCCTTCCTTGAGGTCAAGAAAGCGCTAAGGGAAGAAGGACTTCCGTACTCCTTGATATTCCCACCACGGCTGCGTATCCTCCTTGACGGGAAAACTCATTTTTGTGATGATCTGGGGTCTGCCTGGGAGTGGATTGAAGCCTACAGAACGGAGGGCCCTCAGGCTGTTCGGAATAAAACGGGGCCACCACAGGTTAGAGAATCCAGGAAAAGACCCAGGAGGAGACCAGGGCGCGTCGCCCCGGGAAAGCCGAGCTCCTCGCAAACCGAAAGAGAAAGGGCAGAAGCACTGCAGGCAGTCGCCGCAATTATGCAGGATCGACAGGCTCCCTCGGAAGCAGGGACTCGCTCCTCGAGGGAGACGGAGGGGTTGGAGTCAGACTCTTCCCACAGCGATGGTGTGCTACTACCGGAGATAACTACGCAAACGGCAGATGGCATTATCTGACACCGAGACCGATTCCTGGCCCTCATGAGCATTCAGGTGGGTGGGAGACTCCGGGGGTTACCTGCTTTAAGTACCTGATGTTACATATAAGGTTTGGGCGGCTGGCCATTGCTGGGTTGTCCTGGAATGTGGGAGTTGTTCAGTGTGGGGGTTTTGTTAATGGTTTGATTTCAATTGTATCGCGGACCCTGTGGCTGACGCTCTCACCCCCACACCCCCCTCCCCCTTCTTGGGGCACAGGCACATCGTACAGCGTCAGGGTTTCGGGACTGGATAACCCACTGGGACCTAGAAGACACCTGGAGGGTACAACATGGGGCGGATAGGGAATTTTCCTTTTTCTCCCAGATACATCAGGTACACACCAGGCTTGATAACTACTTGTGTACACCAGTTTTTAATAGTACCATCACCCACACTGAATACTTAGGGCGCCCCCTGTCAGATCACAGTCCACTATTAATGATCCATCAGCCACTAGAGAGACGTCCCCCAATCCCCACATGGAGGCTTAACCGTCTGATGCTTGAGGACGCACCGTTTAGGGTATATCTGGGTACACTTATCGGGACTTTCTTTCCCACCAACGCCCACACAGCCTCTTCTGCCTTGGTAGAATGGGAGGCATTTGAGGTGGTAAGAGGCCACTGCCTGGGTCAGACCATTGGGGCGCAGAGAGATCTGTCAAGAAATCCTAGACTGAGAAGGTAGCCTACGCCAGATGGATAATGCCAAGGGGAGAGACCCAACTGCCTTGCTAATGTTACAAGAAACGCGCGGAAGATTCAACGCAGCGCTGGGACGATTACCATGCCATAGCTACAAGGAACACCTGGACAGAGTGCAGGAGGAGGAGGGGAGGGCTGGCCGTCTCCTGGCCTGGTTGATCAAACCGGAGACCCGAGGGAAGCCGATTACACAACTGAGGGGAGCAGCGGGTGACCTAGTCTATATCCCTGAGGAAATGAACACGTTATTCCTGGAATATTATGGGGAATTGTATACCACACCAGTAGAAATACCGCAGACACATATTCGGGATTTCCTAGACCCCCCGTCACTGCGGACAGTAGACAAGTCGACACAGGAGGAATTGGGGGGTCCGATAACGCTGCAGGAAGTCCGCTCAGCCATTGTAGACATGGCACCGGGTAAAACTCAGGGATCTGGCGGCCTACCGGCTGAATTTTACAAGAGATATGTGGACAGCCTAGCTCCGCGGTTAGTGACTCTATACGCGGAGGGTCTTAGACTCAGCAGACTTCCCGAGACCACCCAGAGCGCGCTGGTGATCCCCTTGCCTAAATCTAAGGAGTTAGGTGCCCGGGTAGCAGATTTTAGGCCCCTCTCCATGCTTAACTTATATTTTAAAATTCTTAGCAAGGTACTGGCGAATAGGTTGCTTCCTCACATGAAGACTCTTTTCCACTCCGACCAAAACCGCTTTATTCCTTCCCGCAGTACCTCCTACAATCTGCACAGGCTTTATTCGGTTCTCTACCATCCAGAAACGCCACTCATGCAACAGGCTGCAGTACTCTCCGTCCACCTGGAAAAGGCCTTTGACATGGTCGGCTGGGAGTATCTATTCGAAACTATGCTGTGTATGGGTCTGGGGGACATATGGGTGAAATGGGTCCGGCTCCTCTACACATCCCCCAGGGTGAGAGTCAGAACCGGGAAAACGATATCTAGTCAATACAAGATTTCCCGAGGAACTCGACAGGGTTGCCCTCTATCCCCCCTCCTGTTTGCCCTAGCAATCGAACCGCTGGGCGAGAGGGTCCGACTAGGTGGCGAGGGGATGGGTCTCAAGATGGGTGAGCGGGTACACACTATCTCTCTTTACGCAGACGACCTGCTGATCTATTTAAGGGAAGTGGTGACAGGCGTGGCCTCGTCAAGGCAAATACTGGCGAGGTTTGAACAAGTATCGGGCTTTCGGGTTAATAAAACAAAGACGTACCTATTTCCAGTGGCGGGTCCCATGCCCAAGCGGCGGATATCAAGTGGGTCGCCCAGTCATTTAAGTACCTGGGCATTCAGATCTTCCACAGTATGGAGGACATGCGAGAGGGGAATCTATATAGAGCAGTGCGATCCCTTAGATCTTGTGTTCTTTTTTGGCGCACCATGCAACTGCCTATGATGGCTAGAATTTCCCTATCCAAAATGGTAATGCTGCCCCGGCTTCTTAATTTTTTCGTTAATTTCCCAATCCTGATGCCCCCGGGGTGGCTCCGGCCTTTGAATTCCTTGCTACGGGACCTGGTGTGGAATGATGGGCGAAGGAGAGTGTAGTTGAAGACACTACAACGTCCTATGACAGAAGGTGGATTGGGGGTGCCAAACTTCGAACTTTATATGCTAGCTGCCCAAATGCAATGGCTGGCGCAGTGGTTAGAAGGGAACGAAGAATGCATGTATGTAACAGAACCTGGCGCTTACCCTAGCCTATTGCTGGCGAAATTGTTGGACCATTCAATTGTGGTCCCATATCGCTCCGTATTGCAACACACAGCCCTGCAGACCTGGAAAAGGTGTCTAACTACCACACCGGGAATTCAGAAATACACCCCTATGCTGCCACTGGTGGGTTTGCCTCATGGGGAACCTAGGACGATCTTTTCGCCAGAGCAATTGCACCCTGGACAGAGGTAGGCCTGGAGAGGGTTGGGGATTGCTACCTGAATAAAACACTGATCCCATTTGAGGAACTGGCGGAGAGCAGTGGTCTCCCCCTGGGACAGTTCCTAAGATATGAGGCTCTGACACGCACTTTTGGGCGGCTGTGGGGAGGGAGGAGCCTGAGACTCACCCAGTGCTGCACTCACGGATTATCCTTGGTTCGGCGGGGCACCAGGTCAAGTGGTTTTATGTTACCCTGCTTTCCACATTTAACACCCCATTAAATTAATTACGGGGGAGATGGGAGAAGGCTGTGGAAGGGGAACTCTCAGATGCAGAATGGGGGAAAATCTTACAATCCCCTAAGAAAATCTCGCGAAATACCCGCTTGAAACATATACAATTTAATTTTATACATATGACTTATATGACACCGCACAGTCTCAACGTCACCTATGGGTGGGGTGGGGGGGACTACGGAAATGCCCACAATGCTCCCACATAGATGCAGATTTTCTTCACATGACATGGGAATGCCAGAACGTAAATATGTTTTGGAAGGCAATCTTGGCGAAGATTAAGGACGCCTTGGGACGAGAGTTAGCCCTTACAGTGAGGGTATGCCTGTTGGGTCTTTTTCCCAGACCACAAAAGCGCAAAGTCAGGAATAGATTGATAGACCTAACGTTGGGACTAGCTAAATGACTAATTGCACTAGAATGGAAGTCGGCATCTGAACCCCAGGTGGCATCCTGAAACTGAGATGTGGTTACCTGGGCAGGGGCTGATAGAGCATTGAGTTGGGAAGAATCCAGGGGGGCGCGGAAACAGCCCATAGCCGATCTTTGGAGAGAAGCGCTGGCAGCATGGGAAACACCAACACAGTCAGACGGTGGGAGTGAGGAACAAGAGGACACGTAACAGTGTAGTCATCCCGTCCCTCTAACGAGATATGGGGCCAGATCTTACTATAGGACACCAGTGATGTCTACAACGAAGTACGAGATACGAGCCCACGAAAGACACTTTCGTACTGTGGGAACCCTTCTAGCCTGATCAAGGACCCACCGAGGTGCCCTGTAAGCTATACACCCCGAGCAGATCATTAATACCTATACTCATAAACCACCCCTCTGCATAAGTTTTACCTTTTTTTTCTGTCATTTCCGTTTTTGTTGGAACAATGGTTGTAGAAAATAGTTTATTTTTTCACAATACAAAGACAACATCTATGTAATAGTATAAGTGCTGACGACTACCCACCTAGAAAAGAAAGGACAGAATGTGAATTGTAATGTAGACTAAATATTTATCTGATAATAGTTGAGACACACCAATAGACGACACTCCAATGTTAAGGTCGGTATATGGTCGGTATATGTATGGAATCAGATATACATTTTATGTACCTGAATAAACATGATACGATGTAATATAGCAAGGTACAAGCCAACTGGATCTGATGGCGTAATAGAAATTCTGTAAACAACACTGTTATATATCAAATGGCAATACAAAAAAATGGAGGCTTGAACGTTTTTTTCCCCGTCTTAACAGACACTGTAAAGGGTCCAATGCAATTTTGAAGCCGAAAACATCTTTAATAATCATCAATAGTTCCCTCCAGCAAGTCTGTATGTCACTTCATTCCTACACCATATTGAATAAGTGGGCCCAAGTACATTCAGGGCTTAAGTCCACTGTGTAGCAAGTCACACGGTCATCACCTGGGAACCCATGACCCGGATGTAATGCATTCAATCCTTGCAGCTGGGCATGGCCCGAGGATATAAATAAAAGGGCCAGAGACCACTCGGGGACTTCAGCCTGCACCGCAGTACACAGTGTGGTTACTGGTATGAGCTACCCGACATTGGTGCTAGGCCCAGTCCCAGGCAGGAGCTCGACACTGGAGAAAAGGGCCTTTTCCACGTCTGCACCGCTTAGAAGCCCTGACCGGTGGCCTGCCACACCTGCAAGGCTCCATACCTGTGCTGCAGCCATTGCCAGCGGGCCCCGATCGACTGCCACGCCCTGCCAGCATCCAGCCGGTGGCCGCATACACCCTCGCACCTCCCATCCGCGGGCTCTCACTGGCTGTCTAATCTCTGCTGCCACACCCTGCTTGGACCCAGCCAGAGGCAGTACAAGTCTATGCGCCTCCTCTCAGCAGGACGTTGCGGGCGCTGCATAGCACAGTATAACCTTATCCTGACAGCACAGAGTGACCCGCGACTCTCCTCCCACCTGTCAGCCCCTGGTGTGACCCACACCATCCGGTGCAGAAGGACAACACCAAGCCAGTCTAGCGGCTCATAAGGAGACCGCGCTCCATGCAAGGATGGTTCGTTCTGCTGCCTTTGCTCTACAATACCTCAGCTCTGACGCCTCCCAGTCACAGGACCCTGGCAGCATTACTGACACTAAGTTCTCCTGCTGACGCCTACCACTCATCACCTGCCAAGCCAAGTGCTGCAGCCCATTCAGCTCGAGCCAGAGTGCCCCTCCACGTGATAATACAGACAAGGCCAACACCACGCAGGCACAAGCGCCATTGCCAGCAGCTACAGCATAACTGTACAACCCAGTTGGAGCGCAAAAGCCCTTCAGTGAACTTGCAGACTCCGGCACTGAGGCTCCCAGATGAAAAACCTGGGCAGACCGGCCAAGCAACTACTTCAGGGTGGCCCACGAGAAGGGCGGGCCGTCAAAAGGTCCCTCCTGCTCTACTACGACGAAGAAGAAATTTACAAGTTCTTTGAACACCTGCCGGGGACAGGCACAGATTAGAACTATGAGGCAGCCGTCAAGGCCCTGAATGCCCTCTTTGACCCCCAGCTCAACCCTGATTTTGAATGATTCAAATTGCGGCAAGGGGGATCAATTGACCACTTCTATGGTCTCCTACAGGAGCTAGCCAGCACCTGCATAGCAGCCGAGGACCAGACAAAGGAAGTGCAGGTACAACTCATTCAAGGGTGCAAATCGAAGACACTCCGGGGACTGATTCCAAGGCAACTGAGTATCAGCCTAGCCAACATCTTAATCCTCACTTGGTCTCACAGCCTCTGTGGCACGGGTCGCTGTGATGGAGTCGGCACTCGCCTAGAGTCCCAGCGGTCCTCACACTTGCAGACAGCTTACAGTTAAGACAGAGACCGTGGACGCAGTCTAAGCTTGGCCAAAAGGCAGGAGACTGAAACCACCTGACCACACACCGGGAGCTCCAAGCAGAAACTGCGGGAGGGGCGAACACCCAATCAACAACTGACCCGCAGAAGAAAAGACATGTTCCAACTGCTGGAAGCCAAATCACTTATCGAAGGTATGCCTAGGAGGCCCAAAGGCAATTCAGGATAATTGCATATATCACAAGGGAGGGAACAAAGGGAGACCACAACAGGTTTAATGAAAGGTTTTTTTTTTTTTTATATAAGTAGTTATATCAGCACTACCATATAATTAAATAAACAGTGACCATACCATACAAGTGTGCACTGAACGTGCAAGTGACAGTGGACGGCGCAGTGACACTATGGTGAAGGACACAGCGTGAACGTCGCAATAGGAAAATATAATGACGTGGTCAATAACACAGAATATATACAAGATCAGTATTTGTCAAATGGGTAAAATAAATTGATCACAACAGCACCAAAGTTCTGTGCTGGGTAGTCGACGGCGTTTCAACCTGATCAATTTCAGGGCATCATCAAGACAAAAGGCCACTTGGTTTCAAAGTAGTGCCGAGTACTGGAAGCGGGATCATGTGAAGTGGCCAAGGGGTCCAGTAGGGGAGGGAACGATAGATAGTCCAGCAGGATAAGTCAACCATAGGTTATGAACCAATTGCGCTCCTGTGTAAGTGAGGCAGAGACCCCGGTGTTGGGATGCACTCGGGCAGGAGGGGATCCAATCACTGGAGAGGTTCACGAGATCCTAGAAATGAACATCTGTTTGCGAGCTGCAAGCTCCAGAGATCCGGGCCGTAGCCAGCTACGGGCCGGTGTAGTTAGTAAATGTGCCCCCGGGCAGGAAGCCGGATCGAATCAGACGGTGAGAATCAATAATCAGGGGAGATTGGCAAGGATGAGTGAAGCGTCCGCGTGTGCCGGGCAAAGTGTGTCACTGCGCCGTCCGCGGTCACTTGCACGTTCAGTGCACACGTGTATGGTATGGTCACTGTTTATTTAATTATATGGTAGTGCTGATATAACTACTTCTATTAAAAAAAAAAAAAAACTTTCACCAATCCTGTTGTGGTCTCCCTTTGTTCCCTGGCTTGAGATATATGCAATCATCCTGAATTGCCTTTTTCAAATGATTTCCAGTAGAGACATTGTTGTTTTGATACAAACTTCACCCGGTCTCACCTGGGTTAACGGGTTTACTCCTGTAATTTTTTCCTTAAGAGGCCCAAAGGGCAGAGGATCCAGAGGGAGAACACCACCCGCACAATCAATCTGATACCTCTCGCTGAATGACGCTGAGCACCAAGACCAAGCCACACTGTCAACATGAATGAGGAGCCAACAAGAAGAGACGCAGTCTGAAGATGAAGAAGCCCTCCTGGTGCCATTTACAGAGCACTTTCAAGAGCCGACAGCCCCAACCAACATGTGAAATACACATTGCCAGCATGTAGGTCAAGGCC
The DNA here is from genome assembly GCA_963921515.1 of Calotriton arnoldi. NCBI lineage: Eukaryota > Metazoa > Chordata > Amphibia > Caudata > Salamandridae > Calotriton > Calotriton arnoldi. The sequence continues at coordinate 419,535 of CAWUFW010001837.1, forward strand.
CTTATTAACACAGGAGCGTCAGTGAATGTGATGAGCAGCCACCAGTACCCTCGCCTGCGACCAAAGCCAATGTTGTCACTATCTGCAGCCAAAATATACACATATGGAGGTCAAACATCCCTGCCGCCGAGGTCCTGGTGCAATCCAATGGAAAGAAAATACTGGTGAAATTCCACGTCATCAAGGGGGACGCTGAAACACTCCTAGAATGCAACACGGCTGAAGACCTTGGCCCCGTATCCTTCGCCTGGAATGTCCAAGCTCACCAGGTGGAGGACATTGTACACACATTTCCCCACCATTTCCAAGGCCCTAGATCCTTCCGCTAAAGCTGCATTTTGACAGGACAGTGAAACCAGTGGCGCTACAACACAAAATACCCTTCCACCTACGGCCACTATTTGGGCAAAAGCTGGAGAAGCTTGAAAACTGGATGCAAATCCCAAATGGCCATTGCAGAAAAATCTGTCTGTGCATTGATATGTGCCTCCCCAACTAGGCGATAAGAAGGGAGAGACACATTACGCACTTTTTATGTTGCTTACGTTTAGTCTCCATTTCAGCTTTTCGTTTTAACTCAGCATTGTTTTCTAATGGCGATTTGCACGTTTTCCCTAATGCGAGAATGTGCCATGCACACACTTATTTCTGATCGACATTGGCGCCCTGTAGTCTGCACATTTAGTTCCAGGGTTGCACAACTGAGAACATTATGCCTTGTTTTATTACATTTTTTGCTAATGACTCTTCTGCTTTATACTAATTACAGATGTTTTTCTGAACCTTTGGCACAGTGTGATAAGCTTGCAGTTTTATTATTTAAACAGCGTCCATGCTGAAGTCGGTGAGAGGTTCACTTCCTGCCGGAGTCATCATGGAATGATGTGAGCTGTGACTGAGATGCGGTTCCGCTGTCCACGACCTTCATAGTGAGAAGGAAGACAGCCCTGCGAGAAATGTGCAGGCTTGCACACTCAAGACTGGGTGCATTCATTAATGCACTAAGGCCGGCTTCCTGACATACATTACTAAGGTATGGGGCTGGGTCATTCCAATAGGCCTGGAAGATGGGTACTCCCGACATGCTCTTTAGTATAGAGAAATTAGTTATAGATAGTAGTAATCTTAGTAACATTATGAACAATTCACATGGTTGAATTGTTTGCATTTTTCACCATTCTAATAACGCTTATAACAATGATGTGTCTCATCTTTCTGATAATCCCAGTTCATGTTTTATTTACATAGATTCGAGCTTTTCAATAAACATTTGAAAATGCATTACGGTTACTTTGCTTTGCGACGCTTTGGGCATGCAAAAGTGACAAATGAAAGGGTTAGATCTGTTTTCACCAATTCCTTGGGAATTTAGAGTCATGTTTGAGGTTACCGACAACATCTATAACTCTGTACGTTTTGATGTGGTACTGTGAGTTAGCCAAACGCACCAGTATAGGAAGCAGAGAACTCTGGGTAGTTCTCAAGTTTAGGTGGAAAGCAGCTCCTGTATAGAGCACTCAACAGCAGCGACACTCTAGATTTGCTCACCTCAAATGTCTGCTTTTTTTATCAAAGTCTTTAAGCATAGGATTAGCATAATTTATGCGTCACTCTATGCCTGAAAGGGTATTGTCTTGAGATATAGATATATATATATATATATATATCTCCAGGTCGTCGTTCCGCATAGCACCCGAGCCACTTCCTGACAGCGGGCTGAGGCGGGGTCGCGGGCCCCCAATATTCCAACCAATGTTTGTTAGCAAGTAAAAAACAAACACGCCAAAGCCCTTCGTTCTGCTGCAATCGTGATTTATTGGCAAATTACACCCTACGCGTGAGCAAGGAGCGCTGCTCCGAAACGCGTAGGGTGTAATTTGCCAATAAATCACGATTGCAGCAGAACGAAGGGCTTTGGCATGTTTGTTTTTTACTTGCTAACGAACATTGGTTGGAATATATATATATATATATATATATATATATATATATATATATATATATATATATATATATCCATCAACATGTTCCGTAAATCAAATCAGAACACACCGCCTGCTTGTCAGCTTTCACAAGCATGATTTTTTACATTCCAGCAATTCCACGACTCAACGCGTTTCGGAGCTCCTGGCTATATATATATATGGGAAGCAAACACAAGGAGATGATGGACGGAGCGCTGAAACTTTTCAGACACTCACCCCCAGTCACAGATCTGGGTTGAATCCATCATCATTCTTTAGCTCACTTCACCACCCCAGATCAGACACAGCTATATGCAAATCAGTCTTGACCCTGTGCCTCATGGGAACAGTCCAGCACGAACTGCCAAGCCATGTCTTCCCTGGACCGGAAACAAACATCCTGGGACCGGTTTCGGGCTAACAGCCCTCATCAGCCAGGCTAGCTTGAATCCAGTGGCAAAGTGAGCAAGGGACCCACGTCTGGGAATACCCTGCCAAGGGTCAAGACTGATTTGCATATGGCTGGGTTCAAACTGGGATGGCATGGTGAGCAAAAAAACTATGGATTTAGGCCCAGATCTCTGTACTGGGGTGAATGTTTGACATTGTTCTGTATTCTGTCCATCAATTGTTGTTTTTGCATTTGTCACCCCGAGTGGGACGGGTATTGCAAATTGGGCCTCAAATATGCCATGCATGCGTGTCGATGTTGGTGATAAATCTCGCATTTTTGACACCCCGGCAGATGTCCTTGACTTTTGTAAGCGCTATACTCCAAGATCATCACCTCCCAGAGGGAGCACTACCAACCTCTCCGAAGCGCCGGCCCCTGCCACGCAGTCCTGTACTGGCTGAGACAGAGTTAAGAGTTTATTTTCTCTCCAGAATGTATTTTTCTTATGCATGTTTTTTATTTGATGAAGCTATTGCATTACCTGCTGGTTGTCGACACACAATGCTTTTGAGCGGGTACTGTTGCTGCATTTATGCGGATGATTGTTTCCTTACATTTTCAGGTCTCCTTTGCTCATATGGACCATGCCTTTCTGTTGACGCCGCCACACCCTGTGGTGTGCACGGACTCATTTTTGGTGGGTTTGTTTAAGATTGTGTTTCATTTTCTGGATTCGCTAGATGTCTTTTTGTCTGGTGTGGGTGGGGGGGGAAATAGTTGAGGGTTTGTATAACGTTAGCTGCACTTCGCATCTCAGGCACACTTCTTACTCTCCCTTGACATGGCACCCTTCCCTTCATATTCACATTTTATACGGCATCTCCTAATTTCCTGTGGGGGGGGGGGGGGGTGGACATTCCCTTCCTAACATGGAATATCCGTAATATCAACAACCCCCGTAAGGACAAACCGGTCCTCTCTTACTTAACTCGCCATGGAGTGAAGATCGCTTTTCTTCAAGAAAACTCATCTACCGCCCATAGATTCCCAGACATTTGCGGCCACCTGGGGAACACATTGCTATTTCTCCTTTTATAGCTCCTGCATAGTCTGCATTCTTATACATAAAAGCGTCCCCTTCTCACTACATACCAGCGTCAAAGACCAGGGCGGACGATACTTGTTACTTGTTGGCACCCTAGCAGATAAACGAGTACTCCTCGTTAATGTATATGCCCCTAACATTGATACCCACTAATTTTTTCATACCCTCCATGCACACATGGGTTTGTCAGATGCGGATTTGATAATTCTAGGGGGGTGACTTTCATAAGGTACTGCACCCTGCACTTGACTCCACAAGCACCCACCCGGGAAGTAAATCCCATGCTTTTTATTCCACCCCTCATGACGTTTGGACAAGACTCGACTACTGGCCACTCTGGGTTTTACCCCATACACTATCGGACCATAGCCCAGTCCTTCTTTCCGTGAAGGTCTTACAGTGGTGTTCTGGAACGAGTTTGAAGATTCCCTAGTGATGCTTTCCCTGACGATCTTCCGCTCTGAACTCCGTGACTTAGTCACTGAGTATTTTGCTATAACTCCGGTACAGTCTCTACCCAGGCTACCCTCTGGGAGGCCTTCAAGGTGTAAATTTGTGGAGTGCGCATACCTAAACATGTTGGCATTCTGTGGGATATCCGCTCCCAACTACAGCGACTTGAGGCTGACCTGCCCGACGGTGACCAAGTCGGATCACATCCTCGAGGCTCCTCCCAATTCCATCGTCGCGCGGCTCTACTAACGGAGTTCCATGACAGGGAGGTCTCTTACATGGGGAAGCACGCTATGGCCAGCGCTACGGCAAAGGGGAACGCCTGGGCCACACTTTAGCGCGGTTTTTGCATACTAACCATTCTAGCGATTAGATCGAGCTCCATTCAGACTCTGGGAACCCTATCGTCGATAATGATGGCATCCTGACGGAATTACAATGATATTATGCACACCTATACACGTCACATATATCCGATATTACACCGGAGATCTCATCCTAACTGGTGGAGATTGCCATGGTATAGTTTATGGATGGCCAGCGCTGCTTCCTCAGGGAGCAAATCACATTCACAGAAATTATTCAGAAAAATCGATGCATTAGATGGCTCCAAGGCCCCCTGCCTTGATGGCCTAACAGGTGCCTTCTATAAAGCTTTTAAACAACAACTAGCTCCATATTTACTGCCCAAGTATACTGAATGTCTTGACACTGGCTCCCTCCCACCCATTTTGCATGAAGCTGTGTTGAATCTTCTTGAAACCTGGCAAGAATCCCCATTTATGCACCTCCTATCGCTCATGTATCTTCTCAACCTATACAACAAGATTTTAGCTAACGTCCTTGCTATCAGACTGTCCCTATTGATGGAGCAAATCATCTCCCCAGTACAGTCTGGCTTCGTACCTCACCGGTCCACCTCATTGAACCTCCAAGCCATCTTTGTGATCCTAAACAGGATCCCCTCCTCGATTCCTGCAGTGGTTGCCCTATTTGATGCTGAGAAAGCATTTGACTCCCTTGAATGGCCCTTTTTACAACTCTAACAAAGCATGGCCTCCCATGTCGCTTCATCTCCCTAGTCATGCTCCTCTACTCCAACCCGGTGGCAAGTTTGAGGGTTAATGGCTCCCTAACCAGGGGTACCAGACAGGGCTGCCCCCTATCCCCACTCTAATTCATTATTGCGATGGACCCTCTTGTCCGTCATCTTCAGGAGCACCATATCCACCACGGCCTCCAGCTCCCTCACGGCCCTCTCTTGATTTCGCTATATGCAGATGGCATTTTATTGTTTGTCCTCCACCCCTCCGACAATATTCCCCCCTAATTTCGGAAATACTGCCATTTGGCAAACTCTCAGGACTCCATATTAACTGGGCTAATTCTGAACTCTTCCCACTTAAAGACAACACACCCCCTATTTCTATTGAATGAATATCCTATGACTTGGACCGCAGAGAGTACTACATACTTGGGTATATGTCTCCACAGAGATAAAGAGCAGGTCCTTCAGCTCAACTATGGCCCCAACGTGGACTAATTGCACAGGTGGAGCGCTGGATTAAACTCCCTCTCTCCTCCATGTCTAGTCTCATGGCAATAATCAAAATGGTAGTCCTGCCTCGCTTTCTTTACCTTTTCTTAAACAGTCCTATAACTCTTTCACAGAACTTTAATAACCACCGTAGTCTATTCACACGACTTATCTGGGAAGGCTGCACACCCTGTATATGCTGGGACACTCACACTTCCCTAAAAAAAAGGTGGCTTTGGAGTTCCAGATCTCCGCCTTTACTACTTCGCAGCTCAATGTCACTATTCATTTCGCTGGCATTACCCAGATGCCCGTATCCCCTACCATAAGCCACAGAGAGACCAATTGGGGTTCTCTCACATTCATCTATACTGCTGAAGGGCGTCCCTCTGGACACTTCAGACATCCAAACAGTTTCTACAACATGCTGGGCGTGGCGGAGATCTCACCAACTCTTGGGCGGTGGTGTCCTTTATTCTCTTGCTTTGCCACTGGTTAATAATCCTTGGCTCACTCTAATGAGTAAAAATTGTCCAGTGCACCCTTCAACGCTACGACCTCAATACCATGGGAGACGTCTGCCCGGATGGACATGTTCTTGTACATGCCGACGATGCACGTTTTCATAACGCCTCCTACATGGACCGCTTTATACTCCGACGACTTCCTAACACTCTGCACTCCTGCATACCTTCCTATCCCCTTCCCCCGAAGACTTTCCCCCTTGCCAATGAACCACCAGATCAACGCCGTATCCTCGGCCTGCTTCAACACCCTCCGCATACTCCGAAAAACATTCAGATGGATCCCGTCCGAATCCAGAAAAACGGTCACGCACGCCCTCATCAGCAGCAGACTGGACTATGGCAACGCTCTCTATGCCGGAATCAACAAGAAACACTTTGCAAACTCCAGACCATCCAGTACACTGCAGCCAGACTGATCCTAGACATCCCCCATCACAACCACATCACCCAACACCTCCGCGATCTCCACTGGCTTCTCATCAAAAGAAAACATTCAAGCTCCTCACGCACCCATAGAAGTCCCTCCACAACATCGGACCAGCAAACCTAAACAGCCACCTCTCCTTCCACGCACCCAACAGACATCTCCGATCAGCTGACCTCTCTCTGGCCACCATCCCACGCATCTACAAGACCAGAAAGGGAGGAAAGTCCTTCTCCTGGCCTGGAACGACCTCCCCCTCCACCTCCGGCAAGGCCCTACACTGCTCCAGTCCAGAAAGGACGTCATGAAATGGCTCTTCGGTGACATCAGCACTCAAATGAGCCGCCTCCCCTCCCCCTAGAACCTTGAGATGCTTGCGGGTGAGTAGCTGCACTTTACCAACCATGATTGATTGTTTGAAGCATGACATACTGTGACAGAGTAAGTGAGTACTATGCCCAATTACAATCTGCTACCTTCAGACCAAGAGACTTCTGACAACCACTCAGGGACTACCTCCTTACCATGAAACTCAGGACTGAAATTTGTATCTTCTCTGTGCTAACCGCCTGCTCCTGTTTTTATGTCATGAATCCTAAAGATCATATGTGCAAAACCCATCACAACTTTATCTGTATGATGCCTCTGCCGATTGAATCCTCTATATGTAACAATCTAGGCTATACTATGGTTATGTAGCCATGTCCATGGGTGCAATTGCGCCTTATTTGTTGTTGTAGTGTTGTTTTACATGACGTCATGTGTTTAAAAAAGTTTAACAGATTTAAAAAAATATCCAATGCTGAAATGCGTTTTGCATCGACAAATTATTTTTGACTGCAGTTCAAACCACTGTTCTGAAAGAACGTCCATTGGTTCGGGGAAACACAATTGTGGTATCTCCTGTTCTGGCCTTAGAGGCTGTCACCAAGGCCAGCGTTTCCTAACGCGAACGTCTGGCATCCAAGAGGGATCCAGTGGGCCACTTTTTTGACAGCGGACGTAGATGTTTTTGACCCTGTTTTACAAACACAGCAATACCTCCATTATGAGCAAGAGTACCCCATGTCCAGTGACATTTTGCCTCTAGATCAGCATATTTTCATAAAATATACTGATGGTTTAGCCCAGCCCGCGGTTGGTACAAAGTGTAAATTCTCAGCAGCATGTGCTGGTGTGAAGGGTGTCATGAAAAACGGTGTATTGTAGGCACAAAAAATATATACAGAAGCTTTAGGTGAATGTACAGCTCAGCTGGCTGAATTGAAAGCTTTGGTTCTGGCTTTGCAGAATACGGATTCATAATTTGCCACACTTGTAGTGTGTGATTCCTATTACTGCATCCAGAACTTTAATGGCAATTCACCTTATTGGAACTTGAATGGATTCTTAAGGAGAGGCTATCAACACTAAACTGCTTTGGGGAAAAGTGGCGGCTCTACAGGATGATTTGCCTCAGGTCATGTAATTCATACATTGAGTCATCAACGTGTTGGTGAGCACGTTGCAGGGAATGCATTGGCTGATCTAGCTGCCAGGTCAGCTGTTCAGACTGTTTTTGTAGCTGCGATTACTCGTTCACATAAGAGGATCGATGATGACATAATGGCTGCAGTCACTGCTTCGGCTAGTGGGAAGCCCATACCTAAAGGCTATTCAGCAAAATACTCCTATCTATTGAGTCCTCAAAATATCCCCTTTGCCCGCATTCCTGGGGAGGGTGATCGAGTGATACCCAACTGGGACCGCAGGTTAGAGTTAATAGCTGCGGATGAGGGATTAGTTTCTGCCCATGCTGGTGTGGCGGCTACAGTTTCTTTAATCCAGAAATCTTACAGGTGGCACAGTTTTTATAAACAGACTAAAGACTTTGTCCTTAGTTGTAACATTTGTCAACAAATTAAAAGTTCCACTGTTGCACTACCACTGCAGACACATCTTGATTTCAAATAAGCCATTACAATGTGTCTATTTAGGTCACTGCAGACCACTCCATTCAGATGGTGCTTTTAAATGCATCTTAGTGGCTGTTGAGTCTTGTTATTGATTACTATGGGTGTGGCCACACCGATCAGCTGACGCTCAAAATGTTATTAAAGATTTGCAAGTCTTTATTTGTACATATGCAGTAGCGGCATTAAATTCGGACCAGGGACCATCTTTCACCTCTAAGGCTTACCGGTATAATACAGGCACCATGGGTGTAGCTGTACATTATTCTACCCCTATCATCCTGAGGGAAATTCGATAGTGGAACAGAAGAACCATGAATTAAAGGAGTCCTTAACAGCAAGAGTATTAGGTTCAGATTGTAGTTGGATCTATCACTTGTAAGGAGTCCAGGGAGCATTAAATAATCTACCTACAAGGTGGTTGGATGATCAGACTCCTTATGAAGTAATCTTCGGGGTCCAAATGTAAGTTCCAGAACTTGATAACTCTGGCACGGTGGCTGGAGATGCGCCCTTTGACATCAATGAACGTTTACCTGTCTTGCAAAAATTACAAGACTTCCAAGATGAGCACTCCAATGTGAATTCTAAACGTTCTGCCACTGACGAAGTGAAGGAGCAACCAGCGATTTCTGGCCGGATTCCTAAAGTAGGGGATCAAGTCAGAGAAGATTGCAGAAAAGAAACTTTTGGCCCGTTCTACTGGGCACCTGTGCCTGTACTTGCTGTCCAAGGTACTCGCACTGTGATTTTGCCACCACTTGCTGGTTGTAAACAGAAAAAATAAGTTTCCATCGATTTGATCAAGTTATACCATGTGGCAAGTTCTCCATAATAGGCTACTAGGGTTCCTTGGTAGTTCTTTTACATGTCTCCCTACCCTGCACAAAATACCTCTACAGGTACTAACCAATCCTAATATTTCTACACCCCGGCCGGGGTGTTCAGATACTGAACCTTTCAATCGCACCAGTTAATGATGAGAACACAGGATGTGTTTCTAACATGAGTTAGCCATTTTACAGTGCTGCACTTTGCAAGAAAATGATATATTATCAACCACCTTTGGAGGTGCCTAACTCCTACCGGGGTGCATAACTCCTACCGGGAGGTGCCTGATGAGGATTCTGTTTTACTAAGACTACCTCTGGTCATTTTGTCAACATTGATAATTTTTCTTCAGACTCTTCGCATACCTCCATGTGTGGAGCGTGTGCGCTTTTCTTTTGGCTGAAACAGACTTATCGGATTCCTCCATTGTCCTACTGTTCGATTTTTCTTCCATTATTTTTCCTCTTCCTCTGGATTTATTACAATTTTCTTTCTACTATTGAATGGACATTATCTCCCAGATACAGAACTAGCAGCGGATGTGCTTATGCCCCATTCCTCATCACATAAGGTCAGAAGACACTCGTCTCTGGTGAACATTACTGCATTTACTGTTCATGATGGTATTGTTTGGGATAAGGTTCCCTATGACATTTTTGGTCTAACAGAAACATTGCAAATTCCATATGTTTTTAAAATTGCTATGGATGACATTATTACCTCGGTTTCCATTTATGATGAATGGGATGTTGTAACTGTTTCTAATATGCTATTTGAATTGTACGCTGCATTGGAGAATGAAGTTTTGTATTTGAATTATTCAACTTATGGTAAAATGTTTTGTTACCATCATTATGCACTTCCCTATTTACACAGAGCTAGTACTCCACATGCTGTTTTTAACTATACACAGTGGGAACCCTGCCTGACACCACCCGTGGGTAGTTCTAAATCTTATTTAAGGAAGTTCCCTTATTTTTCTGGTCATGTCCCTACAGATCATGTTTCATATTTTAATAAGCTTACACCTTCCCCACTGAAGAAAAATATGCTCACGCAAACAAAGTTGATTTATTCCTATTCATTTATTTCACAACTAGCCCTTCAGGGCTATGAAAATTGGAAGAACAGTATTGAGCTCAAATTGGTTTTGGGTACACGACACAGGCAGGTCCAGGGCACCAATGCTTTATCTAGGGCTTGTCTGATCCCTCGCCAAATTATGTTGTTAAACAAAACAGTACAATAGACTACATGTCTTGGCTTGGGCAATACAAAAAAATGTAAATACTCCAAGCATTCCATCTGTTGCAAAATTTGAAAATTGGCAACACTATTAATTTCACAGAAGTGCAGCTCAAGGAGATGGCGCAAAATGGAACTTACAATTGTCATTTTCCAATTCGGATGGGTGGTTATTATGGCCCGTAGATACTAATGGCTGCAATGCCCGTTTTTTAAACTTTTCCAAAGGGTTTGCCGCGAGCAGGCCAGACCCCCGGTAACTTCAGCCGCAACACTCTGGAGTAGTTACTACCTATAGTGTAGGAAACTTATGCCAGCAATGGTTAAAACATTCCGCTTTGTCCGCAGTTAAAGATCACCAATCACTCCTTTCTGATAATATGGTTTACAAGATTTTTTTGGGGATCCCAGATCTCCTCGTTCTACACGTTTTATTCATGCCACATACAATGAAATATGGAAAATTTCTCAACAAGAAGCTGCTAAACGGTTAAGACAAATTGATAAGGAAAATTGAGAAAAGGCTTTGGCAGTTGTCGATAATGGTATTGCCAAATTGTGAACACATTTATTCATTGAATAATATTGTTTCTTCTGCATTTGATATCATACAGAATGACATGTCTATGCTTCAACATGGCCAGAGTCAGTTGAGATTGATTTTACAATTAAGTTGAACATTGCAGGTTTTGAAATCAAAGTTGTGCCATGAAAATAATTGAATGCAACTGAATTGTTTTCGCCTTACAAATAGACACGCATTCAGAAAGTTATGGCTCGGAAAGACGTGACCTACACTATGCTCAATATAGAACGTTCAGAGGAATCTGGAATTGATGGTAGAAAAGTGAGGCATTCTGAGAGATGTGGTTTGTGATACTACCACTTCAATGCTTCTCGTATGCTTGGAGTGATGGAGAGAAGGTCCTCGAAGGACCCTACTTGCTTGAACCCACTGGAGTTGAAGTTCCACCTGTAACGGTCTCCTTTTGAGGTGAGCCAAAGGAACTAGGTTGATGGCCGAAGAGAGCAGTGAACTAGATTGATGGCCGAAGAGGAGTGACTTGTACGTCCTCACTGAAACGTACCGTCTTTTTGAGATGCCTTGTGCCAAGTCTGCGAACCGCCTTGCAGCACTTGAGATAGGAAGGCTCCAAAGAACGTCAGTGTTTCAGTGGGAATAAGAGAAGATTTGTGATAATTACAGTAAGGCCTAGTTTGTGGAAAAGTGCCAGGCAGGTTTTGGTAGCTGCTGACGGTTGTTGTGCAGTTGGGGTATTTAGCAGCCAGTCTAGGTAGGGGAATACCTGATGACCTTTCTTTCTCAGAGTGGCTGCAACTGGAGCGAGGCATTTGGTGAATATCCGTGGTGTGGACTTTATGTCGAAGGGAAGCACCTTGAATTGGAAATGGGTACCAGCTACTGTGAATCTGAGGTATCTTCAATGTTTGGGAAATTAAATCCCTGCTGTTGAGACTATGCAAGATATTCGAAATTGTAACCATTCTGAAGGTTTGTTTCTTGAGGAATTTGTTGAGTTTCCTGAGATCTAATATAGGTCTCCACTCTCCTGACTTTTTTGCGAATGAGTAAATAACAGGGAGTAGAATTCTTTTCCCGTATGCATCACAGGAACTTTCTCTATTGCTCCTTTGCAAACCATTATTTTGGTCTCCTTTCTTAATAAGGGAAGACGAGGGGGGGAGCGCTTCCCTGGGCAGAGTGCTTGGTGGTTGTTCTGGAAATAAATTCTAGGGTGTGGCCATAGGTAACTAAGTCCAACACCCATCTGTCCGATGTTATGTTTTTCCACTGATGGATGTGGCAGGATATCAGCGCACCAACGGGATGGGAAAGGCTAGCAGCTGGTACCTGACAGAGGTCACTGTGTTATACTCTCAATGGTTCGTGTGCTGCATTCCAGGCTATGACAGGTGGAATGTTGGTGGTTGCCTGGATGCACGGTCACTGGGTTCTGTGTTTTGAATCGGTCAAGAGGGCAGTTGGGACCCAGCTGTTTGCCGTCTACTTTGCTGTCTCTGCTGTGTAGCTGTTCAATAATAAACTCAACTCAATCTACTGCCTGCCTACTAGAGTTTATTACTACAAATTTTGTGGCGACGATTCCTGCTACACAGCTCCGCTACGAACTCAGCGTGCACTTCAACCTCTTTGTCTACTTCATGTCAAGACTATGCTTCAATAAGCGGTAAGACTGTTCCAGTAAGCGGTAAGACTGTTCTTCTGAAAGTGCTTCATGCTGGCATTTTCAAATCACAACGCACCGCTTTTATTGCTAAGACAAAGAAGGTGGACTTAAATCTCTTACCTCGGCTGTATATACAAGGTCATAACGTTGCAGCGCTTCTTCAGATTGTCTTCGTTTGGCTGGCGACTGTGCTTTTCGATGGTTCCGGGTTTCGGGGAGCTGCAGAGATCGCGCAAGTTGTCTTTTGGGGCCTTCGTGTAATCTGTGGCCTAACTCTTCCGACGCACGCGCGCGCAGCTGCCTGGTTGCCTGACCTTCAAATCATTACGCTTGTGACGTTTGTGAAGCACGTCACCGCTGAATCCACTGTGGTTGCTAACGCGTGTTGAAGGTTGCCTAGCAACACAGCGTTGGACGCTCTGGGCCATTTTCGGTCTTGTAATACCGATTTCAAGCGGATCGCAACAGTGATTCGCACACTCAAGCAGATCCACACGGTGATCTGCACACCATTGGTTAAAGGTTTCAAGCGGATCGTAGCACATTTCACCATCGTCAGTGTGCTATATTTGGGAGTGAATACACGGCGATCTGCACACCATTTATTTTAGGATTTCAAGCGGATCGCAACAGTGATTCGCACACTCAAGCAGATCACACATTTTTTTTGTACACTTCTCTATTATCAAGTTCTATACTTGGGTCTGAATACACGGTGATCTGCACACCATTTCTTTTTTTTTTTTTTCTTTTACAGCTCAAGCTCAGTGATTTGCACACTCAATTTTCTTTGGGTAATACATTGTAATTGTGTAAAGTATCTTATTATTTATGGTTTTAAACATTTTACAGACATGCAATCTGTTACTCCTCCTCCTTCTTTTCTGGACTCGGCTGGAGAGCCACCAGTCAGATGGGAGGTTTGGTTTGACGCCTTTCAAACTTACCTTGGAGCCATTGGTGCCGCTAGATTCAATAATGAACGGAAAAAATGTCTTCTCCTTCACTCCCTTGGTTTCGAAGGCAGATCCATATATAAACATCTTCCTGAAGTTGTTCATCTTCCTGGGGATGATATTGATGATTACCAAGACCCAATTACCAAACTTAAAACAAGGTTTCACAAACAACCAAGCTTGATGGTTGTACGACACAAATTCTTCAAGAGACAGCAAAATGAAGGTGAAGATGTCGATGCTTACATCTCCGCATTACGTAAGTTAGCATCTGACTGCCAATTTGAAACATTCACTGATCAATTGATCAGGGACCAATTTGTTTGTCATTGCAGGGACAAACAAATCCGTCAGAAGCTTTTATCTCTTGCAAATCCTGATTTGGATGAAACAATTAAAATTGCTAAAAGCATTGAGACTTCCCTAGTGTCTTTGAAAGAGTTAGAGGATAAACATGTCGATCCTGTCAATGTTGTCTCAACTAATTTTAAACCGAAACAAAGTGATCTTCGAAAGTCTTCTTGTAAAAACTCTACAAGCAAAAACTCTAGCTCAGGGAAAAGTACGTCCGAAGTTCAAAATTTCAAACAAATGTGTAACAGGTGTGGTAATTCGCCACATCAAAAGGGTACTAGGTGTCCTGGTGCCAATGTGGTCTGTAGTTACTGTAAAAAAATAGGACATTTTGCGAAGGTTTGTTTCAAAAAGAAATTCAATGATCAGAAAAGGTCTGTTGCATGTGTTTTGGAGTCAGATTATGAATCTGATTCTGAAATTGTTTCTGTAGTTACTGATATCATTGATCATATTTCTAATGTCAATGACCCCATTGAATGTGTTGATCCTATTGTGGAAATTGCTGTAGGAGGGAAACCACTTAACCTGCTGGTTGATTCTGGAGCAAGAATTACTATGTTGACTAAAGAGTTATTTCTTGAAACATGGGGTGACAGATCTCTTCAACCTCCGGATCGTTCACCAGTCTCCTACGAGGGTCGCAAAATCGATCTGATGGGTTACTTCGAGGATGATCTAATCTTTAAAGATAGGAAAATTTCTGGCAAAATTTATGTTGCTGTCAAGGGATTGAATAACCTGGGGTGGTATCACCAAGGCCTATTTGGCATGATCCTCAAACCTGGATGTGCTGAACAGGTTCTTGTAGTTTCTGAAGGGGAATGGTTTGTCAAGTGGGAGGATCTTTTCCCATCAGTTTTTTCTGGTGACCTTGGGACTATTCGTGGTTTTAAGCATAGAATTATTGTCAAAGACGGAGCTTCTCCGGTAAAACACAAATTAAGGGGTGTACCTTTCAGCGTTCGAGATGATCTCGAAATAGAGCTAAAGTCTCTGTGCGATCAAGGGATAATTGAGCCAACAGAATCTTCTTTGTGGCTTTCGCCTTTGGTCGTCGCACGCAAGAAATGTGGCAAGTTGCGCGTTTGTGTGGATTTGAGGTCTCTAAATAAAGAAATCTGGATAGACTCTCACCCACTACCCAAAATTTGTGATCTTTTTTCAAGTGTCAGAGGGTCTCGCTATTTTTCAAAACTGGATCTAGCCAGTGCATACCATCAGATTGAGCTAGAGCCAGAATCTCGTCACCTCACTGCATTTATATCTCCTTTAGGCACATTTCAATATAAACGGATGCCGTTCGGGCTTGCTTCGGCAGCTTCAGTTTTTCAACGGCTCATGCAAAGCATGCTTGGGGGTATTGATGGCGTTCTTGTGTTTCAAGACGATGTCCTCATACACACTAAAGACATTCCTTCACATAATTTCCTACTAAGGAAGGTTTTGGAGATTTTCAAAGATCGTGGTGTGGTAGTTAAGTCAGAAAAGTGTAAGTTTCTTTGCGATGAAATTGAATATTTAGGTCACCACATTTCTGGAGAGGGTATTAGACCCAGACAAGGATTGTTAAATGCGATTATTTGTGCCCCTGCTCCTATAGACAAAACAGGAGTAAAGTCTTTGCTGGGTTTACTCGAATATTATTCAAAGTTTATTCCTAACTATGCTTCTATAGTACGTCCTATTAGTTCGCTGCTCAGGAAAGGTGTAATTTTTTGTTGGTCAGATCAGTGTGCTTCGGCTCTGAGTCTTGTTAAAGAGTGCCTTGTCAATAGTGGTGCTCTTAAGCCTTATGATCCTTCGTTACCCACCTGTATTACGGTTGACGCAAGTCAAGTGGGTCTGGGGGTTGTTTTGACCCAAGATTCACTGGGTGGTGAAAATACAGTTGCTTTTGCGTCTAGAGTCCTAAGGAATGGGGAACTTCAATACTCTGTAATAGAAAAAGAGTTATTGTCTTGTCTTTGGGCAATTGAAAAGTTCCGTTCCTACGTCTGGGGAAGACGTTTTTTGTTAAGGACGGATCATAAACCACTTGTTAATATACTTAGTGCGGGCACCAGTAAATGCTGTTCTCCGAGGATTCTCAGGATGGTTTCTCGCCTGATGCAATATCAATTCGATGTTGTTCATGTGTCTGGGGGCAGAAATGTCAGAGCCGATTTTTTATCTAGGTTCCCCATGGGTGATAATGGAAAAGAGTTATGTTGCGGATTGTAGTGATGAGGATTCAGATGACTGTCTTATTGCTGCAATTGATTTACCTGAGCATAGTCTTGGTACCGAGGAAAGTTGGTTAGATGCACTGACTAATGATGAAGTTTTGCAACAAGTGTGCGAGTATGCAAGGACTGGTTGGCCTAGAGAACGTGTTCTCCCTCAATTTTTGCAACCTTTCTGGAAGGTTGAATCTGAAATTTCAATGGAGGGCGGTGTTTTGGTACGTGCAGACAAACTTATTCCTCCACAGAGCCTTAGAAGAAGTATTATTGTTAAAGCCCATGAGGGTCATTTGGGTTCAACACTTACCAAGCGTAGAGTTCGTGATTGTTTTTGGTGGCCCTCCATGGACAGTGATGTGCATGACGTGGTCGATGTGTGCTCAATATGCAGGTCTGCTGACAAGGGGTTGAAAGTAGTAACTCCACCTCTTCATCCCATTGAATGTCCATCTGCACCTTGGTCCAAGTTGGGGTTGGACATCGTAGGTCCTCTAGAAATTTTACCAGGAGGTTCTCGTTTCATTTTGGTGTTAAAAGATTACGCATCTAAATGGCCAGAGTTAAAATTTGTCAAAGAGATTTCCTCTGCTAGTGTTATTGTTTGTTTAAAGGATGTTTTTATGAGGGAAGGTTTTCCTGAAACGGTGGTGACAGATAACGGTACACAGTTTACCAGTACTGTGTTCGAATCTTTCTTGCAGTCATGCAACATAAAGCATGTTAAAAGTTCCTTGTACCATCCCCAATCAAATGGTCTTGTAGAACGTATGAATAGGGTTGTGGGAGACTGCATCAGATGGGCAAAATATTCCAACTGTGATGTGGTGAACTCTATAAATAGCATGCTTTGGTTCTACAGGACCACTCCACGACAAAAATTTCTCCTTTTGAATTATTGAGAGGGAGAAAAGAAAACACTAGTTTTAAACCAGCATGGATGAATAAGTGGATCAAATCTGTTCACAATGTTGACAGTCTTATGAAGGTGGTGAAAGAGAATGTTTTGGATTCTCAAATCAAACAAAAATCTTGGTTTGACAAGAAGAAGTCTGCAAAAATTGTACCTGTATTTATAGGGGATTTGGTCCGTGTTAAATCTTCCATTCATGTTAAGAAGGGAGAGAGTAAGTTTGGTCCACCTGTTTTGGTCACCCGGGTGGGGAAAAATGCTGTACCGGTTGAGGGAGGCAACTGGTGGAATGTAGGAAAAATTGTAAAAGTAAAAAATGTTGTTCCATGTTCCTCAAATGTGCCTTTGTCTCCCGAGACTGTGGGTCTCCAAGTTCCTCTTAGGAGGAGCACAAGATCGAAGGTGATTCCTAAAAGATACCAATTGTGATTTTCTATAAGATTTTTATTGTGTAAGCTTGTACCATTTTATGCTTCTATGTTTTGTTATTGTTTTTTTATTTTTTTTTATTGAGAAGAGAGGATATGTTATACTCTCAATGGTTCGTGTGCTGCATTCCAGGCTATGACAGGTGGAATGTTGGTGGTTGCCTGGATGCACGGTCACTGGGTTCTGTGTTTTGAATCGGTCAAGAGGGCAGTTGGGACCCAGCTGTTTGCCGTCTACTTTGCTGTCTCTGCTGTGTAGCTGTTCAATAATAAACTCAACTCAATCTACTGCCTGCCTACTAGAGTTTATTACTACACACTGCTTGCAACCTGTGTCTCGGCTGTGAGAAGGCGGTCTCCTGCAGGAGCCCGGTCTAGAGAAACCCGCTGTAGATGACTGGCGATATGAGGGCTGCTGGTAACCCTGTACTGAGACTGGTAGGTCTGGTACTGTTGGGTACATTGGTATCCACCCTTATAGCTTGAAAAGTGTCGTCCTCGCGCACCTCGAAAGGGCATTTTTCGATACTGCAGGGTGCCAAGGGATGTGGCGGTCTTGATGGTCAGCAAAGCCTCATCAATATGCTTACCAAATAATGACTTCCCATCATATGCCATGTCCAAGATTTTGGCTTGAACTTCCGATCTGAATGATGTCGCCTTAAGCCATCCTTGGCATCTTAGGACTGCTGTGCCAGCTAGCTGTCTAAAGCCTGTGGTAGCTATATCCACTGCGCAGTCAATCACTTCAGATGCTGCCTGCTCCCCTTCTTGTAATAAGTTCCTGGATTTTTGTTGCTTGTCTTCTGGGATGAGGTCCAACTTGGAAGGCATATCAGACCATATCCGACGATCATAGCAGCCAAGAATTGCCAAGGCATTGGCAGCCCATACTGTGATGGCAGACATGGAGGAGAAGCGTTTGCCAATAGTATATAAGCGGCGCCCTTCCTTGTCAGATGGCAAAGCAATAGGTGTTGATTGATTTTTTAACCTTCTCTGAGCAGCCTGAGATATGACAGAGTCCGGTTTGGGGTGCCTTGTCAGGCATGCGTGGGAATCTTCTGGGGCTCTGTATTTCTTACTAATCCTAAGAAGGACAGCAGCTACTGTAGCTTACATGACCTTTATTCCCGCCTGCCAAATATAGTCAATAATGGGTATGGAGCGGATTGATTTCCTCGTTTGCTCTTTAAAGTCATATAGGAAGTAGTCAGACTGCTTTACTGCCATGGGGAGGTGGAATCTAGTAGCCGCTCTCTCCATCGAATTGTGAAAACCTTCAATATCCTCTGGAGGAGAGTCAGCAGGGTGATGTGGAGGTGGAGAAGATGTAGGATTACATAGTCATCCCATTCATTTGTCGGTAGTGGAGGCTAATGGATTTCGCCCTCTTCACTATCTTCATCAGAAGAGGATGGACCTTCCCTCTGTGTTAATGCTGTCAGGGGAGGAGGAGTAATTTGCGGTGTGGCCAGAGTCAGCATAGGAGGAGCAAGAGGGGCATTAGGCTGGCGTGATGGTGCCGCAGGACGTTACTGATGAGCTTGAGGAAATAGTTTCCTATAGTCCAAAAGCATAGCCTGCAGATCCTGGATTAGGGATGATGGTAGGTGTGCAGTATCCTGTCTAGGGGGGGGATCAGATGGTATCCATAAGGCTCAAATTGACTTTGAGGACCAGGGCAGTAATGCTTGTACTATTGCTTCTCATCATAGTTGTCGTCCTCCTCTTGATATTTCACATGGAGCTCAGACAGGCTGTGAGCTGTCCCATGCGTGCCGCCCTCCTCGGATTCTTGAATATTTAGCAGTTGGCTTGGTGGTAATAATGGTGAGGCTTTGCTTGGCAAAGTGATTTCTGGGCGCAAAAATGTCTTGGTCATTTTAATCTACACCCTTGTCGACGGTGGCATTGAAAGTGCTGTCTTTAGTTGGAGAGTGCTATCTTTTGGTGCAGACGTCAATGGGTCAGACGTTGACAGGCCCGCCATTGGCAGAGGTTATCATCGTTGATGGGATCACCGTCGCTGGGGTCAAAGGCGTCATCGACGGTGGTATGGCTGATGGAGTCATCGTCGGCATCGACGAGGTCTGCATGGGCGGTTGTATTGCTGTCGAAGAGATGGGAGCGCCGATGGCGGTTGTAGTCGAAGTTGTTGCCGTAGAAGGTCTCGACGAAAAGATAGAAGTGCTGGTCTTGTTCGTCGGCGCTTACGGCGTCGATGGAGATAGCATCATCAACAGGGATTTTTTTGCAAGATTTATTCGTCCCTGTATGTGAAGAGGAGGAATGAGGGCATACGTTCTACTTATCAGAATGAGTAGATGGTACAGATAGGACTGACTGAGGAGAATTTTATGTGTTTCTCCTTCTTGTAGGACAGTGCCCCTTTTTGCATGGTTACCCCCCACTTTTTGCCTGACATTTGATGCACTTTGACTTGATGTGCCCTGGGCTCCTGCCAATCAGGTTCCCAGGGCCTGTGTGTGGCACCTCTGGCCACAGGTAAGCCCCTTGTAAAAGGTACCATGGGTACCAAGGGCACTGTGACCAGGGAATGCCTCTAAGGGCTGCGGCACCTATTGTGCCACCCTTAGAGACCCTGCACCTTAACACCCACACATTGCCATTGCAGGCTGCATGTTTGGTGCAGAGAAAAGTGAAGAGTCGACATGGCACACCTCCCTGTGTGCCATGATTGCAACCCACTATCTATGGCCTAGGTAAGTCACCCCTCAAGCAGGGTGCTCTAGAGCAGAGGTGAGGGTACAGTTGCATGAGCACTGTACGCCTAATGTGTCTAAGTCCACTCTTAGACATTGTAAGTGAAGTAAGGCCATAAAGGTTATATGGTCTGGGAGTTGGTCACTACGAACTCCATAGCTCCATAATGGCTTTACAGAAAACTGAGGAGTTTGGTAGCAAACTTCTCAGCACATTTAAACCACAGATGCCAGTGTGGGATTTAATATAAAAAGCACTCAGAGGGCATCTTAGAGATGCCCCCCTGAAAAACTACCGGCCCTGGAGTGGTTCCTGAATGGCTACCCGCCATTTGCCACCACCAGACAGATTTCTGGACCCCCTGGGTAGAGGGCCTCAGCTCTCTGGGTCCAGAAACAAAGCCCATCCTGGGCAGAGCGGTCATGCCTCCTGTCCCAGGATGGGCTGGGTCCACGAAGGGGAAGCTTCAAAGGCCTGCCGCCTTTGTTAGCTGTCCCTGCCTTTAGCTGCCTCCAGCAACTGGCTCCCACTGGTTCGGACCCCCACTTTGGGCGGAGAATCGGCTGGAAAACCGAATTAGGAAGAGAGGTGTGCCCACCTTTGCCAACACCACCCCTCAAGTGGGGAAGCTGAGGTGAAGCACACATCTCAGTCGCCTCCATCTTGAAGATGGGGGGGACAAAGCCAACCAGAGAGAGGCTCATGCCCCATCCCATTAGAGGGTGGCATAATAGGGGGTGTACTCACCCCAAGGAAGGGACCTATTGGCCCCAACCTGCACACACCTGTAACGTCCCTAAATTTAGTATTTAGGGGCAACCCTGAATCTTGCCTCCTCAGATACAAGAACAAAGAAAGAAGGACAGAAGAAGCCTCACTGAAGGAGAAAGAAGAGGACACCAACTGCTTTGGCCCGAGCCCTATGGGGTCCCCCCGACCGCGAGCAGAGCTGGTAAGAAGATCCGAGGCCTAAAGACACCATTGCACCCGATGCCCCACGGCCTTGGGTAGCCCAACCGACAGTTTCCAGGCATTCCCCAAGTACCCAACTTACCTTTCCTGACGGAACCCATGTTAGCATTTTTCTCCTAAAAATGTTCTGTGTTGAACTGACTTTTGTATTGAAACCAAAATAACTTTGCTTTGAACCCAAAACGGTCTTACTTACCCTTTGCATTGTAGGACCCACGGTGTGATATCTAGGCATATCACCCCGAGTAGTTGATGAAACCAAAAAGTAACGCAAAATGTATCCAAAGTAATTTCAATGTATTTTGAACTGTTTTGAAAGCCAATACAAACCTGTAACAATTCCAATTCCATCCAGAATTGCATTTCTGTGTATAGTTTTGCATTTGAAAGTGTATTTTACCTATCTATGCTAAGTTCAGATTGGTTCTAGAAATATAACCTAAGTATACCTTTTTATACCTACCTAATTGGTCTGGATTCTGCCTCCGTTTGTGCCATCAGTTCTTGATTGAGTGAATGCAATTAATGTTTAACACACCCTCCTGTTAAGCCTAACTGCTCGACCACACTACCACAAAGAGAGCTGTTAGAGATTATATAACTTAGCCTCTGCTATATACCTCTCTGGATCCACTGACTCTTTGCGCACTAAACCTTACTTTGGTATAGTATATACAGAGCCAGCTTCCTACACTTCTTATGAGAGTCCTTAGCCCAAGGGTTTTTCAAAAGCTGTCTGGCCTCCTCAGATGTGCCCTCCTGGGACCTGGCTATCCTGCGAGACATGGAATAGGCTGAAGATTTTTTATGTGACTTTGTATTCTGAAGCCACAAAAGTAGCCCCCACTCTCTATCCTCAAGGTTTTAGAGGAAAAAAGTGTGACAAATTTTACACTGTTTTACCTCATGCTGGGGATGGAGGCAGTAGATACAGAGCTTGTGTGGGTCATCTACATGAGCCCTTTTCTTTCAACATGCCTTGCAGGGACGAAAAAGGCCTTTTCCGTCAGACATGGTAGTAGGAATCACAAATTCAAGGTTGTAGAAGCTGTTTAAAGAAGAAAACTGAGCAAAGCTCAGGGAGACTCCCTTCACACATGACGGGAGGTGAAAATCTGAGAGCTCAGCCTCTCTTGGGAGTGTTCTAGAGGGTGATACGACCTGATTGGTCATAAGTAAAGTCTGGTTCCTTTCTTAAAAGGAGATAGATAGGTTATAAAATTTCAAGGCCTAGTGCCCTTTTAGCCAATTCTTATTACATAGCGCTTTGCTATGGTACTGTGGCATCCCACTTCGACGACTGGGAATGACTCAAGCATGTGAATCTATGAAAGATACCCCAATACTGGATAAGGTGTGGTTCCATGGTCAAGAGAAGACCATCGACCATTAGGTGTAAAATTGCAGTGCCTGCCAAATGATGGACGGCCTACAAGTCGCCATGCCGGTGATAACTGAAGAACGCTGCCATATGCCATAGGAAAAATTGTGCTACAAATTTGGCAGCTTCCCGAAAGAGTGCACCACCATTGTAATGATGGACAACCATTCGAAATACCCCATAGTGGAACTAGTCAAAGGCCTTTTCCAAGTTTGTCCCAGTACTGGAAAGAGTCTTTGCACTCTTCTGACTCCCCAAAGAGATTTAGACTGACAATTGCTCGCCAATGGTCAGAATTGCAAGCCTTTCTACGAAACCTAGGCATACAACACCAACAAAAGTCCACAGTGGCTGGAAGCCAACAGTGAAGTTTAACATTTCATGTGTACTCTAAACAAGGCGTTGCAAATATTGATACAAGAAGGGTAGGATACAGAAGTGAGCCTCAGCAAATGCCTTACGGAATACCTGGGACCCCACATTGCTCAACAAAATGTTTGCAGTGGACATTAATGCTAAAGGAGCACTGGCGGGACTTGATTCTGGTCTACCCAGAGTGGACACCACCTCCTATGACGACCCAAAAGGCAGAGAGAATAGAACAAGAACAAGGTAAGCCACTGATGATGCGACACACCCGCCACCTGGATCCCAGAGACCAAGTACTCATATGTGCCTGGATAGAAGTTTCACACGTCCTACGAGCCCGGAGTGTTTACAGTGACAGCAGTTAACGGAACCATGGTGACAACCTGCCAGGGATCAGAGACCGGTACCAGAAACATATCTTGGTTCAAGAGAGATACTCGCGGGAGTGAGGCATAAATATGGTGAGGCCGAGCTAGATCTTGAGCCTCAGGCAATGGACTAGGTGGAGACCCCCAGCCTGAGAAACCTGCCACAAGGACAGATCTTAAAGCGACAAGCGCCCAACAGGCACAGAGGAAAAGACGAACCTAGTAAACACCCCAGAACAAGGCAACACCACCAGAAGCCAATGCTACAATCTTCGCCCAAATCCTCAACCCAACCAAAGACTGAAGAACTTCCTGTGCACCACAGTGACTCGTGGACATAGATACTAAAGTGGACTAAAGCTGGGGGGTGATGCAGCAAGCCATCCGGTCCTCACCTGGGGACTCATGGTCCCAGATGTGATGCATGCAACCCTCTGAGCTAGACGCAAGAGTATAAATGAAAGATGTGGGACCGCTCAGGGTATTCGGCCCACACTGCAGTACGGAGTGTGTTTACTGGTGTGAGCTACCTGACATTGGTGCTAGGCCCAGTCCCGCACACACTGCGGCTAGTTACATACTCCTAATCCGAAGGGGGGGACAAATACGTCTGATGACCATAGTGTATTTGAGTAAACTTGAACCTTGACTTCATGATGGCTAATTTAACGTACTCCAGAATTTTCCACCAATTTTTTGGTCAGTGATATCCCGACCCAGTGACCGTTCCCAAGAATTCTTAACAGAAGTAATATCAATTTGAACAGTGGGGGCAATAGCTGAATCTAATATTTGTATTGCATGTGTGCAGCCACCAAGTGTCAAAATGTACGATAGGACTAGCGACAGAGAGAGCTCATGAGTCTGATCTGGCCAAGTCAACTTAGCTGCTTTATCCAACAATGAGTGTGCCATCAACTGCATCATAATCCTTACAAACAAACAGATTCAAAAGCTGCCCAATGGTTGTTATTCCTGCCTCTGTGCATGCTTTCCAGCTATGATCACGTGTAATTATGCTAAATATCAGTAAACACCATAACAGGATCTCAAAGGCACATATAACCCGCCACTCATTTTCGTGCAAACCTAAGTCGTCAATGTCTGGCCATTCTTAAGGCTTGTGGGTAAGACACTAGCATTTTGCATTGGCCAGAAATACATTAAGCCCCCTCCCCTTTGATCAGCCCAAATTAAATACAAAAAATATACCACTAAGCTGAAAGAAGAGCCTCTTCAAGAATATCAGAATTGGCTGAAAAAAACATGATTATTTCGGCAAGATCAACATCTTAATAATGGCAACTGTGCCCAAAGGAGACAATCTTAATTTCCTCCAGAATGTTAGACGGGATCTTACTGATGTAACCACTCTCCCTACATTACTCGTTGATAATCATGATACATCCACACTCCCAAATATTTAAAGGTGTCAGGGGACTAACTCAACAAGACATTAAGTCCCTCAGCAGGTCAGGCGTCCTCAGTCACATGAATCGGGAATATGCTGGACTTGCTCCAATTGACTTGTAACCTGGAGACTGCACTGTACCTAAAAAGCAAATCAACAATTTCAGGGAGACTAGTCTTTAGGTCTTGTAGGTACAACAATGCATCACCTGCATAGACCAAAATAATATGGGTCTCTCAGCCAAATCTATTCCCCAATCATATGGCCTGGCATACATATAAAGTATACAATCCAGCGGCTCCATCGCCAAAGCGGATAATAATGGTGAAATGGGATATTGCTGCCAAGTGCCCCTTTGTGTATACCACTGCTTGGAGAATGTCCGTACAGTTTTAACTCCAGCAACTGGGTTCACAAATAAAAGTCGCCCCCAAGATAAATGTCCCCTTTCCCAACCATTCATAGGATTTCAAACAGGAATGGCCGTACCAAGGTTTGGAAGGCATTTTCTAGATCTAAGGCAACAACTTCCGGGTCACTGGGCAATTTCTGTGTTTTATCCAGCATATCAAAGAGGCGTCTAAGATTTTTCTACCAGCAATAAATCAGTTTTGATGAATCAACTCATCGATTAGTAGTGCTAGCCTGTTGGCCAATATTATCCCCAAGATCTCATATTCAGTGTAGAGGATCGACAACAGTCTGGGTAATACCACTATCTATCACAGCTGTCTTAGTGCTGTCCTGGAGGACACCCCTTTCTCGGAAATAATTATACAAACATAATAGCCTAGAGGCAAATTTTGCTTTACAAATTACATAGAACTCTATATGTACCTCATCCATGCCTGGTGTGTTGGATTTGGCTATCAGGCATATGGCTGCATGTTTCTTCTGTATTGCTAGTTGTTCTCCCAGTGATTCCCATTGTTGGACGCTCAGAAAAGGCATAGGCACCAGCTATTAATAGTCTACCAGTCCTTGTGAGTCTAGTGTTGGTGGAACTGCATACAAAGTCTCGTTATAGGATAGCACTGTTAATACTCTTCTGTGTGCATAATAGTTTGCCTTGTTAAGACCTTTTCACATGTATTGTCCTTGTATCACCTTTATTACATATCAAGCATGTTTGGGTCTTGCTGTCCAATTGGCATCCTTGTGTTGTCTAGCCACAAATTCCCTACGTGTTCACCTCTCAGTCTATCCACCAAACCAGTCAACTTTTTCCATCGCCTCTCGTTGTATCTAATGAACATCAGAGCCCTGAACCGCTCTGTTCTCCAAGTTTCCATCTATTGCCTCCTTTTCTAATGCCCGTCGGGTTAATGTCACCCTTACCCCCGACACTGTTTTAAAAGTGTTGCACTGAACGGCCACATCATTGACAAACCCCTCATTTTCTTAATAATGATCAATGCAGCCCCACACTTCACTACAAAACACTGTATCCATTAACATTCTCATTGAAAATACCAAGAGGGAATAGTGGGTCTGATGTCACCCACTCGGATGTTGACTATTAGTGGTTTTTGGTCTGAGACTGGTCGTCATAAATATTCAGCATGTTGTATCTCCAAAATCATTCCCAAACACATATCTAGACATGTGTGCACACCATCTACTGGGGAAAAGAAAGAAAGGATAATTTGCTTACCTGTAATCTTAGTTCTTTTCCAGGGGAATCCTCATCAAAGTCACAAGCAAGAATATAAATATATATATATATATATATATATATATATATATATATATATATATATATATATATATATATATATATATATATATATATATATATATATATATATATCCAAAGTCCTGACCCTCCAATGACTAGGAGGGAATACACCGCAGGTCCGGACCAACTTCGAAGCACTCGTTTCAGCAAAAATCAAGACTGGACGGGTTTAAAGATCCATGGTGAGTTTATTAAATCCATAGATGATACAGGCAAGTGTCCGCCCCAAATATATATATATATATATCAATATCTTTGGCGCCGGTTGACGAATCTTCGCGAAATTTTCAAAACTTGTAGTCCGCTCCGGTTAGCTCCTGTCTTGAAAGTTTCGGTGTGATTCGGCAAGCGGGGGCCGAGAAAAAAGGGGGGTCCCAAAACGTGTGCTCCATGTTAATTCCCATAGGAAACTTTAGACACAGCTACAGCTCGAACTGAACGGAATTACACCAAATTTGACAAAAAGGTAGCCCTTGTTTCAGAAAGAGACCTTTTTTTTTTTTAAATGGTGTAAATCCGTTCAGTAGTTCCTGAGAAATTCAAAAAATAGAGTTCGGAAAATCAATTTCCCATAGGAAACTTTAGACACTGTTACAGCTGAAACTGCTGAACGGAATTACACCAAATTTGGCAAAAAGGTAGCCCTTGGTTCAGAAAGAGACTATTTTTTTTAAATGGTGTAAATCCGTTCAGTAGTTGCTGAGAAAATCAAAAAATAAAAGTTTCGATATATAGAGGCACGGTGGATCCGCGCACCCTCCCGACCACAAGCTTTATTCTAATTGGCTGTCAACACTGCAAACCAGGAAGTGTTGGCAGCCATCTTGTGCCTCGGTAACCAGAAAAAGAAGCGCGAAAAACAAGAAAAGGGGGCAGGGTAGAAACACCCTGACCCCCCAGGCCTGCTCAGGGCCCAAAAAAGCATTTTTTTTTTAAAAACCAAAATCGGCCAAATACGCGCTGGGTGCGCGAATCCCGCGCTTCGTTATAATTTAGCCCCCGGGTGGGCCAAGTCCCGGGGGCATGCTAAAATAAAATTGCTGGGGCCCAGGGGGACCCCCGCAGCCCCGGGGACCGCCACCCCCGGGGCTTTTATTAATTATTTGCGGGGGGCACACTGCCCCCCCCCGCAGCCCCGGAGACCGCCACCCCCCGGGGCTTCTTTAAAAAAAATATATATACCTGTGTGGGGGGGCTCGAGCCCCCCCACACGCCCCAGGGACCACCACCTCCCCAGGGCTGTGCAGATGTTGGGAGGGGGGGCCGCGCGGCCCCCCTCCTGGAGCCAGTGATGGCCCTGGGGACCGCCACCCCCCAGGGCCGGCTCCTGCAGTGTCCCGGGGTGCCCACCCCCAGGACACTGCAGTTTGCTATGGCAGGGCGGGAGCCGTGCGGCTCCCGCCCTGTCATAGCAAACTGTGGTTTGGGTTTTGAAAGCGAGAGCAGGGAAACCTGCTCTCGCTTTCAAAAATCAAACCAGATTGCTTTTCCACACGGGGAGCTGCATGTCAGCAGCTCCCCATGTGGAAAAGCAATGCCGGTTCTCGCAGGAGGCGGGGAGCCGGCAGGGACCGTGGGGGCATTGGGGCCCCCCCCACGGTCCCAAACGAAGTAACCAGGCCCCGGGGGATGGGGTCACGTGGCCCCCCTCCCCCATAATTAACATTTTAATTTTTTTTTTAAACTCGCAAAGGCCGGCCCCGGGGGATGGGGTCCCCGGGGCCATAAATGGCCTGAGGAGGGGGGCCACGCAGCCCCCCACCAAAGATAATAAATAAAAAATAAACATTGGCCATGCTCCGGTGGATGGGGTCCCTGGGGCCGAATATGGCCTCAGGAGGGGGGCCACGCGGCCCCCTTCCATTTTAAAAAAAATAGGGGTCAGGCCCTGGGGGATGGGGTCCCCAGGGCCAATAAAATAGGCAAGGAAGGGGGGCCACACAGCTCCCCTTCTTTAAATAAAAAAAAAAAACGCCATCCCGAGGCCCCGCCCCCTCCCAGCAACACTCTGCAAACGCGCCCTGTGGCGCGTTTTAAGTTGGGGAATTAATTCCCCTTCAATACTGGGGGTCCCTGGGGGCTAGTTGGACCCCAGGGACCCTCAGGATTCAAGGGGACTTAATTCCCCAACTTACAACTCGCCAGGGGGCGCGTTTGCAGAGTGGTGGAGAAAGGGGGCATGGCATTTGTCTACCTCTCACCAATCCCACTGCGTGGGGCTTACTGGAGGTAAAAGGTAGGCTAGTTGGCCCCTAAAGGACCCCCAGCAGTGAAGGGGACTTCAATCACCATCCAAGAGCGTGCCAGGGACCGCGTTTGTAGAGTGGTGGGCGTGGCCTGGTACGAGTACTTACCAATGCTGCTGTGTGGGACTGACTGGAGGTAATAGTTTGGGAAGTTGGCCCCCCAAGGATGTCCTCGGGGGCCAACTACCCCTCTTGTTACCTCCAGTAAGTCCCACACAGTGGGATTGCTAAAACGTCTTCGGAGGCCATGGCCCCCTTTCTCTACCACTCTGCAAACGTGCCTCGTGGCAGACTACAGGATGGGGGATGAAGTCCAATTTAGTCCTGAGGGAGTTTGGGGGCCAAGAATCCCTCCTGGTACCTCCTGTAAGTCCTACGTAGCGGAATTCCTGAGCGTTGGTTGGACGCCCAGCACCCTTTCTCCACCACTCTGCAAACGCGACTACTAGTTAAAGTAGCAGATTTCTGCACCTCTGACTAAGAGGTAGTTTTAATCCCCCTGCCCTATTATGTACTAGGGCCTTACAGAGGAGGTCATGCTAATCACAGGGGTACCCCAACGCATAGTGTTCCCTAGTGTATGTAGGTGTTTTCACTGTATTCTAAGTGTCTTTTAGCATAGCACTGGCTCTAGGCCTAGTTACTCAGCGTCAGTTACCACCAGTACCAGTCTGAAAAAGTTGTGGGCACAGGATGATTTTGCAACAAGGCCTCTTTCTGCTCCTCTGTTGGTTCTTTCTGCACATGTCTTGCTTCTTCCTGCTCTTTTCTTAGTCTTTGTG
Source organism: Calotriton arnoldi (assembly GCA_963921515.1). Lineage (NCBI taxonomy): Eukaryota > Metazoa > Chordata > Amphibia > Caudata > Salamandridae > Calotriton > Calotriton arnoldi. Next base: position 449,044 of record CAWUFW010001837.1, read on the forward strand.
GACTTCTGTTGCTTCTTTCTGCATTTCTTTTGCTTCTTTCTGTGCGTTTTTTCTTCTTTCTTCACATGTCCTACCTCTGTAGGCATAGTTAGAAACTAGCATTTAAAAAAACCTTTGAAATTCACTGACAAAACCATAGGTTTTATGGAAAGTTATACTTAGTTGGACATTTCACTCGTACAAAACCATAGAAATTCCCCCGTTATAGTTAGTTCAGCGAACTATAACTCGCGCCCCCGCAATGCACTGCTGATGACGTCACATATTACATCACTCATGACATGATCAGTGACATCACTGATGACATCTCAAATGACATCACTGATTACATCACTGACGACATATATGTGATAATTTGATGCATCTTCTTACACCCTGATATAACCTTTGATACACCCACTCTAAATTACAGACTGCCATGCTCAAAACCATAGACACTCCAACACCAATAACTACATACCCACTCACTGATTCTTAGATTTACACACACATCCACTCACTCATCCGTACAGTCACTCATACTTATGGTCACTCAGTACAAGACTATCATATGCACTCATACACCTATATAGACACACACACACCACCACTCATCCATAGAGGTACTCACACACCTAGTCAGTCATGCAAATAATTAATCACACTGTCATTTACTCACCTATACAGTTATACACACACCAGCTCAATTACTCATACAAATACTAGCACATTCTTACGCTCTTATACAGTCACTGATACAAGCACACTCATCCATACAGCCACTCCCACAATCACACACTCACTTATAGCCATTTATATACTCCAACACACATATATACTGCCTTTCACATATGTAGTTACTCACACATGTACCACTGAGATATACATTCACTCACTAACACACCGATACACACACTCACCCACCCATACAGTCCATCACAGATGCACTCTTGAAACCATGCACCCAGTGAATCACCCACTCACACATCTATGCACAGAGTCACACACACCCCACCCACACAAAAACACTCAGGCACCCATACAGATACTCAGACCATCAATCAATAACCCATATAGACACTCATGTAGCTATTCGCAAACCCATGCAGCCGCTTACACACCAACAGACAGACGGATACAGACATTCACACAGTTTAGTCACTAACCCATGCATTCAGTAAGATATGTTTAATCACTCACTTAGAGTCAGTCACGCACCTACTAAATCATCCATTCAGACACTTATACACCCACTCATTCTTCAATACGCCTTTCCCTATATATATTAAACATATTTAAACTTTACAGAAACACAGTCACTGGATGATGTCATCAGTGATGTCACTTGAGATGTCATCAGTGGTGTCATGAGTGATGTCACTGACCATGTCATGAGTGATGTAATATGTGACGTCATCAGCAGTGCATTGCGGGGGCGCGAGTTATAGTTAGCTGAACTAACTATAACGGGGGAATTTCTTTGGTTTTGTACGAGTGAAATGTCCAACTAACTATAACTTTCCCTAAATCCTATGGTTTTTTCAGTGAATATATATATATATATACATATATATATATATATATATATATATATATATATATATATATACACATATATATATATATATATATATATATATCACTTCTTTCCGCGTCAGGTATACAGGAATCCTCCCAACGACCACGGACACGGACCAAAGTAAGTGCAAATAATTTTATTTCACCTCTGATGCCGCCATGATACATACATACATTCACACATCTGCATCCTATAGAGAGAGTAAAAATGCCCAGATTACATTTAATTTTAATTTTTTTAAGTTACACAAATAATCAAGTCATGTGATTAATAAAAACTGACGACAGGAAGTCTTCCACAAACCTGTATTCAAAAGGAAAGGGAATATGAGACATTGTCAACCAATAGGCTGCCATTAAGAGAATAACACATAAAACTGGCACTGTGCCTTTAAGAACCTCGCAGCACCCCATGTATCCCATCATGCCCCATAGGGGACAGTTAGGTCTGTTAATTTTTATGGAAAACTGAGGAATCCTGGGTACAGAACGGTTGAGAGCTGCAACGGCTTCCGTCCAGAGAGGTGGATGGATTGCTTATGACTTTCATGAGGATTCCCCTGGAAGAGAACTAAGATTACAGGTAATCAATTTATCCTGCTCTTCCAAGGCATCCTAATCATTAGTCATAGGCACTGAATAGAATAGCAAGCCCATTCCACAAAGATCAGACTTGGAAACAAGAGCAGCTCTAACACATACCCAAAAAGATTCCTCAGAAACCTGTCCTACTTGAGTATCTGCTTTAACATCTTAATCCAGACAATAATGCCTAGTAAAGGTATGAGCAGATTTCCATCTAGCGGCTTTACAAATTTCAGAAATGGGTACATTCCTTAATAGAGCTGCAGTAGCAGCTTTGCCCCTTGTAGAGTGTGCCCTTGCTCTATCAGGTAAGGATTTTTTAGCTAGCTGGCAAGAAAGGAGTTTACAAGAAACTATCGATCTAGAAATAGTTTATTTGGAGAATGGCAAATCTGTTCTCACAGGACCATAGATAACACAAGGTTGATCCGATTTCCCGATATATTTGGTTTTGTCCAACTAGAATTTGAGAACTCTTAATATCCAGAGAATGTAACGACCTTTCAGCTGGATTGGTGGAGTTTGGAAAGAAAGTAGGTAGAGATATTCTGGTTAATGTGAAACTCAGACTACCTTTGGGAGAAAACTGGGATGAGTTTTCATCACCACTCTATTGGAGTGAAACACTAAGATACTTCAGAACATAGTGCTTGAATTTCACTTAACCTACAGGCTGAAGTGATGGCAACATGAAAAGCCACTTTCCATGTGAGATGTTGCAAAGAGACTTTGGGGCAGATGTACAACAGTTTTTTGCGGTCACAAACAGGAATTCGGCCCGCTTGCGACCGCAAAATTGGTCAGCCCCATGTACAAACCATATTTTGCGAGTCGCTAACCTATTAGCGACTCGCAAAATATGATTTGTGACTCGCTATTAGGAAGGGGCGTGCCAAGGGCGTCCCTTCCTAATAGAGAGTCTGACTGCAATGTAGGATTGTTTTGCGACCGCATTTGCGTTGGCAAAACACTCGCAGTTTACCACCCTTTTCAAAAGGGTGGTAAGCCACTCGCAAACGGGAAGGCGTCCCCAGAGGACCCCTTCCCCTTTGTGAATGGGTGCGAAAATATTTTTTAAGAGCAGGCAGTGGTCCCAGGGACCACTGCCTGCCCTTATAAAATGAAACTGAAAAGTTTTATTTTTATTTTTTAAATGCATCCAGTTTTCCTTCAAGGAAAACGGGCTGCATTTAAAAAAACTGCTTTATTAAAAAAGCAGTCACAGAAATGGTGGTCTGCTGACCCCAGCAGGCCACCATCCCTGTGAGTGCTAGCCATTCCCAATGGAGTTGCAAATTGCGACTGCCTCTTGAATATTAATGAGGCATGCAATTTGCGACCCCATTGGGAATCGCAAACAGTCTCTGAGACACTATTGTACATTCACTTTTGCGAGTTGCAAATTGCGAGTCACAATTTGACACAATTTGCGACTCGCAAATGTGAATGTTTGTACATCTGGCCCTTTATGTATTAGTTCAAATGGAGGGCCTATCAATTTGGAAAGGACAATATTAAGTTCCCATGGAGGAGAGGGTGTCCTAACTGGAGGAAACACCTTTCAAAATCCTTCTAAAAAATCTTTCACCACTCAAATTCTAAAGACAGATGTTTGTGAAGGAGATTTTTTGTAGGCCGTAGTGGCTGCAAGGTGTACCTTAATTGAGGAAAATTGCAGCCTTGATTTAGCCAAATGTAGAAGATACGGGATGACAACATCTGGGCACAAAATTGGATTGGGATTTTTTTTTTTTTTTACACCATAAATAAAACCTTTTCCATTTGAAAGCATATGATCTGGTGGAAGGTCTCTTAGCCTCTCTGAGTAAGTCCATATATTCTTTAGAAAGGCTTAAATGTTGGCATTGGAGGAACTCCGGAGCCATGCTGTCAAGTTCAGGGATGGGAGGTTGGGATGTAGTATCTGTCCTCCGAACTTGAACAGGAGATCTTGTCTGTGCGGCAACCTCTTGTGAGGCGTCTGAAAGATGTAGATGGTCCGTGAACCACTACTGGCGAGGCAATTCTGGTGCTATTAGTATCATTTTGGTCTTGGACTGATATAGCTTGAGAATGACTGTTGGAATTAGAGGAGTTGGCGAAAATATGTAGAGAAATTTCCCTGACCAACTTTTCAAAAGGGCATTCCACTTCTGAATCTGGACACGTAGTCATAGCATTTTCTTTTTGCGGCTGCGAACAGGTCTATTTGAGGATATCCCCATTTGTGAAAATTGTCTTGCAACACCTTGTCGTTTAGAATCCAGCCGTGATTTTCTTGAAAGTGTCGACAGAGAATCTGCTTGTAGGTTTTGAGCGCCTGGCAGATGAATGGCTGTTATCGTCAAGTTTCTGGCCAGTAGACAATTTCAAATGGTCTGAGCCTCAAGAGAGAGTGCGAAAGTGGGTTCCTCCCGGTTTGTTCAGGTAATGCATTGTCCGTCTCAAAGATTTAATTGGTTGTGATCGCCGGAAAGAAAGATCTATCGCACATATCCAATCTGCTTGATGCAGTTGTGGATAGATCTGGTGAAGGGCCAGCATTCTGAACCTTTCACATTGTATGTATTTGTTTAGCACTCTCAGGTCTAAGATGGGACTGAACTCTTGTTTCGGTCCTTTCTTTTTTACTATAAAGTAACTGGAAGAGATTCCCAATTCCCTTTGGTGCCATGGAACCTCCTCGAAGGTTAACTTTTGCAGTAGAGTGTTGACTTCCGACCGCAAGAGGTCTAGCTGGTACCGTGATGTTTTCGCCATAGGAACAGTAGGAGGAGGGGACCTGAAGCAAAGACACAAGCCAATCTCTAAATATTCAAGACCCATCTGTCTTTTGTGATTGACAGTACTTCCTCCCCACCGGAGCGGGTAACAGAGAAGGGTTAAATGATGATTCATTGTTTTGCAGGAGGCTTTCCTGTGGCTGCTGGTGTTGTTGTGAACCTCTTCCTCTAGATGGTCTGCGAGGATGGAAGTGTGACCTTGTCTGCTACTGATGTTGCCAATGAGAGGTTTGAGCCCCTCTGCGAGAAATATCGTCTGCCATAAGGTCTGTACCTTCTGTGGAATTCCTTCTTCTTTTCCAGACACAGCTTTGAGAGTGTCCAATTTGGTGTTCATTCCGGACATCTCCTCATCCGCATGGGTATCAAAAAGAGTATTAGCCCAGAATGGCAGGTTCATGATTCAGTGTTGTGCCTCTAGCTTCAATCTAGTAAGACACAGCCAAGATGATCTTCTTGCATAGATGCAGTGTGTATAACCATGCGCCACTAGGTCAGACGCATCTGCACTTATAATTTGATTCGACACTAGGCCAACTTCATTCAGCACTTCTTGAAAATCCTGCCTATCCTCCTTAGACTGTTTCTTCGTGAACCTGGCGAGCGAATTCCATAGGGATCCGTCATATCTCCAAAGCAAAGCAGAGGAACTCACATCCCTCATATAAGATGCCAATGTTTCACACACCACCTTACCAAGGGCATCAATCTGCTTACTCTCTTTGTCAGGTGGAACCAAAGAAGAGGAAGAAGCTGCAGAGTCTCATTTTCGTGCGGCTGCCACTATTACGGAATCATAAGGAGGATACACTCTTAGGAACAAAGGGTCCCGATCGGAAGCCTTGTATTTTTTAAGGATCCGAGATGGGACGGATCTTAAAGATACTGGAGTTAAAAATAGTTGCATCGCAGGCTCTAAGAGCCCAGGTCTAGTGAGAAAAGTTGTCTTGAGGCTGATCTACTATGCAATGTTTCAAAGATCACAGATTAAGTAGTTGTAGTGGTCGGAATGTTCAAATTCAATTTTGTTGCACCTCTAATCAGGACATCATTGAAAGTCAAGAGATTGTCCAATGGTGATACTCTTGCTGGAGGTGTATCTGATAATGTAGAAGAATAATCTTGCACTGAGGAGTGAGAAGTTCTAGACCAAGAAGGTGATTCCCTTCTATGCCTGGATGATGCAGCATGAGAGCTTCTGGATCTTAATCTGGGTCTAGATGTTCTAAATCTAGACCGATGACACATAGGACTACTTGACCTACGAGGTGATGGTTGCGGACTCCTATGTGGTGTGACTTTTGGAGGAATGGTAGGAGGTACTGATGGCGTGCCAGATGAAAACCTTGGAGAAGATGTCTGTTTTGGAGATGGCGTATCCGGTGTGACTCTTGAAGGAGAGTATGTTTGTGAATACTCGGAGTCAGAAGTAAGAGGCACAGGTCTTTTATGCAGACTTTCCAAACCCTTTGGTGAGAGATTTACAGGTGACTGTGACTTGCACCTAGCAGGTGAGAGAGGTCTAGATTCCGCCAAGTCCACTGAGACACATTGGACCTCTGGGGACTTGGACTGCGGCCTTTCCACAGCATGGGAAATTGCCTGTCCGCTGCTTGCCATCAATGGATGTTTCTCTTTCGATGTTGTGCGGACTTTCTCCGCAGGCCTCTACGCTGACGGATGTCTTATAGATGGTGACGTTTGCCTTGACGTCGTGCCATGAGATTTCGACAGCGATGACTGCCGAATGGCTGTCAACGCAGACCTTGACGGTGATGGTTGTCTCAGCAGCAAAGAGTGTCTTGACGTCGACTGGTGTCTCCTTGGCGATGTGACTCACGACGTTGAGCGTCGCATGTGTTCAGACGTCGAGCGATGAGCCAACCCCACCTTCCACGGCGAACATACCAGTATTTTTCTCAACACCATACCTCTCGATGTCAACCAAGACCGCGTTTTTGATGTTTCTCACACAATCTACCTCTGTGGGGATGTTTGGGACGGGAGGAGGGCTCTTTGGAGGAAAACTGTTGCTCCCCACGGCCTCTTGCTGATCCAGCTGATCCTCTCTCTTGAAGTCCATGAAGCCTGATCTCCTCCCTATCCTAAAGGGTATGCCTGGATAACCTCTGGCAGTGAAGACAGGTATCAGGACAGTATAACTCTGGCAGGCAGACAATACAGACTAAGTGGGGATCAGTCCAAGCCTTCTTCTTCCCCCAGGGAGGACCCTTTACGAAGAGTTAAGGCATATTTTGACAGAAAATAAAAACTTCCCCTTAAGAAAAAAGGTTGCCAGTACTGTGGATACTGGCTAGTATCAAGAGATGTTATTTTTAAAATGTTTTAGAAAGATTTTTCTGACAATTCTTGCAAAAAAGAACAGCTTAGTGCTCCAGGATCCTAACGGTAGAGGCCAGAAAAATGAACTGGTCTAACTGTCAACTATGGGCCATGATGGGATACAGGGGGTGCTGTGAATTTCTTAAAGGCACAGTGCCAGTTTTATGTGTTATTCTTGTAATGGCAGCCTATTGGTTAACAATGGCTCATATTGCCTTTCATTTTCTTTGAAATAAAGATTTGTGGAAGACTTCCTATAGTCAGTTTTTCTTTAATCACATGGCTTGATTGTGTAACTTTAAAAATAAATGTAATCTGGCCATTTGTACCCCTCTATAGGCAGCAGAATATATATACATACATATACATACACACATATATATATATATACACACATATATATATATACATACATATATATCCAACTAACAGTTGCCTGCAGTAAGAGGGCCCACACAGGTGAGTAAATCTTGCACATCTTTATTGGAGGAAAGCAAAGTATAACAGCATGATGCCTCGCTGAAATGCAAGTCTAGCCCGACGCGTTTCGTGCCTGGGGCATTTCCTCATGGGCTTTGGGCTATCTTGAATAAAAGCTACGGCAATTTCCCGGCAAAACATTTTAAACATATTCATGTCCCGCCCTTGTGGGCGTGGCCTCCCACGTGGCCTGTTGGTCTTCGTAGTGCCTTCGTTTAACTACAGTGAGTCGCCGTGCTTTTAAACAGTAAAACAAATAATGTCCCTGGTGGGTAGCGGTGAGCAAAGCTGCCGCTAAACTTGCCGCTTACATCCTCCAAACGCAATCGCCTGTTCCCAATGCTGTAACATCGGTTGGCGTCACAGCAGGACTGCACAAAAGTGCAGTGGGGCTCCTCTAGCGACTCAGGCTGACAGCGCTTGGTTCTACATCCCTGAAGCAAGAAATGCCTTGCCCAGGATACTGGCGCACTTTGGTGACTGGGCACCGTGGATGCCGATGCAGAAGCGGTGAGGTTTGTTACAGCATATCTGATTTACTTGCATCGATCTCCTCCGACCTCGTTATGTGCCTATCACATAGTTGTATCACGTGCTACCTTGAGACTGATATTGAGACATTTTTAACCATCAAAAAAGTGTGAGACGGAATGATGATTAACGTTATGGTATTTATAAGGAGCATTGGCTATTTGATTTTTCGCACAGGACATGTACCCACGGACTTTGGAAATTCGCAAAGCTGTCCAAAGGGATTGTGGGCCCTGTAGTCCTGTTGGGAGGAATTACGTTCACCCGGTGGCTGACATTAGCATAAGCTATAAACACACTTGGTGCAGTCAGAGCCCCGTGGAGAGCTCGTTTACCACATGACTTGACTGTGCGTTGGACTCAATTTGCACTTGCATTGTATGTTAGTCAGTCTCCGATTCATATGCCATAAACTTTTTCCGTTTATAATTGAGGATACGATGTCTTGAATGTAATTATGCAATTCACATTGGCAACACGATCTTTCATTTGTTAGCATATTTTAATCATTCATTTGATTTATTGCTATAAGGGCATCATGTTTTATAGAAAATTGGCGTCACATCATCAATACCCCAACTTGGAATTTAAACATGTTTCCATTCAGGGCAGGAGAGATACCTTCATATCTTTCCAAGGAATTCAGTATAAGACGGTTTATATTTATATCCATTGGTAAATCAATACGAATTATGCATTATGCTGTTATTTTCATTCACAGTTTCATTGCATTTGTGCACTATATTTATATTATGCAATCAGTATGCTTTACCAGTGATATTTTCACGTCATATGTATACTAGTCAAATAGTTGCAACCAACATTAGGCTTTAAAGCTACAGTCTGTCTTCTATGCCTATCCAGGTTTGAAATGGGGAAGGGTTATTTAACCAGGAAGTTTGATGTGCCAATCAGATTGATAAAGGCTGCTGCGCAGCCGAAACGCGCATCTCATCCTATGCGGGGTCGAGGGAGACCAGAAAGAAAATAAATGAGCCTTATCCCTACAAACCTCGAGTGCGTGCCTCATCTTCGTTGGAGCAGGATGGGTTTACACACAAATATATATATATATATATATATATATATATATATATATATATATATATATATTATCTACTGGCGGTCGCCAGTAGATAGTTATAGTTAGGACCTATTTTCCATAGGAAATCCGCAACGTTCTATTTGAAATAACTTTGGCGCCGGTTGACGAATCTTCGCGAAATTTTCAAAACTCGTGGGGCGCTCCGGTCCGATCCTATCCTGAAAGTCTCGGGGTGATTCGTAAAGTGGAGGCCGAGAAAAAAGGGGGGTCCCAAAACGTGTTTTCCCCATGCAATTTTCCATAGGAACCTTTCATCGCAGCTACAGCCCGAACTGCTGAACAGAATTACACCAAATTTGGCAAAAAGGTAGCCCTTGGTTCAGAGTCGTGCCTTTTGCTTAAATGGTGTAAATCCGTTGAGTAGTTCCTGAGAAAATCAAAAATAAAATCTATATCTATGGCCACGTAGGGTCCGCGTACCCTCCCGATCACGAGCTGTATGGTAATAGGCTGTCAACACTCCAAACCAGGAAGTGTTGGCAGCCATCTTGTTCCTGGGGCTGGGTGTGCGGATCCAGCCGATAACACTAACGGGGCGCGTTTGCACAGTGGTGAAGGGAGGGGGCGGGGCTTCAGGTGACATGTGTGCAAACAGGCCCCGTGGCGCGTTTTAAGATGGGGAATTAAATCCCCTTCAATCCTGAGGGTCTCTGGGGCCAACCAGCCCACCAGGTACGTCCAGAAAGCGCCACAGAGCTGCGCTTGCAGAGAGGTGTAAAAAGGGGCGTGGCCTCTGAACACCTCTTTGCAACGCAGCTCCCTGGCGCATACTGGAGGTACAGGGTGGGCTAGTTGGACCCCAGGGACCCTCATGATTCAAGGGGACTTAATCCCTCAACTTAAAACGCGCCACGGGGCGCGCTTGCACAGTGGTGAAGGGAGGAGGCGGGGCTTGAGGTGACATGTGTGCAAACAGGCCCGTGGCGTGTTTTAAGTTGGGGGATTAAGTCCCCTTCAATCCTGAGGGTCCCTGGAGTCCAACTAGCCCACCAGGTACCTTCAGTAAGCACAACAGAGTTGCGTTGCAGAGAGGTGAAAAAAGGTACGTGGCCTCGGAACGCCTCTCTGCAACTCAGCTTTGTGGTCCTAACTGTAGGTACCTAGGGGGCTAGTTGGGCCCCAGGGACACTCAGGATTCAAGGGGACTTAATCCCGCAACTTAAAACGTGCCACGGGGCGCGTTTGCACACATGTCACCTCAGGGACCCCCTCCCTTCACCACTATGCAAACGCACCCTGTAGCGCGTTTTAAGAGGTAGTTTTAATCCCCCTGCCCTATTATGTACTAGGGACTTACAGAGGAGGTCATGCTAATCACAGGGGTACCCCAATGCATAGTGCTCCCTAGTGTATGTAGGTGTTTTAACTGTATTCTAAGTGTGTTTTAGCATAGCACTGGCTCTGGTTAGTCAGAGTCAGTTACCACTAGTACACGTTGGAAAAAGTTGTGGGCACAGGATGATTTTGAAAGAAGGCCTCTTTCTGCTCCTCTGTTGGTTCTTTCTGCACATCTTTTGCTTCTTCCTGCACTTTTCTTCGTCTTTGTGGACTTCTGTTGCTTCTTTCTGCATTTCTTTTGCTTCTTTCTGTGCGTTTTTTCTTCTTTCTTCACATGTCCTACCTCTGTAGGCATAGTTACAAACTAGCATTTAAAAAACCTTTGAAATTCGCTTAAAAAACCATAGGTTTCAGGCACGTTGTAGTTAGAAATTAGCATTTAAAAAACCTTTGAAATTCACTGAAAAAGTGATGTAATATGTGACGTCATCAGCAGTGCATTGCGGGGGCGCGAGTTATAGTTAGCTGAACTAACTATAACGGGGAATTTCACGGGTTTTGTACGAGTGAAATGTCCAACTAACTATAACTGTCCCTAAAACCTATGGTTTTTTCAGTGAATTTCAAAGGTTTTTTAAATGCTAATTTCTAACTAGAACGTGTCTGAAACCTATGGTTTTTTCAGTGAATATATATATATATATATATATATATATATATATATATATATATATATATATATATATATATATATATATAACAGGAAACGCTCTTTTCCACGCTAGATCAATCAGCAAAGACGAAGCGAACCCAGATGCAGTGCAACGTAGTTTATTCAAACCCCTGCACCACCGCCATTATATATGGATATAACAACTCGCGGGTGCCTCTGTCGTGATTGTGGCTTCACGAAACCTATTGTTCATCAATTTCCACATAGGAAGTTACGGAGCACTCATCGGTTTGGAAACTTCAATCTTTATTGCGGCAGATGAGTTTCGGCGATGACGTCTTTCTCAATGCCATATTGCATAGCTTTTCCTTGCCCACTTTAAATTGGTCATATCTTCCATCTATTGGAATGAAAAAGAGTGATGAGGAAAGACGGACTAAAATACTGTTCCCCTCTATGTCTGCCATCTTTGCATAGGAGTTTCAACAATATTCTCTTAGTGAGTGCGTCTATATGCTCGAATAAATGTCATTTTCATTAACACTTAGGGGCCGATAATCCAGCGAGAATACTAAACACCACACACTATTAATACCATATATCCTGACGCCAATGCCCTATGTCCCAGATGCTCCGACCAAGATGCCGACTTGTTACATATGCTGTGGACCTGCAACAAACTACGAGGGTACTGGGAGGAGATAGCACAACTGTTGACAGAGATACTGGGCGACATGGGGCTCCAAACGCTAGAAGTTTGTATCCTTGGGCTGTATAAACGACGGAAGGGTCGCGAGGTTCACGCTAAATTTATTAATTTAGCCCTTTTGTTGGCCAAACGGGGCATAACTAGGAGATGGAAAACTCCAACAGCCCCCACTTTCCCGGCCTGGAAGGACGAAGTGGTTAAATGGGGACTAGCGGAAAGCGTGGCCATTCGCTCTGAGGAAAGTAGGGGACTACGGAAAATTCCCATAGCCATGAGCTGGGACACTATATTGGAATCTTTTAAAGCAACTGACACCCTTACTCCTGGAAATGTATAGGCCCGATTGCATCTAGTATTGAATAAGTTTGGAATGTACGCATAGTGGAGTTTCCTGTATTACTCTGTCTGGTGTCTCCCAATAGGACTGGTCGTACAGCAGAAATTCTATCAATAGGACATGTTCCAATGTACACTGTTACCAGGATGTCTTGTCGTTCTTCTTTCCTTATCTCTTTTGCTAATCATGGCACCGTCAGCGGGAAGGGTGGGGGGATTCTTTTAAAGTTTATTTGTTGTATTAAAAACTTTTTCTACAGTCTACTTCTGGCACTACTCAAGCGGGACTGACACTACAGGTTAAGGTAGGAGGGCACGGACGATAGTTTTACTGGATGACATGGACTGCACAGTCTCTTGAGTTAACATTCTGATGAAAACTGTCACATTGTTTCGCTTATACGATTACTTATCTTGTCCTGCTGTATAATTGTACTATTGGCTACTATGTGGAAAATGAATAACATGTGGAAAATGAATAACATTTGTTTAAATAAACACTTTGGAGACCTTCCTAACGAGATCGTAATCGGCCCCGGTCGGGTTCCGGAACAAGCAAATCCGATTCGGAGCCTATGTTTCGGACCGAATCTTCCCCCGTTCCGAACGACCAAGTACAATGCGATGATCTCGTCCGCGTCGACCAAATCGTGTACGAACTCGATCCCATCAGTCCGACTCGTTCGCAGCCGAATCATGCCGTGCAATGGAGCCGGCTTCTGAACGAGTGAGTACGATGCACGATTCGGACAGCCGTATCGACTCGGTCTCAGCGAGACGAAACAGCAGTAGGAATCGAATTTCCGGGGGCTGTAGTCGGCCCCTCTTCACCCGGAGCCCTCAGAATCGGTCCTGTGGGGATACCCATGGTTTCCCCCTTTCCTTGCATGCACAGTGTGGCGGGCACCGTGGGGTGCCCGCCACAGGGTGTACGCTTTTCCCCAGCCACCCCTTTTTGTTATTGGAGCCAGTGTGAGCGTTCAGTATACAGGCTCCCATAGAGTTCAATGGGAGTCCGATCAAACCGAGTCAGTCACCATACGGGTGCATTGGAATCGGTCGCTGGGACTCGCGGAGCGCAATTTGCTAGGAAAGCCCTCTAGATCCAAGTTGTACTGAGGGCTTTCCTAGCGAGATCCTAATCGGCCCACAAGTAGGAAGGCCTCTGGATTGTCTCCTCCAATTCCTGGGATGTTCCCTTCAATGTGACCCCTTGCTCGGTTCCAATCTTGCAACGCCAAATACCTTCCAGCCAATCCCATGCTTTTTTTAGGGAAACAAAGAATTGGGTCTTTCCCTGGGCCACCAGTCCCAGAGGTGCTGGATACAGTAGGGCAAAGCAAAAATTGTGTTTACATAAAATAAATGTAACTCTGTAAAAACCCGTTGCTGCCACTATAAAAATGCTGTGCAGTGGCGGTTCCTCTACAGGGGGACTTCAGGGCGCAGCCCTGCCACATGTGAGACATCTGATAATGCTGTGAGCCTTTGCCCGCACTGCTAATTATTTAACTTAGAAGTGTTCATAAAACACAGCAGTAGTAATGAGGGGTATTTAAACAGAATATCGAAAGAAAATTATCCCCATGCCAAAATATCGAGTCTAAAATATTGTGATCTGGAACTATCGTCTGCAAGAATATCGGTCAAGAATATCGATTTTTAAAATATAGAAGTCATTCATATTGTTTGAGAAAATAGTTTAAAATATTGTTTTTTAATTAGTGTTATGTTTTTTAGTATATATTTAAAATGTATGTGATTAATTTAATCACATTTTGTTTTTTTAGTTCCGTAGCGGGTTGTAGGTTTACAGGAGAATAGGATGGGAAGTAATTTAATTATGATAAATTAATGACTATTTTTAATTTAATATTTTTTTCAAATGTATGGATTGTGCTTTGAATTTCTTTTTGGTAAATTTTATGTGGGTTGTGGGGTTTATAGGGGTAAAGGGTGGGAAGTAATTTATTTTTAATTAATTAATAATTAGATGTTAATATTAATTGATAATTATATTAATCATATAATTTGTTTAGATGCGGGTTGTGGGGTTAAGCGGTAAAGAGTGGGCAGTAATATATTGTTAATTAATTAATAATTAGTTATCAAGTAATATTAATTAATTGATAATTACATTAAAATTGATAGTTTAATAACGTTTTTGTAAGTAGATATATGTAAATATATATAAATTATTATGTATGTGTGTTTATCTTTTTTAAATTAAGTTTATTTGCTATATTTGTTGATATTTTTTTTTTTTAAGTTACCATTTAATATTTATTATATTATATATATTTAAAAATCAATATTCAATACAACTATATTAATGACATCGATCATTTATTTCTGTACTAGTATAGGATGATGATATTTTTTGGGTCAAATTTCTGTTTATTGGCAATTTGATATAAAACAATTCAAAACAATCTTGGCTAGTAGCCATCTCAGCATTCCAAATGTTACACATTGCTAATTCTGTCACAGTATCTCACCATGCTGGGATGATCGACTTATGAGGCTCATCACTAGCCCTCGATTCAATGGCATTTGCAAGAAAAACAAATAACTAAGCACCCCAACTCCCAACCCCTCCCCCTTCTCCCCCCTCCCCTGTGGTGGAGAAGCAGTGCCCATCCCTCCCTTGCTACTACTCAACTCCGACTGGTGGGGGGCAGTGTTTCCGTGTAGTTTCAGATTGGTGTCGTTCTTTCAGTCGCTAAATGTCATCTGTGTTAGCCCTATCGCCGGCTTTAGAATTGAAACAGGTGTAGCCCTCGCAGTGTGGGTGGACACACTGCCAGCGGGAGCCCCTTTGTAAGGTATGACACAAGAGGACCCCACATATTCAAAATTCTTATACTCATCTCTAAAAATTTCAGACATACGCTCCATCGTGAGTATTTTCCATAAACGGGAGTGCTATTGCGCCAGTATTGGTGCGTCTTTTTTCTTCCAATTTGCCGCTATCGCCTTCTTAGCTGCTCCCAAACAGGCCCACATAATTGCTTTGGCCGCCTTAGTTTGGTGTTCTAGTGTGGTATCCCTGAGGCCTAGGAGAATCGCGTCTATGGAGCTCGGTATAGGGTACCCTAACATGTCTTTCATTTGGGCCAGAATTTCTTCCCAGAATGGCTTAATCGTCGGGCAGTCCCACCAAATATGGCTAAAGTCTCAGAGGATACCGCATCCTCTCCAACAGAGATCCGAGGTGAGGGGAAAGATCTTCCGGAGTTTGGCAGGTACTAAGTACCAGTCGAATAAGATTTTGTAATGTGCCTCCCTCAAGTCAAGTGAGTGGTTAAATTTAGTGATGTCGGACCACAGGCGTTTCCATTCCCCTTCTGTTGTCTGCCTCCCTAAGGTCTGTTCCCATGTAGATTTGCAGCTAGGCTGTGGTGCGATCGTTGTGGAGACCAGTAGCTTGTACAAACAAGCATTGTCATAGCTAATAGGTCTCGCTTTTGGGACCTTATAAGTATTTAGTTATGCAGCAAAATATCCTTGTTGCAACAACACCAACTGTTGCATGGCTAAACACTTATAAGGTCCCAAAGGCGAGACCTATTGCCTATGCCAATGCTTGTTTTTAGTTTACTTTACCCCTATGCTTAATAAGCATTTCCTTCTGTAGCTCCTGGTTATGTATTTGTAGTGACCGCGCTGAGTATTTGGGTTTGGAATACCTTTCTAGCAAAGTCTGCTGCTTCGCTTTAAAATTCTAAAATAAATATATTTAACTTGACCCCACGCCCTTTCTTCTCGGCACCCTTATGAAGCAATCAACGCATTGCTAACCCTGCTTTGTGTGTCATGTGTTTTGTTTCTTGCTGCTCTGAGTGAACTACAGCGGAGGCGCCGTTTGCTTTTCTTTTCCCTTGATGGTTAATTCAATAAACCACATTTGCAGCTTCTCTTAAATATGTATTTGCATGTAGGGTGGCAACTGCTGGGAGTTTAAATTGAAGAGAAACCTGTCTGTCATTGATCAAGCAGAAATGAATGAACCTTCGAAGATGTTTTTCTTTGTAGTTCTTAAAATGCCCCATGGGTGATAAGGCCGTACAAGTCAATGGGTCGCAATAAAAATGCATCTGTTTCACCACTCTTCTGAAACATCTATTGCTAAGGTTCTGAAAGGCGGGCAGGGATGTTAGGCATCGTGGTCGTGCGGGGTTGTGTGGGGTGGGAGGGCGATCTGTAACCCGACCCTTGTCCAAACTGCGATTGCAAACACAGAAAGCAAGGGGGCTGGCTGCGTCCTTGATAATTCCAGTGAGGTGCGGGGGAGGGAACTGGGCGACTACCTCCAGATGCGAAGTGGAGACAGCAGCCTGCCTGTAAGGCTGTAAAAGTCTTCTTAGAGTTTCTCATTGCTCAAATGGGTTCAATTACTGTTATATATATATATATGTTTCCTCATATTCATTGCTTGAGTTTTGCTCGCAAAAAGTGTCACTCATAGTTGTTGAAATGTCACTCATAATTACACTTTAAATATGAAAATGTCACACATAGCAATCTGAAACCTTGGCAGCTATGGGTATCACAAACAAACGCTCACAGCACGTACATCAGGCTGGGATACAAAGGCATGCAGCAAGGTTACAAAGGCATACAGCAGGAGTACACAGCAGGTACTAACCGGCTCTGTTGCGTCTGTGTTGCAAGTCCCTCCAGAACAGCTCTTGATAGCACCGGTTCTTCCTAAGCAGTAAGGAGCTGAGCAGTGAGGAACCCAGTGGCTGCAGATCGGGACCCATTGTGCTGCTCTGCCCAAGCCTAGCTTCTAAAGAAGACTGGCGTCCATTGTCCGGAGGCGGGCGCCCACTCTCGCATCGGCTGGTAGAAGATTAGTGCCGGTGACGTCACTGAGAGGGCCGTGCATCACCGTGCGGACTGAGCCTGCCCCCCTGGAAGAGGGAGTCGATGGATTTGTGTCGACAGAAGAGGCAGCGGCGCATCCAGTGGCAAACTGCTGCCCATACAGAGGGAGGGACGGTGCACGCAGAGAAATCCGTGGTCGGGTATCAGAGTGGAAAAGACAAGGGGGAAATGAGGGCGGCGCAGCGGGAGATGAGCGGAAGAGAAGCCGAGCGCAGCCTGGACAGTGAGAGGCAGCGTAGAGGTGAGGCAAGTTTAGAGGTTGGGAGGAAAGGCAGGCTTGAAGAGGCACGGGCAGGGAGACAGTGAGATGAAACAACAAGCCCCGCGAGTGGTGCGCGCGCACCACAGAGGAGCCGGGGGCGAGCGAGCGCGGCAGCCTGCTCAGCTGACGAGACGCTCAGCTGACCAGACGCTCGTGCGTCGTGGCTGGCCTTTGGATGAGTACGCGCGGCAGACATGTGTTTCCACTTATCGCGCCCGCGTCTGGGCACGATAATTGGAAACATATGTTTGCCGCGCGTACCCATCTCAAAAAGGCCAGCCACGACGCACGAGCGTTTGTTGGACTGCTTTTCAAACTCGCTTACATTAAGTCTTCGCCTCTAAGCAGCGCTTGCGCGCTACTCGAGGCTCGACCAAAAAAGAGATCGTGCCCTTGGACGTACTAGCCTTCCGCTCTAAAGTTTATATCGGGGTCAGGTCTCTAGTTGCCGCCTCTCTAACCTGTGGATGTAGTGCCCAATGTTTAAGTTGCAGGTAGTTTAAGTGCTCTGAGGGTGGGACCCCAAAATCACGCTGACAATTTTCAAAAGTGAGAATGTCGTAGTTATGGAATAGATCTGAAAGCATTCGACAACCTCCCTCTCGCCATGCGTCAAAGGGCCCCTCCTTCAGCGCAGGCGGGAAGTCTGGGTTAAAGTGTATGGGTGTATAAGGGGAGGGAATCAAAGTCCAGCCCAGGTTCCTATTTACCTCGTCCCAAGTCCTAAGAGTAGTCCTGGTAGGGGTGCTTAGGTACGCATTAGCGGGTCTATCCTTTTTGGGTTTCCACAGCACATCCCAAATTGTCCTGCCCACGATGGCCTGATCCATGTGGAGCCAGTGTTTGTCCGACTCCCGCATGGACCATTCTGTGATAACCCTTAACTGTGCTGCCTTGTAATAGAGCTCGATGTCCGGGAGAGCCACCCCCCCCCCCCCTCCATTCTAGGTCTCCTTAACACGTGGAAGGGTAACCGTGCTCTACCATCTTCCAAATGTAGCGGAGTATCAGAGCGTACTCCTTTTATAAAGTCCTCATCCAGCTCTATTGGGAGAGCCTGGAACAAGTAAAGCAGTTTAGGGAGAAGGGTCATTTTGACTGCATGGATCCTACCCAGCCATGATATAAACAAAGGTTTCCATCACTTTAGTTCCTGTTTTTACTGTCTGAGTAGTGGTGGGAAGTTTGCCTGAAATAGTCCTGCTATGCGTGGGGTAATCTGAATTCCCAAATATGTTAAGCTGTGTTTAGCCCATGTAAATGAGGATTCCTCCTGTATTTGTAGCTTCTCCCCCTCTGATAGTGTTAAGTTTAGTATCAATGATTTAGAGAAATTGACTCAAAAGCCTGCCACCCCCTCAAATACTTTCAGCTCTGGCTGTAGTGCTCTAAGTGACGATCTAGGAGGTGTGAGAGTTAACAGAATGTCGTCCGCAAAAAGTGACACCTTATGTTCATCTCCCCCAAATTTAATCCCCCGAATGTCTGGATTCGCACTAAGTCGGGCCGCCAGCGGTTTGATGCTCAGAGCGAACAGCAGTGGGGACAATGGGCACCCCTGCCTTGTGCCGCGACCCAGCTCAATGAACGCCGAGCTCGCCCCATTAACCTGAAGCCTACAACGCGGGGCTATATAGTTAGCTCTTATTTGTAGGAACCTATCCCCAAAGCCAAACCTCTCCAGAGTAAGAAACAGGAAATGCCAGTCCACCCTGTCGAAAGCTTTTTCTGCATCCAAGCCCAACACTATTGCTGGTAGTTTGAACTTGTTTGCTTTTTCTAGAAGATGGAGTGTCCTGCGGATGTTGTCATGCGTCTGTCTCCCTTTTATAAAACCGGACTGGTCCGGGTGAATAATGTCAGGCATTAAATCTTCTAAACGGGCCGCTAGAATAGCCGAGTAGAGCTTAGCGTCGAGATTTAGTAGAGCTATCGGTCTATAGGAGGCGCAGTGCTGCGGGTTCTTCCCCGGTTTAGGAATTACTGTATTAAGTGCTTCTGCCATGGTAGGGGTGACCGCCTGTCTCGTTGCTATGTCATTAAATGGGGTTGTCAGATGGGGCAGTAGTTTGGCTGCGTACATCTTATAGAAGAGAGCCGTTAGTCCGTCCGTCCCAGGAGAATTATGAGGTCTAAGCGCACCAATCGCACAAGTTACTTACCTTCGGTAACGATATATCTGTAAGAAACATTAGTTAGTTATAGATTCCTTACCTTAGAATTGCCCCCAGGCGTCAGACTGGATCCGGAAAGTTCTCGTCAGCAGTACCTCTGCGTGTCGAAAGATGGCGTCGGCTCCGTGTCAGTCGTCGTCGTCGTGGTGGTGGTGGTCGTGGTCGCCGGGAAGCCCTCGCGGCAGCTACTTAGACACCGCCCTCGCGCGCTGTCAGTTCTGTAGACGACTTTCCGCGCCAGAAACGCAGAGCCATGCAAGACACTGACCACTGGTGCACAAAACTAGGGCCCTGAAAGGATGTCCTTAACCCTAGAAATCAGTTCGCAGAACGGGGAGGATGGGTGGGGCGGTAAGGAATCTGTCACTAACTACTGTCTCTTACAGATATATCGTTACACAAGTTAGTAACTTGTGCATCTGAAAGAGACACGTTAGTGACAGATTCCTTACCTTAGAATAGATACCCCAGCAATACCAACCCCGGTGGTGGGTCTGCGAACCAAGATCACACCAGAAAATCCCGGAGAACAGAACGGCCAAAGAAGCCGTCTCTCCGGACTTGGCTGTCTAGGCAGTAGTGTTTGGTGAACTTGTGCAGCGATGACCACGTGGCCGCCTGACAGATGTCATTCAGAGGGACTCCTCTTCCCAAGGCAGTAGTGGCTGCCGTCTCCCGGGTGGAGTGAGCGCGTAGCCCGACTGGAGGCTCCTTTTTAGCCAGAGAGCAACAAGCCTTAATACACAACAGGACACATCGAGAAATGGTGCGTTTGTGTACGACCCGACCCTTCTTTGCGCCCACATAGCCAACAAAAAGTTGATCATCAACCCGGAACTGTTTCGTGCGATCCAGATAGAAAGAGTGCGCACGTTTTGGGTCCAGACGGTGGAGCCTCTCTTCCTCCTTCGAAGGATGCGGAGGCGGGAAGAAGGTGGGCAAAGTAATGGTCTACCCAATGTGGAAGGCAGAGACCACCTTAGGAAGGAAGGATGGACGGGTTCGGAGAACCACCTTGTCCGGATTAACAGACAGGAAAGGAGGTTTTGAAGAAAGGGCCTGGAGCTCACTCACCCTTCTAGCAGAAGTGATGGCTACCAGGAAAGCAGTCTAAAGAGTCAAGAGCCGTAAGGGACAGCTATAAAGCGGCTCAAAGGGAGCGCACATTAAATAAGTTAGTACAAGATTCAAGTCCCACTGAGGCATAACGAAGGGGATTGGAGGAAAAAGATGTGTTAAGCCTTTTAAGAAACGGTTAACTACTGGGGACTTGAAAAGAGAAGGCTGATCTGGCAGCCGAAGGAAGGCAGAGATGGTTGACAGATAGCCCTTGACAGTGCCCAGAGCAGAGCCCTGCTGGGCTAAAGAGAGAAGGAACAAGAGTACTTCAGAAAGAGAGGCAGAAATGGGATCCACAGCCTTTGCTGTGCACCATGCCACAAATTTGTTTCACTGGCAGGCGTATACCGTCTTAGTGGAGGGACGCCTGGCTGCCAAGATTATGTCACAGACTTCGGGAGGCAGGTCGAAAGACGTCAACTGCCACCGCTCAATCTTCACGCAAGGAGGTGGAGACAGGACAGGTTCGGGTGGAGGACCGTCCCCTGCTACTGTGACAGAAGATCCTCCCGAAGAGGCAGTCTGATCGGAGGATCGATGGCTATGTTGAGCAGCTCGGGATACCAGACTCTTCGTGCCCAATCCGGAGCCACAAGAATGACTTGGGCCCAGTCGCGCCTGATCTTCTTCAGCACTCTGTGCAGAAGTGGTATAGGCGGAAAGGCGTACAACAGACCGCAACTCCACTCGCGACGAAAGGCGTTGCCTAGCGAGTGCCGCCTTGAAAATTCCAACGCGCAGAATTGCTGACATTGCGCGTTCTCTTCGGTGGCGAATAGATATAACCAAGGCTCTCCCCATTGTTGAAAGAGACCTTGCACCACCTCCGAGTTAAGACTCCATTCGTGATCCATCATGCACCTGCGGCTGAGTTCGTCCGCCCTGGCGTTCAGCGAACCTGCCAGGTGTTGAACCTCCAGGGATATGCCCCGACGTTCCAGCCATGTCCAGAGGCGGAGGGCCTCTTGACAGAGGGTCCACGACCCCACCCTGCCCTGTTTGTTGCAGTACCACATGGCGGTGGTGTTGTCCGTGAACACCTGCACTACTCTTCCCCGGACAGAGGGAAGGAATGCCTTGAGTGCAAGACGAATCGCCCGGAGCTCCAGAAGGTTGGCGTGGAGCCCGGACTCCGCCGGAGACTAGAGGCCTCTGATCTCCACCTCTCCCATGTGGCCGCCCCATCCCAGAAGGGACGCGTCCGTCACCACAGTGTGGTCTGGTTGGGGAAGGGAGAGGGATCTGCCATGGACCCAATTCTGGTTCGTGAGCCACCACTGCAGTTGACGTGCACTGCCCTCCGAGATCAGGACGCAATCGGACAGATTCCCCTGATGCTGCGCCCACTGGAACTTCAGGTCTCACTGCAGAGCCCGCATATGCCACCTGGCATGATCGACCAGCAGGATGCAGGAGGCCATGAGGCCCAGCAGCCTCAGAGTCACTCTGACCGAAACCCGGGATAGAGGCTTAAAGATCGGAATCATTGCCTGAATATCCCGGACTCGATGCTCGGGAGGATAGACCCGACACTGCGTCGTGCCCAGAACCGCTCCGATGAAGAGGAGCTTCTGAGAGGGAATCAGGTGTGACTTCGGCACATTGATGGAGAACCCCAGCGAATGCAGGAGGTCGGCCGTAGTCTGGAGGTGGGAGACGACTGCCTGGGGCGAGCCCGCCTTCAACAGCCAGTCGTCGAGATAGGGGAAGACTGAAACCCCTGATCTGCGCAGATGAGCTGCGACCACCGCCATCACTTTCGTGAACACCCGAGGGGCGCTGGTAAAGCCAAAGGGGAGCACGGTAAACTGAAAATGCTCGTGGCCTACCGTGAACCGCAGGTAACGCCGGTAGGCAGGCAGGACGGGGATGTGGAAATAAGCGTCCCGGAACCACGACGGTTGTTCCCACGTCCCCGGCCACGCAAAGGTTGGGTAACTTGCTGCGGCCTGTGGCTCTGGGCGGGACGTAGCGGGGCACCCCTTCCGTAGCCACGAAAGGGGCGAAAAGCAGACTGCGCAGGGTGGGTGGAGAGGCCCAAGGACTTGGCCGTAGCCCGTGAGTCCTTGAAACGCTCTAGAGCGTTGTCTGCTTTGTCGCCAAAAAGGCGACGGCCATCAAAGGGCATGTCCATCAAGGTGTTCTGGACATCCCCTGAAAAGCCAGTCGACCTCAACCAGGCGTAGCGACGAAGCGCTACTGACGTTGAAATGGTCCTGCCCAGAGAGTCAGCGGGTCCAGCCCACAACGTATGGCATCCCTCCCGGCGGCCACAGCCTGGGAGAGCACTGCCCGGGCCTCCGCCGAACACTGAGGCAGCACCTGCGCTACCGTATCCCACACGGAGTGGGAATAACGGCCCAAGAGACATGCGGTGTTTACCGATTGCAGTCCTAAGCTGGCGGAAGCGAAAATCTTCTTCCCAAGGTGGTCCAGCTTCTTGGATTCCCTTTCCGGGGGAGCGGTAGGGAATGCGTTTTTGGAAGTGGAGGCTTGGACTACACCAAGCTCTCCGGGGTGGGGTGTTGGGAGAGGAAAGTGGGGTCGCCCAGAGCCGGGCGGTGGCGTCGGGCAATCATCCTGTCCACGGGAGCCCCTGTGTTGGGCCTGGACCAGGTGCCCAAAAGGACGTCGGTGAGGGCCTCATTGAACGGCAGCAAGGGCTCGGAAGAGCTCGCAGCCGAGTGAAGCACATCAGTCAGGAGGTTAGTCCTGACCGCCACCGTAGGAAGCTCGAGGTTGAGAGCCTCGGCCGCCCTACGCAACACCACTGCGTACGACACTCCCTCCTCCGTAGCCACGGTAGGAAGAGACAACATGCCAAGGACAGGGGAGGTGTCAAGACCACTTTCATCCCCCAGGTCCTCTCTCCAGTCTTGTTCACTGTCCAACTGGTCAGTCAGAGGGTCACCTGACCCCTCCTAGTCCTCCTCCTCATCATCTGGATGCCACTCAGGTTGAAAAGGGGCCCCAGGAGTGAACAGGGGCACAAAAACCGCTCTCGGCGCCGGATCTGGCGTCGGGCGACGTCGGTCCGGCTCCGTGTCCACGTCAGGATGGAGGCCGGGGTCGACGCCGGCAGGGGGCCCGACCAGCGACGGACGCAGTGGTGGTGCCGTCGGAAGCGGCGCCGGTGGAGGCGTAACAAGGTCAACCGGCCTGGATCCAAGGGGGGCCTGCAGCGCCGGGACCGGAGACGCCGGCAGAGAAGGCCTAGACCCCCCCCAACCGAGACGGCAGGGCCCGAAGGCGCGCCAGCGGGGTCGGTCCGCCCAAAGATGGCATGCATCACCTCGTAGAACGTATGAAGCTGGGCGGGAGTCGCTCCGGGTCCCCGAAAGGGAGGGAAATGCAGAGTCGACTCTTCGGGCTCCGCGCGCGGAGCCCGCAGAGTCGACTCTTCGGGCTCCGCGCGCGGAGCCGTGGGAGGGGCACCACCTGCGTACCTCGTCGGATCGACCGACTAGGAGAAGTCGAAGAGCGACAATGCTTCTTTGACTTCTTATGCTTCGACTTACCAGACCCCGAATGCGAAGACTTCGAAGATTTCGATCCGGAATGGTGATGGCTCCGCGACCGGTCCCTCGACCTCCCTCTCGACCGGGACATCGAACGGCGCTGGGCCGACTGCCGGTGCTCAAGCAGCTTTCGGGACCGCTCCCGCAGAGCCTTTGGCGCCATCGACCGGCAGTCGGAGGACGACTTGGGGTCGTGGTCGCGCTCCAGGCTAAAGAGGCACACGCGGTGCGGATCAGTCACCGACATCATGCAATGACAGGAACTGCAGGCCTTGAAACCGGGCATCCCTCGTGCACCTTCGGAGTCGAAGACTCGAGAAAAGAAGTCGACAAAAGTTAGTAAAAAAATGACTGAGGTACCGCTCTTCCCAGATCTGCGCTGGCTGGTGCGGAAAAAGAAAGAACTGACGTCAGCGCGCGAGGGCGGCATCTAAGTAGCTGCCGCAACGTTATCCCGGCGACCACGACACAGACGACGGACGCGGAGCCGACCGACGCCACCTTCCGATGCGCAGAGGTACTGCTGACGAGAAAACTTTCGGATCCAGTCTGACGCCTGGGGGTAATTCTAAGGTAAGGAATCTATAACTAACGTGTTTCTTACAGATGAAAGTCTCACCTCTTCTTCAGAGATTGGGGCGTCCAGCTGGTCTCTCCATACTTCTGAAATCTTGGGGAGAGCAAGCGAGTCCAAATAATCCTTCTGCGCCATAGTGTCAGGGGGAGTTGCTTTATAGAGATCCTAGTAAAAAGCGCCGAACAGAGAAGCTTTACCCATATCGTCTAATTCTATTTCCCCCCCGTCTTTGCGTATTCCTCCAATGTATTCCCTCGTCCTTTTTTCCCGAAGCTGTCTCGCCAGTTGTGTGCTCACCTTATTTCCCTGCGCGTATGCACTACGACGAAGTCGCAACAGTGTGAATTCAGCTCTGTTCGTATAAATTGCCCCCAGTTTCCCTTTTAGAGTACCCAGCTGGCGGTTTAGACTACATGTGGGATTCTTTTTGTATTTTTTTTCTACCTGGGACAGGGCTGCCTCAAGTTCCTTCCGTTCCTTTGCCCTTTCCTTGTTTAACGCCGAGACCATCGCTATACATTTTGCCCTGATGACCGCCTTAAAGGCGTCCCAATTGTTCTGGGGGGAGGTGTCACCCGGGTCATTCGTTTGAAAATACTCCATAATCGCTAGCCGTAATTCGTCCCAGAGAAACTTCTCGCGTCAGTGCGGCGGGAATATACCATTTTGCGAACCCCTGTGTTTTCCCTCCCCAGTGTATGCCCACCGTTACTGGGCTATGGTCGGATAGCGAGATGGGAAGGATCTTAGCCCCCTGAAGGGCCACCTGTAGCTCCTGTGACATAAAAATGTAATCTAGTCTGGAGTATGTTTGGTGGGCATGTGAATAGTACGTGTAATCTTTGGTAGTGGGATTGAAAAATCTCCAGGTGTCAAAAAACCCTAAATCTTGGAAGGCTCGTTTTAGGGATCTAGGGAAGCTGCCTCCCGAGGACCTATGCAGGTGTGAACTATCATCCGTAGAGTGCCAGGTGAGGTTAAAGTCCCCCATTACAATTATTTGACCTTCGGCAAAACCCCCCACCATATTCAAAAAAGAATTCACAAAGGTCGCTTGTCCCGAATTGGGGACGTAGACCGAGACAAGTGTAACTGTTCTCCCCATGAGCTTCCCTTTCACCATTACCACCCGTCCTTCCTTGTCCGTCTGAATACCTTCAGTCTGAAATTTAGTGCTGTTCTGGAACATTAATGCTACCCCATTATGCTTCGTTTTGGCAGATGACCTATATATAAGTGAATAGTTTTTTTATGTCTAAGCCTCAGCTCTTCCGATCTTTTAAGATGCGTCTCTTGGAGCGCCACCACGTCAAATTGGTGATCCACCAAGTACTTCCAAATTTTTTGTCGCTTGATCGGCGAGTTCAGGCCCTTCACATTCCACGTCGTAATTGATATCATCCTATTGGGTACCCCCGCCCCCTCGTTACTCGGCCCCCCCTGCATACTCCTTTTTATACCACCCTGCCGGTTGCCTCTCTCCCGCTCCTTCTCTCCACCATCATCAAAGGTTGATATTCTGTGTAGCAATGCCCCTCCCATCCCTCCCCCTGTGCTTCTCCACCCCCCCTCCCTCCGTATCAACACTCCCCTTAAATTCAAAACAAAACTATAAAGAATAACAGTGTTTGTCCGCGGGACCCTCACGTGCCCCGCTGTTACGGCAGTTCTCTTTGAGAGCGTCGAGCCGGGGTTTCGGCCCTCACCCGTCACCTTGCTGTCCATGCAACATTGTCCAATGTAGCTGTAGACCAATTTGAGCGTAAGCCCTTTCTGTGCAGTTCGTAACAAATCCTGAGATAATGTGGGACAAACAGTACCCAGTTCCACACCCTCCGTTCTCTCGTCGGCCTTATTCGGTTCGGAGCCTTTCGTTGAGCTCTCACAGAATTCCGGTCACTCCTGTAGACTACCTTGGTTGTTCTGACCTTTCCCTTTTGCCTTGTGAGCCACCGTAGCCACAGTTCGGCCAAGGCACGTGTCCATTCCCCACTGATCGCAGCCGCCCTTGGGCTGATGTGTGTTAAAACTTAGTCCATACATCTGTCCTCTTGTACCTTGTCAGTAGTACTCGATTTGAATCCTTCCTTGCACTCTCACGAATATCAAAACCTATTGTGCGGGCCCATTTTCAGTTAATCCGACCTTTTCCTTTGCTGTCTTCGAGTCAGGTCCTAGATGAACTCCCTTTAGTGGTTGTGTTCCACTGTGTGAGGTTTGACCTAGGGGGCTCGCCTCTTCCGGACTGTGAGCTGGAAGCTTCATCCTCTGGTAATGGAATCCCGAGGAGCTCCATGCCCTCTCTGAGCTCTGTGACATGGCGCTGTCTGTTTTTATATTCGAACGCCAGCCCAAAGGGATAAGTCCATCGGTATCATATTCGATCCACTCGAAGCTTCTCTGTAAGGGGCCGGAAGGATGGTCTTCTCTGCAGGGTTGCCTGAGCCAGGTCTTGGAATAGGACACAGCGAAATCCTTGGAAAGTGATTGAGTCTTTCTTTCTGGACTCTTGTAGAATGGCTTCCTTAACCTTATATGAGTGAAGCTTAACAAGGATGTCTCGAGTGCGACGTCTCTCACCCGGCAGAGCTGGACCCACCCTGTGGGCTCTTTCGATTTTAATTTTTAGTCGTTTAGGCCCAAGTATCTCCGCGAAGAGACCTTCTACGAGCGCTTACAAGTCCGGTCCCTCTGCCCCCTCCTCCAGGTCTCTGATGCGAATATTTTCTCGTCGAGACCGATTTTCCAGGTCTTCATTCTTCAATAGGGCCATTCGGAGTTGTGAGTGTAAGAGTTGTACCTTGTGGCTTGCATCCTTACTAGTTTGTCGAGCTCCTGGGTTTGGGTCTCCGTTTCCAATAGTATCGTTCCAATGGAGTCCATGTCCTGTTGTAGAGAGATCATTTTTTCTGATAGGTCCGCTTTCAGTTGGGTCATAGAGGCCTGGAGGTCCCCTTTTAATTCCGCGCGCAGTTCCGATTTAAATTCCTTCAGGGAACTTAGAAGATTTTCCTTAGTCAAGGCCATGGTGAGATCAGGGGTCTTTTTCTCCTGTACTTGTTTCTTCTCTGCAGGCGCAAAATAGCTGGATACCTTAGAGGTCGATTTCTTTGGTGGCATAGATGCGGTCTCTGTTGTGGTCCAGAGCTTCCACAGGCTCCTTTGTCTCTTCTGTGCTCTCCCCCCTTGTCGCTGTGTTTACTCTCTGAGAGGCCCCTGTGGTTCTACAAGTTAGTGCTGCTCCCCTCATCCACGTGGTGAGCAAGATTACTTATGTGGAAGACCAATACCCGGCGGCCATCTTAGGGTCAGGCACTCACAAAGGGCTCATGATTTCTGAATAGAGAGCTCTCTTCGCTGATCCCTTGCACCTTTGCTTGCTTGTGTCCTCGCTGCTTACCATATGGAATTCAGACGTGCTCCTTAAGGCGCTCTAGGGAGAATCTTCGTTTTGAGCTTCCCTCCGCCATGTTGAAGTCAGGCACTGTGAGGTTAGAGCTCCCCGCAGCTATACTGTGCCTCAGGAGAGCCTCCTTTTGCCTGTCACGGAGGCCTGAAGAATGTAAAATGAAGCGGGGCCCCCCCGCTTACCTTTAGAGCCTTCGGGTGCTTCCTATGTCCGCCGGTCTACTCCGGTGCTCACTGCTACTTCTCCCGATGCGGAGCCTTCCGTCTTTAGGCGTCTCCGCGGGTGCAGTCTTGGCATACTGCTCTCTGCTGGGGAAGCCAGTTACCTCGGTCGCGTCACTGAGATCCCCAGCCCCGGCGGGAGGCTCCAAATCAGCCCGTGCAGCCGCACGCCGCCATCTTGGGCTGCGACCTACGACTCCGCTCTCCGTGTTCTCCTGCGGCCACGGCTGATCTCTTGCCGATTCCGCTATGTCCCCATTTGGTTCCGCTGCTTACTGCGTTGAAGGCAGCAGTTCAAGGCTACATTGGGGCTTTAGGCATGCCCTCGACAGCTTCGCGGTGACGGAGCCGATATGGATCGCGTCCGTTCGGCCATCTTGCGTGGCCACGCCGATGATGATATTTTTGACATCGATATTTTGGTCACGTTATTTTGGTATGGAATATTTTGAGGGTCGATATTTTGTCAGTGAACCATAATGAGGGATACCTTCCATATCATGCAAAAAGTGACAGTTGTCCCGCCCCGGAAGTGACGTCACTTCCATTACTGGGACTTCCGGACCACTGGGGGCCCTCACCAGAAGTGCTGTCACTTCCGGGGGGGGGGGGGATCACGTGACTTACCAGACCCCGAATGCGAAGACTTCTGGTTTATGTGTTTTGTGACATCACCCTGGTCACGTGCTAGTCATGTGCTCATGGTTCTACCACGTGGTTAGGTCTATGCGCCAGCCCTCAACAAACCAGAGCCCATGGAGATAAGGTGACCACGATGTGATGTAGAGGAGTACGCCCCATTTTTTAATGCTTACAATACATATATGGGACCCCTAAGCTGCCTATGCCAAACCCAGGAGCCGGCCTCCAGAAAGAGCGCTTGGTCATTATGAAGAGATACAGCGACCTCATCAAAAAGATGCCCGCTGATGGTGGTTTGAACACTATCGATAGATATTATATTAGCCTGACACCAGCGGCAATGGAGCAGAACGTGCAGCAGAGTGACCTTAAAGAGGGTGGTCACAACGTCATCGGTTTTGACAAAGAGCTCTGCCGGCGGTTGGAAACGCTCAGACTCAAGTATTTGCCACAACTAATATCCCCTATTAAGGGGTCCAGGAGAGGCAGCGAAGCTTTGAGTAACAAAGCAAATGCTGGAAACAATTTCATCAACATGGAAGATGGTGAAGAATCTATAACAGCTCCTAACTCAGTCTATGAAGATATGGAGTTTCTGGAGGAATCGGTTCTGGAGGTTAATGTCGTGCAACAGTTGTGCACAAACTCCGATGCTGGTTATGCCTCGATGGACTTTCGCGACTCAAGATTTCAGAACCGCTGCCGAGTCCCGCAAAAATAACGAGATTAGTAAAAATTGTTATAGACACTTACTTATGCCGTATATACGGCTATATTTTATTTTCAACGAATAGTCTTGTCTTTCTTTTTTAGAATCAATCATTTTTATTGTGTGGTAAGCATTTAAATACACGGCTCAGCTGCCTACATCCGGTGGCCGGCAGAGCGTAACCTCTTTAATGATGTACACAGCGTGCAGGTCAACAACCCGGAGGGCGACCCCGCGTTAGAGACATTCGAGAGATAACCGGCCATCTAGCAGGAGCGCGAATACCACTTTTCTGGAAGATAGAAACAAACAAAGAAACAAGCAAAGAAACAAATACCCCCCAGACACCCCCTGAGTCCCCTCCCCCACCCCTCTCCGCATCAGCCTCTAAACCCCTGCACTTCTAACCCCTCCTCATGCCATGTCCGCCGCCCCACCGTTATCGTTGATGGCCCCTAGAGGCTCCAAGGGAATGAGCTGCAAGATCTGTAAGTACTTTGGGCATGTGACCTCTCTCAGTTCTTTAGAAAGGAGCTGTAGGAAAGGACCCCATAACTCCGCATACTCAGCGCCTTTACCATCAATGCCCAACGAAAGACGTTCCATAGCCAGAAGGTGCCAAAGCCTTTGGAACCAGTCCCTCGGGTCAGGTGAGGCCGAGGAGCCCCAGTGCGCCAGAAGAACCTGGCGCGCCGCTAACAGAGCTAAGGCTATCTGCCGGCCCCGGAGCGAGCGCAAAGGGAAAGACTTGGGGTGGGGGAGGCCCAGCAGTGCGTGTTCAGGTGTTCGGGGAAATGTGATCTGAAAGGCATCGTCTAGCTCATCAAGGACAACCTTCCAGTACCGCACTAATTTCGGGCAACGCCATAGCAAATGCACCAGTGTACCCTGATGGCCGCACCCCCGCCAGCAGAGGTCCGACTTCGCTACATCCCACGCCTTTACGCGCACCGGAGTATAATACCAATAGGCGGCCACCTTGTAGGCAGACTCAGCCCCTGCAGTGTTAGAAGCGGTGTGGTGAGCGCGATAAAAGACGTGTTCCCATTCTTTACATGTAAGAGGTCGCCCCAGCTCCGTTTCCCAGCGGACCTGCGCTTTCGTGCGCTGCCTCTTGGGGTGCATCAGGATCATCGCGTACAGATCGGAAATGAGCTTGCGGTCATCTGTTTTGCAGACAAGCCACTTCTCAAAAGCCGTCAGGGGCGGGACATTGACGCGAAGTTAGCAGGTTGAGTCACCCAATGCTTTAATTGTAAGTACTGAAAGGCCTCTGCCTCCGGTAGGTGGAAGTACTCCTGGCGCAGTTGGGAAAAAGGGATCAAACCATCTAGATCAAAGAGAGATCCCACCCTCTTACAGCCCTCCTCCCTCCAGCGTTGGAAGATGGGGGACGCACATCCCGGCGGAAAATCGGGGTTGTCGACAATAGGAGTCATAGGGGAAGGAAAAGTAGTCCAACCCTTGCGCAGCGCTAGTTGGTCCCAAGTTTTCAAAGTCGGGGAGGTCACCGGGGAAGAGTAGAGGCCCCACGCTCTATGTTTGCGCGGCAGCCACAACTCGCGCCAGATATTACAGCCCGCCACTGTCTGATCCATAAAGTTCCAATGCTTGCTGGACAAGGGCCTATTCCATTCCACAATATACCGGAGACAGGAGGCTTGATAGTAGGCCTCTAACAAAGGAAAGCCCAACCCACCCGCCGACTTCGGTGCGGTGATGAGGGGCAGCGCAAGTCGTGGCCGTTTGTTGTTCCACAAGAAAGCATTTAAGAGTCCCTGTAGCTTCCGGAGGGCGCCTGGAGGGGGACTCACAGGGAGCATCTGAAAGAGATAGAGTATGCGCGGGAGAATGGTCATCTTCACCGCCGCCAGCCTCCCATACCAAGCCAGATTAAGGCGGGACCAGCCTGAGAGTGCTTTGGTAGTTTGGTCCGTCAGCAATTTATAGTTGAGGGAGACCGTATGAGCTACTGAAGAGGTCAATCGGATACCTAAGTATGGGATGTCAGGGTCAGCCCAGTGAAAGGCGAAGTCTTGTTGCAAGTCCAGAACCTCCGCCCCAGGGACAGAAATATTAAGAATTTGTGATTTTGAAAAGTTTACCTTAAATCCCGCCACCTGCCCAAAGTCGCGGAGCTCCGTCGAGAGGTACCGCAAGGAGGAGTGAGGCTGAGTAAGTGATAGGATAACATCGTCAGCGTAGAGGCTGATTTTATGTGTGTCTGCTCCGAATACAATCCCCTCAATGCCCACGTTCGCTCGTGTACGTTGGGCAAAAGGCTCCATATAGAGCGCAAAAAGCAGCGGGGATAAGGGACATCCCTGTCGCGTCCCTCTCGTGATAGGGAAGAGGGCCGACCTGTTCCCATTCACTCGGACAGCGGCCTTGGGGGCCGCGTACAGGCACCGAATCCAGCCTATAAAGTTGTCCCCCATCCCAAAGGTCTTCAACACAGCGAACAAATACCCCCAGTCCACTCGGTCGAAGGCCTTCTCGGCATCTATAGAGAGAAAGAGAGCCGACGTCCGCGAACGGTGGACCAAATCTGTGAGATGAAGGAGCCGTTTAGTATTGTCCCCTCCTTGACGCGTTGGGATAAAGCCCGCTTGATCCGGGTCTATGCTACCGTCCATCAGGGGGTTGAGCCTCGCCGCTAGGATGCTCGCAAACAGTTTTGTATCTATATTAAGAAGAGAGATCGGCCTATACGAGCTACAATCTTTAGGGTCCTTTCCAGGCTTAGGGATAACAGTGATTACCGCTTCAGACATGGAAGGAGTTACCTCTCCTGTCTCAAGGAAGGAATTGAAGAGGCGGGTTAAAAGAGGAGCCAGCTCCACACAGTAGGTTTTATAGAATATGGCAGAGAAGCCATCCGGCCCTGGGGATTTGGCCACTTTCAGCCGCGCTATCGCAGATATGACCTCTTCTATGCGAATCGCGGCATCCAGGGCTTCCGCCGATGACTTAAGAAGGGGTGTAATGTTACTGGAGGCCAAGTAATCTGCAATCTCCCCCGCATCCGCTGCCTCCCTCGTATACAGACGCTGGTAGAACTGCCGAAAAGAGTCCACAATGCGGGAGTCCGTAGTATGTTCGATTGCCTGAGGATCTCTAATGGACTGTATGGCCGAGAGCTGAGCTCGTGCTCGCAGCCTATGCGCCAGCATCCTTCCCCCTTTGTCCCCGCTAAGGTAAAATTTGTGTCGCAGGCGCAGAAGGGCGTGCTCCGCCCTGTCTAAATCAAGGTGTTTCAGCATGCGCCGTTTAGCCTCCAATTCTCTCCAAACTCTTGGCGCCCCCGTCCTCTTGTGCACCGCCTCCAGGGCACCCACCTCTCCCTCCAACTCTGCGCGTTTTTCCCTGCGTAGCCGCGCATATGACGCTGCAATCGCAATTAATTCCCCCGCGCTACTAATTTCAGGGCCTCCCACACCGACGCGAGGGCCATACCTTCCTGGTCATTGATTGCGAGGTATTGGGTGATAGTGTCCCGTAGTCGTGCGACCACCGACTCCGAGTGGAGTAGGGAGTCACGAAGACGCCAGCTGGACGTCGGTGGACGCGAGCCCGAAGAGGTGAGCACCACCGATATGAGGGCGTGGTCCGACAGGGAGCGCGCAGAGATGTCGGCGGCAGACAGGCATGGCATGAGAGAGGATGTAGCCAAGAAATGATCTAATCGCGCGTACGTTTTATGCACCGCAGAGTAGAAGGTATAGTCGCGCTCTAAGGGGTGCTGGACGCGCCACACATCATTCAGCCCACCCTCAAGGAGCCACTGCCTCCCCCTTGTGATATAGCCCCAGTTTGGTAGGCTCGCTGCTCAGACCTATCCATCCCGGAGTCCATCACTATGTTCAAGTCCCCCCCACTAGGATCGCTGAGTCAGGGGACGTTAAAACCGTGGACAGGGCAAGTCGCAGGAAGGGCTCTTGCCGGTCATTCGGAGCATAAAGAGATCCCACCGTTAGCTGCATGTCCCCCCATTGGATGCGGACCGCTAGCAGTCTCCCCTTAATGTCAGCCACCTGGGAAAGGACTTTGCAGTGAGCGCGGGGACTAAAGAGGATCGCTACCCCATTTTTCTTGGCCGGTCCCGAGGACCAGAGTTGGAGAGGGAAGCGCTTGTCTTTCATCCTTTTAGTGTCCCTAGAAAGCAAATGTGTCTCCTGCAACAGGCATACGTCACCCTCTGCATTCTCCAAGTAGGAGAGTATAGCCGAGCGCTTAACAGGGCTATTCAAGCCCCGAACGTTCAGACTCACAATCTTTAGGTCCCTACCCATACCCCAGCCCGAGGAGAGAAGAGCCTATGTGGTAGCTAGAGCCCCAATCTCTGCGTGGGCGAACACGCAATACTTGTGGGTGGAGGCCTCTCCTAGTCGTCTGAAGCACTGATGCGGAGCCCCAAAAATAATCCCAACCCCTAACAAACCCCTAACCCCCAGACCCAAATACGAATAAACACAAAATGAAGAAGCATACAACAGTTGCTTGTAATGACTACAGTCCGTCTTATAAATCCATTCGTCAGGGGACCATGGCACCATCTTGGAACTCTGCTCGCTCCTGATACAGGGCACTCTAGTTCACCAGGACTTGAGATGATAAGATACTAATTCTTCAGGAGCTGCCCACCTCCGGCGCCGCATAATGAGCCCATTAGTGCCGGACAGAAGCACCTCAGGGGATCCCGTCGTTTTCAGTCACCAGAGCCACAGAAGTGACAGCAGCTTCTCGTTCCAGCAGGCTTGCGGACAAGTCGGGTTTCGCCGGCGGAGGGGATCTCCCCACGCGTTGCCATTCATTGGACCGTCTGCGCCTTCTGGCCGGTGATCTGGTGCCCCCAGCACTAGGGGCGGGCCGCTCCAGGCCCAAGAGCTCAAAGGCGGCGTCCAGGGATCGGATCTGCTGTATTCTGCCATTTAGCTTAAAAATGAGCCGGAACGGATGTCCCCAGGAATAGGGGATTTCTTTCTCACGCAGGTGGTTAGTGATAGGCTTAAAGTCTCTGCGCTTGGCGAGAGTGGAGGCCGCCAAGTCTTGATAAAGGGCAGGCTGATGACCCCGGAACTGCACGGGCTGAAGGTCACGAGCTTTCCGAAGGATCAGCTCCTTGGTCAGGAAGTCGTGGACACACACCAGTATGTCCGGTGGAGGGGCCCTGCCACCACGCGGCCCGCCCACACGGTGGACTCGGTCCATTTTGATCTCCCGCTCCGCCCCTTCGCCCAGAATCTGTCGGAACAGTTCGCTCACGTATTCACGTAGATCGTCTCCCTCACCCCTCCATGGGACCGCCCGGATTCTGATATTGTTCCGCCGAGATCGGTTCTCTAGATCTTCGGCGTGGGCCTGAAGGTCAAGATTCTGATCCATGAGGCGAAGGACGTCTTGCTGGAGTTGGTGTACCTCCTCCGCGGTGCTCAGATCATGCTCCTCTAGGGTCGCTACCCTCTCGCCAATGGCGTCGACATCGCGTCTCGTCTCGCGCAGATCTGAGGAGAGTTGCGAGCGGAGCTCCGAGATATCCTCTTTTATGGCGGCAAATAATTCGAGCATGAAAGCCTTGGTCGCCGGGAGATCATTGTCATCCGGTTGTGTCGATCCGGCCGCCAGCACCGCGGACTCCTGGCCCGTCGTCTGCTGGGGTAGGCCCTTCAAGGGTTTGTCCCGTTTGTTCCTGGCGGATGCCATCTACACGGCGACACAGGCCCTCCTGCGGCCCTGACTGAAGAGGGCAAAGGCAAGAACCACCTCCAACAATGCAGACTCAGTGCCCTCACTGCAGGACACCCTCGCCAGGCCCAGCTGGAATCCCACGCACCACTGCCCAGAACGACCCTCCGGTGCGTCTCAAAGGAGGGGGGGTCAGGGCGATCCCGCATCCATTCCAACCGCCCCAAGTGCCATAGATCTCCGAATCAGAGGCCGTCACACTGCCAGGACAAAAGTCTAAGCCAAGGGCCCGATCACCAGCCCCGCCACCACTCCGTAAGGGCGGGCGGTAGAGGCACCCCTCTTCTGCGCCCACCACCACACTTCGTCAGCCGGAGGCCCAGGAGCTCCTCCGATGCCCGCAGCTCCAAACCACACTCCCTTTGTAGCCCTCAGGGGGGTAGAGCGCAGTCAGGCCTCCGTGGCCCTCGCACCCACAGCAGGCAGGCAAGGCACAGACCGCCAGGAGGGGAACCGCTCGCCGACCCGCAAGCCGAATCTAGGCCCCAGCAGCAATTCCAGGCCGCACGCTCGTTCCCAGGCCCACGCTGCCCCGATCCCAGGGGAGGGGCGCTCCTCACTGCGGCAGAATCGCGGTCCTCCACCAGCGCAGGCCGTCGGGGGAGGCCTCCGGACCGCCCCAGCCACCGGCAAGCCAGCGGAGATGCTACGCCGAAGGGGAGCGGCCCGCCCGCCGATATGCAGGTCGATAGCAGGCCCCACCTGCCACTCAGCCCCACTATCCCCGTCGACGCCACCAGGCTCACCTGAACTTCACGGCACCACGGGGGCTGCTCTCCGCACTCCGGTCACCTCCAAGCAGGGGAGCACTCAAGGCAGCACCCCCTCAGAGCCCCGCCGCAGTCCTGGAGCAGGACCGCCAACAAGATGGGGGAGGGGGACTGCGCCACCGATCTCGCCAGGCACCAGTGCTGGGACCTCGGCCCCACCTCAGCTCCGCTCGCAGGGTCTCTCACCGTCCGCCGACCCACGGACCGAGCCTCCGCTCCCTCTCCGGCCACACCGCTACACCTCGGCTCACTGCTCACGCCATCCGCTGGGCGGACTCACCGTAGGTCTTCCCTTGTGTGGTACCGGAGCTCCCCCGGCTCCGCCGAGGGGCCCGACCGCCACCGTTCCTCCGGGCAGGTGTTTGGAGCGCGCCCCACTGTTGCAGGCCGCCGGCGGCTGCAGATCGCGCTTCTCACGCGGACCAGGCCCCGCGCGGCTATGCGGCGGCGGCGCCTCAGGGCCGCTTTCACTCGGGCTCCCCTTGTCCTGCAGCCTCCCGGGGCCCAGCGCCACCCGACCAATCGGATTTGCGGCTACAGCTCCAAGGGCCTCCGCAGGTGCGTCGGGCGCCACGAAGCCAGAGGCGAGCACCGTCTCTCCGTCTCTACGGGCCCAGCAGCTCGTTTCACGGTCGGGGCCAGCGGGCCCGGCGGGGACCGCCGCTCCACTCCGACGCGCACTTGGACACTCCATCGGCTCCGGGGATGCCCTCCGGGACCCCAGCGTCTCCCGGCAGGCTCAGATGGGCACTAAATAGGGCGATAAAGCGATATGCGGGCGGCGCCGGAGGGACAGAAAAGCACGTCCTACTCCGCCGCCATCTTGGCCACGCCCCCCGTCTTTCTTTTTTAAACTGCAGAAAGCATTAGCAAAAAGAGCCGTGGTAGAGGAGACGTCGCTAAGGTTAACACCGTAAATTTGGACTGCTTATGCTGTTCAAAACAGACTGAAAAATCCACATGCCAAAACAAAGAGCCACATAGGAAATGTGATTGCACCTATAATATCGCAGATTTTGAAAAGGAAGCTCCAGGTGTACACTATGACACCAGATGGCCTGTTAAATATTTTGCTGCGATTGTTGTGAGCGCATGTCAAACGTGACTATTATTACCTTTGTTATGGCCATAAAATTAATGATCCACAACAGGAGGCTCACAAGTCTATATGCACTTCAAAAACAATCTGTAATATATGTAGCCTGCTAGACCTGAACAAAGTATATAAACTGTTAAGATTGGTGTATGGTTTGTCCGAGGAAAAGAAAAATGGCCACCCTGATAGGATTAAGGTCTTGTCGACCACTATCTAAGAGATCCGATGCTCAAGCGAGCCAAGATCTAAACTCTTCAAGGTTTGTGTACATATTTTGTTGGAAGGATGGCAGAAACTTACACCCCAAAGGAAAAATCCCTGGTTTCAGAGGAACCGTCTACCCCCCAGGGGGGAGATTTGGGGCAACCTCCCAAACTGAGACAAAACCTACCTACCCCCAGGGGTCAGAAAGACACTATTGCCCCTACTGGGGCGGGAGTATGGCTCGATGCGAGGATGGGCCTTCCCCTCCTCTTGTTTGTTTAGGTATGGTTTTGAAATCCCTGATGTTTAGGTGAGCTTTCTGACCCCTCGGGAGGCAGTTTGGGAGTGAATACCCCCAACTACTCCCAAGGGGGCAGAAAGTCAAAATGGGGTGGGGGGGGGGTGAGCATGGGCCCATGTCCCGTGGGGTCATCCTCAGCCCAAAAGAAAATACTGGATACATGCAGTCCCTGGTGTCTATTGGGTTTTCTGCCCACCCGGGGGCCGATTGGGGGTAACCACCCCCATCTGGCCCCTGGGGGGGCACAAAGACTGCCTGCATCTTTTTTTCAGGGGTGGGGGCATGGCCATGCCCATAATGGGCAGCCCCCACCCCATATATATTTTCATTTTATTAAACCCTGGTGTCTAGTAGGCATTTCTACCCCCCCACCCCCCTTTCCTGGGGAGTGCAGATTTGGGGCAATACCCATCTTTCCCCAGGGGAAGACCAACAGTATAGTTTGTTGGTGGATGGGGGAAAGCCGTGCCCATAATGGGTAGTCCCCACCCCTAAGCCCTGGTGTCTAGTGGGCTTTCTGCCTCCCAGGGGAGGGGGGCAAATCAGGGTAATTACCCTCTGCTGGGGGGAGGGGCACAAGCCTTTGCCTAAGGGGCCGCTCCCTCCATCCCTGGTGTCTAGTGGGTGGATCCCTGCTTCGGTATCGCTCTCCTGTGGTGATCCCCAAGCAGGGATCCACTTGGCAGAGACAGTATTGGAAAGGGGAGATTCTCCCTTTCCAACAATACCTCTTCCACCCCAATCAGTGCTCGGGGGCCTGGGTTACGCCCCCGAGCATTGATGTGAAAGTAAAATGAGCACACCAATCGTCATTACAAAAAAAAAAAAAAAAGACTTTGGCTGATCAGGAATTCCAGGGGAGCATTATATGCCTCCCCAGTGTCAGCCAATGGCCAACAGAAGCACTGGAGAGGTAGTGCAGGTGTCAGCAATTGGCCAACACCTGCACTCAAGGGGTTAAAGTTTCGGCAGAAAACGTAGGTCAAAATTTAGAATCCTAAGGTTTATATTTGAGAATGAAGGCAATATAGACATTCCTTGTGGGGATTCTCAGAGATTAACCTTCCACAAGAATTACAAGGTCTGAAAAGACCTTTTGTAGAGCCAGCTGACATGATTTTTTTCTGTCACAATTTAACAGCCAAGATGTCACCTTAAACCAGTTGACACAGCTGCAGTGAGAAATCTGCGGTATGGTGGACCCTGTGAGGAAAGAGTGTTTCAGCAGCTGCTTCATGATTGGCTGAAGTTTGGTTCTTATTAAAACTATGTGAATTGATTAACAAAGTCACTTGTTTATGCTTTGCTGTACAATGCTTCTCTTTATGACTACTTGTCATAATTACAGTCGGACTCCCACCTCAACGACGGGGAAGATTCAAGCATGTGGATCTATGAAAGATTCAATACTGAAGAGTCTACCTAACAGCATGTTCCTCACCTTGTGAATGCCCCCAGGTGCCAGACTAGATCCAGAAAATTTTGAAAGGACAACAGGGAGGAATCTGTGGTTAGATGGTGTCTCTACCAGAAAAACGTTACAGACAGTAAGTAACTTGTTCTTCTGATAAAGACTAACTGCAGATCGCTCACCTTGTGAATACAGTACCTCCACCGGTGTTGGATGCCGGACAGATCGGACAAAGTGGCTGTGCCGCCTGACCTGGCTGCCACGGCAGTAGTACTTTGTGAATGTGTAAAGGGATGCTCATGTGGCAGCCTGGCAGATGTCCAGAAGAAGGATACAGAGTGCCAGCGCAGCTGTAGCAGCCTTTGCTCTGCAGGAAGGGCAGCGCAAGCCTTCTGGGGATGCTTTTTGGCTAGCCCATAGCAGATCTTAATGCACAAAACCATCAAAGGAGATAGTTCTTTTTCGTACCAATTTGCCCTTTTTTGGTCTATAGAAACCCACAGACGTGATCCTCCAATTGATTGTCTCTAGTCTGATCGATTTACAAATTGAGGGCCCTTTTAAGGTCAAGATGGTGGGGCCTTTCCTCCTTTTTATAGGGGTGAGGTGGAGTGTAAAAAGCTGGCAAGGTCATGGATGGGCGTGTCTATCTTCAGAATGAAAGGCTTTCGTCCGGAGGACCAGTTTATCAGAGAAAAAAAAGATGCTTATGGTTATTGCACGGACAAAGCCTGGAGTTTGCCTACTCACCAGGCAAATGCTATGGCGATGAGAAATACTGTTTTTATGGCCAGCAGACGTAGAGAGCAACTGTGAAGTGGTTCAGAGGGAGTGCACATTAGGTAATTAAGAATTAAGATCCCAATGCGGCATCACGAAAGGTGGTGGAGGGAACATGTGAACCAGCCCTTTCAAGAAACGTATAACAGGTGATTTAAAAGGAGATGATTGATCTGGCAAAAGTAAAAAGGCCATAAGTGCCGAAAGATAACTCTTAACAGTTGCCACATCGAGGCATTGATGGGATAAGGAAAGACAAAACCACAGGATGTCTGACAGCTTTGCATTAAAAGTGAACCCCAGACAATAAACTCCTCCCAGCAGCCTGCATAGATAGTTTTGGTGGATGAATGCCTGGCTGCCAAGATGACAACTCACATCAGGAGGGAGATCAAAAGCCATTAACTGTTGATGTTCAATATATTTACGCATAGAGGTGCAGCTTGCGCAGGCTCGGGTGTAAGACTTAGTGCCACTGTTGCGACAGAAGGTCCTCCCGAAGGGGCAGCCAGATTGGAGGGCATATGCTGAAGGACAAAAGAGTACCACACTCTCCTCACCCAGTCCAGAGCCACTAGGATGACTTGGGCCCGAGCATTCCTGATCTTCCTTTTGTACTTTTCCAGCCCACCTCTCCTGCTTTAGCACTCTGGGCAGGAAAGGTAGGTGCGGAAAGGTGTACAGGACTCAGGAGCCCAAATTGTGGTTAAAGGTGTCTCCAAGAGAGACCCAGCTTGGACACTGAGCATCCTCTGCAGTGGTGAAGAGAATTATTTTTCTTTTTAAATCGGCCCAGGTTCTCCTCATTTTTGGAAGATGTACTTTGCTACCTTTGAGTTTAAATTCCATCCATGATTTGCCAAAAACTGTAGCCTGCCGTTTAAAAGGGCAGATCCCACGCCTCCCAGTTTGTTGCAATACCACATGGCAGTCGTATTGACCTTGAGCACCTGTACCCGTTCATCCTTGATGGCTGGGAGGGAACCACAGGTAACATTTAGAGGATTACACAAGGTTGAGAAAATAGGCGTTCTGCAAACCCAAAACCACCATCTAGTCTCCTGCATCCAGGACGGAGCGAACTTAGGCCAGGGTGAGCATTTTGAACGTCTCCTTTTGAAGCCCCCCCCCCCCCCATCCTTTTTCAGCACAAGGGAATAATGGGAGTAGCACCAGTCCCGAGTTCTGATGCGGACACCCTCTCTTTTGCCTTCTTGGTGGAACTCCTCCAGAAGGTGCTGTGGTGTGGAAAGCAAAGCCGGGGAATGGTACAGGAAGGGTAGTGAGTAACTATGTTACATAATATGGAGCATCCATTTGAAGGATGCGATGCTCCTCCACCTTGGAAGGTAGAACGTGACATGTCCTCGCACAGGGTGATCCTGAGCCACAGAGGGCAATTTAAAGCAGTTTTGCAGCAGCTAAAGGAGGATTGGGGTTTGAGTAGCATTTTGCCCCTGGGGATGTGGGCCCTGTCAGCCTGAACATCTGCCTCTTCCTATTGATAGGAATTTTGTTGAGGTACATTCTTGCAATGTCTCTGCTGGTAACCCCTGCCTAAGCCTCGAAAGGGGAAAATTTATCGGGGAACTGCCTAACAGGCAGTTCTAGATCTATAAACATGTTGTGGCCTTGCTTTCTTTAAATGTTTCTAAGGCCGAGTCCACATTCACTCCACAGAGTCTAGAGCCATCAAAAGGCACATCCATTAGGGATTGCTGGGTGTTATTTGAAAAGCCAGTGCAGCGAATCCAGGCGTGGTGCTGAAGTACCACACTGGTCCCAACTGCCCTATCCAGACAGTCGATTGCGTACAGACTCGAAAGTATGGAGTACTTCACTGTGCCCTGGCCGTCTATAATGAGGCATTGCAGGGTTAGCCAGATCTCATCAGGGACAGCTGGCAAGATGACCCCCCCCCACTCTGTCCCACAATGCATGCGAGTACCACCCAAGAAGCAACTGGTGTTGACTGATCTGAGGGCAAGGCTGGCAGGCAAGAACATAAGCTTGTCAAATGTCTGGATACATTTTGGCTCCCTGTCTGGCTGGGTAGTGGTAAAAGTGCTTGAGAATGCATCTCTTTGTAGACGCCTGTGATACCAGGCTTTACGGGGTGGGTTGTGGCATGAGGAAGACAAGGTCCCCGGGGGCATGTCTATGTCACCTTGCAATTTGCCTACTGACTGGGGGGGCAAGA
Organism: Calotriton arnoldi; assembly: GCA_963921515.1. Taxonomy (NCBI): domain Eukaryota; kingdom Metazoa; phylum Chordata; class Amphibia; order Caudata; family Salamandridae; genus Calotriton; species Calotriton arnoldi. Next base: position 491,452 of record CAWUFW010001837.1, read on the forward strand.
TCCTGGTTTTGCCCAGGTGCCCATCAGTCCCACAGGGCCTCGTAAAAGGGAGCATAGGTTCCTGATTAGTTTGACTGTTGGGGTGGGGACCACAGTGAGGACGTTAGTGTTGACATCTGTGGTTGGTAGGGTGAGTTCCAAGACTTCTGCTGCTCTCTGAATCACATGAAGGAGGCAGTGACTTATGTGGTAGTGGCAAGATTAGGGGAAGAAAGATCAATGACTGTTGAGGTGTACAGACACTTACCATCCTGCAAATCCAAAAGCACATTTTAGTCATCGTAAGGGCTCTCATCTTCAGCATTATCTTTGTAATGGTGTTTGGGATCTGAACAGTGGTAATAGTGGGTTGCTTGCAACCTCAGGGGGAGTTGTGGTAGAGCTTCTGCATCTGATAGAACTATTGACTCCCCTTCAGCATCAGTGACATTGGTGCCGGCATCAAGACTAGTACTGGCGGTGTTGGTTGCAGCTCTGAAGGGGGCGTCAAATGTTGTGCCAGGGCTGGATACAGTGGAGCTGAGATCGAAGATGGGGCTGGCCTTGGGTCGAGTGGCATAGTCCGCGTCTGGGACAAATCCGCTTGAGGTGACCAGACTAGATGCCACCTCAGATCCATAGGGCCCAAAAGCACTCCACAGTGATCTGGATGAGTACCAAAGATTTCATCTAGGGTAGTTTCAGCTCACAAGGCTGCTGTGGCATTGCCGATGGACCGTAAGACGGGGCGCTTCGGAGGCAGTATCAAAATTGGTTTCAAACGTGCGGAACGACTCTGCAGCCTAGAGGTACTCAGAATGTCGCATGACTCCGAAAGGTGGGAGTGGCAGGGTGAAGGAGAGCCGTGTTGGGACTTATGTTTTTTGGACTTGCTGGAGGTTTGAGACTTCAACGATTATCAAACAAGAGATCAGCCTTGTGAGCGGGCACACATCTGCACCTTCGACTACAACCAAAACCGGGCCTTCTTCATTTTCCTTCAGAGTTCTGAGAGGGCAAGCTTGGTTTCACAATTGTAAATGGCCTTCCGGTTTTTCTTCGTGCAGCACTCTCACGACGCCGAGTCATTTGCACTCGGTGCCAAGGCACCTGAGAGACTTTGTGGGTCTCTGCCACTGACATTTGGAGGTTACATTCCCTGCACTGTTTGTACCCTGTGGTTTTAGGAGGGAACATTTCATAGCACACTGGAAACATTTTAGCGAATAGAAATTCTCTCAGGTTGACAGAATTCAATGAAGCTCTGGATCCACGTCGGAAAGTGCAGAAAGGAACTGGCATCAGTACACAGAGGTGGTGCGGATATAGTGGCCCCATATCATATCTGGGGTGGGACGGCCCTGACCTGCATGGCGGTTGTATGATGGAACAACGACCACTTGAACAACTACAGTCTAAACAACCACTCCTTAGTCTAAACCACTAAAGTTTTAACAACAACTATTTTTTACAACTACTATGCCTTTACCACTTTTGCCTTTACCCCATTAATGTATCTATTTTACAGCTAAGTATATACATATATATACACACACACACACATATATATATATATATATACACACACGTGTGTGCATGTATGTGTAATGAGTTTGTATGTACCTGTAAAACACTTAAATTTCGTGGTAAAGGCATGCATGCTAAAGACATGCATTGTAAAATTAATATTGGTATATATATATATATATATATATATATATATATATATATTATTCAACAAACACGGTCCTTTTCGGGGGGAGCACCCTCCAGCTGGTGCTCGTGGCGAGACAAGACCACCTCTCGCATTAAGTATTTTCCAACAACAGCTTACACGGCACTCTCCTTGGTACAAAAATATATCTTTATTGAGACCTCCTTCTCCGCCACCTACGCGTTTCGAACACAAAGTTCTTGTTCACGGTAGTATACGAAGTCCTACTTCAATTTCCAACCTTTTATACATGGTCTCCACGTAGCCCATAATGAGGCATTGTGGGACAGGTAGTTTTACATATATTACAATTACTTTTTTTATATTTATTTCTTTTACCCAAAAATGTTGCAAGAAAAGATGTTAATTGTATAAGCCATTATTACGCATTCACATCTTATACATAGGATTTGTCCAATGTGTGCTATGCTATCAAGTATTCATTACATTTGACTTGTGAAGATTGTCCGTTTTTACAGAACAACTCATCCATTTCAAGGAAATCATGACTTGGTGTCCCATATACTTGAGGGCTAAGTGCCCCACTGTCTTACAGACACTTTAAACAGATGCTACTAAGTTAGGCTTATTAGAAAGAAACTACTTGCAACACAATAATAATCCAATACCGGCTACGTGTTCTCTTAAAATCTAAATAACATTATAATTCGAGGAAAACAAGCTAATATATGGAGAATTGATATCTCTAAAATATACTCATTGAAAGTCTGTATCTCAAAAACTGAACCAAATATTTACAAATGTATATACATTTCTTCGTCCCCATTGAGCCCAAGGGGGACCTTGGTTTTAAAACGAATAATCAGTTTTGATTCCATGCGTCTCAACTTGAGTACTCGATTTCCTCCTCTCTCATGTGGGGGAATTGTAACCAATCCTGAATATTTAATGTCTAACCATGTCCGATTGGCATGTGTCTTCATGTGCTTGGCAAGAGCATAAGTTGCATCTTCATTTTGTACAGCTCTTATGTGTTCTAATATATGTTTTTTCAAAGAGCATTTGGTACTTCCGATGTATCTTTTCCCACAAAAACACTCTAAGAGGTATACAACATAGGTTGATTCACAGGTGATTTTTTCTTTTATTTCAAAGACTCTGTCCCTTGGATCTTTGAGCGATTTAAGATTTTCCCAATCTTACATGCTTTGCATGTTGTACACTTTCCAAAGCCTAGTTGTTTCGTTCCTAACCATGTTGTTTTCTTCTCACTCTCAAAATGGCTTCTTATGATTGTATCAGATATAGACGGAGCTTTCCTATATGTTATCATCGGTCGATTGCCTAAATCCTTCCCGATGTCAGGATCCCTTCTAAGTACATTCCAATATTTTGTCAGGATTTTTTGAATTTTGTAGCTCTCTTTGCTGTAAGTTAGAATCAATCGTGGTTTTTCATCTTCCACGGTTGTTTCTTGTGATATACCATTCACCAATGTTTGTGCTCTGCTTTTTTGTCTTGCTCTCTTTTCACCCTTCTGCACATCCTTATATTTATATCCTCTCTGAAGGAAACGTGAAGTTGTTTCTTCAAACGTCTTTTCCATTTCCGATGGTTCAGAGCAGTTGCGTTTCATCCTTATAAATTCCCCATAGGGGATATTCTTTATAAGGGATTGGGGGTGAAAGCTTGATCCATGGAGAAGACTGGATCTTATTTTCTTTTATGTAAATTTTCGTATCCAGAAACTCAATTTCTGTAGGATGGATATTATGGGTAAATTTTAAGCCCACCTCATTGTTGTTCAGAATTGCCAAATAGATTAAAAATTCTGCTTCAGTTCCTCTCCATAATAGAAAAAGATCATCAATGAAGCGTAGCCATAAGGCTACCTTCATTGTATGGGAATCATTCTCTTCTCTCCAAGCTATGCTCCTCTCCCACCACCCCATCATGAGATTAGCATAACTTGGAGAAAGGAAACTCCCATGGCAGTGCCACAGCTCTGGGAATACATTTTTTATTGAAAAGAAAAATATTATTTTTCAAACACTGTTCCATCATATCCAATAGCATGGTTGTATGTTTTTGTTCCCCTATTGGTCGTTGTTTTAAAAAATACGTGGTTGCTTGTATCCCGACATTGTGTTTGATGGAGGTATATAATGACACAACGTCTATTGTGACTAAGAGGTAGTCCGGCTGCCATGTCGTCTCCATAAGTATCCTCAAAAAGTCACCTGTGTCCTTAATATATGAACTAAGTGTTGGTACTATTGGTGCTAAAAAATTGTCCACGTATAATGCAACATTTTCATACAAACTTCCACAGCTAGAAATTATTGGGCGTCCTGGAGGTTTATTTAAGGTCTTATGAATCTTCGGTAAGAAGTAAATGGTCGGAACCACTGGGTTCTCCACCATCAGAAATTTTCTTTCATCATCGCTAATAAGTCCTTGTTCTTGCCAATTAGTTAATCTTTTGTTCAAATCAATAATCAGGTCAGTTATCGGATTATTTTTCAAAATCTGGTAATTTGTGGTGTTGTTCAATTGCCGCATGGCCTCATCCACATAATCTTGTTTATCCATTATTACCAGGTTTCCACCTTTGTCAGCTGGCTTGATTTCTATTAAAACGTTGTTTTTTAAAGAATTAAGCGCTTCACGTTCTTTTACGGACAAATTCTCCTTTTTGTTCTGTTTGACATTATCCATGCCATCTATTTCTGCCACTACCAAATCATGGAATATATCCACCTTGTTCCCCGGATGTAATGCAGGACAAAATTTTGATTTACTTTTAAACTTTGTTCTTGATTGTTGAGTCATAGTTACTCCCATTTCATTCAATACTTGGCTGTCTGAAAGATCAGTTGTAGTTCGATTATGTGCTAGTTCATAAGCTGTTCTTAAATGGGGTATGTCGCCCACAGTATAGGATGCCTGTTGTTCAATTGTTGAAACGGTTGGTCTTTCAGTAGTGGATCTGGGCAGTATTTTTGTGAAATACTTTTTAAGCTTTAATTTTCGGACATATTTATATATGTCAATTTTCGTTTCCACTAGATCATGATGTCTTTCTGGACAAAAAGTTAGACCCTTATTCATGAGTGTGCGTTCAGCTGTTGTAAGTTGATATCTTGAGAGATTGACGATGAGATCCTGTTTGTTCGTCTTTGCAGTATGTTTTAATATTTCATTACTGTCCGGTTCCGTAGATGATAGCCCCTTCCTCTTTCTTGAGCTTCTTCTGGTCTTACGTTTTCTTCCCTGAAGATGGGTGCACCTCTTCCTCTTCCCCTTGACCTCGTTTTTCCGGTTCCACGTCCTCGGGAACATATAGGAAAGCTCCGTCTATATCTGATACAATCATAAGAAGCCATTTTGAGAGTGAGAAGAAAACATGGTTAGGAACGAAACAACTAGGCTTTGGAAAGTGTACAACATGCAAAGCATGTAAGATTGGGAAAAATCTTAAATCGCTCAAAGATCCAAGGGACAGAGTCTTTGAAATAAAAGAAAAAATCACCTGTGAATCAACCTATGTTGTATACCTCTTAGAGTGTTTTTGTGGGAAAAAATACATCGGAAGTACCAAATGCTCTTTGAAAAAACGTATATTAGAACACATAAGAGCTGTACAAAATGAAGATGCAACTTATGCTCTTGCCAAGCACATGAAGACACATGCCAATCGGACATGGTTAGACATGAAATATTCAGGATTGGTTACAATTCCCCCACATGAGAGAGGAGGAAATCGAGTTCTCAAGTTGAGACGCATGGAATCAAAACTGATTATTCGTTTTAAAACCAAGGTCCCCCTTGGGCTCAATGGGGACAAAGAAATGTATATACATTTGTAAATATTTGGTTCAGTTTTTGAGATACAGACTTTCAATGAGTATATTTTAGAGATATCAATTCTCCATATATTAGCTTGTTTTCCTCGAATTATAATGTGATTTAGATTTTAAGAGAACACGTAGCTGGTATTGGATTATTATTGTGTTGCAAGTAGTTTCTTTTTAATAAGCCTAACTTAGTAGCATCTGTTTAAAGTGTCTGTAAGACAGTGGGGCACTTAGCCCTCAAGTATATGGGACACCAAGTCATGATTTCCGTGAAATGGATGAGTTGTTCTGTAAAAACGGACAATCTTCACAAGTCAAATGTAATGAATACTTGATAGCATAGCACACATTGGACAAATCCTATGTATAAGATGTGAATGCGTAATAATGGCTTATACAATTAACATCTTTTCTTGCAACATTTTTGGGTAAAAGAAATAAATATAAAAAAAAAAGTAATTGTAATATATGTAAAACTACCTGTCCCACAATGCCTCATTATGGGCTACGTGGAGACCATGTATAAAAGGTTGGAAATTGAAGTAGGACTTCGTATACTACCGTGAACAAGAACTTTGTGTTCGAAACGCGTAGGTGGCGGAGAAGGAGGTCTCAATAAAGATATATTTTTGTACCAAGGAGAGTGCCGTGTAAGCTGTTGTTGGAAAATATATATATATATATACACACACATACATATACACACACACACACACACACACACACACACACACACACACACACACACACACACACACACACACACACACACCCCCCCCCCCTATACTCACTATTAATGTTATAAAATCCCTTTCCACCCAAAAACCCATACCCACCCTAAACCCTAAAATTACCCTTGCCACCCACAAACCCATACACACCCTAAACCCTAAAATTACCCTTGCCACCCAAAAACCCATACCCACCCTAAAATTACCCTTGCCACCCAAAAACCCATACCCACCCTAAACCCTAAAATTACCCTTGCCACCCAAATACCCACACCCACCCTAAAAATACCCTTGCCACCCAAAAACCCACACTCACCCTAAACTATACACTTGCAAAACATATATATATACATATATATATATATATATATATATATATATATATACCAACAGTTCCTCCTTTCCCATCAAAAGAAGTGCACCGGCACTGGTTGTGTCGTTATGGAACCTCACAGAAGCAAGAGGCTTACACTCCCAATGTTTCTCCTCACCAGAGCCTTGATCACAGGAAACCTCTCTGATTTTTGAATTGCCGACGTGATTTCTTTTAAAGTGCAGGCCGTATTCTTTTCCAGAGTGCGCAGGGGAATAAAATAACCAACTTGAAATGCACGGAGAATAGCGCAATAAAATGTTCAGCGCTAAATAACCTTTCTTCCACTGCATGTCATTCCCTTAGCGACAGAGTGTAGTGTGCCCCAGCTGCAATTTCTGCTATTACAGTTCCACTTACTCATTTCAAAGTGACATCAGCCCGCAGTGAAGGAATCCCTCCTTCTGTATTCCTTACTTTCCACGCTCAACGAAATCCTTTCTTTTCCCACCCTGGGACTCGGTAACCGAGTCACAAGAAAAAGGGGGGGGGGAGTGAAAAATGAAGAAAAGGGGGCACGGTAGAAACACCCTGACCCCCTAGGCCTCCTCAGGGGGTCCCACAAGGACCCCCAGGCCCATAAAAAAACGGCCGAATGCGCGCTGGGTGCGTGAATCCGGACGAGAAAATAAAAAATGAGAAGCGCAGGATCCCACGCTTCGTTTTCTATAAGCCCCCGGGTGGGCCAGGTCCCGGGGGCAATCACTAATTAATTTGCGGGGGCCCCCCCGCAGCCCCGGGGACCGCCACCTCCCCGGGGCTTGATGAATAAATGTGTGGGGGGGGTCCCGACCTCCCCCACGCTGCCCCGGGGACCACCACCTCCCCGGGGCATTTGTAATTATGAGGTGGGGGGTCCCAACCCCCCCCCCTCCAGGCCCCGGGGACCACCACCTCCCCGGAGCTTCCTTTATTAATTAGGGGGGGCCTCGCAGGCCCCCCCAAGCCCCGGGGACCACCACTTCCCCGGGGCTATGCAAATTTAGGGAGGGAGGCTGCGGGGCCCCCCTCCTGGAGCCCTCGATGGCCCTGGGGACCGCCACCCCCCAGGGCCGGTTCCTGCAATGTCCCGGGGTGCTCACCCCCAGGACATTGCTGTTTGCAATGACAGGGCGGGAGCCGTGCAGTGTCCGCCCTGTCATTGCAAACACTGGTTTGGTTCTTGAAAGCGAGAGCAGGAAACCTGCTCTCGCTTTCAAGAAGCAAATCAGTTTTGCTTTTGGGCAAGGGGAGCTGCATATTAGCAGCTCCCCTTGTCCAAAAGCAATGCCGGCTCCCGCAGGAGGCGGGGAGCCGGCAGGGACCGTGGGGGCATTGGGGCTCCCCCCACGGTCCCCAACGCTAAGGGCATGCTTCGGGGGATGGGGTCCCAGGGGCAAAATAAAGCCCCTTGGGGGAAAAGGGGGGTAATTTAAAAAAAAAAAAAAAAAAAAAAAATGAAATATGAAGTGGCTGTGCCTCGGGGGATGGGGGTCCCCGAGGCAGAATTAAACTATTCAGAATGGGGGCATTTTTTATTTTCTCGCGTGCTTGGAGTCGCAACTCCATTGCGTCCAGCGCGGCCCCCCAGTGTAAACGCGATGGGTTCGCGACCCCAAGCTAAATAAAAAAAATAAAAAAAAAGAATATGTATGTTTTTAATAGGTAAGATTCACTGTTGGGTTATAGGGTGGCTCTAAAAAGAGCCCTTGTGTTTATTATGAGTTTGTTGTAGCTACATGTAAGTGCGGATGCAGAGCTTTAGGTTGTTGAGAAAGACTGTTTCCTTGATCTGTGAAGTGTACTCCATCGCTTCTATAGATGTCATCCATATCAAAACGTAAATTGTTGTTATATATGGAGCCCAACCTACGGTCTCTGGGGTAAGCAGAAACAGCTTTATTGACATTCTTTATAGCTTTCTCAATCTGTGGACAGAATTGATTCGACCACTTCCATTTCTGTCTTTGGCATATGTTAGAGTATACAAAGAGAGTTTGAGGTAAAAGCAACATTAATTGTGCAAAGGTGTCCTTCATTAGCATTTCCAGACCTACCCCAGTCAATGTGCCTAGGTCATTGCCACCACAGTGCACAATCATGAGGTCAGGAGGTTGGAGATGCAAAAAGGTTTTAACCAAAGGCATCAATTGGTGCCACTTTAATCCTCTCTGTGCAATCCATTTAATGTTCACATTTTGCAAAGCTAGGTCTTTGTCAATACCTCTGTGTTCAGCATAATTCTGCACCAGAAAACATAGCTGTGCCCAACAATCCATACTGTAAGCATCTTGAAGGGATGTCTGGAAGTAATGAAAAGATGTCTGTAGCTGATGTAGTCAGTTGGTAGAATGAGAGGTATGAAAATGGTGGACAAGATGGTGTTTTTTTTAAAAAGTAGAGAATTGATTGGCTGTTTAAGAACATTGTACATTCAAAAATAGGGTGCATGTTACGTTTTTAAAAAAAGCATGTTTCTTATTGGTTAGTAAAAAAAGTTTGAAAGATACAGTAGATAGGATAAGCTCATATTTTGGAAATGTCAACCACACCTGATTGCATTTGTAACATGGTGTGGTGAACTTGAAAATATGGTGAACTTGTGACCTGTGAGTTCAGTTGAATGTTCCATGAACTGTTACTATGGAAACTGGCATTAAGCAGAATGGGGAAGGGTTGAAACGTAACTGGACTTAAAATGTGTTATTCTAATTCATATATAAGTGAAATCTTATTAAAGTAAGATTTCCCAAATCAGTAGTATCTTTAGAAGTGGTGTGTTCTTTAAAAATAGTGGTATTTTTATTTGTAATATAATTTTGAACTCCCGTATGGATTTGCACGGTGGGGTCGCAACTCCAAAAAATTCCAGAAGTAGTTTGGATACTTTTAAAAGTCAGTTGGTAAAGGTTCATGTGTTTAACCAATAGAAATGTGTTTTATAGTTTGAAATAATGCAGGAAGCAATGTGATTTGTTACTTACATGTATTTGTATGGAGAAAGAGAGGGAAACTTTGCCATTACTGGTTTTACTTTGCTGAGACTGGTGCATTACATATTGTGTGCATAAGAAAATCTTGTATTTGTTTGTGATATTTTAAATTCTACAAATCTATTTGGAAGGTGAGTTATAAATATGTGAGGTGTATTATGTATTAGGTTTATTTTTAAACTTTCAAAATTATTCAAAAACTGTGATATTTGAAATATATTATTATATGTAGATATGTTTATTGTAGTTTCTTTTATTGTAGTTAAATGTTTGAAATAGATTCTGGATAGTATATGTATATTGGAATATGGATTAGTGATTATGGTAGTTTGTTTTAGTGTGTGAAGATGTATATTTGTAGTATACCGCATAATTTTAGTTGTTGCTTTAAATTTGGAGATATAGTCTGAAGTTTTAAGGTATGTATGGACTTCTGTCTCAAGTATGTTTCTACTTGTATATGTATTTTGATGTCTCATACATTTGAAGGTGCATGATGTATAAGAAAGCGGTGTTGTTGCTTTTTATGCGGTAGGCTCAAGACTGAGTACTAGTAGAATGGTGAAGATGCAGTACAAAAGTGTGGTGTAAAAGATGCTGACGTAAGGTGTTATTAATTAGGCTTCTTTTTTAAAGTTTTTAGAGAGGTATAGTTTAAGTATGCCGCATAATATTTGATGTTTGCTTGAAATTGGAAGTTTGTTCTGTGAATTTTTAAAGTTTGAATAGTGTAATAGTACAGATATATTCATGTATGGTTTTAGTAATATGGTGAGACTTTTACTAAAGATATGTGAAGGTTTCCTACTTTGTATTTGGGTAGGTGTAATATTAAAAGTAGTTGTAGAATGGTTAAGCAGTAGCCTGAAAGTGAGGTTTGAGATGTTTGTAGAGATGTAATTTATTAGAGTAATTTGTATGATGTGAAGAAAGTTATATTTCATATATACCGCATAATTTTCAGTGTTTGTTTGAAAATTGAAGTGTACTCTGAAGTTTTGAGCTGTGCACAGTGTTGTGACTGAGATATGTGTCTATTTGCTCATACACTTATCAAATCACCCAGGCACTACCTTTGCACTTCTGTAATCACTCAGGCAGTACCTTAGTACTTCTGTAAACACCCAGGCAGTAGTAGGCTCTACCTCAGTAGTCCTGCAATCCCCCAAGAAGTACCCATGTACTTATAAAATCACGCAGTCACTTTTTATGTATTCCAGCAATCTCCCAGATATTACACCTGCAGTCATGCAATCACCCAGGCACTAGTTATGTACTACCCCTACAGTCATGCAGGCTGTACCTATGGAGTCATGTAATAACCCACACACTATCCTTGCAGTCAAAATCACCCAGGCCTTCTGTTGCATTCATCTATTCACCTAGGCACTGCTCAATGACTCATCTATGCCTTCAGGTGCTATTTATACACTTATTCATGCACTTAACGTGTATGTTTGCACTCATGCAATTAGCCAGTCACTATCCATCTTTTCCTGCAATTATCCAGTGACTACCGTTGCACTCATACAATCACCCATGCACTACTCATGGAGTCTTGAAATCACTCTGGCAGATCTATTACATGTCTCAGTTTCTAGGTTTCACTATATTCCAGAAATATTGTATACTTATTTGTTTCAGATTTGAAAAGGTAGAGACGTATGTATGCACGCTTTTAACAATATGAAAACATTTATGGTTGAATCATGTAATAGTGTGGTGCTTTATATTTCGCAAGGCCCAACACTCATGCAGTTATAAATACAGCCAAGTAATACCCATGCAGTCTTCCAATGATCCAGGCACTACATATTTACTACTGTAATCACTAAGGCATTACTGCTGCAGTCATGCAATCATCTAGGCACTACCTATGCACTCATGCAATCACCAAGGTATTACCCATGCACTCTTTCAATCATGTATCCACTACTCATGCACTTATATAAAAACCCAGGCATTACCGTTGCAGTCCTTCAAACACAGAGGCACTATTCTTGTACTTATGTAAATAGTCAGCCAGTAGTCATGCAGTTATGAAATCACCCAGGCACTACCTTTGACTCTTTTATTCACTCAGGCTCTACGTCAGTAGTCCTGCAATCACCCAAGTATCCATGCACTTATAAAATCAACCAGTCACTTTCTATATAGTCATGTAAATCGCGAGAAATTATTCCTGTAGTCATGCAATCACGCACGTGTTAGCTATGTACTCTTTTAGTCCCCCAGACGTTACTGCTGTACTCATGCAATCACCAATGCATTAGCTATACAGTGCTTCAATCACCCAGGCACTATCCTTGCACTCTTTCAATCACGCACACACTAGTCTTGTGCTTATGTAATGACTCAGCTAGTACTCATGCACTTATAAAATCACTCAGGCACTATCTTTGCAGTCATGTAATCACTCAGGGTGTACCTTAGTACTTCTGTTATCACTCAAGAAGTACCCATGCACTTATAAAATCACCCACTCACTTTTTATGTAGTCCAGTAATCTCTCAGATATTACCCCTGCAGTCATGCAATCTTCCACGCACTAGTTATATACTACCCGTACAGTCATGCAGGCTGTACCTATGCAGTCATGTAATAACCCACACTCTACCCTTGCAGTCATAGAATCACCCAGGCCCTACTGTTGCACTCATGTATTCACGTACGTACTACTCCATGACTCATCTATGGCTTCAGGTGCTATTTTTACAATTATCCATGCACTTAATGTTTATGTGTACACTAATGCAATTAGCTAGTCACTATCCATCTTCTCATAAAGTTACCCAGTGACTAGCCTTGCACTCATACAATCACCCAAGCACTACCCATGGAGTTATGCAATCACTGAGGCAGAGCTATTATATGTCTCAGTTTCTAGGTTTCACTATATTCCAGAAATATTATATACCTATTTGTTTTAGATTTGAAAAGGTAGAGACGTATGTATGTACGCTTTTAACAATATGGAAAGATTTATGGTGAATCATGTAATAGTGTGGTGCTTTATATTTCGCAAGGCCTAATATTCATGTAGTTATAAAAAACACCCAAGTACTACCCATGCAGTTTTCCAATGATCTACGCACTACATATTTACTACTGTAATCACCAAGGCATTACTGCTGCAGTCATGCAATCATCTAGGCACTGCCTATGCACTCTTGCAATCACCAAGGTATTATCCATGCACTGTTTCAATCATGTAGCCACTACTCATGCAGGGAAGAGAGATGTAAAAAGAGGAAAAGAGTTGCACAAATAGGAAAGAGGGGTGCAGAAAGAGGCAGAAGGGTTGCAGAAAAAAAGCAAGAGCAGTGCAGAAAGAGGCAAGTGAGTTGCAGAAAGAAGCAAGAGCAGTGCAGAAAGAACCAACAGAGGTACAAAAAGAGGCAAGAGCAGTGCAGAAGGAGTTAGGAGAGGTGCACAAAGAGGCAAGAGAGGTACAGAAAGAGGCAGGAAGGGTGCAAAAAGAAGGAAGAGAAGTGCAGAAAGAGGCAAGAGAATTGCTGAAACAAGCAACAGAGGTGCAGAAAGAAGGAAGAGAAGTGAAAAAAGAGGCATGAGGGGTGCAGAAAGAAGGAAGAGAAGTGCAGAAAGAAGCAACAGAGGTGCTGAAAGAGGCACGAAGGGTGCAGAAAGAGGCAACAGTGGTGCAGAAAGAGGGAAGAGAGGTGTTTGAAAGAGGCAAGAGAGTTGCACAAATAAGGAAGAGGGGTGCAGAAAGAGGCAGGAGGGGTGCAGAAAGAATTAACAGAGGTGCCGGAAGAAGCAAGAGAGGTGCAGAAAGATGCAAGTGAAGTAGAGAAAGAGGCAACAGAGGTGCAGAAAGACACAAGAGACGTGCAGAAACAAGCAAGAAAAGTGCAGAAAGAGGTAAGAATTGGTGAAAGAAGCAACAGAGGTTTAGAAAGAAGCAAGACAAGTGCAGAAAAAGGCAACAGAGGTACAGAAAGAGGCAACAGAGGTACAGAAAGAGGCAACAGAGGTACAGAAAGAGCCAACAGAGGTGCAAAAAGAGGCAAGAGGGGTGTAGAAAGATAGGAGAGGTGCACAAACAGGCAAGAGAGGTACGGAAAGAGGCAGGAGGGGTGCAAAAAGAAGGAAGAGAAGTGTAGAAAGAGGCAAGAGAATTGCTGAAAGAAGCAACAAATGTGTAGAAAGAGGCAAGAGGGGTGCAGAAAATGGTAGGAGGGGTGCGCGAAGAGGCAAGAGCGGTACAGAAAGAGGCAGGAGAGGTACAGAAAGAAGGAACAAAAGTGCAGCAAGAGGCAAGAGAATTGCTGAAAGAAGTAACAGAGGTGTAGAAAGAAGCAAGAGAAGTGCAGAAAAAAGGCAAGTGAGGTGCAGAAAGAAGCAAGAGCAGGCTTTCTGCACCTCACTTGCCTCCGTTGCTTTTTTCTGCACTTCTTTTGCCTCTTTCAGCACCCTTCCTGCGTTTTTCAGTACCTATGTTGTTTCTTTCTGCACTTCTTTTTCTTCGTACTGTACCCCTTGTACCTGTTTCTCCATCCTTTTTTCGTTTTCCTGCACATGTATTGGTTCTTTTAGTACTGTTCTTGCCTCTTTCTACACATCTCTTCCCTTCTTCTGTACCTTTGTTGTTTTTACTGCAGTGTTCTTGCTTCTTTCTGCACCTCTATTGCAGTCCATTTTCTAACATGACTTAAACGTCACTTTTGTCCTTCTACTTTACTATTCTAGTAATGCTCAAAGTGTTGGGCCTAGGCATATATAAAAAAAGGTTATATCAAGTCTCAGGTGTAAGTCTCACCATATTCCGAAAACCATATATGTATTTATTTGTACCTTTTAAATAGGTGTTTATTTAGTAATAGTTAAGAATATTTGTATATAATTATTTTAATAATATTAAATTATTTTTAAAATGTTTTCTTTTAGATATTCTCCATTATTATTAAGAAATATTTATTATGGCAAGAAAATTTGCAAAGAAAAGACAGCAAAAAAAAACAGTACTATTTAAAAGGAGAGAGAAAAACAAATTACATGAAGTACAACATGTGACATTGAAGAAAAGGTCTTCTGGTAAGAGAACTAAACAATTTGTTACAAGACTTTTAAGAACTGGAAAGAATTTTGAAAATGAGGAAAACAGAAAGAAAAGTTGTAGAACCAAGCAGAATGAAACGAAAAAAGGACAAATTAATAGGAAATCAGGTAATGGGAAAGCAATCTATGTTGAAAGAAGGATGAAACAATATAAGGACATTAGGAAACGAATGTATAAAAGTAGAGTACTACAAAATGTATTGAAAGATTGCAAGAAATATAAAAGAAGATCAGCATTTTACAAGAAAAAACAACAGATTGAAAGTGTAGTTGAAAAGGCTTTTGAATTGAAAAGAAGATTGTTTATATTAGTATTAAAGAGAATGAAGACGTTGAATAAAACAATACAGTTTATGAAGGACAAAAGTAAAAGAAAAAAACTTGTTAATAGATCTAACTTTTGCAAAAAATATTTGGGTGAATGGAAGCACACTTCTAGTTCAGAACCTTTTTTTAACGAAGAAAGCTATTTTCAACAAAATACATTAGTTCACGCAGTTGATACCAGTGGTCGTTCTTATGAGGTTAAGAACGGTTGTCCAATTGAAAAAGAAAAGATGGTTGCTAGAAATGTTGAAAAAGTAATAGCTGAAGAAGTTCAAGGGAGACGTTCACAAGCTCCAGTGTTTAGTTGGGATTGTAGTAGTATACAACAGGAATCTATTGATATTTTACGTTATTTCTTACAAGACTATAGTAAAAAAAGTGTTAAACAGAAAATTAAGATGTTGCAAGGACTAGATCCTTGTAAAGTGAGAAAAAATACTGGTTTACAGGGTCATTCTCTGGCTTGTCTTTCTAGAAAAGTGTGTCAAAGTCGTTTTCATCATCTGAGAATGTTAGCAGTACATCATTCAGAAATGCATAAGTTAGTAAGAAGATTGTACTGTGTAAAAAGTCCTGCATTATCTTTAAGTGAAAAAAACACTGCTCTTTTGCATGGTTCAGTGTTGGATGTAAAAAGAGTTTCTGATGATATAGAGTTTCATTTCTTTGGTCCTGAAGGGGAGTGTAGAGAAAGTGAGAGTTTGATAGGTGTAGGTGTTGAAGAAGAGGCGGAAGATAGTACTATTGAGAAGTTTGTAGAAGAAATTACAAAGTTTAAGGTAGTTTGTTGTGAAAAACCAAACTATGTTTGTATTTGTTGTAGACGTACTCACTATAGAAGTCAAACTAGGAATGTTGATGTGTATTTAAAAAGTGAAAAGGAAAACAATGATAAGTGGCAGCAATTTGGTGCAAGGTTGTTTTGATTTGGGTAGTGATCTACGGATTTGTAAATATTGTTACAGCAAACTAGAAGAGAACAAAATGCTAGCCAGAGCTGTACATAATAACCTAGAGTTGGTAGCTATTCCACCGGAACTGGTGGATTTAAATACATATGAGTCCATTCTAATTCAATCTGTACACCCGTTTCAGGCTAAAGTTCGTATGGAGCCTAAAACAGACAAGCTGCCTCCAACAGATTTACAAAAAGGTTTAAAAGGAAGAGTTGTGCATTTACCTTTACATTTTAAGAAAAATATTGAAACTGTTGGTGTAGAGAGAGGAAACTGAACCTGTAGTTATTCTAGTTAATGGTGTACCAACAAAGAGTCGGAAAATATGGCAAGAGTTAGTAGATTTCACCAAAGTTCAAAAGGCTACGAAGTATCTCATAGAAAACAATATTTATTATAAAAATGTATATCTGGAAGAAGAAGAAATATCTTTAGGAGATGATAGACAAATTTCAACTGGTCAAATCGAAAAAGTTGACAAGTCCAGGAGTGAAGAAATTTATGAACATTATAGTATACACAAACAAAAATAGGGGAAGAAGGAGGTTAAGGCTAAGTTCACCCTCCCGAGTATACGTAGTGTAACAAAAATCCGTGAGTGACGGATCAACAAACCTAGCCAGGGGAATGGGGGTTCACTTAATGAGTGAAACACACCCCTGTCTTGGGAAAAGAAAATTATTTTCTTGAGTCCCCTCACTCACCAAGGGTTGCCCCTAGGTGACATGCTTCATCATTGGGGCCATCCCAAACATATACTGTTTGGGGCGTGCTGCGACTTGCGGAATTACGTAAGAGCACTTTTTTGAGAAACTGTGTAGTGCAGTGTTGGGGGAGTGGTGTAAGTGACGTTAAAAATACCTAGTTAGTGAGCTAATATTTTATTCTTGCTCCTAGTTGGTATGGATAAAAAGGGGTTAATAATAGGGAAAAAGTAATTGTTCTGTGATTACAGTCCCTAGTATTTCGTCGACATGTTTCGAGGTATCCCCTAAACCTCTTCTTCAGGACCACATGGGGGCCAGCCCCATGTGTACCACTCCGTGAAAAACCTATAATAAAGAAAACTATAGTACAGAAATATAGAATCTTAATTCGGTCCGCCCTGGGAACGAGCAGGTCACGATGACGGAGGTGTGCTGAGCCAAGGTTACTACAGGCCCCTCCACCCAGGTTGACCACGAGGCTTATTATTGCCTAAAAATAAATACTACGAGTCTAATTCAAAACCGTATGTATTTTTCTTGATGCCCACACATTAGGTGTGCATCTATATTTCTGTACTATAGTTTTCTTTATTATGCTCCTACGTAATTCTGCAAGTCGCAGCACGCCCCAAACAGTAGATGTTTGGGATGGCCCCAATGATGAAGCATGTCACCTAGGGGCAACCCAAGACAGGGGTGTGTTTCACTCATTAAGTGAACCCCCATTCCCCTGGCTAGGTTTGTTGATCCATCACTCACGGATTTTAGTTACACCTTTATAGTATACATCCTTTACACTCAAAAGAAGTGATTGGAAATACTATTGAGTTATTCCAAATGAAGAAAGCGAAGGGAACTCCCATGAGTGTTTGGGAAAGAAGTTTAGAAGCTCGTTGTTTTCCACAGCTCTTCCCCACTGGAAAAGGTGGTCGATATGATGAACGAGCAGTACAGATTCCAGCTTCAGAATACCATTCAACAAGATTGTATTCAGAAGATCCAAGATTTCGACAGTGTGTTCCATATTTATTTCATCTTCTGTTTGAAAGTGATTTGTCTGGACTTTCATATGCACTGAACCACATATTAAAAGCAGGAGTTCATCTTACACATCTTTCTGCAAAGGAATTTTTGGACAAAGTTCAACAAAGACGATCATTTAGAATCTCAATTAATTAACCACTTCGGTGCTTATGACGAGCTGGACTCGTCATGGCACACAGTGCTCGTGTGCTCATGACGAGTCCAGCTCGTCATAAGACCACCCACGGGGAAGCGCTGGCGCTCCCCCGTGGGAATCCGATCGTCGGGTTTTTGGGGAAGGCAGGGAAGGACTTCCCCTGCCTCCCTCCGCCCCCCGCCCTCCCCATCAATGACGTCAGCGCGCGAGGCGCGCTGACATCATTGAGGGTTTCCCTTTCTTCCCCGACGCGCTGGAAGCCATTTGCTTCCAGCGCGTCGGGGAAATCAGGTGAGTTTTGGCTCCAGTGTGAACTGGCGTTTCCGGTTGACGCACAGGCGAGCTGGACTCGTCATGGCACACAGTGCTCGTGTGCTCATGACGAGTCCAGCTCGTCATAAGACCACCCACGGGGAAGCGCTGGCGCTCCCCCGTGGGAATCCGATCGTTAGGTTTTTGGGGGAGGCAGGGGAAGGGCTTCCCCTGCCTCCCCCGCCCCATCAATGACGTCAGCGCGCGGGCGCGCTGACAACATTGAGGGTTTCCCTTTCTTCCCGACGCGCTGGAAGCCATTTGCTTCCAGCGCGTCTGGGAAATCAGGTGAGGTTTGGCTCGGGGAGGGGGTTTGTATCAAAGAGGCATCGAGGAAAGGGTTTTCCTTTCCCCGATGCCTCTTTGTGTATTCTCTGCTGCACGATCATGTGATCGTGCAGCAGGAATGCCCACTAGGCACCAGGGTTTTTTTAATTTTTGTGTTGGGGAGTGGCCAAAAGGGCAAGGGTTGCTCCCCTTTACGGGGAGTGAATATTTTATTTATACTGTTAGGCCCACCTACCCCTTAGCTTGGCTGGTGGATTGTGTGTGGACTGGTGCATTATTTGCATATGTGATTGTAATGTTTTTTTCTCCTTTTTATTCTAGTGTAAAGCTTTTGATTCCTGTTTGCGGTTTCGGCAGTTGTGGTTCTGCAGTTTTGCGTAATTGCATTTATTTGGTAAGAAAAATATTTTTGTTGTGTGTACTCCAAATGAGTATTATTGTCATGCATGAATGAATTTTTTGTAAGTGGTGCCATAATGGCAGCATATTTGTTAGTGTTCAGAGCATGAAATTCTTTGCGATGTTTTGCATTGTCTTATGTGTAATTTTTTCTTCTTTTTTAGTGGGATATTGTTGATCCTTACTGTGTCTGTGCAGAGTAGGTGGTGGTGAGTCTAGCTGCTTCTGTCACGTGAGTGGTATAGTGTTTCAGTATATAGGTCTTTTTGATAAAGCTACATTTTGTTTATTTCTTTTTTTTTTACAAAGGGTTTGTTGTTGTTGACTTGTTTGACAAGTAACCTTTATTAGTAAGCATTATGGCTAGCCGTAGAATTACTGCTCAGCAGGTGGTTGGTTTGCTTCATGAATCTTCCTCTGAGCAGGATTATGAGACTGACAGTGCGTCTGAGGGAGAGGAGGGAGGGAAGATTCAGGCAGTGAGTTCTCTCTCCACATGGAATCATCGGATGATGAAGGTACTCTCAGTGCAGATGAAGTGCCTGATTTAGAGGAGGATACTACTGTGCCGATGGTGCAAGAGGCATCTGGATTGCAGCCTGGGGCTGCTAGGCTTCCTACTGGAAGTGCTGGACTCTGGGTTGATCCAAACATGGTGCAGCCGGTGTTGCCTGCCTTTAGTGGTTATGCAGGGTGTAGAGTGGATTGTGAACATTATTTGCCTATACAGTATTTTCAGTTGTTTATGGATGATGTATTTTTGGGTGAGATTGTTGAGCAGACTAATTTGTATGCTGAACAGTTTTTGAGGGACAACAGTGCCAGACTTAGGCCCCATTCTAGAGCTACCCGGTGGAGTCCCACAAATCTGGAAGAGATGAAGTTTTGGGTTTGACTTTTTTGATGGGTTTGATAAGGAAGCCGTCCATGGGTTCATATTGGTCTACCAGTCCCTTGATGGCAACGGCCATATTTCCTGCAGTTATGACTCGTGATCGGTATTTACTTTTGCTTCGGATGCTGCATTTTGTTGATAATGGTTTGGCGTTGCCACGAGATCACCCTGAATGTGACCGTCTTTTTAAGATTCGGCCTGTTCTTGATCACTTTGTAGATCGATTTTCAGTGATCTATACTCCAGGAAAGAAATATCTATTGATGAGTCTTTGGTCCTGTTCAAGGGCCGTTTGGTTTTTAGGCAGTACATTCCTAGCAAGAGGGCACGCTATGGAATTAAGCTGTATATGTTGTCTGAGAGTAGGACAGGATATGTTTTTAATTTGCGTGTGTACACTGGTAGGGATTCCACTATTGACCCCCCTGGTTGTCCGTCCACTTTTGGAGTTTCAGAGAAAATTGTGTGGGATCTTGCTAGAGGACTGTTTAACAGAGGCCACCATTTGTACCTTGATAACTTCTACACTGCTGTGCAATTGTTTAAGGAATTGTTCAAAGTGGACACTTTTGCTTGTGGCACAATCCGCTCTAACCGTAAAGGTTATCCAAAGAGCTTGTTTGCAAAAAACTTCAGAGGGGACAGTGCAGTGCCTTGCGTAGTGAGGAACTGCTAGCTGTGAAATTTGTGGACAGGAGGGATGTGTACATGCTGACTACCATCCATGATGAGAGTACTTCACCTGTGGCTGTTTGGGGTCAGATTGCTGAAGTGCGCAAACCTGTGTGCATTTTAGACTACAATAAGCACATGGGTGGTGTTGATAGAGTAGATCAGAGGTTGGAACCTTACACTGCTATTCGTAAGTCTTACATTTGGTATAAGAAGTTGGCCATCCATCTCTTCAATTTAGCAACTTTCAATGCTTTTGTTGTGTTCAAGGAGTGTTCTCCTGCGTCAAAGTTGACTTTTGTTCAGTTTCAGGAGTCTGTCATAGGCAGCCTTGTTGTTGTGGAACAGGCAAGTGTTCCTAGAGTTGGAGTGGTGGAGGATGTGGCTCGATTGAAAGATCGCCACTTTCCTGATCACATTCCTCCTACACCCTCAAAAGACTTTCCCACTAGGAGATGTAGAGTCTGTTGGCGAAGAGGTACGCGGAAGGAGACTCGTATGTACTGCCCTGAGTGTCCTTCTAACCCTGGGCTGTGTGTGCCTGCTTGTTATAGAGCGTACCACAAGCAAAATAATTATTGGGAGCAACCATGAGTGCTAAAGTGAACTGCCTGGTCTGTAATGTTTAAGAATTGTTGTTCTGTTTCAAGGTTGGCATTAGTGCAATGTATTTAGTTTCTGATTTTGTGTTAGTAGATTTGTATCTATTTGCAATTTGTTTGTGTTTTCTTTTTTGTATAAAAAAATCCTAAATGTGATGGTGGTGTGTGTAGGCTGGCGCTTGGCTGGCAGTGTGCGGGGAGTGGCTCTTGTCTGGCGGTGTGCGTGGAGTGGTGCTTGGCTGGCGGTGTGCGTGGAGTGGCGCTAGGCTGGCGGTGTGCGTGGAGTGGCGCTTGGCTGGCGGTGTGCGTGGACTGGCGCTCGGCTGGCAGTGTGTGAGTAGTGACTTGCTGCTGGTCACTACACACACTGCTAGCCGAGCGACACTCCACGCAATCCATCAGCTTGTGTGGTTGCTGTGTTAGGAATGTGGGCGTGTGAAAGTGATGGGCCCTTGAATGGCGCTGTCTGCTGGTGTGAGTGTTGTAATGTGATGGGCCCGCGGCTGGTGGTGTGAATGGTTTTGTATTTGTCACACGTATGAAAGGTGTATGAATGGCCTGTAAAGAGGTTGGTGCCTTGTCGTGGCTTTACAGCTCACGAGCTGTGAGTCAATGGTTCAGTTTCTCGTCCTTTCAATTATTAACAGTGCATTTCATTTTTGTGAAATCACTTGTTAATACAATTGTATATACTGAACCATCACTCACCCTCGTGCCAAATCCAACCAGTATGCGTGTGTGTGCTTGAGGATTAGATGGCTGTGCAGTAATATTTTTTTTTGTCTTTCTCAAGCAGGGTGTACCTTGTCCCTTTTTGTGAATGTTGTAATGTGTTTGTTTCGTGCCTGGGGGTGTGAATGGTCTGGTGTGTATCACGTATGAAAGGTGTGTGAATGGCCTGTAAAGCGGTTGGGGCCTTGACGTGGCTTTACAGCTCACGAGCTGCGAGTCACTGGTTCCGTTTTTGTCCTTTCAATTATTGACAGTGCATTTCATTTTTGTGAAATCTCTTGTTAATAAAATTGTATATACTGAACGATCACTTGCCCTCGTGCCAAATCCAACCAGTATGTGTGTGTGCTTGAGGAATAGATGGCTGTGCAGTAATCTTTGTCTTTTTAGTCTGTCTGCCAAGGTGTACATTCCGTCTAAGAATAACCTACCAACTGTAGATATTGTCGTAAACGAAACACCCATGGGAGTACATGGTGATATCTCTCGTGGATCCCAACAAGTTATGGTACCCACAATGTCCTGCAAACCTCAAAATGTCTGTCACATTTTCCTTGCAATATTGTGCCAAAATTTTCACGCTGCAGAAATAAACACATTATCTCAAAATGACCTGGTTTTGCAAGGGGGTCACCTGGGTTTTTGGCCCAGGGCTCGGCGGCCACATAGGAAACCTACCAAACCCACACATTTCTGAAAAGTAGACACCCGGGGCTTCCAGGGAGGTATGGCTTGCGTGGATCCCCCAACGTTTCCTTACCAGAATCCCTGCAAACCTCAATTTTAGCTGAAAAAAATCACTTTTTTCACACATTTTTGTGTGGAAAGTGTGGCATCACTGGCCTCACACAAATTTCCTACCACCCAGCGTTCCCCAGGTCTCCCGATAAAAATGGTGCCTCACTTGTGTGGGAGGCCCAAGTACCAGCGACAGGCAAGGGCCCACAACGTAGTGAGGCGACCTCAAAATTGCCTATCTCAAAACCACCTGGTTTTGCAAGGGAGTCACCTGGGTTTTGGCCCCGTGCTCGGCGGCCATCTAGGAAACCTACCAAACCCACACATTTCTGAAAAGTAGACACCCGGGGGCTTCCAGGGAGGTATGGCTTGCGTGGATCCCCCAACGTTTCCTTACCCAGAATCCCCTGCAAACCTCAATTTTAGCTGAAAAAATCACTTTTTTCACACATTTTTGTGTGGGAAAGTGTGGCATCACTGGCCTCACACAAATTTCCTACCACCCAGCGTTCCCCCAGGTCTCCCGATAAAAATGGTGCCTCACTTGTGTGGGAGGCCCAAGTACCCACGACAGGCAAGGGCCCAAAACATTTTTGATAGGCAATGTTGATGTTGCCTCAAAGCGTTTTGTGTCCTTGCATGTCGCGAGTACTGGGCCTCCCACACAAGTGATGCACCATTTTCATCGGGGACCTGGGACGCTGGTGTAGAAATTGTGTGAGGCCAGTGATGCTACACTTCCCACACAAAATGTGAGAAAAGTGATTTTTCAGCTAAAATTGAGTTTGCAGGGATTCTGGGTGGAAACGTTGAGGGATCCACGCAAGCCATACCCTCCTGGAAGCCCCGGGTGTCTACTTTCAGAAATGTGTGGGTTTGGTAGGTTTCCCTAGATGGCCGCTGACTGAGCCAAACCCAGGTGACCTCTGCAAAACCAGGTGGTTTTGTGAAGGCCATTTTGAGGTCGCCTCACTACGTTGTGGGCTTGCCTGTCGCGGTACTTGGGCCTCCCACACAAGTGAGGCACCATTTTATCGGGAGACCTGAGGAACGCTGGGTGGTAGGAAATTTGTGTGAGGCCAGTGATCCACACTTCCACACAAAAATGTGTGAAAAAGTGATTTTTCAGCTAAAATTGAGGTTTGCAGGGATTCTGGGTAAGAAACGTTGGAGGATCCACGAAGCCATACCTCCTGGAAGCTCCGAGTG
The DNA here is from genome assembly GCA_963921515.1 of Calotriton arnoldi. Taxonomy (NCBI): domain Eukaryota; kingdom Metazoa; phylum Chordata; class Amphibia; order Caudata; family Salamandridae; genus Calotriton; species Calotriton arnoldi. The sequence goes on from CAWUFW010001837.1 coordinate 515,135, forward strand.
TCTACTTTTCAGAAATGTGTGTGTTTGGTAGGTTTCCCTAGGTGCCGGCAGAGCTAGGGTTCACAAACTACAGCTAGGCACTTTGCCAAAAAGGGTCATTTTTCACTGCGAAATTGAGGTGTGACCACGTTGCGTTTTGCGCCGTTTCCTGTCGCAGGCACTAGGCCGACCCACACAAGTGAGGTACCATTTTTCTCGTAAGACTTTGGGGAACGCGGGGTGGGTGGAAATTTGTGGATCCACGCAGATTCCAGAACTTTCCACCACAGAAATGTGGGGAAAATGTGGTTTTTTGACAATTTTTTATGTTTGCAAGGGATTCTGGGTAACAGAACCTGGTGGGAGGCAGTCCAGTCACCCCATCCTGGATTCCCCTGGGTGTCTAGTTTTCAAAAATGTATAGGTTTGCTAGGTTTCCCTAGGTGCCGGCAGAGGTAGGGTTAAAAAACTACAGCTAGGCACTTTGCCAAAAAAGGGTCATTTTTCACTGCGAAATTGAGGTGTGACCACGTTGCGTTTTGCGCAGTTTCCTGTCGCAGGCAGTAGGCCGACCCACACAAGTGAGGTACAATTTTTCTCGTAAGACTTTGGGGAACGCGGGGTGGGTGGAAATTTGTGGATCCACGCAGATTCCAGAACTTTCCACCACAGAAATGTGGGGAAAATGTGGTTTTTTGACAATTTTTATGTTTGCAAGGGATTCTGGGTAACAGAACCTGGTGGGACGCAGTCAAGTCACCCCATCCTGGATTCCCCTGGGTGTCTAGTTTTCAAAAATGTATAGGTTTGCTAGGTTTCCCTAGGTGCCGGCAGAGCTAGGGTTCAAAAACTACACCTAGGCACTTTGCAAAAAAAGGGTAATTTTTCATTGTGAAAATGTGGTACGTCCACGTTGCATTTTGAGCCATTTCCTGTTGTGGGCACAAGGGCTACCCACACAAGTGAGGTACCATTTTTATCGGGAGACTTAGGGTAACACAGAATTGTAGAGCAACTGTTATTACCTATTGACTTTCGATGCATTTCTGCCTTCCAAATGAAAGACAATTTGTAAAAAATAAGTCATTTCGAAAAATGACCTATAATTCTCATGCTAGTATGGGTACTCCCAATTTCGGAAATGTGCAAATATCTACTGTTTCTAAAATCTACATTTTGTTCCCATTTCAGAAATACATAGGTGTCTTTCATAACAATTTTTCCATGTATACATTTTCCCAAAATAATTGCTATATACCCGGTACTTAAAAAAAATCATTGCAAGATGTTGCTCAATTATTGGCTCTGGGTTCGTCGGGTTCTTGGTGAACCTACAAGTCCTATATATCCCCACAACCAGAAAGGTCCAGCGGATATAACGGTATATTGCCTTCAAATAGATGTCATAATTAGAAGAAGTTACAGGTGAAAACGTTGACACAAATGGCTGTTTTTTTCAACTAATTTTCAATTTTTCCTTTATTTAACTGTTAGTTTCTATAAGGAAAACTTTAAGGATCTACACAAATGACCCCTTGCTGAATTCAGAATTTTGTCTACTTTTCAGAAATGTATGGCTTTCCAGGATCCATTATTGGTTTCATACCCATTTCTACCATTAACTGGAAGGAGGTTGAAAGCACAAAAAATAGCAAAAATAGGCTATGTCCCAGAAAAATGCCAAAACTGTGTAAAAAAGTTGGTTTTCTGACAAAAGTCTGCTTGTCCCTGAAAGCTGGGAAGATGGTGATTTCATCCCCACAACCCCTTTTTTGATGCCATTTGCAGGGAAAAATCAAGACGCTTTCATCTGTAGCCCTTTTTCGCATTTTTCCCCCAAAAAAACAAAATTTAGCTGTATTTTGACTAATTTCTGGGTCCCCTCCAGGGGAATCCACAAACCCTGGGTACCTTTACAATCCCCATGATGTTAGAAAAAAAGGACGCAAATTTGGCATGGATACCTTATGTGGTCAAAAAGTTACAGGGGCCTAAGCGCGCACTACCCCAAATAGCCAAAAAAAGGCTTAGCACAGGAGGGGAAAAGGCCTAGCAGCGAAGGGGTTAATTTGATGGCATGTCAACGTGGTACCAATGAGTATTGGTATCGTCGTCATGGAGAACTGAAATGTATGTTAAGGATCACCTATGTGGTTTGTTGCACTTAGCTGTGCTGAATACGCATGGGACGATTTACTTGAATTTCTACGAGAAGCAAATTCAAATATTAAAAACATTGAATTGAAGACAGCTGGAGAACTGTGTTCCTTGGATCCTGTAAATGTGTGCAGGTATTTTAATCATAGGTTTCAACCTATGATGTCTTTTATCTGCAGTAAAAATAATCCACCTCTTGGAGAAGTTGTTGATTTCTTTTGGAGAAAGGAGTACCAAGCCAGAGCTGCTCCTCATATACACATGCTATTATGGATCAAGGATGCACCTAAATTTGGGATCGATTCTGATTAAACTGTTTTGTCTTTCATTGAAGACTGTTACCTGTGGTATTCCAAAAACAGGTGGAGAAAATAGCTTAAGACAAGTTTTACGGTTTCAAAGTCATCGATGTGGGAAATATTATCGACGGACATACAAGTCAAAGGGAAAATTTTATACGAAATGTCGTTTTGGATTCCCACGTCCAGTAATTTCGAAAGGAAGAGTCAACAGTTTCATGTCAGCAGTAAGACATACTATAACTCGGAAATCTCCGAAGAATACTTACAACATAAAAAAGTGAAGATTCAAAGTATATTAATGACTACAATCCAGTGATTTTGACAATGTGGAATGCAAATATGGATATCCAATATGTTGCAGATAATTCGATTGCTGTTGCTCGCTATGTTACATCATATATAACCAAATCTGCAAAGACAGAGTTGAAAGAAATGTGGGAAGAAATTTCACAAGAGAAGACTCTTAGTAACAAATTGTACAGCTTTAGTTTGAAGATGCTTTCCCATCGAGAGATTGGATCCTACCAATGTTCGGATCGGTTGACCTCTGCAAGTTTATTTTTAAAGTCAAGAGGAATCATTTGGGTAAGTTTAGGTCTTGCTGCAACACGAAATAGAGTATTGAAATCTGTACAAGAAATTGAATACTTAGCTTTGAATGAGCCGGAAAGTACTGATATTGTTAAAACAAATATGTTGGATACGTACTATCCCAAAAGGAGTCCACATCTGGAAAACACATGTCTCTGAAGTACTGCAACATTACAGCTTTAAGAGAAATGTTGAAGAAAATATAAATGAAAAATATCCAGTAATTGGATGTGAAGGATGTTTGGTAAAACATGCCAAAGGAAATCTTATTAACCACAGGAAGGATTAGTTACTTACCTGTAATCCTAGTTCTCTTCCAGGGGTATCCTCATCAAAGTCATAAGCACATGAATATTCCCGCCCATGCGCGGGACCCCGAAACACATTACATATATGTGAAAACCATATATGTAGCTATATATATATATATATATATATATATATATATATATATATATATATATATATATATATATATATATAAAAAACACACTATGTAGCCTCCCATAAACATGCTGAGCAATGTTGCAAGGAATTCTCTTGCACATAAACATATTCCAATAACGCAGGGAGAAATAAACTTTTGAAAACTGCTTTAATACATAGCAGACAACACAATCCTGCAAGGAATAATGAAGAAAACATTGCCAGCACATAGGCTGCATTGTGGAAACATTAGTGTAGAAAGCTGAAAAGCTAACCCACATAAACACTCAGATAAACTGGCCCCGTTCCTTTAAGGCAGCCATGACCCCAGCTTCCCATCATGCCTCAGGGGTGACAGTTAGGTCAGTTGTTCTTTGCGGATATCCGCAGACCTTTTTCAAAGAGATGTATGAATCATGTTCACTTGCCCGGGGAGGCGGGTGGGTTGCTTATGACTTTGATGAGGATACCCCTGGAAGAGAACTAGGATTACAGGTAAGTAACTAATCCTTCTCTTCCAGGGGATCCTCATCAATAGTCATAAGCACATGAATAGAATAGCAAGCCCATCCCCTCATCCTGCGGGCAAGTAAACAGAGTACCATCAAGATACATAAATGCCATAAGGCCTATACAGACTCCAATAGGTTAGCATTGGAACAGATTCCTCAAGGAGGCCTGGCCCACTTGTGTATCTGCTCTGGAGTCAGAATCCAGACAGTAATGTCTGGTAAACGTATGGACCGATTTCCAAGTTGCCGCCTTGCAAATCTCGGCCATCGGTACATTATGTAAGAATGCAATCGTAGCAGCCTTACCCCTAGTAGAATGAGCTTTAGGGGAGGCAAACAGAGGCTTATTTGCAATCTGGTATGCCAACTTTATACAAGATACTATCCATCTTGAAATGGATCTTTTAGAAGTTGGGAAGCCTTTTCTAACAGAACCATAGCTTATAAACAATTGATCTGCTTTTCTAATGGATTTCGTTGCATCCAAATAGAATTTGAGAACCCTCTTGAGGTCTAGCGAATGAAGAGACCTTTCCGCTGGTGTGGATGGATTGGGAAAGAAAGAGGGTAGAGAAATTGTCTGATTAACATGGAACTCTGACACAACCTTAGGTAGGAAGGAAGGATGAGTTCGCATAACCACCCTATTATGGTGGAAGACCGTATAGGGTTCTTTAGAACAGAGTGCTTGTATCTCACTCACTCTGCGTGCTGATGTAATTGCTACTAGAAAAGCTACTTTCCAAGAAAGGTGTTGCAATGTAGACTTATGAATGGGTTCAAATGGTGGTCCCATCGATTTAGACAGTACCAAATTCAACTCCCAAGGAGGAGAAGGAGGTCGAACAGGAGGGTAAACCTTTTTCAACCCCTGCAGGAAGTCCTTAACCACCTGAAGCTGAAAGAAAGAAGGTTGGTTAGGTGATTTACGATATGCTGTGATCGCCGCCAAATGCACTTTAATGGAAGAATATTTCAAACCAGATTTGGCCAAATAGAGTAAATACGGCAAGATTACCTCCTCTTGCCCGTTAATTGGACTCCAATCATTACGGATACACCACAAGTAAAATCTTTTCCACTTTAGAGAGTAAGATGATCTTGTGGAAGGCTTCCTTGACTCCCTTAAAATATCCATGCAGTCCTGAGGGAGGTTCAAATGTCCGTACTGCAGGACTTCAGGAGCCATGCTGTCAAGCTGAGCGAGGGAAGGCTGGAGTGCAGAATTTTCCCTCCCATCTTGGTGAGAAGGTCCGGCCTGCACGGAAGTCTCCGATGAGGGGCGAACCGAGAGTTGCAAAAGGTCCGGATACCACCATTGGCGAGGCCAGTCCGGTGCTATGAGTATCATCCTCATTCTGGATCGCAGAAGTTTGGCCACCACCTTCGGAATTAGAGGGAGGGGTGGAAAGGCGTATGCAAACGTCCCTGACCACTATCGAAAGAGCATTCCCTCTCGTTCCTGGTCGGTAAAACCTGGATGCGAAGGCGTGGCATTTTCTGTTTTGATCGTCTGCAAAAAGGTCGATGGAAGGATGACCCCATTGATGAAAGATTTCTGCCACCACTTCGTCGTTGAGCACCCAGTCTTCTTGCTCTTGGAAGTGACGACTGAGGGCGTCTGCTCGCACGTTCTGCTCTCCCGGCAGATGTATTGCCGTGATCGATAGGTTCCTGGCTAGCAGCCAGTGCCAGATTGCCTGGGATTCGAGAGACAGAGGGCGAGAGCGAGTTCCACCTTGTTTGTTCAAGTAATACATGGTGGTTGTATTGTCCGTTTGCACTAGGATCGATCCGATCTGAATTGACGGTTGAAAAGCTTTGAGGGCTAAATGAACTGCCCGCAGTTCCAGCATATTGATGTGATAGGTCTGTTCTCTGCTGGTCCATCTGCCCTGAGTTTGCAGATGACCCAGATGCGCTCCCCAGCCCTGAAGTGAAGCATCCGTGATCAGAGATTGCTCTGGCAGAGGTTGATGAAAAGGGACTCCCATCAGTAGGTTCTGTGGTTGCAGCCACCAGAGAATGGACTTCTTTGCTGCAGGAGAGAGGACAATCCGGTCGTTCCACTGACCCGAGGATTGATTCCATTTGTCCTCGAGATCTTGTTGTAACGGTCTCATCCTCAATCTGGCGTTGGGTATGCGAAAAATGCACGAGGCCATCGACCCCAGTAGAGAAGCCACCTGTCTTACTGATGGCTGATAAGCCTGAAGGATGATGTTGCCCTTGTCTTTCATTGATGACAATCTCTCCTCCGAAGGAAACACTTTTCCGAGGTCGGAGTTGAGGTTGGCGCCCAGATAGTGGAGTGATTGAGTTGGGCGAAGGATCGACTTGTCCAGGTTGACATGCAGGCCTAAGCGCTGAAGTAGATCTAGGCAGGTGCGAAGGTGTTCCTGCACCATTTGAGGAGAGGATCCCTTCAGCAGCCAGTCGTCCAGGTATGGATATACGAACAGGCCTTGGCGATGTAATGCTGCAGCTACCACTGACATGCATTTGGTGAATACCCTCGGAGCTGATTTTAGGCCGAAGGGTAAGACTTTGAACTGGTAATGTCTTGTTCCCACCGTGACTCGCAAGAACTTGTGATGTCGTGCTGTGATTGGGATGTGAAAATACGCATCTTGTAGATCCACCGAACACATCCAATCGCCTTTCCTTAGATGTGGAAATATTTGGTGGAGCGCCAACATCCGAAACTTTTCCTTTTTGACGGACTTGTTCAGAGAACGTAGATCCAGAATTGGTCTGGACTTGTTCGGTTGATCTTTTTTCTGAACAAGGAAATATCGTGAGTACACTCCCCTTCCTCTCTGCGCTTGAGGGACCTCTTCTATTGCTTGTTTTTTGAGAAGGGTCAACACTTCCTGACGCAGGAGGTCTATATGTAGATGACGAGATTTCACAGGAGGAATGTCTCTTGGGGACGTCCAAAAACGTAGTGTGTACCCATTTTTAGTATATTTAGCACCCACTGATCTTTGGTTATGTTGCGCCACTCTTGAATGTAACTTGAGATACTTCCTCCCACTGGAGTGTGCAACGGTGCTAGAGGAAGCAGAAACTCATTGCTTCCCTGGAGTTTTTGATGTAGAGGAGGACTGCTGTTGATGTCCTCCTCTTCCTCTCGAGGAACGGCGGCCTTGGTACTGGGATTTGCCTTGTTTGTTTTGTGACCATTGAGGGTTTGAACCCTCTGCTGGTAACTTTTCCGATTGTAGGTCCGGTACCTCTTCCTAAACTCCTTTTTCTTTTCTAGGCCCACCGCCTTTAAGGTGTCCAACTCGGCCTTCATCCTCGCCATTTCTTCGTCTGTGTGAGCACCAAACAGTGAAGTGCCAGAAAAAGGGAGATTCAGGATGCGTTGTTGTGCTTCTGGTTTTAACGCTGTGAGGCGCAGCCAGGGAAGATCGTCGTGCACAGATGCCATGTGCATACGAGTGAGCCGCCAGGGACGCACCATCTGCTGCCGTGCTGATTACCTGATTAGCAACCAGAGCACCTTCGTGAAGGATTTCAGAAAAGTCCTGCTGATCCTCCTTTGGGAGCCTGTCCTTGAAGCGCTCCAGTGAGTCCCATAATGATCTGTCATAACGACCAAGCAGAGCCGCAGCGTTGGACACTTGCAGAGAAGACGCTGCAGAACCACAAGCCTTCCGTCCCCAAGAGTCTTGTGCTCTACTCTCTTTATCCGGAGGAGCGGAAGAGGAAGATGCAACCGCATGCGTCTTTTTCGCTGCTGCAATTATAACAGAGTCCGGAGGTGGATCTGATCTAAGGAAAAGAGGATCCGATGCTGCTGGCTTGTATTTTTTAATAATCCGAGCTGGAGCTGCTTTAGTCGATGCTGGTGTAAGGAAGAGATCCATTACCGGCTCGATGATGCCTGGGACCAAAGGAAGCAATGGTCTAGTCGCAGACCTTTGGTGGAGAGTCTCAAAAATGATGGACTTGGTTGCCTGAGGAGCTGACATGGTGATGCCCAGCTTCTGAGCCCCTCTGTTGAGAACATCATGGAAAGTGTTCACATCATCAATAGGCGACACTCTGGAGGGAGGACTATCCGTCAGGGTAGGTGAGTAATCCCTTTTGGATGAATGAGTCGAAGAGGAAGACCAAGATGGTGTACGCCGCCTCTTGCGATGTCCCTGAGACGACCTGCGTTCAGGGGATCTGCCTCGGTGTTCCCTGGCCCGAGTGGTGGGTGATTTGTCCACTTCCTGCACAAGACGCTGTAATGGTGATCTGTGCTGCGGACTGGAGTAGGTCGTGGAGCGTGACCTGTGGACCCCGTCTGCCAATGATGAAGTGGTTGAAGCCATCTGGGAGAGAGATGGATGGAAGGAGAGTGCTGTCTCCTTGGAGAACCTCCTGGCGGTGCTTTTGTAGGCTCCTGTGAGTGAACAGAAGCACTGGGTGATGACGCAACCGTCTGGGGTGAGCTCCTGATGGAGTGAGAGGACTCTCTGCGGCTTCTGGAGCGTGATCGGCGTCTGGATGAGCGATGTGACGTCGATGGGGTGTGTCTCGACGTCGACCTGCTCTGTGTCACCATCACTGGTGAAATTCTCTTCGACGTCGACCTCTCAGTGTGCCTAGACCTCGCCTTCGACGTTGAGCGTGGAGACCTCAACGATGAACGGGTAGACGGAGAAAACCTTCTTGACGTCGATCTTTCTCTCGACGTTGATCTTCTCGCCGTCGACGGAGACCGCCGTCTCAACGTCGATCTTTCTCTCGACGCTGACCTTCTCGCCGTCGACGGAGACCGCCGTCTCGACGTCGAACGAGGTCTGGTATATTTTACCCTTCGTCTTGACGCTGAATACCTCGCCGTCGGAGAGGATCTTGCCTTCGACGTCGAACGCCGTCTAGGCGACGGCGGAGGCGATGAGTGTCTATCCTCAGGTGACGAGGTGTGTCTCGACGTCGACTGTCGTCTGGGTGACGTCGACTGAGATACTTGCTTCGACGCCGAACGCTGGAGACCCTGCGACGGCGGAGCCTGTCTCGACGTCGAACGCCGCATCGACGGCGACGACGGAGATCTGTCTCTCGACGCTGGGCGAGCCCGCACCAACGGAGAGCGACTCCTCGACGCCGATCGTCGCCCGGTTGACGACGGCGGAGGATTCGACGTACCTTTCTTCGACGACGACCGGTGTTCTCTCGACGGCGAGACCGCCGTCGACGGTCTTCTCGTCGACGTTTTCGCTGCCGATGAAGGGAATTGAGGCGCCGAGCCCGACGCCGATGGAGAGCATACTGGAATCTTACTTGTAGATAAGCTCTCTTTCCTCTTCTTCATCGGAGGCTTGTCTTTAGAAGGTGATTTTCTCTTCTCAGCTAATCCATGGAGACGAATCCTTTCTCTGTCCTTTAAAGTTCTGTTGGACAGCAGCTTGCAATGCTGGCAGGATTTAGGATTAATCTCAGAAGGAAGGCATAGAATACAGACAGAGTGGAAGTCTGATTTGGCCTTCTTCTTGCCACAGGAAGGACAAGAGTCAAAAAGAGAGGGCATTCTGTTGTAAAATAATGCTCAACTCTCTAAAAAAAACAGTAGAGAAATACTTTAACACCAAAAGGATGTCGAAGTAAGAGCTTTTATCAAAAATTGAAGAATTTTCTGACAGAAAATCAGAAAAAAAGAGGTAGAGCTGAAGTAACCAGGGTCCTGACAGAAGGAGCCGGAAAGAACAACTGACCTAACTGTCACCCCTGAGGCATGATGGGAAGCTGGGGGTCATGGCTGCCTTAAAGGCACGGTGCCAGTTTATCTGAGTGTTTGTGGGTTAGCTTTTCAGCTTTCTACACTAATGTTTCCACAATGCAGCCTATGTGCTGGCAATGTTTTCTTCATTATTCCTTGCAGGATTGTGTTGTCTGCTATGTATTAAAGCAGTTTTCAAAAGTTTATTTCTCCCTGCGTTATTGGAATATGTTTATGTGCAAGAGAATTCCTTGCAACATTGCTCAGCATGTTTATGGGAGGCTACATTGTGTGTTTTTTATATATATATGGATATATATATATATATGGATATATATATATATATATATATATATATATATATATATATATATATATATAGCTACATATATGGTTTTCACATATATGTAATGTGTTTCCGGGGTCCCGCGCATGGACGGGAATATTCATGTGCTTATGACTTTGATGAGGATCCCCTGGAAGAGAAACTCAGTTGCGAAACTCCAGATAAAAGGGAATTTTTCTATTTAGCACTTCTGCAACTTTTCAAACCTTGGCGTAGTGAAATGGAATTACTTGGAAATTTTGACTGCTATGAAGATTATTTTAATGCATGTAAAGATAGCATTGAATGCACAGTTTTTCCACAATATTTACAAATGTTGAATGAAGAGATTGAACAAGAAACTAATATTGCAGCTGAAATCGCTAGAGATAGTTCTCAAGATAGTTAAAGTTCTGCTCCTCTAAGTCAAGATCCACTAGGACAACCGATTCTTGAGAATGAAGCAGCAATCGCTATGAATGAAGTAGAAACGGCAATGCAACAAGCTATTATTGAGTAGGGAAACTTGGAAGAACAACTAAATACTGAACAAAAAGAAATAGATCTGCAAGTTACACAACAGATACAGCATGGTTTTCTGCATGGAAAAAAAAAAAAAAAAAAAAAAAAAAAGAATGCCAATGCACATCATTTAAACCTATTCGAATGTATATCAGTGGGCAAGCTGGAACAGGAAAAAGTTTCTTAATTAAAGTTTTGACCAGTTATCTACAGAAAACCACTGAATCACATTTATCTTGTATTGTAACTGCTCCAACTGGGTTAGCAGCACATAACATTAAAGGGATTACATTACATTGATTACTTATGCTACCAGTTGAACATGAAAATAAGTTGGAATATCACAAGCTATCTGGAGAAGCTTGTTATGAAGTTTCAAGAGTACTAAAGAAAATGAAACTTCTGATCATTGATGAGGCTAGCATGGTGTCAAACTTAATGCTTGCCTTTGTACATTTAAGAATGCAGCAGATTTTAAAAACAGATTATGATGTTTTATTTGGAGGAAAACATGTAATTGTATTCGGCGACCTACTACAACTTACTCCTGTAAAAGGGCAACCAGTTTTTAAAACACTTGTCCATGAAGACACTAGGAAATCTTTGGGAAGTATTGGAAATGTCAACATTTGAATATAAAGAGCTTATTAGGAATATGCGACAAGCAAGTGATGAACATTATGGAAACATTCTTCAAGATATAAGAATTGGTGTTTTAACAAAACATGGTAAAGATGCTTTACAAAGTCGGCTACTAACAAATTTGTTTCCAAATAAAACTATTGCTCCTGGAATAATGTACAAATAAATTGGAGAAAAAAAGTCTATAATTTGCCTAATGCCAACACTGCAAGTGTTCTACATTCAATGAAGAACTTTTGAAGCTGGAAAAACAACAAATAATGAAAATGGAAGCATTGATAAAATAGAACACGAAGGAGTTACTATTATTCTTCCCGAAAAATGAAAATGAAAATTGGATTCTTTGGAAAAGTCTATATCTAAGACTGCTGGTTTAGAAAAGACTTTATATGTATGTGAAAACTGTCGGGTAATTTTACGGCGTAATTTGGATGTAGAAAAAGGTTTAGTAAATGGAGCGATGGGAAAAGTTGTTGATTTTGTTAATTATCCGAACAGAGATGGAATTGAATTCTTGAAGATTAAATTTGATCAGATTGAAGAGGTAAAACAGATTGGACGTTGTGCTGTTCGTTTTTTGCTTGTAAAAGATTTGTATGTTTGTAGAGAACAGTTTCCTCTTTCTTTAGCATATGCGGCGACCATTCATAAATCTCAAGGTTTAAGTGTAGACAGTGCTTTGGTAAATATTGGAAGTACAGTGTTTAAAGAGGGTATGGCATATGTTGCATTGTCTCGTGTAAGAACATTATCTGGTTTGTATTTGATTGATTTTGATGAGAAAAAAAGTTAGTGCTTATGTAAATTGTGTAAAAGAGTTTAATCGGTTAAGAAGAGTTTATGCTCCTTACTTAGGTGAATATCCCATATATGAAAAACATATACTATGTCCAAAACGGAAATATGACAAACATTGTAGTAACATTGAAAAAAAGAAAACTATTCAAGAGAAGCATGAAACTGCCAAGAAAATGAAAATGGACTGAATTGATGATATTGTAGTATACCAGTTAGAGAATAGTTCAGGTATCAATTGCTATGCTAATGTAATTCTAAATGTTGTCTTATCTAGAAGATCTTTATAATAAAGTTATGGAAAATCGAGAAAAAAGATTCTGTTCTTTATTACATCATCTTTTTCAAAAGTTGGTAAGTGATAGAACTAAAATCCATACTGCTTCTGGCATTCGGCATCTTTTGGATATATGTACTGGTTCTTCGCAATTTACACAGAATATACAACAAGATGCACAAGAGTTTCTTATGTTTATGCTTGCAGTATTGGAAGAAGAAGGTATTCAAATTGAAAATTTGTTTGGACTAAGTTACAGATGGGATCATAAACGTGAAGAGTGCTCATTTTCTTCCACCACTGAAATAGACACTGAACGATTCATATATTTGACAATACCAGATTACAAATCAGTGTCTAACAAATTAATAAAAACAGCTAATCAAGATATGAAATATTCTCATTGTAAATCAGAAATGTTGTCAACATTATTTATAGAAAGATTTGGACAATATGTCATTTTAATGCTACAACGTTGTAGACCAGATGGAAGAAAATTGGAAACTAAAATTAAAAATTTTGTGGCAAGTCGAATATCAATTTCAGGAAGAACTTTTAAAGCAGTGGCTATTATTTTCCATGATGGACCTACAACATCTGGACACTATACTGTGTATTTAAAGTGCAATAAAGGATGGACACATTGTAATGATGCCCATTTGGAATTGAAATGTCGGTTGCCTTACGAATTACCAAATTCATATCTAATATTTTTGATGCCAAAGTTTTGAAAACATCATTCGGCCTATTGGGAAGATGTGAACACGAATTAACGAGTTTATTTGGGATATTTTGAATGAAAATAGATTTAGAAACATTATTCGGCCTATTGGGAAAATGTGAAGAATTACTGTGTGGATTATAGTTTGTGCTAATTCTTATTGCGTTTGAAAAATTGTGTTTGAAACATGTAGTTTATATGTTTGTTCTTTATATGATACGCGATCTAAATGAGTGTATATTTTAGAAAATGTATTTCAGAGAAGTAGATCATTTAATGTACTTGAACAATGTAATTTAGAAACTGTAGATAGGTAAACAGATAGTTGTACTTGTAAATATTTTCAACACAGATTTGGGTTTTTTATACAATCTTACGGATTGTATTTTTTCCCCAGCTGTTATATGATGATCAACATTGAAATCACTGTGTATGGTGAAATTCAATAGAATCTGAAAACAGCAAAAAAGGGAAACTTAATATATGTTATGTAATTCTAAAATTATGTTGTGTTCTTAAAACTAAAATATTATATGCAATAAGTTTTTTCTTCTTTTTACAGAAAGTAATATTAAAGTTTGAAAATATTTTAAATTTAGTTTACAATGAAACAACTGTAAAATAGTTTCAATGAGTTTGATATCTACTTCAATAAACAAGGTAAGATGAAATAATGTAATTAGCATAATAATATGAAGTAAGGTTTACAGTCACTTTTAATGCAGTCATTCATTTTTTGAAACTCTACCAACTCACTCCTCCAATCACCTCAGCACTACCCATGCACTCATCCAATCCCTCTGCCACTACCCAAGCACTTATAAAATCACTACGCACTACCCTTGCACTCCTTCAATCACCCAATAACTACCCATGCACTCATGCAATCACCCAGACACTAACTATGCACTCATGCAATCACCCAGGCATTACTCAAACTCATGCAATCACCCAGGCATTATCCATGCACTTACAAAATCACCCTAGCAATACCCATGCACTCCTCCAATCACGTAGACACTACTCATGTACTCCTCCAATTACCCAGCCAGTAGACATGCACTCCACCAATCATCCTGCTACTACCCATGCACTTAAAAAATCACCACGCACTACTCTTGCCCTCTTCGAATCACGTAGGCACTACCCTAGCACTCATAGAATCACAGAAGCACTACCCATGCACTTCTTCAATCACTCAGGCACTACCCATACACTCCTCCAATCACCCAGGCACTACCTATGCACTCCTCCAATCACCCAGGCACTACTCATGCAATAACCCAGGCACTACCCATGCAGTATTGTAATCATCCACACACTACGACTGCACTCATGGAATCACCCTACTATTACTCATGCACTTGTCCATTCACTAAGAAACTACCCATGCAGTGCTACATGTAGACAGGCACTACCCATGCAGTCTTGCAGGCACTTAGGCATTACCCATGCACTCCTTCAATCACCCAGACATTACCCCTGCACTCATACAGTTAGTCATACACTCACTTAGGCATTACCTATCCACTCTTTCAATGACCCAGATATTACCCCTGCACTAATGCAATCACACAAACACTATTCATGCACTCTTCCAATCGGCCAGCCACTACCCATGCACTTCTAGAAACACTGAAGCACTACCTATGCACTCATCTAATCACCTAGACTCTACCCATACACTCTTCCATTCAGCCAGACCTTATTCCTCCATTCATGCAATCACCCACACATTACCCATACACTCCTTCAATCTGTCAGGCAGTGTCCATACAGTCTTCCAATCATCCAGGCACTACCCATGCACTTATACAATCACCCAGGCACTACCTTTACACTCCTTCAGTGATCCAGTCACTATCCATGCACTCTTTCAATGGGCCAGGCAGTACCCATGCACTTATAAAATCACAGAAGCACTATCAACGCACTCGTCTAATCACTGAGACACTACCCATGCACTCATTCATTCACCCACACTTTCCCCCTCCATTCATGCAATCACCCAGGCATTACCCATGTACTCCTTCAAATGCTCAAGCATTACCCATGCAGTTACAAAATCACCCATGCATTACCAATCCACACATTTAATCACTCACAGTACCCATGTACTCCTGCAAACACCCACACATTATTCCTACACTCTTGCAAACACCCAGGTATTACCCATGCACTCCTTTAATCATGCAGACATTACTCCTACACTTATGGAATCACCCAGGTATTAGCCATACAGTTCTGCAATCACCCATGCATTACCCATACACTCCTGCAATTAACTACACATTCTCTGCACTCACACAGTCAGCCTGGCGTTACTCATGCAGTTATCAAATCACCACACAGTACCCATGCACTATTGCAATCAGTCAGGCACTACCCATGCATTCATACAATCACCCAGGCATTACTCATACACTAATGCAATGACTCATGCATTA
The DNA here is from genome assembly GCA_963921515.1 of Calotriton arnoldi. Lineage (NCBI taxonomy): Eukaryota > Metazoa > Chordata > Amphibia > Caudata > Salamandridae > Calotriton > Calotriton arnoldi. The sequence continues at coordinate 530,550 of CAWUFW010001837.1, forward strand.
CCCATTCACTCCTCCAATCACTCACACATATTCTCTGCACTCACAGTCAGCCTGCATTACTCATGCAGTTATCAAATCACCACACAGTACCCTTGCACTACTCCAATCATCCAGACATTACCCTTGTAGTCATGCAATCACTCAGGCATAACTCATGCACTCCTCCAATAACACACACATTACCTCTACACTCATGCAATCATTCAGGCATAACTCATGCACTTACAAAATCACCGTGCACTAGCCTTTCACTACTCCAATCACCCAGGCACTACCTATGCACTTATGTAATCACTCAGGCATTACTCATGCACTCCTCCAATCACCCACACATTACGTCTGCAGTCATGCAAGGACCCAGGCATAACCCATGCATTTACAAAATCATCACACATGCTCTCATGCAATCACTCAGGCAGGACCCATGCGTTTCTTCAATCACTCAGGCAGTACCCATGCACTCTTTCAATCAGCCAGGCACTACCCATGCATTCATGCAATCACCCAGGCATTACTCATGCACTCATGGAATCACTCATGCATTACCCATACACTCCTCCAATCGCCCACACATTACCTCTGCACTCCTCCAATCACCCAGGCCTAAACCATGCACTACCCTTTCACTACTCTAATCACCCAGGCACTACCTATGCACTTATGTAATCACTCAGGCATTACTCATGCACTCCTCCAATCACCCAGACATTACGTCTGCAGTCATGCAATCACGCAGGCATAACCCATGCATTTACAAAATCACCACACACTACCCTTGCACTTCTCCAATCACCCAGGCACTACCCTTGCAATCATGCAATCACTCCGGTATTACTCATGCACTCTTCCAATCACCCACACATTACCTTTCCACTCATGCAAACACTCAGACACTAGACATGCACACCTGCAATCACCCAGACATTAGTCCTGCACTCTTGCAATCACCCAGGCATTACCCATGCACTCCTTCAATGATATATACACTACCTGTACACTTCTCCATATATTCCACTTACCACAATTCATACAACACTTAAAAAAAAAAATCTTTTTAAACCAATTAGGCGGTTCTGAAAAGAACCATTTTTTTCTTTTCTTTTTTTTGTGTTTTTTCAACTCTTTTTAGTATTTTTGGGTGTTTAAAAAAAAAAAAAAGTGATCAAACAGAAAAAACGTAGAAAACTTTTCTATAACATTTTGCAATTAAACAATTATTGCAAAAAAAAAATTTAACAAATGTGGCTTCTTGCAGCAAAAACAACTGCATCAACAGACTGTTCTCCATAACAAAGAACTTTTTTGCACTTTATGCGCCTTTGTTCGAGACCAGCAAACTCTGGCCTAATATCAGGTCCTCTGTTGGAACTCTAGGTACCAGCTGAGGTGCTAGGTCCAGCATCTTCATCACCTTGCTGGGCTTGTAGTTGTAGGTCTCGTCGATGCTGCTCCCGTGCTAGGCGACGAGGGTGCATTGTTTGGAGGTGCTTTAGCATGGACGATGTACCGCACGAGTATTTCTTCTCGGAGCCCCGAGATATTATTCTTTAACAAATAGTGCAGGTAACCTTCCTTGTGTTTACCTTTTTTTCTCCTGCAGGAAATGTAAAAAAAGCCCAGACAATGCTTTCTTTCCTTTGTTTTCTGGGTTCCTCCAACTCCTCATCTTCACCAAGGATGTCTTCTGGTGGATTTGAAGATGCCATTTTTTTTTTAAAGAAACACCAAAAAAATGCTAGAAGAGCACTCAACACAAAAGGTGTCTCCTGGCAATGCTGCTGGAAGAATGAGAAATTTCGGTGGGGTACTGTAATTTCTAGAACAAAAAGCTTCATAAGCAATGAAATGCTTTCTTTTGAAGTCACATGGGTTCGCGCAGCGGGCACGCAACCAGCGTGCACCCGGCGCGATGCCGGAAAAATATATTTGACAATAATTTATCTTTATTCCAGGTACAAATATATGATATTTATAACTTTGTTAAATAATCTCTTGGTATAATATATATAATAAAGTTATATACATATACTTTTAAAACTTAAAGATTAGCGATGGGTGCGCGCACCCGGCGAGACCCCCGGAAATACATACATAACGTTACGCGGGGCCGAGGATCGCGCACCCATTGCTTACCGAACACGCATCGTACACGACTTAACCAATATGGCGGCAAAATTCTTGGATTCGCGCAACCACCGTGATCGGTACACTATCGGTACGCAAATCCAGTATTCTTTAAAAAAAAAAAAAAAAGCATATTTTAAAAAGCAGAAATATCACCTTATTTCTATAAAAGTAAAAAAAAAAGAAAAAATTGTTAATTTTTTTTTTTTTTTTTTGAACATTACAATTAGAAATTTCCATTTAAAAAACCTTTGAAATTCACTGAAAAAACCACAGGTTTCAGGTACGTTATAGTTAGTTGGACATTTCACTCGTACAAAACCAGAGAAATTCGGCCGTTATAGTTAGTTGAGCTAACTAGAACTCGCGCCCCCGCAATGCACTGCTGATGACGTCACATATTACATCATTCATGACATGGTCAGGGACATCACTGATGACATCACTGATGACATCTCAAATGACATCACTGATGACATCATCCACATGATAATCTGATGCACCTCCTCACACCCTAACATAACCTTTGATACACCCACTCTAAAATACAGGCTACCATTTTCGAAACCATAGACACACCAATATCAGTTACTACATACCCACTCACTGATTCTTAGGTCTACACACACATCCACTCATTCACCCATACAGTCACTCATACATGCAGTCAATCATCAATATAGCACTATCATTTGCACTCATACACCTATACAGACACTCACACATCGCCACTCATCCATAGAGTTACTCACACACCTAGTCAGTCATGCAAAGAATCAATCACACTCCCATTTACTCACCTATACAGTTATACACACACCTACCACCTCACTTATTCATACAGATACTAACACATACTTACTCTCTTATACTATCACTGATACAAGCACACTCATCCATACAGCCACTCTCACAGTCACTCTCACATATAGTCATTTATATACTCCAACACTCACATATACTGCCTTTCACATATGTAGTTACTCACACATGTACCACTGAGACATCCATTCACTCACCAACACACCCAAACACACAATCACACACACCAATTCAGCCCTTCACAGATGCACTCTTGACCCCATACACCCAGTGAATCACCCACTCACACATCTACGCACAAAGTCACACACCCCCCACCCACCCACCCACCCAGACACTCAGGCACCCATTCAGATACTCAGATAACCAATCCAACCCATATAGACACTCGTGTAGTTACTCACCAACCCACGCAGCCGCTTACACACCAACTGACACAGACATTCACACAGATTAGTCACTAACCCATGCATTCAGTAAGACACGTTTAATCACTCACTAATACAGTCAGTCACGCACCTACTAAATCATCCATTCAGACACTTATACACCCACTCGTTCTTCAATACACCGTGGCATATTATATATATATATATATATATATATATCATATTTAAACTTTACAGAAACACACAGTCACTGGATGATGTCATCAGTGATGTCATCAGTGATGTCACTGACCATGTCATGAATGATGTAATATGTGACGTCATCAGCAGTGCATTGCGGGGGCGCGAGTTATAGTTAGCTCAACTAACTAGAACGGCCAAATTTCTCTGGTTTTGTACGAGTGAAATGTCCAACTAACTATAACATACCTGAAACTTGTGGTTTTTTTCAGTGAATATATATATACATATACACACACACACACATATACACACACACACATACACACACATACATGCATGCATATACACTGAGAAAACCAAAGGTTACAGGGACGTTATAGTTAGGATAACATTTCATTCGAACAAAACCAGAGAAATTCAGCAGTTGTAGTTAGCTGAGCCAACTATAACTTGCGCCTCCACAATGCACTGCTTATGACCTCACATATTACATCACTCATGACATGGTCAGTGACATCACTGATGACATTTCAAATGACATCACTGACATTATCCAGTGACTGAGTATTTTTAAAATGTTTACAAGTGTTAAATATATATATATACCAAGGTGTACTAATGAATCCGTGGGTGTATGAGTGCCGGTCTCGATGATTCAGTGGAAGGGTGACTGACTGTATAAGTGAGTGATTAGGGGTCTCAAGTGAATGTATGGCTCACTGACTAGGTTGTCTGAATGTCTGCATCAGTGTGTCAATTCTAGTTTAAGTGGCTGTATTGGTGTGTGAGTGGGTACGTGAGTGGGTGTATGGGTGATTGATTGGTTATCTGAGTACCTGTATGGGTGTGTGACTGTCTGTGTGGGTGGGTAAGGGGGTGTGTGAATCAGTGGCTGTATGGGTTAGTGGGTGTGGGTGTGTGTGTGTGTGTGGGGTTGCATGGGTTAGTAAGTGTATTTATGACATCGGGGTTGAGTGGATTTGTCAGTGGGTTATGGGTGAGTAACTGGGTATGTGAAAGACAACATAGGTGAGTGATGTGGTATATGAGTGATTATGGGTGTGTGAGTGAATGTGAGAGTGGCTGTATGGGTGAGTGTGTGCCTGTGTCAGTGACTGTATAGGTGAGTGAGTACGTGTTAGTATTTGTATGAGTAAGTGGGTATGTGTGTGTAACTGTATGGATAAGTAAGTGGTTGTGTGATTGACTATGGGTGAGTAGCTTCATGTGTGACTGACTCAGTGTGGGAATGGATGTATGAGTGGATATGTCAATGGCTGTATGGGTGACTGAGTGGATTTGTGTGTAGATTTATGATTCAGTGAGTGGGTCTGTAAGTATTGGTATGGGTCCGTGAATGGGTTTGTGAATGGTTGAGTGGTAGTGGGTGGTGAAATGTTCTATGGGGATGTGTGTGGGTCGTTAGTTATGTTATGGATGATGTCATCAGTGATGTCATTTGAGATGTCATCAGTGTCACTGACCATGTCATGAGTGATAAAATGTGAGGTCATAAGCAGTGCATTGCGGGTGCGTGAGTTAGTTAGCTCAGCTAACTAGAACTGCTGAATCTCTCTGGTTTTGTACGAGTGAAATATCAGCCTAACTAGAACGTCCCTGTAACCTTTGGTTTTTTCAGTGAATTTCTATGGTTTTTACAGTAGTAGTCACGTTTGAAGAGTGGAGGAGAAATGGGGCGGGCCTCTAACCAGCTCTCTGAATTCCGCTGTGTAGGACTTACAGGAAGTACCAGGAGGGCTCCTTGGCCCCCAAGGTCCCTCAGGAGTAAAGTGGACTTCACCCCCCCAACCAGTAGTGCACCAGGAGCCATGTTTGTAGAGTGCTGGAGAAAGAGGGCATGGCCTCCAAACACCTCTTAGCAATCCCACTGTGTGGGACTTTCTAGAGGTAACAAGAGGGGGCCAACTACACCAACTGTTACCTCCACTAACTCCCAACAGCAGCATTGCTGAGAAATTGTCAGAGGCCACGCCCCCTTTCTCCACCACTCTGCAAACGCGCCTCCCGTCGTACTACTGTTGGGGAATTTAGTCCCTTTGGCTCTACAGGGTCCTTGGAGGTTAACTAGCCCATCCCCCGGGGCCAGGCCTTCATAATTTTTTTATTTTTTTTAATGGGGCGGGGGGGCCCACACAGCCCCCCTCTCCAGGACGATATCGCCCCTGGGACCCCATCCCCCAGGGCATGGCCACTTTATTGGAGACCGTGGGGGGGGAGCCTCAAGGTCCCAGAGGTCCCTGCCTGCTGCCCGCCTCCTGCGGGAGCCGGCATTGCTTTTGGACAGAGGGAGCTGCTATCATACAGCTCATTCTGTTGAAAAACAATTCTGCTCCGCTTTGTGGAATGTGAGCATATTTAATGCCCTCACTTCCATAAAGCAGACCAGAGTTTGCTATAGCATAGCAGGAGCAGTCCTACGGCTTCCCACGCATTACTTAAAAAATAAGTGTGCCCCAGGGAGGTGGCCTGTCCCCGGGGCAGGGGGAGTCCGCGAGGCTGTCCCATATTGTTTAAATTAGCCCCGGGGTGGTTGCGGTCCCCTGGACGGGGGGGATCCGCGACGCCCACCTCACATAATTGGAAATAGCCCCGGGGAGGTGGCGGTCCCCAAGGCTTTGAAAAGCCCTAGGAGGGGGGCCCTGTGTGCCCCCCACCTGGGGGTTATTTAAAAGCAAGCGCGGGAGCCCACACTTGCTTTTTTCCTTTTTTGCCACAAATTCATGATTATCGCAATTTCGCTGCAATTTTATTTAAAAAAAAATGCTTTTATGCCATGGCGGGGTCCCAGGGGGACCCCAAGACCATGGCTTTGGGGCTCAGGGTATTCCTACCCTGCCCCCTTTTATTTATTTTCACTGTTTTTGGGGGGGGACTCGGTGAAGCGGATTCCCAAGATGGCGCCAACACTTCCTGGTTGAAGTGGTGGCAGCCAATCAGAGCGGTGCATTTCCCAGCACGAGTTTGTCTTTTTTCGCGAAGGGTTCGCGACCAGAATATATCTATGTATTTCTTCTTAAACGTCTGAAAAACTACTGAATGGATTTACACCAAATAACAAAAAGCACAATCTGTGTAAGAACATCTACCTTTCTGCCAAATTTGGTGTAATTCCGTCCAGCAGTTCGGGTTGTAGGCTCGACAACGCATTGCTATGGGAATTAACATTACAAACGCACCCTTTTTTCACGCCCCTATTTCTCTGTCTCCACTGCACAGATCACCCCCAAACTTTCCATGACACACAGAACTTACTTTGACACTTGTGTTATAAAATTTCATACATATACACACACACACACACACACACACACACACACACACTTATACATACACACATATTCAGAAAGAGAGGGACCCCACCAGGGCAAAAAAGCATTTTGAATTTTTTTTCGATTACATTCACGGAGGATCGCGAATCCGGTGAAAATAAAAATTAAAAAAAAACACAAGCACAGGCTCCTGCACTTGTTTTGGAAAAAGCCCCCAGGTGGGCCAGGTCCCAGGGAAATGTGCATATATCTAAAAAAATTAAAAAAGGGGGGCATACGGGGCCCCCCTCTCAGGGCATTTTTATGGCCCGGGGCCCACCACCTCCCTGGGGCCTATAATTCCCGAGGTGGAGGGCTGCACTGACCCCCACGGCGACCGCCACATTGCCGTGGCAAACTACAAAGAAATGGGGGGCCCTCTCTGACCCCCGTGCCCCTGGGACCACCACCTCCTTGGGGCTAAATTACTCGTAATAGAGGTGTGCGGGGGGGGGGGAAATCTCGTGGACCCCTGGGGACCACCCACCTCCTCGGGCCAAATTAAAAATGTTAAACTGGGAGGGGGCCTGCGCGGCCCATACACAGCCCCGGGGACCACCACTTACCCATGGCCGACCTGTAAACTACAAAGGAGGGGTCCACGTAGCCGCCCTCCTGGAGCCATATATATCCCTGAGAACTGCCACCCCCGGCTCCTGCTATGTCTCGGGGTGCCCACCCCCGGGACATAGCTGTTTGCTGTGACTTGGAGGGAGCTTTGACAGCTCCCGCAAAGTCAGAGCAAACATGAACTCTGCTCTCAGCAAGTGGGAGATCTGAAACCGCACCATACCCGACTGAAAACACTTGTGCCCACTCACAGAAACACTCTGGAATTCATCCACCCACTCACTCCCAATGGACCAACAGGAGCTAAACCCCACCATCCCAGATCTGCAAACTTATCAAGGCCATGAACAACGACGGGGTGCCAGGTCCCAACAGCCTTCCTGCTGGAATTTTTAAATGTGCTCCGGAGGACTGGGCAATGGTCTTAACCCCGCTATTTAACCACGCATTTCTTTAGGCGTAAATTCCTGAGGCTTGAAGAGTTTCTACCCAATGCCGGATATTTAAAAAAGGAGATCCAACAAAGCCAGCCAATTAGAACTTGATAGCCCTGCTTGATCTTGAGGCCAAAGCTCACACTCTACTACTATTCAAAAAGCTGGGAGGCCTGGGTATTGGACAATGGGCTTCTTCCATTTTTTCAGACAGGTTTCCGTGGAAGAGCATCCACCATTGACATCACTGCACTTGCTGCCCTGAGCCACCAAGCAGTACAAAGCAGTCGGCTACCACTTCTTTGCTGCTTACTCAATTACAGTGCAGCATTTGATATGGTAGACTCACCAACGTTGTGGAGGAAGCTATCACTTAGGGGCATTCCCTCCAATCTTCTAAGGGATATAATCTCCCTTTATGCTGAAACATGGGTCTGTGTGAGAACTGGTCCTCACACAGTCATCCCCAAAATTACCACACAAGGGGGTGTGAAGCAAGGCTGTGTGCTCACGTCCCTGCTCTTCAATCTATACACAGCAGATCTGGGGAAAGCACTGGCAAACAGCAGCCTTTCCGTTCCTCGATTAGGCCACAAGTCTCTTCATATTCTACAACATGCTGATGACATAGTAATTATGGATCATACAAAAGTGGGCTTACAGCAAGCACTGACCAGTCTCCACAAGTACAACAAAGAGGATTTTCTTACGATTAATCAGGAAAAGACCAAAATTGTAAGCTTTGGCAGAACTTCCTTTCATGTAGCATGGGCCACAAGACCATCACCACCTAATCGAAATACAACTATCTGGGAGTGTGGTTCGCCGAGTCCTCTCAAACCTTGGCCCACAAAGACTCGTTAAAAAAGAAATAAACTGTCATTATCTATGGCTTAACCAGCCTTAAAAAGAAACTTAACAGTCCCTCTGCAGCATCAAAAATCAAAGTTATTCAGGTCTCTCTTCTTCCAGCGCTACAATATGGACATCAGGCATTTTCCTTTGCCTGCTCTGGTTGTCTAGATAATGCACAGTGCTCTGGTTATAGGAACATTTTTCAACTGCCAAGGCACCTCCGCAGGTCAAGAACTCATTGGAATTGGGCCTGTTAAATCAAACGCTAACTTGTGAGTCTGATTTTCTGAAATATTATATACGCACACTGAAAGCACCAAAGAATTCTCTTAAGGTCTGTCTCAGAGTTATGTTTGAGAGCCCAGGGAGCCCATGGTACAGGTAATTACAGATGGCAATGGCATCTTTTCAAATTGAAGCAACAGCATTTACTCTTGACTCCATCACCTTTCCGATGTGGAAAAAGGTATTTAACAGACAGTTATCAGCAAGGTTCTGCCTCTCTAAGGTCCTCAGGGATTTTACTCCCCTTAAATTCATCATCTCGGGTTGGGAGACCTCAGCCATACCTTTCAGACTCCATCAGCAGCCGGGTGCGTAGTGACATTATGTATATGCATTTGCTCGGCCTACCGATAGTAGATTTCAATCCGGCATGGGCCAACCCAGGTAAGGAAGGGGTCTGTAAACGATGTAATTTTAAGCAGAATTATGGTTACACCTTCTGTGCTGCTGCCCCGCTCTAGACAACGCAAGTAGGGCTCTATTAAAACCAATTTTCCTGACGAAGGGTGCCTGCACTTTCATGGAGGCATCCTCAATTTGTCTTTCTCAATTTGATGCTATGTCCTTATCAAAGTGCAGGAAATTTGTCAAGGTTCCTAGAGACTCCCTTCAACGCCCATCTGCTTACTCCCAACCCTCAGGTAACGATAAAAAACTAATAACTGACTATTACTCCAAGAAACCCGGAAACATCTAGCCGTACAGCACCGCTTACACTGGCCTCTTCAACTGCAAAATCGTGTAATTACGATTACATCTTAGTCCAGTATTTACCACAACTGCACTTTCTCGTCTTGCTTTGAGTTTACCTTTGTTGAATATAGTCATTTTGTATTCTATACGATTTTACAAATACCCGGACTACTCTCTGGGTATCTGGGCTGCACTCCTAATTGGCTAGAAACAATTTACTGGCGTCAGAATGTATTCTACCCCGAAACTGAACTTTAATGGCCATCAATTGTTCATTTTGCATTTGTAACCCAGGTGGGACGGGTATGCCCAGACATGGGTCCCGTGCTTTCCATGCCACTCGAGTCAAGCTATCCTGGCTGATGAGGGGTGAAACCCCGAAACCGGTCCCAGGATGCTTGGTTCCAGTCCAGGGAGGACCTGGCCTGGCAGTTCAGGCTGGACTGTTCCCATTGGGCACAGGGTCAAGACTGATTTGCATATGGCTGGGCTCAAACTGGAATGGCATGGTGAGCAAAAAACCGATGGATTTAGGCCCAGATCTCTGTACTGGGGTGAATGTTTGACATTGTTCTGCATTCTGTCCATCAATTGTTCTTTTTGCACTCACAATTGCAGCATGTGAAAATTACTTACAGTTTTTATTAATCACATTACGAGTTTGAAGTGCATCAAGTCTACTTATTTGATGAACGCTAACACTTTATAATGTGTATTATCTGAACAACCGGGCCTTTTAATGAAGCGATCTTAGTTTTTGACAGTTATTATCTTATCTGATCAAATCTTAATTGTGGATGAGTTCAGGCACTAGAACTTTACACATGAACAATCAGGATTCTTATTGAAGTGATCTTAGCTTTAGAATGTTCTTATTTTTAATTGATTTTGCCAAGTTAAACAGTACGTTCTTACATCATGTAATGGTTTTAATTAATTAAATCATGACTAATAAACATGGACATTGACACTCATAGACCCACTGAGAGACTCAAGCACTCACTCACAGACCACTGAGAGACTCATGCACTCACTCACAGACTTACCCAGACTCATGCACCCACTCACATACTTGCTCAGACACTCACACACCCACTGACAGACCCATTCACAGACCCAAACAAACAATTACTCACACAAACACTCAGTCAGCCATACAGCCACTCAGACACCCCTCAATCACACAGCTACTCATACAACCAGTCACTCACCCATTCAGCCACTCACTCACCCAAACAGCTACTCCCACACCCACTTATTCACCTCTATAGCCACTCCCACCCACTCATCTATACAGCGTCCCACACAGCCGCTCACTCATCCATACAAGCACTCACACAACCACACAACCACTTACATACCCATTCACACGTCCATATAAGCACTCACACATCCGCTCACTCACACATCCATTCACACAGATACTTACTCTACAATATAGCCACTCACCCACCCACTTAACCAAATGCTCACTCAAACAGCCACTAATTCACCCATACAGCCACTTACACAGCCAGTCACTCACTCATACAGCCACTCACCCACCCATACAGCCACTGACATATCCACCCACTGACCAATACAGTCACTCACAAAGTGAAAACTGAGCTAACTACATCCCTGTAACCTTTGTTTTTTTCAGTGAATATATATGTTCACTGGAAAAAAACAGATTAAGAGTAGTAATACATAAGCAAGGTAGTAAGATTGTAACTTAAGTAAAAAAAAAGTAACTTTGAAATTCACAGAACAAACCTCTTAAGTGTTGAAACCAAAAACACTGGAATTCCCCCATTATATGTAACTGACATAAGTATATGCAGGCCTACTCCCCAACCCCCTGCAAGGCCTTTGGCCATGCACACCCGTGGTGTTGGCCGGAGTACCGGGTTTGACCATGTCATGAATGATGCAATATGTGAGGTTAAACACAGTGCATGGCAAAGGAGCAAATACAGTTAGTTCACTGAACAATAACTGGCGAACTTCAGTGTTTTTTTTTGTTTCTAAGCATTAGTTTTTACCTCATTACAACCTCTAACTATAACATTCCTTTAACTTTTGATGTTTTCAGTGAATTTCAATGTTTTTTTAACATAAGATAGATCTTATTAACATACCCAACTATAACTCCACTTTAACCTTTGTTGTTTTCAGGGAATTTCTGGGGCTTTTTCGTGTTAGGAAACATCATATTACCATACCTGACAAGACAATCTATTTAACTTCTGGTTTTTTCCCAGTGACTTTCGCAACATATTCAGCCAACATCTCCACTGAAAACAGCCTTTGGCCATTCACAGAATGAGTTGGCACAAGCCCATGTCATTCTGGTGGCAAATCCACTACAGCCTGCCCACATTTGTCAGCTTGCTGCCCATGCTCCCCTCCTGCTTGCCCTCCCTTCACAATTTGTGTGCCATGCCCCAGCTCCTGCCCTGCTTTGTAAGCTTGCTGTCCCTGCCCCCTCTCCGCTGTTCTCTTTCTCAGTGCCCTTGTCCTCTACCGCCTGACCTCTGTGGTCAGCTTGCTGCCCCTGTTCCCCTCCATCCCCTGCCCTGTGTGTGCAGTCCCTACCCCCCTCTTGGCTGCCCTCTGTGCTGCCCAATGCCCACCTTTCCTGCATGGTCAGCTTGCTACCCCTGCCCTTCACAGCCCTAGCCTTCGTTTTATTTGTGCATGCCTCTGCCACTCCTTCCTGCACTCCATTGTCCTTTGTTGCGACCCTTCCCATGGTGGCCACGTGCCAGGGTCAGATTCCTGCCCCCTCTTCTGCCTGCCCTCTGTTCGCCATCTGCGTGCCCTTGCCCCATCCAGTCAGCCCTCTGCGAAATGCGTACTGCCCTTTCCCATGCGGGGCTGCCCAACATGGACAAATTGCTGTGCCCCTGCTCCCCTCCTCCCCATGCTTTGGGCTGTCACTGGTCCTTCCTCTTGCCCTCCATGCTTAGCTTGCTGCCCCTACCTACCTCCTTCCAGCCCACTGTTGTCCAAGTCGATGCCCCTGTCCTGCATGGAATGACTTACTCTCATGCTTGCCCTCAGTGGTTAGCTACCTACTCCTGCCCCTGCCCTCTTCCGCCCACCCTCCGTTGCCTGAACCTATGCGCCTGCCCCCTCACTCCATCCCTGCATGGTCCCTTGTGCTGCCACTGCCCCTCCTGCCTGATTTAATGGTTCTCTTGCTGATCCTGTCTTGCATCCCCCATGTCCTCTGTTGTCCATGTGTGTGCTCCTGCCCAAAGTGCACAAGGGTTAGTATCATGTCTGTCTCCTATTTAGGCTGATATATTTTATTGATTTTTTATAGGTGCTGCCGTAACATCATGGATGCTTACAGTGGAAGCCAATATGTTTTTTATTATTTTAGTTATAGGAGCATATTATCTGTATGTAAGGCTAGTTCATGCATTTATTGCCATACTCATTTAGCCTTGTTGATGTGTTGGAAATGGGCCTTTCTGCAGGGTCACCCCCAAACTTCTTGCCTTCCTCCTCCCTTTTTTGCTGAAATTGTTTTTGTTGGCTTTTGGACTCTGGGCACTATACCACGGCTAATCAGTGCTAAAGTGAAAGTGCTCTCTGTTTGAAACATGGTAACATTGGCTTATCCACAACTGGCATATTTCATGTACTTATATAAGTCCCTAGTAAAGCGCATCACATGTGCCCAAGGCTTGTAAATAAATGCTACTAGTTGACATGCAAACACAAGGAGATGATAGACGGAGCGCTGAAACTTTTCAGACACTCACCCCCAGTCACAGATCTGGGTTGAATCCATCATCATTCTTTAGCTCACTTCGCCACCTCAGTTCAGACCCAGCTATATGCAAATCAGTCTTGACCCTGTGCCTCATGGGCACAGGCCAGCCCGAACTGCAAAGCCAGGTCTTCCCTGAACCGGAAACAAGCATCCTGGGACCGGTTTCGGGGTAACACCCCTCTTCAGCCAGGCTAGCTTGAGTCCAGTGGCAAAGTGCGCAAGAGACCCACGTCTCGGCATACCCTGCCAACTTAGGGCGAACAAAGCAAACACAAGGAGATGATGGACGGAGCGCTGAAACTTTTCAGACACTCACCCCCAGTCGCAGATCTGGGTTGAATCCATCATCATTCTTTAGCTCACTTCGCCACCTCAGTTCAGACCCAGCTATATGCAAATCAGTCTTGACCCTGTGCCTCATGGGCACAGGCCAGCCCGAACTGCAAAGCCAGGTCTTCCCTGAACCGGACACAAGCATCCTGGGACCGGTTTTGGGGTAACACCCCTCTTCAGCCAGGCTAGCTCGAATCCAGTGGCAACGTGAGCAAGGGACCCACGTCTGGGCATACCCTGCCAACTTAGGGCAAAAAAGGCGAACACAAGGAGATCTGAGCTGAGGTGGCGAAGTGAGCTAAAGAACAATGATGGATTCAACCCAGATCTGCGACTGGGGGTGAGTGCCTGAAAAGTTTCAGCACTCCGTTCATCATCTCCTTGTGTTTGCTCTGTTCGCCCTAAGTTGGCAGGGTATGCCCAGACATGGGTCCCTTGCTCACTTTGCCACTGGATTCAAGCTAGCCTGGCTGAGGAGGGGTGTTGCCCGGAAACTAGTCCCGTTTCCGGTTCAGGGAGGACCTGGCTTGGCAGTTCGGGCTGGACTGTTCCCATGAGGCACAGGGTCAAGACTGATTTGCATATGGCTGGGTTCAAACTGGAATGGCATGGTGAGCAAAAAAACGATGGATTTAGGCCCAGATCTCTGTACTGGGGTGAATGTATGACATTGTTCTGCATTCTGTCCATCAACTGTTGTTTTTGCACAGGACTAGTTACTGACACTCCAGACCTAATGGAGTTGTTAAAGCACAGAAATCCAAGGGATTTGCTGTATCGCTCGCTGTCGTCGGGCGATATCTTGGCGTTGCTCCTCTCACTAACCGCTATCACTGCAGGCGGCGTCCTGTGTCAGTTACCAGGAAGTTACAAATAATTTGAGATTCGGCTGGTTCAATAAATACCATGTTTGACCAGACATAAGGGTCATTGTTTAACTTTTTATTCATTGTCCTGAAGATGGTCCAACTGACTTTTTAGCCACAGAGACCGAAACGTTGACCTTCTCATCTACTTCCACAGCTATTCAGTCTCCTTGAGAACTGTTTTCTGTTGTTTCAGATTCATTTTTCAATATAATAATATTTTTGGGAATGGATGTTTACATACTTGACCCTGAGGTTATAACCTTTGTATAACATTATGCTACCTCGGTTCTTGTGTGTAGTTATACTACCTTGTGTCATAGTCCAGACTTGAACCCGTAGATGCCTAACATGGAAGAACCTGTGTACACACATCCCCACACTAGAGCTTTTTCTTTCCTTCTTTTCTTTAATGATAGATCGCGTGTGAGGTAATCAAGGGTGCTCACCTGCTCGCTTCAACCCCGCGGCCGCCAATGAGCGCTCGCGATACAGCGAGTGAAGAGTATATAAACTCCCTGCACTGCTGATTCAGCGCTTGGCTTCATATCTTCCTCGGCGACGATGGACCTCGCTTCGTATCCTGATCCCTAGATCCTTACTCCGCTTCCGCTTTGAACTTGAGGCTATTCCCCGTGCGGTCTAGTCTTTCCCGGCTGGACGTCACTTCCTTGGTTCGCTCTGCCCGATCCCGGCAGTTTGAATCTCCTATTCCTACCCGTTTGTCCTCCATTCCGTTTTTGCGCTGCAAGACATTGTGAATCTCCTTTGTGAAGTACGCTACAGCAACGGACCCGTTGTACGTACATTTCTTGACTTTGCTGATCGCTCTACACGAACAAGACCTTTGTGACTCAACAGGGTTCTCGTGTACGCCAGTCGCTGACCTGCACACAAGACAGAAGCCTTCCTGAAACTCTCCAAGTCCGTTTTTTCCCTTGGGTTGTGGATGAGAAGAATCCACTCTATAAGAAGCTATCATAGGAGTTCTGGTGAGTTCACCCTTGATTGATTGACACGCACAACATTCAGTAACAGGGGCTTAGAGAGTAAAGTAAAACTTATGTGTTCCTAATAGACTTTTGTCTTCTCTTATTTCTTTCTGTGCATTAGAGAGACTTCTGATTCCTTTTTAAACAACACTTCAGAGATATTCTGGCAGCACACCCTCACTCCTTCAGACTCCCCAGAAGTGGTCCTGTCGTCATTCTCTCCTCCCACCTTCGGGGGAATACATCTTGGCCGAGTGCGTGGCAGTCACTGGCAGGTTGTGTTCCTTAGACGGTGGGGGGGAACATCTTCGCTCCTGTGGGTTCCCCTGGAACTAGAGGTTAGTCCGTGGTGCGACACCTTGTACCCTTTTATTTACTTACATTAAATAAGTTGATTTTTTGAAATATAAACACCCGTGTTCAAATTGTTTATTGGAAGATTTATCAAGATAAAAATAAGTTAATTTAGAATTTTGATTGTTTCTTAGTCAGTCACTAGTGGAGGACTTGACAACAGATTGATTCATATTATTGGTGTTCATTCAGTTTGTTTAAAATAAATCCCTTGTAGGCATCTTCACTTATTCATTGTCACATGCCCCAAGCCTCCAAGGGTCTATTGGGTTTCCCACGTTTCTTTTACTTTTAGAGAGATGGCATTTTTCTGCTGTCAGCCTTGCAGCCGGTCTCCAATACACATCTGGGGAGGGTGACAGCTGGACTTTGTGCTTTCCCTCTAGACAGCCACATACAATGGGAGGGAGGAGCTGGGCACAACCTCATACTTACACCTGAATATACTGTGTCCTGTCCCCACACAAAGGACTACTTAACCCTATATTGTGAGTCGGGGGACAGGAAGGGAGGACCTCTGTGCATTTCAATGCCCCTCTTTGGAGTCTCCCCTACTTTAAAAGCACCACTGGGTATAAGAACTGGACTTCTGACCCTACCACTTCAGTACACGTCTGGATCCGACGTCTCAGGGACATTAAAGACTTCCAACCACCCTGCTACTGCACCTGAACTCTGCCATCTGAGTCTTGCCCTACCAGGTGGTGCCAACCAAGTCTTGAACCCTTGGAAGTGGGTATAAAGTGCTGCTACAGCAAAAATCCACGCATTAAAGCTGTTGCACCGCTCGGAAATGGCACATCTCCATCAACGATGATGCATCGCCGCTGCTACGAGGGTCGAGTGCATCCAAACGCCGACTGCGTGGCACATCGCCTCTATCCCCGACACATCTCCAACTTTGTGCAGCTTGGAGCCTGAATATGCTATTGAGCGCGCTTCACCACCACGATACAGGAGGCCATCAGACACAACAGCCTCAGAGTCACTTACCAAAATCCAGGACTGAGGTTGAAACATCAGGATCATAGCTCAAAGGCCCTGGACTCTCCGCTCTGGAGGACAGATGTGGAGCTGTACTGTGTGCAGATGTAAGGAAGAGTCTAAGAAGGAGTAGGTGTGACTTCAGTATATGGATAGTGAACCCCAGTGAGTGCAGAAGGTTTGCCGTACACTTGAGGTAGGTGACGACTGCCTGGGGCAAGCCTGTTTTCAACAATCGGTCCTCGGGGTAGGACAAGACTGGTCCTCCTGGCCTCCACAGGTGTGATGCAACCACCACCATCACATTTGTGAACACCCGAGGAGTACTGCAGAGGCCAAAAGGGAGCACAGCGAACTGGAATTGGTCTTGCCCTATTGTGAACCACAGGTAGGACCTGTGGGACTGCAGGACAGGAATATGAAGTAGGTGTCCTGAACATCAAACCCTACCGCTCAGTCTCCGTTGTCCAGGGCAGACAGAATCTGAGCCAAGATAGGTATCTTGAATTTCTCTTTCCTAATAGGTGGGAGCCGTCAAACGCATGTCTAAGAGAAGACTGGACATCCCTTAAAAAGCCTATTCACCTAAGCCAGGTATGGCGGTGAAGTGCCACCATTGAGTCCATGGATGCCTAGTGAATCGGTGGTGTCTAGTCTGCACCAAATGGTGAACTTCACTTAGTCCGGCCATCTACCAGAGCCTGGTTCAAGTTGGCTTGGCTCTCTTCGGGAAGCATTGATCAGCAGATGCGCACAGAGTCCCACATTGCATTGGTATATCAGCCCAAGAGGCATGCAGTGTTCAAGGAACGCAATGCCAGGCTGGTGAAAGAGAAGATTCTATTCCCAAAGGTATCCAGTTTCTTTGATTCCCTTATCCAGGGGATTGGAAGGGAATGCTTTCGGGTTAAGTTTGGCTGTTGAGGCCTGCACCACCATGCTTTTGGAAGTGGGATGTTGGGTGGAAAGGCTGGGTCTCTAGAGCAGGACAGTAGCAATGGCCAAGCATCATGAGTACTGGAGTCGCCATGCAGGATTTAGCCCAGACCCCCTTGGGAAAGTCAGTGAGATCCTCAATGAATGGAGTATAGGCACCGTAGAGACTAACCTCCGTCAAAATGCTGGTCTGAACCTCGAAGTAGAGTAGCTGTAGTTCAAGGACATCTGCTGCCCTGCGCACTACTGTGGCGAAAGGCGCTCCTTAGTCCGCAGCAGGACCCAGAGGAGGAACCAGGAAAGAGTCTGCTGAGGTGTACATACCACTGTTGTCACCCAGCTCCTTATAACAATTTTCTTCCTGGTAGGTGTAACGCAACAGGGGGCCATAGTCCTCTTCATCATCACCCCCCTCCTGGAAGTATGTACTGTCCAAGTGTGGCAAGCCCAGGGTAGGTCAACACGTTCTGAGCAGTGTTATGGCGGCACTGTCTCAGAGTCAAAGTGGTCGATAGGGTCCTCCTCAAGTGTGAACTGACAGCAGTGTAAGTGTTGGTGCCGGTGACTGCTTTTGTCCAGCGTACCCACCGGTGGTAGCCAGCAGGGGAACCTCTTGATTCCGTGTTGGCCGGAGGCACATCAGAGGGAGCTGGTGGCCCACAAATAGTGTTCATGGCATCGCAGAACTCCTAGAGTTGGGCAGGGAACTAAAAAAAAGTGTGGAGCAGACCCGGTCATGGCTACATAGGTGGAGTGTGGGAGCAGGGCTGGAAGCACGAAGATTACAAGAGACCAAAGAGAGCTTTAACTTTTTCTTCTTGTGCGTCTTTGACTTACCTGACAACGAATTGGAGCGGGATGATGATTGTCCGCGGGTTTGCATCTGGGAGTGAGCCGGAGGTCTCCCTCAGGAACTAGATCAGCATGCAGCCTTCTTCTGTAGCGCCACCAGGAGTTTCATCACCTGCTCGCAAATCACTCTGGGGTACATTGACTTGCAGTCGACGCAGGCCTTGTAGTTGTGGCTCAACTCCAGGCACCACAGCCAAATAAAGGGTGGATCTGAGATAAGAATCTGTCTGGGACATTCCTCACATAGTTTAAATCCTGTGGGTTTGTTGGGGGACATATTCCTTTCATACTGGTAACAAAAAGCTAAAAATAAATGAAAATCGGGTAAAAAAAAAAAAAAAAAAAGGGGAGGTAATAAAATGACGAGTTCTCTCTCCCGATCTGCACTGTTCGTGAAGAAAGAAAGGAACTGATGTCAGTGCACTAGAGGGGCACCAATATAGGCACCACACACTTCTCTTCCAATGCCATCCACTGTTACGCAGACGTACTGCTCTAGATTTTCAAGATCCAGTTTGATGCCTGGGGAATAGTCTAAGGTGAGAAATCTGCGGTTAGACGGCTCTATCAGAAAGCTATTTTTACAGAGAGAAAGTATGCTGTGCTATCCATCTTAAGAAACTCGATTTATAGGCTTGCTATTTTCTGCTTCTGCTAAAATTTAGCTTAGCACTTAGTAAGAGCGATAGGGTGTTAGGATGCTATGAACTTACTAAACATGTTAGGAATGTTCATATTGTTTTCGCTAGTCATGTCATGCATTGCACTGCTGCATTTATTTTCTCATTCTATGTGATTACTGTTCATATTTTATGCACCAGACTTGGGTTTTAGAAATAAACATTTTAAAGTTCATACCCTGTTTTAGTGCTATTTGGAATGTGTTATTTTTTTATGAAAGAGGGCTTGGAATTCACTTGTGTTCCTGAATTCATCTAGTTGGACTGATCGTGACCAGAAAACTCTTCCTACACAGTACTGCTCAGTGGTTGTGTATGGTCACAGCTCAAATGGATTTTTATTTCATAATGGTCCATTTAACTGAGTCCTTGCACCAGGGTGTTAGAAATACGAACCCTGCAGCTCTGGAGGGGTAGGGGGGGCAAGATCATGACAGACCCTGGTCTTCATGGAAGCAGGCTATCCGGAATTGCCAGACAGGGCCCCCTCCGAACGGAAAAGATAACTTAGGATTCTCATGATATTTTATTTACATTTTCCACACAGTAAAATATGGACTATCCAGAGATTAATCAGTCTTGATCCTTTGAGCTAATCTGATCAGGCAACAGCAGCCTGCTACACTGAACCGTCACTTCCATTTTATATCGTTTAAGAGCACTCCATTTTATCATCTAGTTTTAAGAGCGCAATAGTTTGGTAGGTCTCATTCTGGAGAGGACAAGCAAATTATCAACTTCCAAACATTTATCATAGGCATCTATCAAATCCTCATTTAATAGGCCCTTAAGGTGTTGAGAGAAATTCGAGATTTAGAACCTCAAGGTCAGGCAAATGCCTGGTTCCTGTATGGTCTATAGTCTTACGGATTGCCTCTACATAGAAGTATTTTTAACTGGTTATATATTTCTCGTACAATAGGGAACCTCACTAGAGTCTGACAAATTGCATGGTTTTCAAATCTTTTCCACATTGTCGGTGCAATATTCTTTAGTCAAATGCTGATTGAAGATATTACTAATCTTGTATAAGTGAGTATTATTGGTGGAATTTTGCCCCTCTGCATTCTATGCATCTTAAATGTGGGATTCCAGAGGACCACATCCACCATTTTTACCTCAAACTATTGAAAAACCTGTCAAAGGCAATGTAAAACAAACGTCTTTGGTACCTATTGCATTGTCAAATAAGTACCATAAATAGGGATAAAAGGAAAGCACACAAAGATCAACATTGTTTGTTTGTACTCTTATTCAGCATTATACAGCCATCCAGCCTCAATAATATTAAAAAGTATCAACATCTATACCAGAAGTACTTTTGTAAAGACAATAGCAGTACATTCTTACTGCTGTGACTGGCACAGGCAACAAATGTCATTTTGTACCAATATAACAGTGGTAGAAATCAACAACCACTTGTCTCATTTCTCTTGTTGTCTGCTAAAGGAAGACTGATCTCTGCGTAGCATGGGCACAAGATTTGTTAATGCACTGCCATGCTCAAGTAATGTCCTTCTGACTCACCTACAATGAGAGGAGAAAGGAAATGAACCAGAAAACAAAAAGCTATTTCGGCTGTCCTGATACAAGTCATGAGCATGATGGGAAAACCAGCATTAAAAGAAGTATTTATGTTTGTAGTGACTGCAACTGGTGGAGGTCTGGGCTCATTTATTGTGTTATGGATTGACATACCAAGACCACCATTTATTTCCTTACACGTTAGGCCAATAGAGGTCATTCGAGAGAGCAGATGGACTAAGGGTATTGCACAACATAAGGTTATGAAGAGCTCTGCAGTACGCATCAAGTTAGTTTTCACCTGAAGTCCCTGTTGTGTTGGAGTCAATTCCAGCCGTGCTCTTACTATGTCACAACGTGAACTGCTTGCTGGGAAACATCACTGCTGTGGATGACAACACATCTACAGTTCTAAACAAAGCAACAATCTGTCACTGCACACAACTTATCCTAATTCAAGTCCTCACTTTTAAAGTGCAGTTAAAAGCACAAATTAACTTTTTGGAGCTGTGTTTTCTGCAAAACCTGGTTTCTGCTTGTTCAGATGACTTCCAAAACACAACCTCTAGGTGAATTCCATTCTTACATTAGATGTTCATATAGTCAAAATGACAGAGGTACATAATAGAGTATCAGGAGTTTAAACTGTGAAACAATAGATTGTAAGCAAGAAGGCAAGATGGTCAGACAAAGTCCCAGAATAAGACAATGGATGGTTGAGACAGATTTTACTGCAAAATAATCTTAATAAACAATTTCTAGAAGGTGTTGGAGCACTGTAATGTGCTTCACATTCAAAGTGCCTCTATAATACATCACTTTTTTGCTATTACTCATCTTCAAAATATATAATAGTAGTATAACTTACAAATGCAAATATCAATGAGAAAGATGCAGTAAATTAATAATTCTTGAAGGGTTGATCTCATTTCTACTTCTCCGCCATAGACAACATTGGATTTAGAGGGAACTGAAAGATAAAATCATAAAATTACATTGATGGCAACACAGGAAGGAAACCTTAAGCAATCTTAATCATGGGTATTTCCCCCATTTTTCATAAAAGATAGAATACCGCGGTGTACGTGCGAGATCCAGAAACACAATTTTCGAAAAACATATTGAAAGTTTTTCCAATTAACCAGAAAATATGCTGGAATAGGCACCATTCTTGTCTTTTTTTTTTTTTTTTTTTTTAAATAAAAAAAAGAAAGTTAGCCAGTTTACTAACAGCACATTTGTATGAAACACCAGTTAGAAAAGAGTGAAATAAAAATGGAAAGCAGTAATGATGCTCCATAAGAACGCTATAAAATAGTGAAACCTAAACCTGCTCCTGAATCTTGGAAGCTGTACTATCCCATCATGCCCAACAGGGTGACAAGCATTGTATTTTTGGAGCAAAAGGAATACACATGAATTCTTTAGTCAGAGAAGTCCCAAAGAGCTGATATATCCACTTTTTTTTTTTTTTTTTAACTTTATTGAAAATAAAGCATGTTACAATTATGCATTCAACTATATAGTTTGACATCTAGACCTTGGCGGAATGTTGTCGTTACATCGGCACATGAGAGATACATGGTAACTCGGTACTTTCCTCGGCATGCAAGCATCATTATACGCTGACATATACATAAGTTGTGGTCTCAACCCATCATACATTTGTAGGTCTGTCACTATCGAGGATTCTGTCCGTGTCCAGAGCCACGGAGTTTAAGGTTTGGCCGGAGGATTCCTCAGTATCAGCTGGTTGACGGAGGTATGTCACCAGGGGAGCCCAAATGTCATGTGGCCTACTCGCCATGGGCATTAAATTCCAATATGCACTTAAGTGTGACTGGCAGTGCGCTGCGTTTGCTAGACAGTGTTTAGACAGTAACGCCGGTTTGCGGCCCCAATGCATCGCCACCCTACGCTTGGCCAGCACTAACAGCATAGCAACCAGTCTGCGACTGGCATCCGAGACGTCTTTGACGTGTCCCAGTAAGCATGTAAGGGGGTCGGGTGTGATGGTTTCAGAGGTTATGTCGCTAATGATTTTGCACACGTCTTGCCAGTAGTCCGCCACCTTTAGGCACGACCAGGCCAAGTGTGTAAATGTTGCATCAGGTGTCGCGCAGCGTGCACGTCTTGCATCCTCAGCCAGACCCATTTTGTGAAGTGCCATTGGGGTGCGGTAGAGCCGGTTTAGAAATTTAAAGTGTATCAGTCGCAGCCGGTAGTTGGGCAAGAGTCTTTTAGTTTGACTGCAGCAGTATTGCCACTTTGTTGGTGAAGGTCTCTCTGCTAAGTCTGCCTCCCATGCACATCATGCACACTCAGTGTCTACAGGTGAAGCCACTAGGGTGAGTGCATACAGCCTAGTGATAGGTTTGCGTGGGGACGACGTCGTGTGGACGTATTCAAGTGCTGCATTCGGCGGTGGAGAGTCTGGAATTGTGTCGTTAAGGTTTCTGCAGGTTGCTCTGATTTGATCATATAGCAGGTTGTCAAGTGGAGTTGTGTTTTTGGGGAGAGGAAAAAACTTACCATCGGGATAAAGGTCAGCGTTGTTTCGTATGCCCAGGGTCGCAGCCCGGCGCGCCATACCACCGGTTTGCAATGGAGGGAAAGAGGTATTGCTTGCAAGTTTCATCGCCGGCGCGTACAGGGCTGTCTGTGTGTTTATGGATCCCCTCCCACACCCTGCGCATACATTCCACTGTGTTGATTTCATCCAGAGGGACCTTGCACGGCAGGAACAGTGCAGTTTGTAATAGCCACGGGGAGGAAAGATCCATCTCAACTGCCACGTGTGGCTGAAAGGGCGCTGGGTGCAACCAAAAGTAAAGGAAACTGGCCTGTGCACAGTGTGCATAAAGCTTGAAGTTTGGAGCGCCCATCCCGCCACGAGAGAAGGGTAGCGTCAAGGTTTCGTAGGCAATGCGGGGTTGTCGACCAGCCCATAGTAGGGTGATCATGTTGGAGCGTACATTTTTTTTTTAAAGATGCGAGGTGAGTGGTAGAGGGATATATGAAAACAAATCTAGAAATTTAGGCAAAACTATCATCTTGGCTATCGCTATTCGGCCCGCCAAGGAGTGTGAAAGGTTTTTCCACACAAGTGTTTTTGTTTCAAGCCACTCCTTGGTTTTGCCAAAATTTGCTTTCCAGAGCTCTTCCATGTCTCGGCTCAGCCATATATCAAGATACTTAGTCGGTCCCGTGGCCCATTTTATCGGGTATTCCGTGGGGAAAGGAAGTGTTGCGTCGGTGAGGGGAAAAATAATGGATTTACTCCAGTTTATTTGTTCCCCAGAATAACACCCAAATCGTATCACCTCTTGTCATCGGTGCCAGATTCTCTTGTGGCTCGCGTATATACAATGAGACATCGTCCGCATACATGGAGGTTACCAAACTGCGGGTTGAGAAACCAATACCACGTTGCGTATGGTGCGGTCACAGCCGCGCTGCAAGGTGCTCCAAGGCAATAGCGAATTTTGCGTGGATGATTTCTAGGACTTTATCCATCTTCAGAAGTCGGTTCTCCGCACCAGTATCATCTGCATCAGAGACGCTGGCCTCAAGCTGCATTATGCGGGTATCATGTGTGTCGACCTGCAGTTTGACCCGGTCAAGGCGAGACGTCAGATGGTCAATTTTAGAGTCAATAGTCTTTAAGCAGGATTTAACCTTGAGCAATAGAGCGCGTATGCTATCATCTTGCGTATCAGGTGAGTCCGTCTGCGTGGCCTGCTCCCCAGCTTCATGAGGCGGGTCACCACCTCTGCCAGCCCCGCGGCCCCCGAAGGTGAGCTTAGGCTGTTTAGCGTCTGCTTTTCCCATTGTGGCCGCGTCCAGGATGTTCTATCTGCCAGGAGAATTGTCAGCAATGTCAATGTATAGTATTCGCAGAACGGGGCTAGGATCAGTACAGTTGCACAGCACGTGCGAGTCGCCCAGCACAGGCGCACCCGGGATGGGGCAGCAGGGGGGAGGGGGGGTTTGTGCCAACCCGGCAGTCTATCGGGGGCCTGGCTGGAGTTCTGCCCTGTAGGTCACCACCCACTCGGTGTGGGGCTCAGCGTGGTTGATCTGACCACTGGGTACCAGCCAAGGCAGGGCACGCGGGCCGGGCAGCTTACTGGTCTGCCAATCAGCGAGCTCAGCTGCGTCTGGCGCTTGAAGGTCCGAGAGTGCGGGAAAGAGAAGGGGGGGGGGGGGAGGTTCCATCCCCACACAGGAGACTGCAAGGTATAAGCAGGCGCACAGGGGGAGCAGGCACACAGCTGCAGGTGTGTTCCCAGAGTGATGCTTAACTTCGTAGTATTGCCCTGGCCGGCCGGCCAGCATCCGGGTCGCGGTGTCCCTGTGTCGTGGTGTCACCAGCACCGCAGCGCTCAGATCTCGGGGGCCCAGTTAGTCAGAATGTCACACCCTCCGTGACCGTCACGGGTGCGAGGCCCCAGCAGGGGGGCTGCCAAGGTGTAGCAATCCGCCTCCCCCTCGCACCGCTGCCTTATTTGTGTGGTAGTAGGGCACTCACCATGCCACGCTGCAGTATTCTTCCTGCTCGGCAGCCCAGCACACAGCAGATCTTCGATTCTGAAGCTTCAGCAGGGCCTCCGGGCCCGCACGCACAACCAGGCCGTTCCGCTGGGGGGCCGAGTCGTCTGCTCTGCCCAGCGCGGGCCGCGCCCCGCCACAGACAGCAGAGGCACCCGGATTCCAGGCGGGGGGGGCCGGCCCAGGCCCGGACGACAGCACAGCCTAGCCCGTGTGTTCTAGTTCGTGTCTTGGGCCGAGACGCACAGCCACTCTTGTGGGCCTTCGTCGCAGAGTAGACCCGGCATCGCCCTTCGTAGCCTGCGGGCCTGATTTCTCGGTGTCCCCGAGCCCCAGGAATGCCACAATCGGTGCAGGTGGCAGTTAACAGCGTGGGTCTGCCATCTGTGCAGCTTTATCTCCCCACTGCTTACGGATGTTGGCGGATATTTCTTGTTCGGCCGGCAGAGCTCGCTCAGCAATCTTGCCGCGTGCGAGACCAAGCCCCCCCGATATATCCACTTTAATGCACAAGTTACTAACTTGTGTAACAATATATCTGTAAGAGACAGTAGTTAGTGACAGATTCCTTACCTTAGAACATCCCCAGGCTGGATCCGGAAAGTTTTGCGTAGCAGTACCCTTGCGCGTCGGTAGGCGGCGTCGTGCGGCTCCGCGTCCGTCGTCGGCATCGCCGGGATGACGTCCAGGCCAGTACTTAGACGCTGCCCATGCGCGCAGACGTCAGTTCTGTACACGACTTTCCACGTCAGGAACGCAGAGCCATGCAAGAAGCGGACATTGGTGTCTGAAAAAATACTAGGGCCCTGAAAGGGATGTCCTTAACCCTAGAAATCAGTTTGCAGAACGGGGAGGATGGGTGGGCGGTAGGAATCTGTCACTAACTACTGTCTCCTACAGATATATCGTTACACAAGTTAGTAACTTGTGCATCTGAAAGAGACACGTTAGTGACAGATTCCTTACCTTAGAATAGATACCCCAGCAATACCAACCCCGGTGGTGGGTCTGCGAACAAAGATCAGACAAGGAAGTCCTGGAGGACAGAACGGCCAAAGAAGCCGTCCCTCCAGACCTGGCTGTCAAGGCAGTAATGCTTGGTAAACGTGTGCAGCGAGGCCCACGTAGCTGCCTGACATATATCCTGTAGCGGAACACGCGGCCTAAAGCCGTGGTGGCAGCTGTTGCCCTGGTAGAATGGGCACGTAGCCCAACAGGGGGCTCCTTCTTAGCCAAAGAATAGCAGGCTTTGATACACAAGATTACCCAGCGGGAGATGGTCCTCTTGTGTACCGCCCGACCTTTTTTGGCGCCCACGTAGCCAACAAAGAGCTGGTCATCCACCCGGAACTGTTGTGTGCGGTTGAGGTAAAAGGAAAGCGCACGTTTTGGGTCCAGACGGTGGAGCCTCTCTTCCTCTCTGGAGGGATGCGGAGGCGGAAAAAAGGTGGGCAAAGTGATGGTCTGCCCAATGTGGTAGGCAGTAACCACCTTTGGCAAGAAGGACGGACGCGTCCTAAGAACAACCTTGTCTGGATGGACAGAGAGAAAGGGGGGTTAGCACGAAAGAGCCTGGAGCTCACTCACCCGCCGAGCGGAGGTGATGGCCACCAGAAAGGCTGTCTTCAGAGTGAGAAGACGAAGAGGACAGTTATGTAGAGGCTCAAAGGGAGCGCACATTAAAAAGGTAAGAACCAAGTTCAAGTCCCACTGAGGCATCACAAACGGAACAGGAGGGAAGAGGTGTGTAATGCCTTTAAGAAACCTGTTAACAACAGGGGACTTGAAAAGGGAGGGCTGATCAGGAAGCCTGAGGAAGGCCGAGATTGCACAAAGATAGCCCTTGATGGTACCCAGGGCAGAACCCTGTTGGGCCAGAGAAAGAAGGAACAGAAGAACCTCAGAAAGAGGGGCAGAAAGGGGATTCACAGCCTTTGCTGTGCACCATGCCGCAAACTTGTTCCACCTGCAGGCGTATACCACCTTAGTGGAGGGACGCCTGGCTGCCAGAATCACATCACAAACTTCGGGAGGCAAGTCGAAAGGGAATCAACTGCCGCCGCTCAATCTCCACGCAAGGAGGTGGAGACTGGACAGGTTCGGGTGGAGGACCGTCCCCTGCTGCTGCGACAGAAGATCCTCCCGAAGAGGCAGACGGATCGGGGGATCGACGCTCATACTGAGTAGCTCGGGATACCAAACTCTTCGAGCCCAGTCCGGAGCCACAATAATGACTTGGGCCCGGTCGCGCCGAATCTTCTTCAACACTCTGGGTAGAAGTGGTATAGGCGGAAAGGCGTACAACAGACCGCAACTCCACTCGCGACGAAAAGCGTCGCCGAGCGAGTGCCGCCTTGGAAATACCAACGCGCAGAACTGATGACATTGCGCGTTCTCTTCGGTGGCGAATAGATCTAACCAAGGCTCTCCCCACTGTAGAAAGAGTCCTTGCGCCACCTCCGAGTGAAGACGCCATTCGTGATCCATCATGCACCTGCGGCTGAGTTCGTCCGCCCTGGCGTTCAGGGAACCTGCCAGGTGTTGAACCATCAGGAAGACGCCCTGATGTTCCAGCCATGTCCAGAGGCGCAGAGCCTCCTGACATAGGGTCCACGACCCCACCCCGCCTTGTTTGTTGCAGTACCACATGGCGGTGGTGTTGTCTGTGAACACCTGCACTACCTTCCCTTTGACAGAGGGAAGGAATGCCTTGAGTGCAAGTCGGATCGCCCGGAGCTCCAGAAGGTTGATATGGAGCCGGGACTCCGCCGGAGACCAGAGGCATCTGATCTCCGCCTCTCCCATGTGACCGCCCCATCCCAGAAGGGACGCGTCCATCACAAATGTGTGCTCTGGCTGGGGAAGGGAGAGGGATCTGCCCATGACCCATTGCCGGTTCGAGAGCCAAGTCCCCTCCGAGATCTGGACGTAATCAGACAGGTTCCCCTGATGCTGCGCCCACTGGAACTTCAGGTCCCACTGCAGAGTCCGCATATGCCATCTGGCATGATCGACCAGCAGGATGCAGGAGGCCATGAGGCCCAGCAGCCTCAGGGTCATCCGTACCAAAACCCAGGATAGAGGGTGAAAGATCGGAATCATACCCTGAATATCCCGGACTCGCTGTTCGGGAGGATAGGCCCGAAACTGCGTTGTGTCCAGAACTGCTCCGATGAAAAGGAGCTGTGGAGAAGGAATCAGATGCGACTTCGGCACGTTGATGGAGAACCCCAGCGAGTGCAGGAGTTCGGCCGTAGTCCGGAGGTGGGAGACAACTGCCTGGGACGAGCCCGCCTTCAGCAACCAGTCGCCGAGGTAGGGGAAGACTGGAACCCCTGCCCGGCGCAGTTGAGCTGCGACCACCGCCATCACTTTCATGAACACCCGAGGGGCACTGGTAAGGCCAAAGGGGAGCACGGTGAACTGAAAATGCTCGAGGCCTACCGTGAACCGCAGGTAACGCCGGTGGGCCGGCAGGACGGGGATGTGAAAATATGCGTCCTGCAAGTCCAACGCTACCATCCAGTCTCCAGGGTCGAGGGCAGTCAAGACCTGAGCTAGGGTGAGCATCTTGAACTTCTCCTTCCGGAGGAAGCGATTGACGTTCCGGAGGTCCAAAATAGGACACATGTCCTTGTCCTTTTTGGGCACCAGAAAGTAGTGGGAGTACTACTTCTGGGGTCGGAACGCGCTCAATGGCCCCCTTGGCTAAGAGGGCCGCAACTTCCTTTTGAAGAAGCACCAAATGATCCCCCGACATGCGGTGGCATGGCTGGGGGGGTAGTCTCGAAGGGGAGGGAGTAGCCCCTTCGGACAATGTCCATGACCCACTTGTCCGATGTGATGGCACGCCAGTGGTGAAGGTGATGGCGGACCCTGCCCCCTACTGGCGTGCTGTGGACCTGAAAGGATGGACTAGGAGGGCTTGGAGGCCGCGGACGGGGCGAAGGTGGTGGCCTGACCCGCACGCTGGTTACCCGACCCGCCTCGGCGGGAGCCACGTCCACGGCCACGCTAAGACGCTTGCTGCGCGGGCCGGTGGCTGGGCAGCAGACGTGACTGGGCGCCCCTTCCGTGGCCACGAAAGGGGCGAAAAGCAGACTGTTGCGGAGGGCGCACAGCAGAAAGGCCCAGGGACTTGGCTGTAGCCCGCGAGTCCTTAAAGCGCTCCAGCGCATGGCCTGCCTTGTTGCCGAAAAGGCCGACAGCATCAAAGGGCATGTCCATAAGTGTGTTCTGGACATCGCCCGAGAAACCAGTGGTCCTCAGCCAGGCGTGACGGCGCAGCGCCACTGTCGTCGCAAGCGATCTGCCTAGCGAGTCAGCGGTATCTAGGCCACATCGGATAGTATATTTTGCAGCATCTCTTCCTTCCGCAATGGCGCGGGAAAGCAGTGCCTGGGCCTCCTCAGGACACTGGGGCAGGACCTGCGCCACCGAATCCCACAAGGAGTGGGTATATCAGCCCAAAAGGCAAGTGGTGTTGATGGACCTCAAGCCAGTACTGGTGGAAGAAAAAACCTTCTTCCCAAATTGGTCCAGTTTTTTGGATTCCCTATCCGGGGAAGCGGTAGGGAAGGCGCTTTGGGAGGCAGAGGCTTGGACAACCAAGCTCTCAGGGGTGGGGTGTTGGGAAAGGAACAGGGGTCGCCCGGAGCAGGGCGATGGCGTCGGGCTACGTTCCTATCCACAGGAGCCCCTGTGGTGGGCTTGGACCAGGTGCCCAAAAGAACGTCCGAAAGTGCCTCGTTGAACGGCAGCAGTGGCTCCGCAGAGGTAGCCGCCGGCTGAAGCACTTCCGTCAGGAGGTTAGTCCTGACAGCCACTGTAGGTAACTGGAGGTGCAGGACCTCAGCTGCCCTACGCAACACCGTAGCAAAGTTTGCTCCCTCCTCCGTTGCCACGGAAGGAGGAGACAGCATGCCAATGTCTGGAGAGGTGTCCAGACCACTGGCCTCCCCAAGTTCCTCAGCCCAGTCCTGATCATACTCACATTGGGCAGTGTGAGGGTCCTCAGATCCCTCCCAGTTCTCTTTGTCCTCCAAATCAGGGTCAATGTAAGGAGGAGGGACATGTGGGACCCAAGGTCTCAGCGGCGCCGGAGCCGCCGATCGACGTCGGTCCGGCACAGAGTCCGGAGAGAACCTGGGGACGACGTCGCCCGGAGCCCTGGGCGGCGTCGTGAACGGCACTGGTGAAATAGACGCCGGTGGAGGTGTCGATCAGGGTTGTGGCAGCACCGGAGCCGAGGCCGGGGCTGGTGTCGCTGGCGGCGCCGGGTCCGGAGTCGCCGGCGGCGCCGTAGGAACCCCACTAGGGCCCGCAGGACCCCAAAGGCGCACCAGGGGGACCTTGAGGCCCGAAGAGGCGGGCCATGGCCGACAAGAACTCCTGTATTTCGGCCGGAGTCGCCGCCGAACCCGGGAAGGGCGGGTAATGCGGCGGCGTCTCCACAGGCACTCCCGGCGCAGCAGGGACGGTGCCGACGGGACCCTGAGCCGAGTCGCGCGACCAGCGAGGGGAAGTCGTCGAGCGATGGCGCTTTTTCAACTTCTTGTGCTTCGACTTACCGGAGGAGTGCGAAGACTTTGACCCCGAAGAACGATGAGGACTCCGCGACCGGCCCCTCGACCTCTCTCGTGACCGGGGCTTGGATTGGCGCGGAGCCGACTGCCGGACCTCGAGGAGCTTTCGAGACCGCTCTCGCAAAGCCTTCGGATGCAAGGCCCGACAGTCAGGGCACGACTTGGAGTCGTGGTCACGCCCGAGGCAGTAGACAATCCTGATGCGGGTCCGTGATCGACATCATTCGACCACAGGCGTCGCATGGCTTGAAGCCGGGCATCCCTACCGACACCGTAGGAGTCGAACGACTCGAGAAACAGTGACAAAAAGTCACAAAAAATTCAGTCAAAAAATGACTGGGGCACTGCTCTCTCCGGATCAGCGCTTACTGGCGCGGAAAAAGAAAGAACTGACGTCAGCGTGCATGGGCGGCGTCTAAGTACTGGCCGCGACGTCATCCCGGCGATCCCGACGCCGGACGCGGAGCCACACACCGACGCGCAAGGGTACTGCTACGCAAAACTTTCCGGATCCAGCCTGACACCTGGGGATATTCTAAGGTAAGGAATCTGTCACTAACGTGTCTCTTTCAGATGCGTCATTATATTTAGCCAAGTTTGGACTGTGTCTGTATGCATTAAAGACGATATGTAGGGCTCCCTATCCCAGTAAGAAACTGTACAGAGATTACACAGAATGAAGACACCAAAATTATAATGTGATAATCACCTGGGACTTGATCCAGAGTTAGCAGGATGGACTGATGTTCCTTCGTCATGAATGACTCGATCAGTATATCAGCCCGGTGGTTATCTGTCCTCTGTATTTAGGGTTAAGCCTGATGTACTGCAATCATTAATGATAGAGGAAGATGGTCTGTTGGATGAACTTCTGTCCTATGTCCGTCTGTTCTCCATTGCAGGGCACAACTAAGTCAACGTTGGGATGGCACCATATTTAGAGTTATCCACCATTAGAGTGGGACGGAAGGACCCTCACAATGGGGGAAAACAATGGCGAACAGGGTTTCCGACGGCAGACGTGCAAGTCAACACAAACCTGCGCAAAATGTACTCTTCAACATTTACATATACAGCCACAAAAGACACCCCTCAAAATATACAAACCATTTACCACTCAGCACAAAGCACCAGCAGCAAAGTCACCTAATACATTTTGTTTGAAAATGAAGACAATCCAGAGTCTCAGAAAATGAGTTAACTGTGATGGTGGATGAGATAATTAGTGTGGAACCCCAGTTGTTTGGAGCACAGGTACAAACAACAACCATAAGCCAAAGAAAGCAAATGAGGGAAAGAACTGTGGATAAGTTGAATACAGCATCCAACACCAGATGCTCACAGGAGGACCACGGTAGCCGTGGAATGACCTATGGGGAGAGTCCGTTCACATGCTTCCAGGGCATGCTAAGACTCTGACAAATAGACTTTACAACACAGGGCATTACCCCACATGCCTTTACAACTCGCTGTAATCCCATGCAGGGCTCTACGACACACGCCTGTACCCTGCAATGGTGTTGTAAAGTATATATATATATATATATATATATATATATATATATATATATATATATATATATATATATATAACACACACACACATTCACTGAAAAAAACAAAGGTTACAGAGGCATTATAGTTAGGCTCACATTTCACTCGTACAAAACCAGTGAAATTCTGCAGTTATAGCTGCCTGAGCTAACTAGAACTTACGCCCCCGCAAAGCACTGATTATAACCTCACATATTACATCACTCATGACATGGCCAGTGACATCATTGATGACATTATCCAGTGCGTGTGTGTTTTCTAAACGTTTATGAGTGTTAAACATGTATACCAAGGTACTACAAAAGTTAAAATAGTATACTTTCTGTACTACAGAGTGAGTATTTCTAACACATATTATGTGAGTGGTTGTGTGACTGTGTGCATCTGTGCGAGTGGGTTTCTGAGTGCCGGTATGGGTGTGTGAGTGGCTGTATGGGTAAGTGAGTGGGTGTCTGAATGGCTGTATCAGTAAGTGAGTGGCTGTTTGGGTGAGTGATTGGCTGTTTGAGTGGCTGTTTGGTTAAGTGAGCCGGTGTGTGATTTGGCAGTACTGTAAAGTAAGTGTCTGTGAGAATGGATGTATGGGTGAGTGAGCTGATGTGAGTGCTTGTATGGATGTGTGAATGGGTATGTAAGTGGGTGTGTGCTTGTATGGGGGAGTGAGTGGCTGATTTGAGACACTGTATGGATGTGTGAGTGGATGTATAGGTGAATAAGTAGGCGTGTGAGTAGCTATTTGGGTGAGTGAAAGGTTGTATGATTAGATTTATGAGTGAGTGGTTGTGTCAGTACTTTTATGGGTCTGTGAATGGGTATGTGTGGGTGTGTGTATGAGAGGTTGTATAGGGGTGTGAGTGGGTGGGTGTTTGAGTGGATCTGTGGTTGATGTCATTTGAGATGTCAGTGATGTTCTCAGTGATGTCACTGACTATCTCATGAGTAATGCAATATGTGAGGTCATAAGCAGTGCATTGAGGGGGTGTAACTTATCGTTAACTCGGGTAACTAGAACTGCTAAATTTCACTGATTTTGTACAAGTGAAATGTGAGCCTAACTATATCGTCTCTGTAACCTTCGTTTCTTTCAGTGAATTTTTAAGGTTTTTAAAATTCTATTTCCCAACTATAAAGTCCATGTTAGTTTGTGGAATTCGGCAACTCTGTGGAGAATGCGAAGTTACCGATAAACTTCGCACGGAGCAGAATTTTCTTTTCTGTTGGCGTGCTAGTCACATCATTTGGGGAGAGCGACGAGACTTGATGGGCGCTCACCAGCAGCCAGGCAACCCTCAGCAGCCACAAGGAGTTCATCCCCCAACCAGTAGTGCATCAGGAGGCCACTTTGCAGAATGGTTGAGAAAGGGGGTGGGGCCTCCAACGAGTTCTCAGCAATCCAGCTGTGGGGGACATACTTGTCGCAATAATAGGGGTTCTTGGCCCCCCAATGACCCTCAGTAGCCATGGGGAGTTCATCCCCCAACCAGTAGTGCGCCAAGAGGCCCCTGTGCAGAGTGGTTGAGAAAGGGGGCAGGGCCTTCGACGACATCTCAGCAATCCGGCTGTGGGGACTTACTTATCGCAAAACTAGGGAGTCCTGACCCCCAACGACTATCAGCAGCCAAGGGAAGTTCATCCCCCAACCAGTAGCACGCCAGTGGTTGAGAAAGGGGGCGGGTCCTCCAACGAGGTCTCAACAAGCTTGTTTCGACATTTATTCTGCCTCTTGCTGCTCGTTTCTGACCTTTATTCTTCCTCTTTCGGATCGTTTGACCTTTATTCAGAATTTTTCTGCTTCTCTGACCTTGCCTTTTGCTGTTCGTTTCTCTCCTTTATTTTCCCCCTTTCTGCTCGTTTCGGACCTTTATTTTGCCTCTTGCTACTCATTTCTCACCTTTATTTATCCTCCTTCTGCTGGTTTCTGATCTCTATTTTGCCTTTTTCTGATCTTTATTTTGCCTCTTTCTGCTAGTTTCTGACCATTATTCGGCCGCTTTCTGCTAGTTTCGGACCTATATTCTGCCTCTTGTTGCTCATTTCTCACCTTTATTTAGCCTCTTTCTGGTTGTTGCGGACCATTGTTCTGCCTTTTTTTTTTTTCCCTCGGGGGGGGGGGGGAGGGGACACACACACACACACACACACACACACACACACACACACACACACACACTTTTTAGCCATGGCAGGGTATCTGGGAGAGCTCATGGTGCACCATGGCTAGGGGGTCAGGGTGTCCCCCACCCTGGCCCCTTTTCTTTTTAATCTTTTTTTGCGGGACCTGGCTCAAGCCGACTCTTAAGATGGCTGCCAATACTTCCTTATTGAAGTATTGACAGCCAATCAGATTTCAGCCCGGGGACTGTCGGATCCACGGAGAATCCGCGCCCCTATTGATCTATATTTTTTGACCTTCAATACCTCTAAAACTACTGAACGGATTTACACCACAAAAAGAGTGATCTGTGTAACAAACTCCACATTTCTGTCAACTTTGGTGCAATCTCGCCCAGCAGTTCGGGATATAGGCATGTTCAAAGGACCCACGGGAATTTACATGGGGAAAACACGTTTTTGTCAATCACCCCACCCCACCCCCCAGTCCCCCGCTTGACATCACCCAAAAAACCTTAAACACAGCAGCTAAACCGACTAAAGTGTAAGTTTTGAAAGTTTTATGAAGATTCGTCTAGTGGCGCCAAAGTAATTGGCAAAACAAAAAACGCTCTTTTTCATCCATCGGTTCTTCCGGAAAGAGCCCCCACAAGACAAAGCAGGTCCTTTGGAGTTCCTCTCCGCCAGCACCCTCGACAAAAGCAAAGAAGCAGAGAAATAGTGAAACAAGCAAGTGTATGGCAGCTCTATATATGCCTTAATCAACTCTGAAGCCAGTATATTTTGAACCACAGCTGCCTGGATGCCGAAGCCGCTGCACAGAGCAAGATATTTAGGACAGATGAACTACAACATTGACCAGGTTTCAAATAAGCGAAGTACCACGCAGAGTACGTTGAGAGCGATCCACTGTACCGGCACCTGAGGGGACTTCATTTCCCAGCACTCCTTGCGGCCCGTGAGCCACCAACGCGCCTGACTGTTTGCGCCCGAAGGCGCACAAAAGAACACCGAGCCCCCCGCAGCGCGGGACAAGCACGGGCCGGCCCGGACAAAGGCCAGGCCAAGGGCGGGCCCGTCAGCGACAGGAGGAGGCAGGGCAGGGCAACCCCCCTTGGCCTTCACTTGTGGCTCACATTAAATCGTAAGTACTGCATTTATTGAACCCCCGGGAACAACTGTGCAACCCCCCCCCCCCTCCCCCCAATCCTCTTGACTAAACGGCCACCACTATGGGAAAGAGAAAGGCATCCGATAAAAGCATGGGCCCAGGTGGTCAAAGGAAAATCCCACGACATGACGCTGAAAACTGCACTCTAAGTGAAAATGATGAACTAATAGAAGAGGTCGGGGCCTGTTAGCTCCTAAATTACGATCAAATGACCCTAAACGTAAGGGGAAGGAGAAGGGTGCTACGGAGATTCAATCAATCAATCACAGAATTTGTAGAGCGCACTACTTACCCGCGAGGGTCTCAAGGCGCTGGGGAGAGGGAAGGGGGGGGATGCTGCTACTGGTCGAACAGCCAGGTCTTGAGTAGCCTCCTGAAGGTCAGCAGGTCTTGGGTCTGTCGTAGGCTTAGTGGAAGGGTGTTCCAGGTCTTGGCGGCGAGGTGTGAGAAGGATCTGCCGCCGGTGGTTGTTCTTCGAATGCGAGGGACGGTGGCGAGGGAGAGGTCGGCAGAGCGGAGCTGGCGGTTGGGGACGTAGAAGAAGAGTCGTCTGTTGAGGTAGGCTGGGCCAGTTTTGTGGAGTGCCTTGTGTGCGTGGATGAGGAGTTTGAAGGTGATCCTCCTGTCGACGGGGAGCCAGTGCATGTTCCTCAAGTGGGGGTGATGTGGCTGTGGCGTGGTACGTCGAGGATCAGTCGTGCGGAGGCGTTTGTATGCGTTGCAGTCGCTTGATGAGCTTGGCCGGGGCTCCCGCGTAGAGGGCGTTCCCATAGTCCAGTCTGCTACTGACGAGGGCCTGGGTGACTGTTCTTCTTGTGTCTGTCGGGATCCACCTGTAGATCTTGCGAAGCATGCGGAGGGTGTTGAAGCAGGAGGAGGAGACTGCGTTGACTTGCTTGGCCATGGAGAGCGTTGAGTCGAGGATGACTCCCAGGTTGCGTGCGTGGTCGGTGGGTGTCAGGGCTGCTCCCAGCGTCATTGGCCACCAGGAGTCGTCCCAGGCTGAGGGGTTGGAGCCAAGGATGAGGACCTCCGTTTTGTCCGTGTTCAGCTTTAGTCGGCTGATCTTCATCCAATCGGCGACGGCCTTCATTCCTTCATGGAGATTGGCTTTGGCGGCGAGGGGGTCCTTGGTGAGGGAGAGGATCAGTTGAGTGTCGTCGGCGTAGGAGATAATGTTGAGGTCGTGTTGTCTGGCGATGCGTGCGAGCGGGGCCATGTAGATGTTGAACAGTGTTGGGCTGAGGGACGATCCCTGGGGTACGCCACAGATGATCTCGGAGGCTTCGGATCGGAAAGGTGGGAGGCGGACTCTCTGGGTTCTGCCGTCGAGGAAGGAGGTGGTCCATTCCAGGGCCTTGTCTCGGATCCCTGCGTCGTGGAGGCTTGCGCGTAGAGTGCGGTGGCAGACAGTGTCGAAGGCGGCGGAGAGGTCCAGCAGGATGAGGGCTGCGGTCTCACCATTGTCCAGCAGGATCCTGATGTCGTCGGTGGCGGCGATGAGGGCAGTCTCAGTGCTGTGGTTGCTGCGGAACCCTGATTGGGATGGGTCCAGGATGCTGTTTTCTTCGAGGTATCGGGTTAGCTGTTTGTTGACGATCTTCTCGATGACCTTGGCTGGGAACGGAAGCAGAGAGATGGGCCGGAAGTTCTTGAGGTCTCGCGGGTCCGCCTTGGGTTTTTTGAGTAGGGCGTTGATCTCTGCGTGTTTCCAGCTCTCTGGGAAGGTCGCGGTCTCGAAGGAGAGGTTGATGATGTTGCACAGGTGGGGTGCAATGGAGCTGCTGGCTTTGTTGGAGATGTGGTGCGGGAAAGGGTCTGACGGGGAGCCGGAGTGTATTGTGCTCATGGTCTTGATGGTGTCCTCGATGTTCACGCTGGCCCAGGCTGGCAGGGGGTCGTGGTCGATGGTGTGTGGCGGGTCTGGTGCATCGATCTTAGTTGGGGTTGTCTGGGTGTTGAAGCGGTCGTGGATGTCGGCGATCTTGCGGTGAAAGAAGGTGGCGAGGGAATCGCACAGGGGTTGCGACGGCGGGATGTCGTTGGTGTTGGAGCTGGGATTGGAGAGTTCCTTCACGATGTTGAAAAGCTCCTTGCTGTTGTGTGCGTTGTTGTCGAGGCGGTCTTTGAAGGAGATTCTCTTGGCGGACCTGATGAGGTGGTGGTGGTTACGGATGGCGTCTTTGTGGGCTGTGTGGCTGTCCGGTGTCTTATCACTGTGCCATTTCTTCTCTAGTTTCCGGCAGGTACGCTTGGAAGCTAGGAGTTCCGAGGTGAACCAGCTGGCTCTTTTGGTGGTGTCGCTGTAGGTGAGCTTTTTCAGCGGGGCGAGGGTGTTGGCACAGTCGTCCATCCATCGTCTGAGGTTGCAGGCAGCGTCGTCGGTGTTGGATGGGTCGGAGGGAGGGCTGAGAGCGAGGGTTGCCCGGAGTTGGTCTTCAGTGACTTTGCTCCAGCAGCGGCGTGGGATCTGTTGGGTGCGGTGGTGTGTGGTGGGTTTCTGGAAGGTGAAATGGATGCAGCGGTGGTCGGTCCAGAGGAGTTCCGTGGTGTGGCTGAAGGAGACGTGGGAGCTTGAGGAGAAGGTGGGGTCAAGCGTGTGGCCGACGCAGTGGGTCGGTGTTGTGACGAGCTGGCTCAGGCCGAGGTTGGCGAGGCTGTCGATCAGGGTGGTGGAGTTGCGGTCGTTGTTGTTCTCCAGGTGAAAGTTCAGGTCTCCGAGGAGGATGTAGTCGGTAGAGGTCAGGGCGTGCGTGCTGATGAAGTCGGCGATGGAGTCGCTGAACTGGGGTCGGGGCCCAGGGGGTCTGTAGACAAGGGTGCCTCTAAGGGTGGTGTTGGGGTCCGTGTGGATCTGGAAGTGCATGTGTTCGGCGGTGCTGAGAGTGTCGTCGGTGCTGGTCGAGACCCTGATGGTGTTCTTGTGGACGATGGCGATTCCTCCTCCTACTGCGTTGATGCGGTCTCTGCGGGTGATCTTATAGCCGTCTGGGATGGCTATGGCGATGTCGGGGGCGGAGGAGTCGTTCATCCAGGTCTCTGTCAGGAAGGCGACGTCTGGTGATGATGTGTCGAGCAGGTCCCAGAGCTCGACGGCGTGTTTGCGTGCAGAGCGGGTGTTCAGTAGGATGCACCGGAGGTGGTTGAGGTCCTTCTTGGCGGGCGCCTCGGTGGCTCTGAGGCTGGTGTAGCTGCAGTTCCGGCAGGTGAAGGGACCATGGGTGCGTTTCGGGGCGGCCTTGAAGCAGTTGTGCGTCCGTCCGGGGTTGAGAGCGTGGAGTGTGGTGGCATCGTATCGACGTCGGTCCTCGAGGCTGGAGCGGGGGGCGCGCGGTCCAGGGGTTCTGGCGCTGGGCGCGGTCCAGTCGCGGACGGGCGCAGACGGGCTTGCCTTAGGCGCGCCCGCGCAGCGGCCGCCATATATGGGGAGGTGGGAGGGAGGAGCAGCGAATGGGCAGTCAGGGGTGCGGGGCCGCAGGGGACGCAGCGGCGGGAATGGAGAGAGGCAGCGAGGGGCACAGAAGGCAAAATGGAGAGAAAACACAAGAAATACGGGCATAGTACAATGGGGCAGCGGGGGCACAGAAGGCAAAATGGAGAGAAAACACAAGAAATACGAGCACAGTACAATGGGGCAGCGGGGGCACAGAAGGCAAAATGGAGAGAAAACACAAGAAATACGGGCACAGTACAATGGGGCAGCGGGGGCACAGAAGGAAAAATGGAGAGAAAACACAAGAAATACGGGCACAGTACAATGGGGCAGCGGGGGCACAGAAGGCAAAATGGAGAGAAAACACAAGAAATACGGGCACAGTACAATGGGGCAGCGGGGGCACAGAAGGAAAAATGGAGAGAAAAAAAGCAAAGAAATACGGGCACCGAGGCCACAAGCGGAGGGGCGAGCTTACCAGCAGCAGCAGCGGGCGGACAGCACAGGCGGAGCTGTGTGGTGGGGGAGCGACCTACCTGGCAAGGTCCAGGGTCGCTCTCCTCACGCGCAGCGGCCGCCATATATGGGGAGGTGGGAGGGAGGAGCAGCGAATGGGCAGTCAGGGGGGCGGGGCCGCAGGGGACGCAGCGGCGGGAATGGAGAGAGGCAGCGAGGGGCACAGAAGGCAAAATGGAGAGAAAACACAAGAAATACGGGCACAGTACAATGGGGCAGCGGGGGCACAGAAGGAAAAATGGAGAGAAAACACAAGAAATACGGGCACAGTACAAAGGGGCAGCGGGGGCACAGAAGGAAAAATGGAGAGAAAACACAAGAAATACGGGCACAGTACAAAGGGGCAGCGGGGGCACAGAAGGCAAAATGGAGAGAAAACACAAGAAATACGGGCACAGTACAATGGGGCAGCGGGGGCACAGAAGGAAAAATGGAGAGAAAACACAAGAAATACGGGCACAGTACAATGGGGCAGCGGGGGCACAGAAGGAAAAATGGAGAGAAAACACGAAATACGGGCACAGTACAATGGGGCAGCGGGGGCACAGAAGGAAAAATGGAGAGAAAACACAAGAAATACGGGCACAGTACAATGGCGCAGCGGGGGCACAGAAGGCAAAATGGAGAGAAAACACAAAGAAATACGGGCACAGTACAATGGGGCAGCGGGGGCACAGAAGGAAAAATGGAGAGAAAAAAAGCAAAGAAATACGGGCACCGAGGCCACAAGCGGAGGGGCGAGCTTACCAGCAGCAGCAGCGGGCGGACAGCACAGGCGGAGCTGTGTGATGGGGGAGCGACCTACCTGGCAAGGATTCACCCAAAAGTATAGACTCATACTTTAAGAATCCACCGGGGATAACCTTAGATACAACCCCCAAAAACCAGAGCTCGTGCAATCCACAACATCAACACTGCACCCAGCAACCGGTAGACCCCGTAAGTAACAACGAAGACCGCTTTGTCATAAATGTGGAATGTTCAAATACATACACCACACTGAATAACCTACCGGACAACCACGAGAACGCAGGAAATGACCCCCCCCTCACTCAATCAGGGGGGCGGATACAACCGCGATATACGCACCCCAGACAACTGTGGGTCTGGTTGACCAACTGAACAGCCTAAAGGATGAAGTAAGATCCCTAACGGAAAATATGGAAAAGATGGCAAAACTGTTAGTTAGGAAGCTGGAAACATTAACTACTCTGGTCCAGGGAGTAACCAAGCCACAGGGGGGGCAGTGACACCATCCGAACTGCACAGACTGTATCTAATAAAGGGACACATAAACCATCTGTTGAGCAATGCAAGAACAAGTCAACCCATCCCCAAAACCATATTAGAGGCGAAACCTTGTTTGCTGAAAACACACCTAAGTGTGATAATGTCCATCCGAGCGACATGCTGTATGCAAAATCTGCCAAATTGGCAAAGACAGATCTGCACTTCGAACCCCACACTATGCCTATTAAAAAAAACTGAAATAGGCAATACGAATAAGGCAACTTTTACCAATAGCAACTGCCAAAGCTTTGATGTTTACATGATTAATGATCCTAAAATTCAAAGGGCACATACAGAAACATATGAGGCCTTAGTGAACAAGGTGACTCATTGGATACGTCACAAAAGGGGGTGTCGATCCATAATAAGGGAGGACATAATCAATGCTAAAAGGTTCACAGCAGGAAACCAGCAGCGGGACTACATTGGAGTAGTTCTTAGGGATGTGGCCCTAGCAGCAGGCCTAATTGCATTAGAACTGCATTTTAGACCAGACACTGATATTCAAATAACCCTAAAAATGAAACTCCCCTGTGACGTATTGGAGCTCCCCGTTACTAGGCATCAACATTTGCATTCATGCAGAGAGCACCTCAACCCTAGAGAACCTCTTAGCCTCCCAAACACTTCAGACATCGATTGACTCATCATTGAAAGCCCTGAATCGTGCTCTAGTACTGTAATATCTCAATCCCCAGTAGTTAAAGGGATTCAGTCCCAGGTACCAGTTGATACAAGTTGCACTGAAGGGCACAGAGGAGCTGATACTGGAATCAACACAGGGGAGTATATGATGCCACAGGGAGAATCCATTCAGACCACCACAAGAGCTCCAGGGTCGGTAGAGGGCGACTTTTTAAAATTACTATACTGGAATGTAGCAGGAATTAGGTCTAAACTCTCAGATCCTGAGTGGGGACTGTTTGTTGACTCCCATCATATCGTATGTCTTCAAGAAACATGGGCTACTGAAGTAATACCTCGCCCAGGTTTTATTGCCTTTAGTGGTAATGCAGTCCCCTCCTCGGCAGGGTGTCCTTCAGGTGGCCTTTTGATATGGCTAAGATTGGATCTGTTCCCAGTGGCTAAAACAATCCCTACTAATTCTAGAGATCTACTTGCCCTGCAAATTAAAATAGAAACCCGATCAGGCCCCAGACATATAATACTAGTAAACATATATAACAGGTCAATACCCCCAAATGCTCAATCAACTACAGTAAGCAGGATAGACGCCCTTTTGGGGCAGTCCAACCAGAAAGCTTTAAAAATCCTAGCGGGCGACTAATACAAGCATCCCTCGGCTGGGTGTAGACACTCGGAAATCTCCCCCCCAGGAGACTACAAGAAAATAAAAAAAGTATCAAAAGTGGGTACCCAAATTATTGAATTCATTACTGATCATGGCCTGAGAATTGCAAACGGTAATACCAAATCAGATTGCCCACCCCGTATCACCTATAAAAGAGGCCTTAGTACATCAAGAATTGATTATATTTTAGTGAATAATGATCTATGGCCAGACCTTCATGACATGCAAGTCATTCCTACATCAGATAGCGACCATCAGGCACTAAGCGCATCCTTCTCCAAGAGCCCTTTTAGCGATGCAAAATTGGAAATGGTAGCCATCACACCATTAATTACCACCACAAATAACTTAAGAAATGTCAACAGGGCAGAACTCCTGGCAGATGAAAATAAACTGACACTCATATATAACATCTTTGCGTCTAAACTCTCCCAGTTTGATTTAACTAATGACAACAATATTAACTTGGTTATGGTACACTGTGAACTCATGGATGCACTAAGCCCGTGCTTGATGAGGGAACAGAGGAGAGGAACTTTAAAAGGAAAATGCCATCCTGGTATGATAAAGCTTGCCGAACAGGAAAGACCCACTTGCTGAGATCCATCAAAAAGGGTTCTAGGTTGGAAATTATAAAATCTAGGTGAGACTATAAAACCCTCTTGCTTAAAGCTAAAAGAGAATGGGAAGAGGACCAATGGTTATTAATCGCTGATACACTAAAGGGCTGACCACAAAAGCTTCTGGAAATTAATGGTAGTCAACCCCTCTAATTTCGACCCTTTAAATCCTGTAATAAACCCGGATACTTGGGTCACCCACTTTAGTGGTCTATACGACTGCACACACCAAAATAACAAACCTGAGAGCTCCACCTTAGCAGGGGCCAGTGGCCATCAAAAGCTAAATGAGACTACCACATTGACCTCACCCGCGGTCCACTTTACTTTTTCTGAAACTTTTAAAGCTATTAAACAAATGGGGGAAGGCACCAGGAATGGATGGCATACCGGGCGACCTTTTCCTCTCCCAGCCAGACATCTGGTCACCATACTAGAATACCCTATTTAATAGCATCTTATGGTTTAAATCTTTTTATTGATTTTAAAGATGCATAGGTTAACATTAGCCGCCACCTACATCCCATGGCCGGTGGGGTACAATGGAGAAAGAGTTATATAAGATAGAATGACAGGAAAGGAGCAGGAAGCAAAGGTATAATAGAAGAAGAGTTCTGGTGCCTGGGTGGGGGGGGAGGGTGTTCTGCTTACACATGGCTAACAGGTGGGATTATTCTTCTATTTGGGAGTGGTCTCCTGAGTGGGAGGTCGTGTTGGGGAGTCAGAGCACTCTGAGGCATCTTGGGCAGGTAAGTTCCATAAATTCTAAGGAGAGAAATTCGATGGTGGTCCCCCATGTTTTGTCAAATCTAGGTAGAGCGCGGGACAAACCGGCCGTGATCTTTCCATGTCCAATATCTCCCATACCATAGCCAGTCTATCTTAGTCGGAACCTCTTCAGTTCCCCAACGGGCCAGCAGCGCTTGCTTGGCGGCGCATAGTGTTAGAGTGATGGCATGTCCCCGATTTGACTTAAGAGGGTATGTAAGGGAGTTTGGCAGCCCCAGTAGGGTGTAACTGGGAAATCTGGGTATTTTGGTGTGATGAATGGAGTCTACCTCCTGCAGGACTGGGCTCCAATAGGCCTGTATTTTCGGGCAGTGCCAGAGAATATGTGTAAGGGTGCCCGGTTGCCCACAGTTGCGCCAACACAAATCGCTTCCCCTGGGTTTCCATTTTTCAGTTCTAAGAGGGGTATAGTACCAATAATGTGCGATCTTTAAAAACATTTCTTTCCCTGCGGTACCACAGGAGGAGGCTCCGGCCCTGTGAATTATATTCTGCGACTCTTGAGG
This sequence comes from Calotriton arnoldi, assembly GCA_963921515.1. Classification (NCBI taxonomy): domain Eukaryota; kingdom Metazoa; phylum Chordata; class Amphibia; order Caudata; family Salamandridae; genus Calotriton; species Calotriton arnoldi. The sequence continues at coordinate 574,960 of CAWUFW010001837.1, forward strand.
GGAAAATTCCCGTTCCATCTCCGATTCACATCTACGCTGGGGTCTTACCAATGTGTTTGGGCGTATTCAAAAAGGAGTATCTGACAGCAAGCGCTTGTCTGAACTGCGTGTGATGTACCATAACTCAAATTTTGTGAGGGGACGGCCAGCATGTGGTTGCACCAGAGGTTGTGTTACCCAGTGTCGGATAGCCAGATATTGCCAATAGGCGTCTTGGGGAACTCCAAAGCCCGATACCAACCTGGGGAAGTCCATAATCCCCTTCTCGTCAAATAAGTCACCTATCCTCTTACAGTTGGCTTCTTGCCATTTCAGGTACCCGGACCCTTCCCTCGCTGGGGGGAAATCTGGGTTGCCTATGAAAGGAGTTAGTTGACAAACGGGGGTTGAAAGGCCAAAGGGTTCCCGTACTCTGTCCCACACCCCAATGGTCTCCCTCAGTACCGGTGAGATGTAAGCGCAAGCCGGTCTATGCCGTTTAGGAAACCAGGGAACTTTCCATATGTGCATCCCTGCAATTGCGCGATCGATAAAACACCAATGCTTTTCAGACTCTAATTTGTACCACTCGATCATATATCCCCCGCCGGCCTGCTTCAGGAATGTTTGATGCCGTGCCATGCGGGCTCTATTCCCTTCCCATATAAAATTCCCGATAAGGTGTTGTAGTTGCGCCAGTATGCGAGGGTGGGGGCATAGTGGCAACGTCTGCATCAAAAAGGATGTGAGGCAGAAGAGTCATTTTTACGGCCGCCAATCTGCCTAGCCATGACATGGTGTGTTTCTTCCAGTTAAGGAGTTCGCGACTAGCCTCATTCAGTAAGGCTGAGTAGTTAGCCTTAACCGTCCTTTCCGTCGTGGGGTACATCTGCAGCCCTAAGTAGGAGACGCCCCCTTGTGTCCACGCGAACAGGAATTCCTGACCCAGTTGATCCTGCTCAGCTCTGGGCAGGGTTAGGCCAAGTGCCAATGTCTTTTGTATGTTGATTTTGAATCCTGAAACCGCACTGAATGTCTTGATTTCTTCTAATTAGGGGGGGGGGGGCAAGGAGATCGCGGGTTGTGTGAGGAATAGCACCACATCTTCCGCGTACAGTCATATTTTGTGCTCTGTCACCCACCCGAATTCCAGTAACCGTTTGAAGTTGTCTGACTCTTTCGGCAAATGGCTCCATATAGAGCGCAAAAAGCAAGAGCGGAAACCCTTGGCGAGTCCCCCTCCCGATCACAATGGGGCGGGAAGCTAAACCGTTCACTCTGATGTGCACTTCCGGCGTTCTGTATATGCAATTGACCCATCTACGGTAGAGGTCCCCAAGCCCAAATCTACACATGGCTTGTCTCAAATACGGCCAGTATACGCAGAGTTTTGTCTAGTAAGTGGCAAAGGCGTCTCGTCCCATCGCTACAGTTACGTTCGGGGATAAAGCCGGATTGATCTGGATCCACAATGCCTTGCATATGCGGTGCCCGGCGAGCTGCCAACACACTAGTGAAGATCTTTAGATCAACGTTTAATAGAGAAATCGGGCGGTACGAAGCGCACTCAAATGGGTCCTTCCCTGGTTTCGGTATCACCACCACCTCCGCCATAGACATTGTGGGGGTTAAGGTTCAAGTTTCACTAAATTCATTAAAAAGACAAACAAGGAGCGGTATTAATTCAGGGGCAAACGCTTTGCAGAAGTCTACTGGAAAACCGTCCCCTCCTGGTGCTTTCCCAACCGTTAACTTCTGTATGGCCCGCAGAACCTCCTCCGGGCGGATATCCGCATCCATAGCCTCTGCGTCAATCAGGGAGAGGGACGCCACCGGCGGTCAACGGACATAGTCCTCGGCAGCCACCTCGTCCAGTTGCTCTGCCGTGTATAGTGTGGTGTAGAAGGTTTCAAACGCATCCGTGATGTCTGCGTCACTCTGGAGGATCTCTCCACAGGGAGCCCTTATTCCCGCAATGCGGCGTGAATTCGTCTGGGACCTCAGCAGGTGTGCTAGGAGTTTCCCAGCTTTGTTACCCCCTTAAGAATAGCGCTGCTTAGTACGTAGGAGATCATATTCCGCGCAGTCGCAGTCCAAGGCCCTAAACTGCTTCCGCACGTTAGTATGTTGTCTCCTTGTCTGCATCGCTCCCGTGCGGCGGTGAACCCTTTCTAGCTCCTTGACCTGCGACTCAAGTAGCTCCTGCTTGTCCCTTCTATCTTCGTTCAGTCCCGCAGCAACGGATATAAACCGGCCCCGTATGACAGCCTTCAGGGCATCCCACAGCTGGGTGAGTGGAACCGATCCATTATCATTGATTTCCGAATAATCACGGATCGCAGCCCATATGACAGCCATATTGGAATCGTATGTGAGTAATTTATGATTGAGCCTCCACGAATTCTGACGAGGAGGCCCCCCCCAGGCAAGCAAAGCATCAGTGAAACAGTGAGTGATCCGACAGCGCCGCCGTATCTATCATTATATCTTTGATATAGCCCGTGACGCGGGGAGAGGTCCAGAATAAGTCAATTTGTGCATATGTTTGGTGAGACGCTGAAAAAAAGGTGTATTCCTGAGCAGTAGGGTAGCGGTACCTCCAAGCGTCCGTCAGCCCCGCCTCCCCAAGACTCTGGAGTATGGATTCTGAAAGAGAACCCGAGTTACCCACCCGTGCTACTGACCTATCGAGCTGTGAGTCCGGTACTATGTTAAAATCCCCCCCTATCACTAAGTCCTCATCTTGGGAGTCTATAATGACATTCAGTGAATCCCGAAGGAAGGCCTCCTGGTGTTCATTAGGGCTGTATATAGAGGCTATGGTATATGTGTGGGATCCTACTTGGACTCGCACTGCCAATACCCTGCCAGGTATTTCTACGTGTACTCCTATCTCAGTTCCCGGGAAGTGTGAAGCTATTAGACTAGCCACTCCGGCCTTCTTCCCTGCGGTCGAGGCGTTTCCAGTCTGCGCGCAGCAAGTGGATTCTTGCACTAAGCCAATATCGCAGCAGGCCTCCCTAAGCATTGTGAGGAGTGCACGTCTCTTAACGGGTGTGTTGAGACCCCGGACATTGAAGCTCATTATCCTGACCTCAATTGTGGACATATGAGTGTTTAAAGGGATGTGTGGGGATCACCTTCTGGGGAGCGTAAAAACCGGGGTGAGTCCCCTCAGCTCCCGGCCCATCTGGGGTCCCTTGTGTTGATATGGCGCACTGACAGAGTCTACCCTCCATATCTTCTCTCCCTTCCCATCTCCTCCGCTGTAGTGGTTTTCGTATCAGCGTCTCATTCCCCGTCATAGCGTAGGTATAGTGCATGTCACAGTGGCCCTTGTGTTTGAGCTGTATACCACCTGGGGCCAAGGGTCCCCCCCCTCCACCCTGGTTCCGACTTCCCCTACACGTGTGTTAACTCCCACCCGTTTCCCTGTAGCCTCTGACCTTCATAATACAAGCCCTCCCCACCTGTGGCATTGTCGGTTGTAGGCCACGTATCTAGAGAAATAGAAAGAAGGGGAGAATAAAAGCACAGACTGGATAGATGAACAAGTAATTAGAGAGTGCTGTCCATTCGGCATAGAGCGCACCATCGTGCATGGGTCCATGTGTCAGGTCATCTCGTTGATGAAGGTGAGCCCCCCCGCCGAGACCGGGTTTCGTTATCTCTGGAATCCTCTAGTGGATTCTGCATCCCAATGATAGAGGGAAACTGTAGACACTGCGCTCATACGGTCAGATTGTCGCCAGTCCAGCCCCGGCTCCGAGTCTGTCGGAGCAGCGCCTCTTTCTTTCTGGCTCTCCGTAGAGGTAGGCTTGGAATGTTTTCTAAGTGTGTTCCCTCGTCGTCCACCTGGTTTTTGCAGGTCGCGTGTGGCAGTCATCCGCCGACGAGCCAGGGGCTTCCCCCTCCCCCAGCTCAAGACCGAGCTCCTCCTGCGCCTCCTTCAGCGACCGTACGGAGTGTGTTTCTTTCTCCCAAACAAAGGAGAGCCTGAAGGGGTGACCCCAGCGGTAGCGGATTCCTTTATCTCGCAGGTAAGTCCTTGCGGTCGTCAGGGCTTTACCTCTTTGAAGAGTGAGCGGGGACAAATCCTGGTATATTCCAACCTGGAGACCCTCGAAAACAATGGGCGCTTTATCTCTAGTGGCAGCCATAATGATCTCCTTCTGCTGGAAAGAGTGGAGGCATGCAAGAATATCTTGATGTTGTGCCCGGGTCCCTGGCCGGTCGCCCTGCGCGGTGGGTGCTATCTAGGATGATTTCTTTGTCTCCAAGTGCCGGCGCTACATGCCGGAAAAAGCGGATCACCCATTCCTCCAGCTTACCCCCATCCGCTAGAAGAGGTACTCCCTTAATGCGTATGTTGGATCTCCGAGAGCAGTTCTCGAGGTCCTCAAGGCGAAGGTACAGCTCCTCGTTCCGGTCCCTGAGCTCCAGCAACTCACGGGTTTGTTCAGTGATCTCCTCTCTTCGGTCTCCATTCCTTCCCAGGGAGTCAACTTGGTCCCCAATTTCCTGCATCTCAGCTCTGATCTGCTTGATGTCGGAGGCGGCATGTTGTCTCAGGCCTGCGAAGTCTTTTCCAAGTGTTCCGAACAGCTGCTCCAAAAAGCTGCGGGTAATTGGCTCCTCCGACTGTTCTTCAGGGGAATCCATATCTTTCTCCTGTGGCTGGGCCCCCTGCTGTTCCGCCTTTTTGGAGCCTGGTTTCTGCAGGAGGTCCTGGACCATGGGATCTTTTTTGGTACGGTCATCGCTATAGGGTCACGTCGCTCTTTTGTCCGCAGTGCCGCCGCTCAATACAGCCGCTTCTAGGTTCGCAGGCCCTCTGGGGAAACCGCAGGCTCGGTCGGAATGAATCCTTGTGTTAGCTTATCGTTGGTAACCACTTCGCCTTCAGTCTCAAAGGGTATTTGATCTACGTTGCGTCGTCGCATTGACACCATACCTTGCCCCTTAGTGTTGAATTGGCTTGCAGTGCTCCAATCTGGTTAGAGCAAGGGTGGTATTCACAGATTCGGGCCAGCAGATGATTTCAATCTGCCCCGGTGATCTTTATTAAGCCCATTCCAGACCCGCCACTCAGCATCCGGGCCTCACTTCTTCCCACTGGGGGTTCTCTCAAGGCCCGGCGCCAGCTTCTCGTCCCTGCGCAAAAAAGGGGGAGGGTTGCCGGGGGGGTGGGTGGGGGGGTCTTCACCGCCCGCTCTTCTCTCCCAGGTCGCTGCTGCTATTCCCTGTTTGGGGATGCACCTAGCGCTGCCCCCAGTTGTGATCTGCCAGCAGTGCTAGTATCTGGTTCTTGGAGACAGTTGGGGCATCACCAGGGCCCTCTCCTTTCCCCCGTCCTCAGCTGTCGCCTTTCATTTGCATCGGGCCCAGCCGGGCCCGTCGCCGTCTCAGGCCTCTAGCAGCAGCAGCGTCTGCCTCGCGGCTCTCACCTTTTCCACGCTGCTCTCTGGCTTGGTGGCCCTCGGTTACGTCGTTCCCTTGTTGAGGGGTCAGGATGGCGTTACTCAGGCCCGCTTTCTTCTCGCTGGCCGGGCTGCAGCGCGGCTCTTTTCCTAGGCCGCAGTTCGCGTAGCCCATCCCCAACCAGCCTCGGGTCAATAGGCCGCTTCCTGCTCCGCCCAGCCCGGGTGACTCCGAGCACTCGCAGCCGCACCAAAAGCCCTCTCAGTCTCCATAGGGGGTTCCACTATGTGGTCGCAGCGGTGAGCACACTGGTCTTGCAGCGTGGCCCAGGGGTCGGCCTCACCCCGCTCCACATCTCGTCTGCCGGAACGAAGGCCCAGTGTGTCTCCGACGCAGAGCCGACTCAGTCGCTGCCCGTCGGTCTCAGTATTTAGATGTTGCCTGTTCCTCTAAATACAGGGCACTTTCAGCTATGTGGGTTGTCCAGAATCGCGGTTTGATGCCCATTCACCAGCCAATGCGAGCGGAGCTCCAAAGAAATGCTGCTACTCTGCCGCCATCTTGGCCGCGCCCCCCCTTTAATAGCATCTTAAAGGGTAACTCGATTCTACCATCATGGTATGGTGCCGTCATCATACCCATCCACAAAAAAGGTGATAGAACCAACCCCTCCAATTACAGGCCCATAAGCCTGCTGGATAACTCACAAAAAATCTTCTGCAGACAGGTCCTGTACAAACTGAACGATTGGATGCTGCAGAACAACATCCTCGAAGATTCCCAAGCAGGCTTTAGAACAACGATCAGCACATTGGACCAGGTCCTCCGCTTCAAGGTGATAACCTGGAAATATGTCACCTTGATGCGTGACCACCTATAGGTCATGTTGCCTTCATAGATTTGAGGGCGGCATTCGAACTGGTCCCTAGAGAAACACTATGGGAAGTCCTAGAGGGGTATGGCATTCCCTCAGATCTATTAAGAATATTAAAACTGCTCCACAAAAACACATATGCGAGGGTGAGATTGAACACCATAAGGGACATAACAGATAGGATAGAGATTCTGCAAGGGGTCAGACAAGGGTGTGCCCTCGTCCCAACACTCTTTAGCCTATATAATAACGCCGCAGTGAGGAAGCTGAAGGAATGCAAACATGACGCCCCTAGACTGGCAGGAATACCAACACTAATGTTTGCAGACGATACCCTGCTAATCTCTCGGACACCAATGTGCCTGCAATCTGAATTGAATGCCTTTGTAACTTTCTGTAGAGAAAGGGGATTAGAATTAAATCCATCTAAATCTAAAGTCATGACGATTAATCCCCATAAAAAATGTGGAGCAAATGTGACTGTAGGAGGGCTTCCCCTTGAAAAAGTCACACCTTGATTATCTCGGGGTGAGGTTAAGTGATACCCAAACATGGGGTCCCCAGCTGGAAAAAAGCAAGACCACCCTCCATCAGAAAGCTTCTGCTATAGTGAGGAGATATAAGGCTGCATCAGGAGGACCCGTCTCTCCGGCTATTACTGTATATAGAGCCTCAGCAGTCGCACCATCAATATACGGAGCTGAGATTTGGGGCTACGCTTCAGCAGAAATTTTAACAAAAGTAGAAAATAATTTTATTAAGGCACTTTTTAAACTTCCTTCAAGCTCACCTGTTACTCCATTGTGTTTAGATCTAGCCCTCAATCCTAGCCACCTAATTGCTCTATTAAAACCTTTGTTGTATTGGGTTAGATTATGGTCCACCCATGAACTGGCAACATACAGAGATTGCGTAAAAGATCTGCTAGCTCTAGACAGAAACCGGAGAACTCCATGGCTGAAGAATATTAAACAAACACTACATAGAATAGGCTTGAGTGACCTATGGAACACCCCTGACTCAATTGTCAAAGGTAATGCATCAAGAGTGAAACAATTATATTGGGAAGCAGTTCTATTGCCAACATGGGAGGCCCAACAGACCGATAGTATAACGGGCAAGTTTTTGAATCATAAGTGTGCACCGAGGCTCGAGCCATATATGGATAGGATGCACCCACATCAGTCTAAATGTCTATACGTGCAATACAGATGCGGGCTACTGCCTTTGAGAACGCACACATCAAAATGGCCCAACGCATCCCCTCAGACTGATTCCTGTCCATACTGCCCGACATAGAGGAAACAGAGATTCACTTTATGCTTTTTTTGTCCCCTATATAGGAATGTCCGGAAAAAATGGCTGCTAGCCGCATGCAAACTTATGGGTGTGAGGCACTACTAGGAAGCCGCGAGACTCTTTAAGAGCGACACGAGAGAACTTTTAGTTTACGCGGTCTCCAGGTACAAGTATAGTGCCTGGCTACTAAGAAAGAAGGCCCCATCTAACTTAGAAACATTACCAATAAAATTATTTTTGTCTATTTTCCTAAGCAAACAATCATGAAATGTACATACATATTTTTCTATGATCCCTCTCAGATTGTGATTTTTGCACAAGTTCCCTTGTGCAATTACATGAATTTCTTTTCCCCTGCTAACTATGTAATAAGACATGTCCCTATTACAGAGTCTAATTGGAACAGTTAGTTTTATGTGAGCAGGTTGGTTGTTAAGGGCAGCAGCTGAAACCCTGCTTTTGCACTTTATAGCATCCTATAGCAACCATTTAAACCGTATCTTAACGGTTTGCTACGCCTGATCAAAAATTCCTATCAGAAGTTTTAAATGTATATAGATCCGTTTTCGCATTTTATGTAGTATGGTAATCGAATTAAGATGCATTTCACATTGCACATTTTATAATGTACTTAAGAGGATTTTTGTTGTTTTAACTTGATGTGTTTTATGGGCTTTGCGCGAAATAAACAAATATCACTATTAAAAAACGCTCTTCCTATGGAAACTAGGTCCAAATTGCAACTACCTACTGACGACTACCAGCAGGTAAAATATATATATATATATATATATATATATATATATATATATATATATATACATACATACACACACACACACACACACACACACACACATATATACATACATACTTTGGTGCCATTTGAAGAGTCTTCATGAAACTTTCCAAAATGATTCTATTTTTTGCCTAGTTTGTGCATGGAAAGGTTCGGGATGATCCATCAAGCGATAATAGAGAAAGGGGGTCTCAAAACACAAAATTCCCATTCATTTTCCATAAACTTTAAGAAAAATTATCGCAAAAACTGCTAAACAGGATTACACTACCCGGGGCGTGGCTAGACGCCAATGTAGACTGGAGCGGACCTCTGAGCTCCGGCCCCAGAATCCCCCATCCGGCAGTATCCTAAGCCCCAGCCCCTCTATAAAGTAGAGGAATTAGTGGCTGAAGCCCCCTGGAGCAAGTAGACACGGGGCCAAGAGGCAATTTTCAGCGAAACACTGAAAAAAGCAAGGCCAACCGCGAGAGGAACACGAGGTGCGACAGGCAAAATGGTGCCCACAACACGGATCGGTCGCTGACGCCAGGCACCCGGGAGTGAAGGAGGCGCAAGGAGGCCCTGTAAAGATCACTCGCTGTACCGAGGAGTGAGAGAAGGTACCAGCAGAGGGCGGTGGTTGCCCACTACGAAGGCGATCAGGCGGTCGCACCGCAGAACAGAAACTGAGGCGGTGCGCTGGAAGAGACGCAAGGCAGTAAGCGTATTGGGCATCCATTTCCGGGCGACACTGCGAAGGAGGCCTGGGCAGGTAGAGATCAAGGGAGCGCGGAAAGAAGGAGGACGCAGAGGGGAAGGCGAACACCCGACAGACGGTCTGCACACAACAGCCGCAGGGGCCCCGAGAAAACCTAGGCCTACTAAGGTGTGCGGAGGGGAGAAGAGACGGCTGTAAGGCACAGCGAGGCGGGAGCCCGATGGGCATTGAAAGCGGAGATCGAGTGAACGAAGGCCTGGGGACATTGAGAGCGCACCGCAGAAGGTGGCAGTGTGCACCGGACCCACCGAGAAGGCTGACATTCAGATAACGAAGGGGAATAGGCCAAGCCAGACTGGAAAGAACAAACACGGCAGGTGCGCCAGTGAGTAGTTAGATGAAAGAATAATCTCCCCGAGTCGAAGCCCACTTGCGAGGGACAAATGCCATTTTGAAACCTGGAGGGAATTTATTGTTGCGACATGTAGCCTGCAAAATTAAGAGACGGGCCTAATAGTGGCCAACGCAGGAGGTGGGCAGAAAACAAAATACAGCGGCCCGTGCTTGAAAAAACAGAGCAGACGGCCAACATGGGGAAAGTGCCCAAGAGGAAAGGTCCTGGCACCACGACCACGGGGGGCGATAGCGCCCAAACTGATGGAGGACGATACCCTGACATGGGAAAAGATGCGTCAACCACGAGGCCCACATTGGTAGACATTATGGAGGTCATCACAGCGTCCCGAGAGGCGCTCAAAACAAAAATCGACGCCATTGGCACAGACCTCAGCCTCCTAAAAGACGATCACCGCCGCTTAGAGGAGAGGGTAACCGGCACGGAAAAAGTGATTGCGGACATCCCAACGGAGATAACAGAGCTAAAGAATACTGTCACAGAGGTGGTAGGGAAAATAAAGATCCTGGAGGCACAGGCGGAAGACAGCGAAGGGTGGTTGCGCCGAAAAACTCTGCGCATAGTCGGAGTGCCAGAGAAGGAAGAAGGGGACGACATGGTGCAATTTCTGGAGGACTGGCTCAGCAGGAAGTTGCCCCAGAAGGACTGTCGCAGTTCTACGCACTTGAGAGGACGCATAGAGTACCAGCTAAGCCCCCCAAACCGGGAGCTCGGCCAAGGCCAATAATAGCTCGCCTGCTCCACTTCAGAGACAGGGATCATATCCTTCAACAGGCCCGACAGTTGAAAGACTTACAAATAGGGAACAGCAAAGTGATTGTGTTCCCGGATTTCACCAGGGAAGTACAGAGGCAAAGAACCACGTTCCTGGCGGTGAAAAGGAAGCTGCGACAGCTCCAGCTTCCATACGCAATGTTATTCCCAGCCAGACTACGTGTAGTTGGGCCTACCGGCGTACAGTTTTTCCAGACACCCCAAGAGGCCTGGGATTGGCTTGATGCTGGACCGGGACGAAGATCGAGAGGTGGCTCGCTGGGGTCAATGTCAGCAGATAGCGAAACGAGTCATGGAAAGATCAGGGCGCCAACCAGGTCAGAAGTCCAGACTGAGCGGAACAAGCTAATCAGGGCGGTGGCAGAACTTAGCTAATCGGGGTCCAGCCCTAGATCAACAAGGAGCAATCGAGAAGATGGCTGGTCGGAGAGCTCCCCAATAACGAGCGCAGCAGAGGATTCAGAGACAGAGTTGCCAAAAGTAACGCCCAATACTGCTGACGAGATGGGCTGACTGAGTAGCCAAGGCACAAGAGCTGCAGATATTGGCAGATCATATCCTTTAGCTAAACAAGCATTGGCATAGCCAATAGGTCTCGCCTTTGGGACCTTATAAGTATTTAATTCTGCAGCACAATATCCTTGGTGCAGCATCAACTGTTGCATGGCTAAACACTTATAATGTCCCAAAAGCGAGACCTATTGGCTATGCCAATCCTTGTTTGCGTTTCTTTTCGTCTCTTAATCATTGCGGTCTGTTTACAAAAATAATATATCCTCATTGCATGACTGCCATAAAGAAGTAACAGTTTAATGTCCACACGAATGCACAATTTGCAACTCTTGAAATATCCTGGAAAGGGATTGTGGTCTGGGGAATGAAACAGATATAAGCAGAGAGATTATTTTGGCTAACTGCGGTTGTAAATGCAATGCAAGCAATGAGTTGAAAGAAAGGCGACCTGAAGACAAGGAATCCCGTTTCTAGAAAGCTCAGAGTCTGCCTTGGAAATCAGTACGATAAATGATGTCACTCTGATGTCTGTGAACAAAATGAGGCCATAAGAAGCTTGTCAAGCATGGCAAGAACACAAACTGGAGTGGTTGTAAAGGCAATGCGCGAAAAGGCAGACAAACTAAGCACAAAAGCGGTATGAAGCAATTTCGCATATACAGAGGAAAATAATAAAAAGAAAACCCGATGATTAAGCTTAGACTAAGAATCATACCTGTGCAGGCATGTTTTCTGAAGTTTGTTTCCAATTAACGCGACGTGGCAGTGGAGGGGCGGAGGAGTGTTGAGACAGCAAGGAGAGGAAAGCCAGATGGCGCCTGATCGGGCGCTGAAAGCTGGCGGCTGCGCGCGTGCACGCCATCGTGAACGCAAGCTGGAGGCCAGCAAAAGCGTGGGGTAGCACTTTAAAAACCCACTTACTAAATGTCTCGCAGAGCAGCGCATGCGCTGGCTCAGGCGAGACCTAAAAATGACATTGAATGGATAGAGAAGGGGGACTTCAGCAGGTACTGTTAAAGATACAAAGGGAGAGGGGCTGGGGGGGGGCATTTCTTGTTATTCGGGGGGGGGGATTCTGGACAGGGGGGCTCTTGGGACTGGGCGGCAGCCACCACACCCACACAATCAGAACAGTGTTTGGATGGGAGGGAGGTTACTTCTACCTGTCCTGGGGAAGGGGAGTTGGGTAGTTCAGTTGTTTTGGGGATGTTTAATGGGGACCAGGCGTGTCGAGAGGAAGCTTCTAGATAGGACAAGCTCAGTGCCGATCCAATGGGACCTAGCTTAGACTACAGGTGTATTTCCTGGATTGTACGTGGGATGCACTCCATGATAAAGAGGCATAAAGTGCATGCTTTTTTACTGCACAATGGAGTACACATTGCAATGCTGCAGGAGACACGGATGCAAAAGAGGGGGCTGCATTGAAGCGCCGCTGGCGGGGGCAGGTATATTACACGAACTACTCCGCATTCGCCAGATGTGTGTTGGTGTGTGTGAGAGCAGGAGTCCCTTTCCAATGTACCAAAGAGTTCATAGACCCGGAAGGGCGGTACGTGGTGTTAACAGGTAAGCTAGATGGGAGAGATACAACAATAGGGAGTATTTATGCCCCAAACATAGAACAAGCCTCTTTCCTGGCAGCTCTTTCTACAACACTGGCGCATGCACTGACTGGGTCGGTGCTTTTTGGGTGGGGGGAGGGGGGAAGAGTACAATAGCGTCAAAGATGTCGATCTTGACCGGTCTCACCCTCCACTGCAAGACTCACTAGTGGGTAGAGCAGCAGTCGCAAGGAGAAACTGGCAACAGCAGTGGGGGTTGACGGATTCCTGGAGGGCGCAACATCCTGTTGAACGGGATTACTCATTCTTCTCATATGCATGAATTACATGTTAGGCTGGACGCCATTCTCTGCACTCCAGATGTTCATGAATGCGTACAAACTAGTGAATATCTGGCACGCACAATCTCAGACCACAATCCCCTACTGATTAGCCTCAACTGGGCTAGGGTCAGACCGTGTATCCCCACGTGGTGCCTCCGACCGGAGACATTAGAGGACCAGGGATTCCAGGCTACGATCTGTACAGCTATTAAACAATATTTTGCGGCGAATATAGGTATGGCCTCGAGCCCTATAACAGAGTGGGAGGCTTTCAAAGTGGTGCTTAGAGGCAGGTGCATTTCCGAAATGGTAGGGGTGAGGAGAACTCTTTTGAAGGACACATTAAACGCAGAGCAACGGCTGCGAAATATCGAACGGGAAAGGCCAGAGAATGTGGGAAAACAAGTGGGAGTTACTGGAGGCTAGGGAAGAGGTGGCGGGTCATGTTGAGAGATTGCGCTGCATCGACTACCAGAATTATATGACGAGGGCTCATGCTGAACGAGAAAAACCAGGGGCTCTGCTGGCATGGCTGCCCAATCCGGCCAAGAGGGGATCGGTCATCCTGGAAATGAAAGACGACCAGGGTGAGATTTGGTATCGCCAGCAAGATATAAATAGGCACTTATGCGAGTACTATACTGAGCTTTATAAAAGTAGAGTTTCCCCTACGGCTGAGGAATTCGATACATACGTGGAAAGTGCCGAGCTGCCAACGATAAGTGAGGAAGAGGATGTAGCCTTACGGCTAGAGCGGTCGACCTCGAAGCTGGGAAACCGGGTTCGAGTCTCGGCAACGACGCTCAACATCCTGTGATTCTGGGCAAATCACTTAATCTCCACGTGACTAACAAAAATAAAATGAATGTGTCTATCTGTAACGAAACTGGTGCTCATGTGAAGTGCTCCGATACCCGATTTCTCGGGTCTAGTTCGCACTATATAAAACTCTATCAAAAGAGGCAGAAGAGCTGGGGAGAGAGATAGGGCTGAACGAAGTTAAAAGTGCCATTAAGGACATGGCTAGGAATAAAACACCGGGGACAGATAGGTTCCCCGTCAAATTCTATGCCACATACGTAGACCTGTTGGGGCCCCCGACGGGCCCCGACTGGTAGAACTATATAATCAAGCAAAACAAAAGGGGACGCTCCCGGGTGCCACTAGGGACGCCCTGATTGTCCCGTTATTAAAGCCGGGGAAGCAGGCATCGGACAAGACAGCATATTGACCACTTTCTATGCTTAATCTTGATTATAAAATTTTGAGCAAGATACTGGCCACATGACTTCTACCACATATGACGACCCTCATACACTGGGGCCAGGCGGGGATTATACCAGCCCGTAACACGGCAAAAAATGTGAGGAGGTTGCTGAGGGTGTTGGAAGCAGACTCATACTGTAGAGAGGAAGCAGTTATTCTTGTAGTAGACATAGAGAAGGCTTTCAATAGTTTGGAGTGGCCGAATCTGTTTAAAGTAATGCGGGCTTTCGGACTGGGACCAGTTTGGGCGTGGACGGCTCTGTTTTACAAGGACTCTACGGCCCGAGTTAGGACAGGTAAGATTATATTGGACAGTTATGGGATAGAGAGAGGAACACGACAGGGGTGCTCACTTTCGCCCCTGTTTGCGTTGGCTATGGAACCGTTGGCCGCTAAAGCCAGAACAGGAGCCTCGTACCAAGGGCAGGAAGTGGAGGGGGTTACACATCATATAGCCTTGTATGCAGACGATCTGCTTCTTTTCCTTATAAATACGGGAGAAGAACTGGAAGGAGCTAGAGAATTGCTGCTGACACTAGAGAGTGGCGGGGCTCAAGGTAAACTGGAGGAAGTCGTGTCTTATCCCCACCAGGAAGGGGCGAGAAAAACCGCAAACGGTAGATGGGATAGAGTTGGAAGACACATGCATCCCACACCTAGGGGTACAAATTTACCACGATAAAGCAGATCTGCTACAGGGTAACGTAGGAAAGGTTATTAGGGGGACAAAGGCCAATTTTGACTTCTGCAGTACCCTCCCCTTGTCGCTAAGTGGCAGGATATCATTATTGAAGATGGTGACTCTCCCGAGGCTCTTGTATGTGTTTGGAGTTCTGCCGATATGGATACCAGCGGAGAAGTTTCGTCAGCTCCGGATGATGGTGACAGAATTCCTGTGGGGAGCTGGAAGGCGCAGAGTAGCTCTAAAGACCTTAATGAAGCCAAAAATAGAGGGGGGGGATTGGCGACACCAGACTTCGAATATTATTATATAGCAGCTCAGATCCAATGGCTGACAAAGTGGGTTGCAAGCCAGCTGAGAGGAACTGTGCGGCAGGGAGATGGATGCCCGACCCCAGATCTTCTTTCCAGAGTAGTGTTAAGGCTACCCGTACAGGAAAGGGAAATGACTGCCGAGTTGCGTGTGGCTTACAAATGCTGGGTCAGAAGCTTACAGAGGTCCTAAGTGAAACGCCCATATGCGCCGGAGATACCATTAAAATATTGCTTGGCATTACCACATAGAGCGGACTGGAGGAGGTTGGAGACGTGGGAGACGGCGGGGTGACCACAGTGGGGATGCTATATGAGGATGGCAATCTACTACCCTTTGATGCATTCAGTGAGAGAGAGATGTGATACCAGGGGGAGACTTCATGCTACACACAGCCTTAACAGCAGAAATACATAAGCACTGGGGGAGCGGACTCACCGAGCCACCTTTGGCCGAAGGATGCCAATATGTGGTAACGGCAGCGGGGACATTTAAAGCGGTTACTTGCTTGTATAGGAGACTGAGCCGGGCAACACTCTCTCCCCTCAATGAACTACAACGGAAATGGGAAGAGGACCTGGGGGAACCAATAGAGCAGAAAGAATGGAGTGAACTAACAGAGCGGGTCAGCAAGATTACTAGGAATGCTAGATTCCAGCTAGTAAATTTCTATGTCTTTCACAGGGTGTACCTCACCCCTGGGCGTATTAATAAGTACTTCAACACGACAGCGGCGGCCTGTCCCCGTTGTGGGGAGGAGGGTGTTGAGTTTTTACATATATTTTGGAACTGCCCGGAGATAGGGAACTTCTGGAAGGAGGTGACGGAAATACTTACGGAAATAATGGAAAAAGAGGTGAGCATGACTCCAGGATACTGCCTGCTACATAGATTCCCACATACCTCCAAGAATAAGATCACAAGTAAATTCTAGGACCTGGGTCTAATACTGGCAAAAAGGGGGCACCAGTCACTGGAAAGCAAGGGGAGGACCCCATATAGGTAGATGGAGAGGAAAGTTTGTACGCTGGGCAGGATAAGAGGGAACGGTGAGGCTCAGGGAAGTCAGACGCAATGGGAGTGAGAATGGGATAGATGCCAGGGCATGGGAAGCGCTAGCAGCACACCTTAAGCAGCTTGAGGATACCCCAGAAGAAGTGCACTGAGAGGCTCCGCAGGAGGATGAATCATAAAATACTCTGATACAACAGCATGGAAGGGGTAGAAAGGAGTAGAAAGAGAGGGAGGAACATCCAGATCACGGAAGCATGAAGGGAGAATAGAGACTTGGATACCCGAGCAGAGGACCCTAGAGAACAGACCTGAGAGGAATGTTTAAGCACAGTAACTCAAGACACGCCTGGGGGAGGAGGGAGGGAGAGGGTTGCCAATTAACATAGGGTGAGTAGACGCAGCAAATTCCATATGGGTTGTTCTACTATGTGCCAAATATTAACTCTTGAAGAAATGTCATCTGAACACAGAGTGATTGAACAGTAATGGACCGATTACCAAGAGAATACTCATACCTATCTTAGACCCATACAAATGTTTGTATTTTTTATGATTCATAAATGCCTAATAAAGTTGGTTAAAAAAAAAAAAAAAAAAAATCGGGATTACACTAAATTTGGCAGGACGATGTATATCTTGGTCCAGAAAGCGTGCTTTAGTGATTAAAAAAAGCAGGGTATGGGGGGTTTGAGATATTAAGTCTCAAAAAGATATGTATATATGAACGATTGGGGTCGAGTCCCTCTAACCCAATTTAAAAAAAGAGTTTTCGGATTGGCCCAGGGGGCTTTTCTCCCTTGGGCCAAATCGCTCCCACAGGAAATATGCTCCCGCAGGGGCAAAAGCTCTGATTTGCTGCCTGCAACATGAAGAAAAATGTTGCATGCAGCCATTATAGGACACTGGTACTTAGTCCCCCGTCGTGAGTTTTTTTTCTTTTTAAATATAAGGAGGCAGGGTAGAAATACCCTGCCCCCCCCCCCTAAGCACTGTGAGGGGGGGGGGGCAGATGGATAACCCACACCACACCCTAGGCCACAATATAATTTTTTTTTTTTTTTTTTTAAAGCATGGGATCGCAGTTACAAAAAAAAAAAAAAATACACCGTCAGCGTTAAATTAGAATAAAAACAGACCCCTGCAGTGAACCACGGTTTGGGGTTCTTCTCTGGCATGAGTGGGGTTCCCATATCCCAGCCAGTCCCTGCCTTAGGGACCCCACATCCTGGGGCTAATTTAAAAATAAAGGGGAGGGGGGGCATGCGTCCTCCCTCCCCACGCCACCATTGAGCCCCAGGGTTCCCATCCCCCCAGGGTTGATGTCCTTAAAGAAGGGTAGGGGGGGGGTAAGTGGCCCCCCTCCCCAAGCTTCTCTTGGGCCCCAGGGGCCGCATCCCCTGTGGCCAAATACTAATAGAAGGGGAGGAAGGCCACATACTCCCCTCCCCATGCCAATATTGGCCCTGTGGACACCATCCCTCAGGACGCGATAATCTACAGTGTCCCAAGTAGCCCAAACCCGGGACACTTTGGTTCCCTGCCTGGGAGTGTGCAGGTATACCCTGTCCGCACTCTCTCGGGCAGGGAACTCCACTTTGCTACCGTTTGCCAGGAGCAGTTAAAAACAGCTGCTCTCACCAGGCAGGAGCAAAGAAAAGGTGCTGGCTGCGGTGCCAGCTGGGGCTCCCCCCCAGCAGCCCCCAACATAATATTTTGTGGAGGATCCAGATTGGCACCAGGGCACTCACCATATACACAACTTGCCCCAGGGGATGTGGTCCTTGGGAGCCCTTATGGTCCGGGGAGGGGGCGGGGGGGGGCGCACTACACCTCCCCTTAATTTTAAAATAAAGGCCAAGGGGTTGGGGTTCTCTGGGCCCCTGCTGCGGGCCCCTCCCCCCCCCTTTTTTTATTTTTAAAAAGAGGCCCCAGGGGACGCGGTCCTGGGGGAACTAGAGGCTTGGTGGTAGGGGGTCTGCTCCCCTCCCCAAAAATACTTGGCACTGGGGGATGGGGTACCTGGGGCTGGAAAAACTTGGGCAGGGGGGGGCTTCAACCCCCCTCCCCTTATGAAAATAATATAGGACTCTCCCGAGTGGGCACCGGGACACCCACAGTAAATTATTTGTAGAAAACTGAATAATTAGCGGCAGGAGCCACTTCAATATTCACTGCTCTTTTAAAGGAGAGCCCCTTAATGTTCTGCAAGGGCTTGATTTTTTATACTTTTTGGAGCTTTGTGGTGCCCCTAGAATAGTGAGTGGCACCACAAGCCCTTTTTTGATGTTGGTGAAGGCTGCAGGGAGCCTATCGGCCCTTCCACACCATTAAAAAAATACTACGTCTCCTGAGTGGCTTAATCCATCACCCCAGGAGAACTTACCATTTTTTTTTATAGCACTCCTAGCTAGAGCTCTATTCTCTTTAGCTGGAATCCAAGGCCCTCTTGCGGTTGTTTTATGATTGCCTTTTAACATTTTTTCAGCCACAAAATGCAGACTCCGACATGTTTGTGTTATTTTTTTTTTATAAAAACAATATGTCTCTCACTATTGTTGTGACATTTTTCATCCACAAAATGTAATAATAAAAACTATGTAAGAAGAAAGTCAGACATGTTTTTATGAAAATTTTATTAAAATTTTTATAGTAATCAATATTAATAAACATTGCATTCTGTGAGTTATTGAAATATATATTTGATTAAAAATATTGGTGATTTTTGGAGAGAGAAGATAGATCTGCTTTAGTTATATTGATATGCTCACACCTTGATAAAGCCAATGGGCTCACTTTTATTATTTTGGTGTTTGAGAAGGGAGCTGGCTGCCCATAGTGGGGTTTGGACAAAGGGCTTGGCCACAGACTGAAAGCCGTGCAGGGTGGAGAGTTCGCTTTATGTATGTTAATAAAATATTACTTTATGCTAAAACAACTCTAGATATTCACTCAAAAACACCATAGATTAAAGTGATGTTATAGTTAAGAGAACATTTCAGTGACAATATAACTTAAACTGATAAAAAAACATGGAAATTCACCACTTACTATAACTTGTGCCCTTGCCATGCACAGATAATTACCCCACATATTACATCACTCATGACATGCTCTATAACATCACTGCAACATTTGAAATGGCATCTTTGATGAGGAGACTGAGTGGCAGGGGGACAAGTTATAGCTACTTTATGGCACAAGTGATTGTTACTTGAGATAACGAAAACTGGTGAATTTCAGTTTTTTTGATATTTTAGTTTAAAATGTTACATTGTCACTGAAATTTACACCGAACTGTAATGTCACTTTTGGAAAATGCCCTTTCTGAAGCGTCACCCCCAAACTTTTTGCCTTCCTCCTCCTCATTTGCTGACTTTTTTTTTGGCTCACTGGAAGGGATAGCAGATACCTGCACCACGAATTTCGACACATCTCCTGTCTGCGTGTAACAGAACCGGCGCATCGAACTGGTTGAAGGTGTAAAAATCCGTGCATCACTTTGGAACCAGTGCTTTACCTCCAGAGATCGACGCATCGGACAGTGCATCGCTGCAGCTGGGCGAGATAAACGCACCCCCTCGACTTTGTGGCAGAATCGGCACATCGCTCAACACCTCTCGACTCCGGCACCTGTCTTCGAAACTGAGGCATCGCCTTCACTGCATGGAGAAGATAGACGCATTCTGCAACTTCGGGATTCGACATTGACGCATCTTGCTGTTTGCGACCAGGAAAGGTACTTTGTTCACCGCTGCCTGCATGGGTCCTGTAGCTGGCAGGCGCTCCATCGCGGTCGGCCCGAACTTTGACTTTGGCTCGGTCCATCATGACCTAAAGTAACCTTTTAAGTGCTACTTGCTTCTAAGTGCTTTATTTCATTTATTCTTTTGAAATTCAATATCTCAACTTGTATACATTGGATTTTTGGCGTTATGGCCTTGTTTTGTTCAGAATATAATAATCTATTTTTCAAAACCTGTGTGGAGTTTTTTCGTGGTGTATTACTGTGTGAGAGTGTTGCAGAAATACTCTACATATTGCATCTTTAGATAAGTTGGACTGCTTTGTGCCAAGCTACCAGAGGGTGAGCACAGGTTATCTTTTAGTGTATATTTAGCTTACCCTGACTAGGATTGGGGTCCCTACTTGGGGAGGGTGCAAATCTCTGCCAACTAGAGACTCAATATCGAATAGTCACTTTAACCTTTGTTTTTTCCAGTGAATATATATATATCTATATCTATCAAGGAAGCTTTCCGGCGCTGCTGGTTACCTTCACCAGTCGGGGTCGGTGCGAGGTGCGGGTGCCAGACCCCGTTAATAAAGAGAAAGAAACTCCGTATTCTGCTTCAAATACAAAGCGACTCGCACACCAAGGTCCGTTTCAAAATTCAGTGTATTAGGTCAAATATATATAAGTTTAGTTCACCCCATTAAACCTCACCTTTTTTTATTTTTTGCTGGGTAACCCCCCCCCCCATCCAGCCAAACGCAGTTATTTTTAATCCACTAACTTCCCTTTACCTCTACCCTCCCCCAAACCCTAAGAACCCCTTGCTTCTACCTTACTCCGAACCCTAAAAATCCCTTACATCCCTTCACCTCTACCTACCACTGTACCCTGAAAACTCTGTACTGCCCCTTTACTTCTACCAACCCTTAATCCTAAAAAAACCCGAACGCCATTTACCTCTACCCTCCCCTGAATCCTAAAAAAGCATTCTTTTAAGGCTACCCTCCTCTAAAAAAGTGGGTAGGGTTGCCCTTGAGAACATTTTCCCATTGGTTAGGGAGGCCAGGAGGAACCCCCACCCACTGGCTAGTGCCAACCATAAATGTTGTGCCCAAAGGTACCCTCAAAACACTTTCTGGACCTGTAGAAGATCAGAACAAGACTGGACCCTGCTTGCTGTAACCGGAGAGGGGACCTGTTCCCTCTTGGACCCAGAACATTAGAAAAGGACTCCAAAAGTCAGAAGGCTGATCTCCTGTATGGCTATAGGGACACAACTAGCTACAAGAGGACTTTTTCCTGAAGTGATCAGTTGACAAGTACCACCTGGACCTTGCTGGTGGTCTCTGCTGGGGTGAGTAATGGCCTCTCAGTCTCAACCCTATAAATTAGGAAATCTGACCCTTTTCATGTACTTCAGGCTGCTTCGCATCCATTGCAAACATTCCCATAATGTGGCTACACACCCACATCTTTCGGTCATTTGTCCACACCCTACTGAAAGTTCCATAAAAACTTACTG
Organism: Calotriton arnoldi; assembly: GCA_963921515.1. Classification (NCBI taxonomy): domain Eukaryota; kingdom Metazoa; phylum Chordata; class Amphibia; order Caudata; family Salamandridae; genus Calotriton; species Calotriton arnoldi. The sequence continues at coordinate 596,151 of CAWUFW010001837.1, forward strand.
TTTTTCATACATGCATTCCTTGTGGAGGTCCTCGGAATGGAGCCTCTTTTTCCACATGCTCCACATGGTCTAAAAAGACATTCCTTAGACGTTTCAGACATGATCTGATATAGTACACTTATGAGGCATTATCAAATCCTTCAGAAATGCAGAGAGAAATATGAATAAAGTCATTCATCCGACTGTGAAGGGATTCCTATCACACTTGACGTGCAGTCAAAATCGGAATTATGGTGGCCTGCGTGGGGAGAGATGAATGCTGTGCTTTGTTTTTATTGGCGGAGTTTTGCATCTTTTATTGTGATGTAAACAGGCTACTTTTGCCATTATGTTGAAGTTTTTCTGTGTATGATGTAACATTGTACTGCTCACTCGGTCTACCCTGGGGCTCCCAGCTTGACAACAGGGATGATTCAAGCATGTGAATTTATGAAAGATCCAATATTAGAGAAATTTCAGTTGTTAAGAACAGCAACTCTCTGGATGTTGTTTGTGAACATCAGGACTACAAAAAACTCTGAAAATAAAATTGTGCTGAGAAAACACACCTTTAATTAATTATTTCTGTCCAGTTTACTTTGGAATACAGTTAAGACTAATGTCAACTGGAATCAGATGTGTCGGTACAGGAAGAATACTAACATCAAGCTATGACACAATAAGTATACATGATTATGTGCAAGTTAGTAAGAGTTCTTAGCAGTAGTATACAAATTGCTCAGATAGAAAATACAGAATAGCAATGACTGTTAATTACTTTTTCTGTGGCGCCAAAGCAACCAGGCTTATTTTTATAAGAGAGCATTAAGTTATGATGATTGAGTTAGGCATTTCCTTCAAGGGAGAATTAGAGACAAACAAGCTATTTACCTTCAGTAACACGCTTTCTGGTAGATACTCCATCTAACTGCAGATTCCTCCCCTTCTGAATATTCCCAAACGCCAAACTAGATCCAGAAACATTTAAATGCAGTACCCATGTACGCTGACAGGTGGCGTGGTGTGGCTTTGTGCCAAAGTCCCTCCACTTTGGAATCGACACGGGGAACTTCTGATGCACTGACGTCAGTTCCTTTCTAGGCTGTCCACGCCTCTACATGAAAGGTGCATTAGCAGATTGGCTGTCACTAGTGTGCTGATCTCTAAACATGGGACCTTTTTAGATGGGGAAAAGAGCCCCTTTCACAGAACGGGGAGGATTGAAGTGTTGGTGAGGAATCTGCAGTCAGAGTATGTAACTGTTACCGAAAGTAAGTAACTTTTTCTTCTGATACATACTTCTAACTGCAGATTGCTCACCTTTTGAATTGATAGCAAAGCAGTAGCTCTCGAGGGGGTGGGTCTGTGAACTGGCTCAAACCAAAAAGCCCAGCAGGACCTACCAGGCAAAATGCTCATCTCAACAGACCTAGCTATCCACACAGTGGTCTTTGTGAACGTCTGGAGTGACGCCCATGTAGCAGCCTGGCAAATATCGAGAATAGGCACTCCACATGCCAATGCAGTGGTAGCAGCCATGGCTCTGGTAGAATGAACATGAAAGTCTTCTGGGGGCTGCTTCTTGGCCAGTGCATAGCAGATTTTAATGCAGAGCACAATTCACCGAGAGGTAGTCCTCTTCTGCAGTGCCTTGCCCTGCTTTGTCGAAAGGGCAAAGAGGTACCCTTTAACTGTGCCCAAGGCAAGTCCCTGCAGGGCTAGTGATAAAACAAAAAGCAATATTTAGGATAACTTAGTCTGAAATGAGTCAATCTACTGTGTAACACATCAAGCCACAAACTTGTTCCAATGGGAGGCATATACTGATTTGGGGGGGGGGGGAGGGAGGTGCCTGGCTGCCAAGTTAACCTTTACAACCTCAAACGGGAGTTCAAAGGCAGTCAGCTGTCACCGATCAAACTCCAAGCGTGGAGGTGACCACTGCACAGGCCTGGTTGCAGCACCGAGCTCTGCTACTGCCACAGAAGATCCTCTCGATCGGCAACCCGATTAGATGACAGATGCTCATGCCCAGGAATTATGGATACCTCACACTCCTTGCACTAGGACAACTTGTGCCCAGTTGTTCCTGTTCTGTTTCAGAATTTGCGGCAGGAGATGTGTCTGTGGAAAGGCGTACAGGAGTCCGGAGTTCCACTCTAGGCAGAATGCGTCCCCAAGGAAGAGACGCCTTGGAAACTCCAAAGCGCATTTGTGCTGACATCGCGTATTCCTGGCAGTGACGAGAAGATCGAACCACATTTCTTCCCATCCATGGCAGAGACCTTTCGCCACCTTTGGATGCAATTGTCCTTTGTGATCCTCCTAATCATCGGCGGCTGAGTTCATATGACCTGGCATTTAGAGATCTCAGCGGGTGGTGTTCCACCAGAAAAATTCCCTGGTGTTCCAGCCACTCCAAAGCCATAGTGCCTCCTTATACAGGGTCCAAGACCCCACCCATCCTGTCTGTTGCAATACCACATGGTGGTGGTGTTGTGCGAGAACCTGTACCAGCCTCCCTTTGATTGATGGTAGGAAGACCTTCAATGCCAAACTGGCTCACAGTTCCAGAAGGCTGATAAGGAGCAGGGACTCTGCCAGAGATCAGATGCCTCTTGGTGACCTTGAGTGTGTAATGAGTCACCCGATCAGGATTACTTTGCGGGTTTCATAATATTTTGTGTTAATGTATCATAGAGCATGCAGCCAATTTTCGTATCATGTTTATTTTATTAGGTTTATAATATTTTGTGCTTCTGTATTCCTGAACACAGTTTGACCATGCTTATTTGGTTTTATAATTATGTGTGCTACTGGAGCCTAGAACACACAATTTGTTAACCATGCTGATTGTATCTCTTATAATACTTTGTGGTATTAAACTCACAGTCTATCTCTTCTGCATGTTTACTTTAATTCTCACATGGACACTCAGGAATGTGCGCACCCAGACTAAGTAATCAATTCCCTGCCAGTGTTTAGTCTCCATGTTTGTCAACACTTGGTGCACTCAAGATCCCAAGCAGTTTACCCTTTCTGCATGCTAAAAAATAACCTTGCTTGACTCCGAAGGAGCACATAGTGGTGGCACACAAGGATACAGCTGCTACAAGTGGCAGGGTGGCATGGTGCCAGCTTTTCTTTGCATAACGTTTGCACGCTCATAGCTGCACTGACAAGGTATTACTGAACAGAGCAAGTTCTGAACTGAATGCAAGGCATATTGATTCAGTGTTGGCAATATAGTAATTTTGGAGACAAGGACAGTGCTGTAAATTAGGTGTTGAATTAAAAGGAGAACTTCATATATATATTTGCCATACTTTTATTGCACTCCATTACCTTTAAACTAGTAATAGTCTTGATATTCGGTTGTTTCTTTGCCTAAAGTCATGCAAATCTATTATATTCCACTATATAACCCATGATATGTTCTCTGTGGGGAGCATCCCCATCTCCCCCGATTTGCTGGGTTCAGTTTTCCAACCCCTCTGGCACATGGACTTAGTCTATACAGCAATACAAATTAGAAATACAATAGGACTTTCCTGGTAGCGATCAGTCCCCAAAGATGATTTCAGGGATACAAAGGAACTCCAAATTCTCTTTTGCTAATGAATAACACCGTCAAAGTCATAAAGAAAGCATGGTTGAGCTACAGACGTCCTTGGCAGGTTGAATTTCTTGGCAGCTCTTTCAATCAATGAATGAAATTTAGAGAGATCATCTGTAAAATCCTGTGAAATTGGCCAGTTATTTCCATTTGGGACAATAAATTCTCACCCACTATCCACCCTCTTGCGGTTGCTCTCCTTCCTCCCTTTTGATATCACAATATCCAGAACCATTTGAATACACATCATCCAAGTCCTCTCCATGAATCGTTCCCCCTTCGTGTCGGAGGAGGAGGTGGTAGTGGCAATAGCTGCTGAAGAGGCGAAACCGGCAAAGGAGCAGATTCAGGGGGTGGCAGAATGGGAGTAGCAGGTAACCCCATGTTAGAATTATTAGTTGGTTGCTGTGGTATTAACTTGTTGAAAGTATCCATCATCTGTTGGCCATTGGCATTTTTACCACATCTGCTTCTCTATAATATTTTGGTGGTTTCTGTCTCGTATCAAATTAAGTACTCTCAGACGTAAAAATATTAGTTGTAGGACTCCTTGTAGTCCATTTCTTCCTCTCTAAAATCTGGTACATATCTTACATCTAATTGTGATGGGCTGTCAGCGAAGAATAATCACTAGCCTCTTCTTCTTGATCTGACTTCAATAATTGAACAAGAGGTAAATCGGTCACCCTTAATGGTGAAAAAAACATTTCCTCCCATGTTTTTAATTGACTGCGCGAACAGTGATGCCGTTGACGGTCATTTCATCGTCGACAGTATAGTCGTCGTTGATGGTTTATTGGTCATCGACTGAATATTCAAAATCGACAGTATGGTCATCGATGGATTTGGTATCTTCATTGTCAAGGTCTATGGTCTCGTCATAGACCTTGAAAACTTCTTCACAACAGGTAAATCCCTGTAGCGCTTACATGGATACCTATCTGTTTTTTTTTACCAGGAGGAGGTGGCTGCAAGCACTGTACAAAATAAATCATGCTTGGGAAACTGTACAAGTCTCCTCTTGTGTGCTGCCTTTGTGAAAGTGCGGGGGGGGACGGGGACTTTTCACTGAATCTTCCCCTGAAGAGGGGGCATCTTCTTTGGAAGGAGGAAATTTCTCTTTATTCTTAAGGAATGACAACCTCCTTTATCTGTCCTCAAGAGTCTTAGTTGAGAAAGACTTAAAAATATTGCATTTTGATGACTTAAGTTTAGGATAAAGGAAATAAATACGCTGGGAGTGTAAATCTTCTTGTTGCCACAAGATGAACAGGCTTCAAGTAGAGATTTCTCATCTTTGTCAGTCATGGCGACAGTGGACTGTCAGACCAAATGATCTCCCCGGTCCAGTAAATGAAACAATCTTGCCTAAAAACAACTCACAGTACAGCAGAGCCGATGACAAAGCTGGTTCAAATCCAGGGGAGGCAAAAATAGTAACAATGTCAGGTTCAGTGAAGGATAGAGCAAAGCTCTGACATGAGACTTCCTCACACATGACATGACATGCGGTAAAAAGCCGAGCTATGGTGGCCTCTAGGGGGAGTAGGCGAACTTACGATTCCACCTCACTGGCTGAAGTTTGGGTTCTTTCAAATGAGGTGGATGTGCTACTAAAGATTCTATGCTGTTTTAGGGCTATAACATTTTCTTAAATGTATTTAGTATGCTGTATATTCTACACTGTATACTGCTCCGATACTATACCGGGGATTCCCAGCCTGAGGACGGGGAATGATTCAATCATGTGAATATATAAAAGATCTAATGTTAGAGGATGTCACTATCCTGTCCCTCAGTCAGGTATTCAGTCAAGTCATCCTCTGTAATGTATATATTATCAATGAAAGATAGCGCCTCTGGATCTTTCAGTAAGATCTCTATAATTCTTGCTGGAAATAAACCAGGATGGGCCATGGGCAATCTTTTATGCCAATATTGAATTCCTTTAAAAAGAAAGTGGTTAGATATTGGATTTCAGTCTATATTTGACTAAAAGATCCACTCGAAAGGTCTGGTTTTTTGTGTGTTTTTTATGCCCAAATTTGTCATGCATCCTATGCGATAAGCATTTCTACAGCATAAGTCTGGGTGTGTGAATTCAAATTTCTATAATCTAAAACTATTCTATATTAGCCGTCTGGGTTTAAAACTGGGAAAAGAGGAGTATACATTATAGAACTACAAGGCGCTAAAATGCCTTGATATTGTAGCTGATCTAAGATAGCTTTTACGTCACATTTGGCTTCTGGCTACAGAAGAAATTGTGCCTGTATTTGGGGCTCACTCTTTAAAGGGAATGACTTGTGGAAATGATTCTTTATCCCACCCCGCTTGGTTCCTAGACAAGCCTGAAACCTATTTGAAAGCTCACTTGCTTGCATATTTTTCCTTCGGGTACTAAGGAGGAAAATACTGACATTATTACCTCCTCACCTCAAAATGCATTCCTTATAAAGACTGGATGCCAGTCATCCTCTGAAAGGATAATATCATAAGCATAAGATAAATGTGACTAGAAGAATCTTTTAATCGTGCATGGTATATCCCCCTCAATTTGTATTTCTACATTACAATTCCTATATCTGGGGGATTAATATGTCCATCTGGTGTTTTAGCTGTATCTCTTCAGTCGGGTACACCGCCATATGCTCTTGGAGAGTTTGGTGAACTACCAGTCCTTCTGCTGCAATGTCAAGGAGCACTATCACCAAAGTCCTGTTCCTCGGAAGTATCCGTAGTTTGCAAGGCATGTTTTTTAGTCAGTCCATCCTCTTTTCAAAAGTAGTCTTAGAGTCAGGAACTTCCTCTTCTTTCTTTACACTGACCTCAGCTTCACATCCCGATTCACTTTTCTGTTGTATGAAAACTCGAGAGGTGGCCCCACCGTCCAAGGGAACAGGGCACTCAGTATCAGTGAAAAGAAACAAATTTCCCCTGGATATAAAGATTAACACCAACTCTTACACTTCCTCTCGTATCATTCTTACCGAGCATATACCTTTGCTTAGATCAACATGAAAGTTATAACCATAACATTAAAAACAGGCCCCAAATCAAGATGTAGCGCTTATCTGTTGGACACACTCGTCCATTCTGCGATACTTGGTTTGTGCACTTCTTTCTGCCTTATTACTGTCAGAGACCTGAAAAGAATGGGAGGAACAGCTATCAGAATATTATTACAGAGAGGGGTTACCTAAAAGTTTGAGTTTTGCGCCCACTAAAGGGATTAATAAATGAAACAAGATAGGAGGGCATTTTTTTGAGAAAAATTAGGTTACCTAAATCCTTTGAGGGTAAAGAAAGGACACCGACGATTAACAGGTCATGCTTAGTGCCTAAATCTACTTTTACCCCTACTTTATCCCAAGAAGGCAGAGAGGTTGAGGTATTTGAAAAGGCAGTTGAGATTGGGATACGTGGGTTACTGGATGCCTCCACTTATGTACATAATAATGTGTCAACGGATCATAGAATAGCAATAAAAACCTTGAGTGAGGATGTATCTATTACTAATAAACCCGCTGATGAGGGTGGCGGGGGGGGGGGAAGAGTTATTTTTGACACCCTAGATTATGAAGCTCTTATGAAGAAATTAATTACTCATGGTGGAAGAACACTATTAGAGAGTAACACAGAGTAGTTTAGACAAGTTAAAGATGGTAGTTTTGAACTTTTTAATTGAGGCCAAAGATATGGATTGTATTTGTGAAGAATATAGATTTTTATAGCAAGGAAGTCTAATTATTCCAGCTATATATGGGTTACCAAAGATACACAAGAGTGTTACAGATCCTCCGATGAGGCCTATAGTTTCTTGCCTTAATTCACTGATAGAAAATCTGAGCAAGTACCTGGGTCACTTTTTAAAACCTTTCGTTAGTCTACAACCATCTAACATGACGGATTCTGTCCATATGGTTTCCAAAGTTGAGGGCTTAGAATATAACAAGGAGATGGAGTTTCTTGTGAAGCTAGACACTAAAGCCCTCTACATGAATAGCCCCAGGACGACACAATTAAAGTTGTCCAAGGAATTTGAGGAGTCCAATACATTTGGGGCTAGCATGGAATTCATAGTAAGATGTGTAAATGTATCATTGATCCTCAAAAATAATATTTGTTTATTCAAAATGGAATTATTTTTACAGGAGAAGGGGACCAGCATGCAATCAACTTGTGCCCAGAGTCTGGCTTGCCTCTATGTGGGGGAATTTGAAACAAAGCATGTGTTTAATGAGTTAGCCCCTTTTTCTTTAAAAAAAAAAAAAAGACATTGGTCCCGCTTCATAGATTATATTTCTTTTTATTTGGAGAGGATCAGAATAACAACTTAAGAAATATATTTCCTGGTAAATTCAGCCAATTTGAATTAAAAATTTACGGCCACTAAGAGTTATATCCAAGAAGACTCATTTTACATTAATATTAAAGATGTATTTCGACATCTGGAGGTGGAATTATACAGTAAACCCACTGACAACAACACTTTATTGCACTTTTCTAGTTTTCAATCTAGGAGCCAGAAGGAGACTACTCCATTTGGACAATTTTTGTTTGTGTGGAAACTGCACCACTATAAGGGAGCATGCTGACGGTTTGAAAAAGAAATTGTCAGACAAGGGCTATCTTAAACAAGCATTGGCATAGCCAATAGGTCTCGCCTTTGGGGCCTTATAAGTATTTAGTTATGCAGCACAATATCCTTGGTGCAACAACATCAACTGTTGCATGGCTAAACACTTAAGGTCCCAAAGGCGAGACCTATTGGCTATGTGGCGTGTAATTATGTGGCACTGAGTATTATGTGGAGTGTGTGTTGCATTGAGTGCAGTGTAATTATGTAGCATATAATTATGTGGCACTGAGTGGTATTATGTGGAGTATATTTATGTTGCATTGAGTAGAGTAATTATGTGGCATGCAATTATGTGGCACTGAGTGGTATTATGTGGAGTGTATTTATGTTGCATTGAGTAAAGTGTAATTATATGGCATGTAATTATGTGGTACTGAGTGGTATGTGGAGTGTATTTGTGTTGCATTGAGTAGAGTGTAATTATGTGGCACAGTGGTATTATGTGAAGTATATTTATGTTGCATTGAAGAGAGTGTAATTATGTGGTACTGAGTGGTATGTGGAGTGTATGTTGCATTGAGTAGAGTGTAAATATGTGGCGTGTAATTATGTGGCACTGAGTGGTATTTGGAGTGTATGTTGCATTGAGTGCAGTGTAATTATGTAGCATGTAATTATGTGGCACTGAGTTGTATTAAGTGGAGTTTATTTATGTTACAATGATTAGAGTGTAATTATGTGCCACTGAGTGGCATCATGTGGCATAGATTAGTGCGTTCAAGGAAAACTCATTATTATAAGTATTTTCTCCATTTTACAAATTTATTCTAATAATATATAACAGATCTTTAAAATAAATCATGCTCACTCTTGAAAATTCACGTATTACCTCACACTCAGGGCTCAGGCTGATATAAGCAATGCCTGTTTTATATTAGGGGAAGAAACACATGAAAAAATCCAGTCAATTTTGTTGATGTTACAGGAATCATTTAGGGGCAGTCTTGTATTCGAGAGTTCATTCTTAAATACCAAGTAATATCTTGAATGCAATATTTTTAATTGAGGCTGCTAAAAAATATTTTTCAATGTGTTTCAGCTCCTTATAACGCTTTAGGGGTCTTCTCAGGGCAATGATTCAAGAACTGCAAGTAGTACTGCAAACTAAAAAGTGGTAGCATTGCATTAACTATACTGCATATAAAGAACTGCTTCCTTGAGCAGGAAATAACTTGTCAATGTCCGCACAACAGAGCAGTCAAAAGGTCAGCACACGGAGGGGTGCCCAAGAAGAATACATTCAATTCAGCTGTGTAGTGGTATGTTGCCCCTAACAACCTCTAAAGTATTACCACAGACATCAATACCCAATGTCCAGTGTGCTGCTTCCTGTAATATTTCACCAGTACTGCTGATACACCAAATCATTGGTCTAGTTGCAGAGTGTGAAGTAATATATGAATTTGGAAGAGTGAATCTAATTCTTTGCAGAAGTTACTATGAAGAGATGTAACAATATAAATGTTGGAGAACAAAGTCTATGGTAGCATTGTACTCATACAAGCAAGTCTTCATAATAAAAATCCCCAGAGGAACATCTTTCATTTTGGCATAAATACATATAACATATGGATGTCCACACAGTATTGAATCATTAATTAGTGCTGGCCTTCCAAGTACAATGCAAGTTATCCGGACACATCAGGATTAGGATACTGTTTGCTTGGCACATAAGAAATGCAAGTAAATCCAGATCTTGTTTAGTATTTTTCCCCTAAAAAAACACGAGAGATCATTTTCCATTTTTAAGCACACCGATGGTTCCAGTTGGTTCTATGTGAAAGTCAAACATAGTGAAATCTGATAATAGCACGAGTGTCACAGGCGAAAGCCCAAAGTCAGGCCCTGTGCCCAGATGTAAGCACAGCAGCAGGCGATGCCAACATGTCACTCTGGGTAGGTGATGAAAATAGGATCAAAACCCCACTGTGATTATAATTGTTACAAGTGCTTACAAAGTTTTCCTGCCGATCAACAAATGACATTAGAAGGAATATGTGAGAAGTTAAGATTACAGCACTTAATATACATGTCCTAACCGTTGTTGCCTGTACGGTGAAAGCTGGAATTCTCTACGCAACGAATAGATTTCCTTGCTGTAACTGAAAAAGTGCACTCCCATTAAATAAAACCTTTCACACAAACTCTTTTGATAAGCCCTCAGAAACAAAATACGGCTATGAATGTGCCATCAAATTTGGAAGAAAAAAATCTTATACCCAAGGATGGCTTAAATAATTATAATGATAATTCTGTAGAGCGGCAGACTTCCCTGTGGATAGAAGAACTGTAAGGACACTTACTGACACAGTCAGGGGTACTGCAGACACGTGTCAAAAACGTTTGACGAACACATCAAACCATCAGTAGTAACGGAGCCTTTCACCACAAGCGAATGGCATATGATGCAGAAGCAGAGATTTTATTTATCGAGCAAGGTCAGTTTTCACATTATATGTATTGTTACTAGTAAGGTAAATCAATGTTATTTGAAATATATTTTGTGGTATCAATTTTAAAGTCATCAGCAGTGCATGCGGTGCTAGCGTGACAGGGGTGGACTCTTAACTGCAGAGCTAATGCTATGAGCAATTTCTAGGTGTTATTTTTAGGTACTGGTTCATAGCCACTGTGGCCCGTGGAATTTGCGTTTCACTTTTTTTTTTATTCCGATAACACAGACCTTACAAGCCAACCAAAACATCCATTTAACAAGGCTGAGTGGAAAACGTGTGCAGGCACAGACAAAATAATTACTGTGTGCACCATAAAATAAATTGTCCCTTGGCACTTGAAAGAAAGATGCAAAATAATTCATTCGCACGCGCGCGAAGCAGCAGCAGCCGTTTGCTCTTTTTCGAAGCACATAGTCGTGCTTGTGGCGCGCCACTGCGCGCTCCCGCAAGGTGTATGCTGCCACAAGCACAAGTATGTGCTTCGAAAAAGAGCTGACTAGGTTTCATGGTGCGAGGAAGATTCCCAATGATGAAGCATGCCACCTTTGGTGGGTGACAGAAACCGTCCTTTAAAGGGATGCCTCCTTCTTGCTCAGCCTCTTTTTCCATTTTTCCCTTTCTTTGTAGACCCGAGGGCCTTTGTGTGTTTGTTGAACATGCTTTCTTTGTCATAATATTTTGCTCTTTTATGTGACTGTTTGATAAGTTTTTAGGTCTCGCCTACGCAGCGCGCATGCGCTGCATAGGAGACCTTTAGCCGTCGTTCAGCCCCTTTCACGAGCACTGAGCCCTCCTGGTTCCCTTTTGCGCTTAGTCACAGATGATATTTGTTCCCTCCTTTTACTCACTTTGGGTATGACCCCTACTAGTTTGTGATCTCTCTAGGTGCTATATCCACATACTGGATATGATTGTCCTAATTGAACCTTTGGAATAGTTTAGTGCATACTAACAGCCTAGGACCCCTTTTTAACTACCTTTCTGCCCCTTACCACTCTGTTTGGTTGGATCACTAGTGCCCTGCTGTAATTTTACCCGATTTTCATTTTATTTTACCTCTAGATATATCCATCCATCTATGACAAAAACTATACAGTAATTGCGTTGTTGTTCCACACATGGGAGTTAATACGGTCTCCGCCCTTATCATGCTTGTTGCTTTGCATATGAAAACCTTTTTGAACCTAGATATAATTAACGCCCCAACCTTTATTATATAGGTTGGAGATGCGCATGCACCTTAAGCATTTTTGCTGGGGTACTGTGCCTGACACTTGCAGGTGAGTGCCTTCCATCCTTAATATAGTTCTACGACAGTCTCACGGTGGTAACACAAGGAACTATGTTCCACTCGCTACGACTCCCCTTTTTTTGTGGTTGTTATTTGGGATTCTCGAGGCTTTCTAATACATCTGTAAATCACTGACGTATTAGGTGTTCCCTGCCCAAGACAAATCAGCTGACTTATCTAAGTTTCACACGGACTCATAAATTGATGTGTGTGTTGTTTTCTGTTCCCTTACAGGTACCACCGGTGCATCCAACAATTTGGTTACCCCTGGATCACTGGTTTAGTATCATACTCAATTTACCGACATACTTGCCATTGTTGTCAACACTTTTGTTCACAGCTTTAGACATCACTCGCACAGCAGTAGCTCATCCTAGATCCTGAAGAAAGCCACAACACTCTCTAGGTCACAGGCTGAAACATGTCGATCTAACTAAGTACGATTCGATCTAATGGTTCTTGTTGTACATCTTGATTTCCTTTGCTGTTTTTAATCCTAGCACAAGGAGCCAGAATAAAAGGATGTGGTAAACCTTGTAGTTAGTTTTAACTCACTTCACTAATAGCACTGCACCTCTCACTACACATTGCTAGCTCACATTGGGTCTTAGTGATAACCCCTCTGAAAACTAAAACATCCCTGAGCTCCTCCCTTGCAGCGAGGAGGTTGTAGCCCTCACCATGACTAGGTTTCATGGTGAGAGGAGGATTCCCAGTGATGAAGCATGCCACTTTTGGTGGGTGAGGGAAACCGTCCTTTAAAGGGATGCCTTCTTCTTGGTCAGCCTCTTTTTCCTATTTTTTCCCTTTCTTAGTAGACCCGAGAGCCTCTGTGTCTGGTGATTAATATTGGGGAGTTAGCCCTCGCTGGTCTTTTAATATCCTCGGGCCCACTCCTCGTGTGTATACAAAGAAAGCATGTTCCCAGGCAACTCAAAGAGGAGGGATAATGACAGTGTTTTTTGTGAATAGTAAATAAATAGAAACTGAAGCATCTTGAACAACGAGCAGTTAGGGGTATTGCAAAAACCTCTGTTTGTGTACCATAGAAATATAAACTTGAGGAACAAATTGGTACATACATACAGTGAGGGAAAAATGAAAATACAAACTAATGTCAACATGGAAAGAGTAGTCGGTAATTTCAAATGTGAGGGTTGCAATGTCTGCCATCAATGTTAAGGGACATAAAGGTAACCTGTTAAGGAGTTACTCATGAAACACGCCACTTCACAAACTGAACAAGTAAGAATGCGGTGTACCTCATTATATATGCCCATGTGAAAAGGGGTACGTAGGGGATGTGCCATTAGGCCTAAGCAGATATAAGCACCCTTAATTGAGCATTTCTTGGAGAAAGGGCATGATGAACAGGATATCTGTTGGTTCATTCTGGATAAAATGGAAATGAGAAGCAGAGGGGGTGATGTAAAAGAGAAAAATGATGGATGAATTCTTTTTGTCTAAATTTAATACTTACAGATGGAGGGATTCAATAGTAGGGAAGAATGAGAACGGATTATTCTGAGTTGATGTGAAGGGAGACCCTTTGGGACTTAGTGGCCTTCGATACCCCCTCTAAAATAATCACAGGTTAATAAAAAGTGAGAGTCCCTGGTTAACCGGGGTTCTTGTATAGGTGTACAACTCAATCCAGAAACATGCGATTTGTGCAGTATCTCTGATTTTGCAAACACTCTTAGCATATATGCTTTCCCATTTGAGATGGTAACTTAAGGGAGAAATATAAAACAGAGTTGGCGATTTATAGTGGAATATGATTGGTTTATCAGATTGCCATCCCTAGATCGTATTATTCTTTGAAAGGACGTGACTTCTATTATTAAAAAGGTCTGTGAAGGATGTAGCTCTATACTAATCTATGGTGATTACTGTGGGGGTATTCTTGGCAAAGACGGCTGCTGAGCAGAGTATAATAAAACCCAAAATGGGTGCGCCATTACTGGATGTTCCAGAAAGAGGACGCATCCGGCACCATTTATATTGATCTCGCAGGGGGATATCTACGTTGACAGGTTACTGTTCTGGAGATTTTGTTTGGTGAAGTATGGGAATCTGTAGGAGTTATTGGTGAATAAATTCCACTTATTTACAGAGTCTGGCGAGTAATCCCACTGTTCCAAGACAGCGGCTGGGAATGCTTCACACGGAATCCTACCTGTTAAAGATGGCAGTCAATGAGGTAGTAAGTAATGGACCGGTGGTAGTAAGAAGGTATCAAATTGGATTGTAGCACCAGGTGCACATAGGTAATTAACCACATGTGTGAGGTGAGGGTTCCTGTAAATAAGGGTGGAGTTTGGCACACAAAAAAAAAAAATGGAATTGCCAGTACATGCTGGACAATGCACTGGTTAGAAGAGAGGTAAGGAGAGCCAGCAAGGACAGTGGGCTAATCTGGGATAGAGTGGAGAAGTTGGGTGGTGGATTAAGCACACTTGAAGGTTGAAGAGAGGTATTTAAGTCAGTATTCATTGATCTCTGGAATAAGTATGAATCTTTGAAGGTGTGAAGTGGTTGGTTTGCCATTTCTCTCCTTGAAGTTAGGAAAGGGGGAGGACTGGATAGGTGTTTTTAACACTACAGGGTATTGCCAGAATAGAAATTTAAGAAAGAAAGTAAGCAAAGCAATGGAAAAGGCATGTGTATTTGAGACAGGAAACACACCCATTGTGATCATATGTTCTCCAAAGGGCACTAGCCGAGGATGGCATACCTTTTTATAGAACCAGGAGGGCATGTCCAATGGAGCTAGATGGGCTTTCCTGAAAGCACCCACAATAGGTAGTACCATATTGTTGTATATTAGAAGGAAAAAATACAAATATTGAATGATGAACACAGACCATATATTATACTAATGGATTTTGATTTCCTAGAGGCCTTCGGTATTCGCCTACTGATGGGGTGGTTATCACCAAATAAGTATTCCGATTAAGGCTAAAGATGCTTGGCACATTTGAGCTGAGAGCCCCATTATATCTATAATTGAGGACAGTTTTCAAGTCAAGGTGAGACAAAAGGTATATACATTCACTTATCAATCTGAATATATGATATTACATAGACACCCAATTTATAAAATCTTTGGTATTATATCATTTGAGGTACAAGAACACTGATGGGAGGTTGAAGGATGAAATGCAGAAGATTCTAATTTGACAGCCGGTGACTTAACAGTATAGAGACAGGAATCATGTGAGGGCAAACTGTGATGGAGGTCTGACCCAATTGGAAAGGTTTAAGTAAGATAATGTTTTGATGTGTGTGATGATGGGTGAGAATTGTTGAAAGGTCTTCAGATTGAATGGAACAAAGTGTTTGTCTCATTTCATGGTGGGCAAGTACTCCGGAAGGAATTACATAGCTGGACAGGCCCCCATATGGTTGTATAAGAGACTTATAGCAGTAAAAATAGGATCAATTATGCACTTACTTTTAGGCATGACTGTTGACATCTCTGCACATGGGATTGTCAAATGGTGTCATTTAAACAATAGAACGCCATTTTGCATTATTTTGTTTATTCCAATAAGATTTTAAAACAATTTTTTATTAAGATTTGTTTTGTCTAATGAAGTCTTTAAGATAGTATGTTTGCTTGTCAAATATGCAGCCTAGCTATATTATGCATATATTACAAAAGTTCATCCATTTTATGTTTGTAATTGTGTATTATCTCCGTTTGTTTAATAGATGCATTTATATGTTGTCCAAATGTAAGGAAGGCACATATCTGTTTTAGTCTTGAAGACGGCTGATTTTATCAAATTTCCTCCCCCAAAACATGCGGATGATATATTGTGGACACTATCTGCAAGGACTGGACAGTTTTATATAGGAATAAAGCTTTATGAATGTCCAGTGACAGGAAAGTTCAAGTGTATATGACAAAACACATTAATCGGTCTATTTTAGATCTTTCTTTTTATTCATGTATTGTTTTTAATCAAATGCTAAACTTAAAAAAAATTTTTTTAATAATTTTAAATTGGAAAAAAACTACATATAGACTCTTCTAGTGCTCTGGTATGCGGAACTGTTTGATTTTCAATTAAACTTTGTGTTGCATGAGTCGTGGAGATTGTATGCAGAAATATTTGAGATTTAGGTTTGAGTTGTACACCAAGAGGAACCTCCTTGTATATGGTTTTACTAACCTCATCCACTTAGCTTGAGGGGTTCCTCTCTATTAATTGTTTGTCCATTTTTTCTTTGCCAGAACCCTCAGTCTCTTGTCTTTTTATTTTGAGATGCAGTTTAACAGCACATGCCCCCAAGGTGTCTCAGACTCCAGAAATAATTTTTTTGCAACTCGGATTCATGATCCTGAACAGGAACTGCTCTCATTCTCTGGCGTATTCCCAGGCAAGTGGCTTCTCTGCTTATGTTACTTAAATATTTGAGGAAAAGGTTTCCAAATTCACCATGAACTTCATGCCCAAATCAAGAGTTGGTGCAACTCCTTGCTCATTTTGTATTTGTTTCAACACATTCAACTGCTAATCAGGGTGTGGCAAGCATAATATTGTAGCTACTTGCAAATATACTTTCCCAACTGTTGCATTCTTCTACGCATTATAATCAACAAGGGTAAACCCAAGCATCAAATAGGAACCTAGGGCATCATATATTTTTCCAAAAAACAGTGGGCCCTAAAACATGAGAACACTATTATTAATAATCAATTTCTCATTTAATGAAGAAACATACAAATAATAATAGACGGGCACCAGTAAGAAAAACGTGCTCGCTACTCTCTTTAGTATGATACACGTGTGAATAAGGTGATCAGTGGGCATATCAGGTAAACAATAACACAGCATGTTTAGTTCAAAATTAAACAGTGCCTATGGGGTCTGTGTTATTGGTCAACAATGTTTCGATCCCGTAGTGAAATATGGGATCATCATCAGGACGCATAATATGGGGAGCACAAAAAGAAAAACAGGAAATGTAGGGCAAAAATAACATATAAACTAGACTACACAAATCAATTGTACAATATTTACACGTGCCCTTAGATAAGGACTACAAGTTGCATTCAGAAGGACATAAAAAAAAAAAGGAGGATCTCCCATCGAAAAACAACCAAATGGATTGTATGGGTAAATATGGAGTTCCCAGAAGGAATTTACAGGCAGCAAGAGTGAACCTGGAGTGTGAGGAAAGGAATAATGAGTGAAGGCTACAAAGAAATTACCTGTGACCCATTAGGAGTTTGGCACAGTGATGGTACCTTAATGGACAGGTTACTTACCTTCGGTAACGCCTTATCTGGTAGAGACATGATCTTGCCGCAGATTCCTTACCTTTGAATTTCCCAGGCGTCAGACTGGATCCGGAAGATTTTTCTTTGAGCAATACCCCTGCGTGCTGGTAGGCGGTGCTGGTCGGCTCCACCTGACAGTGTCGTCGGCGTCACCTATATAGGCACCACCTCGACGCGCTGAGGTCAATTACGCAACTTTCCATGCCAAAAGCGCAGAGCTATGAAGTGCACGGACATTGGTGTGTTTTGAACTAGAGCCCTGAGAGAGAACAGCCCTGACCCTAAAAACCTGTCTGCAGTGCGGGGAGGGCGTTACCGGAGGTTAAGTAACTTGTCCATCTGATAGAGCCATCTAGCCGCAGATTCCCTCCTCTGAATAGAAACCCAGGTAATACCATCCCCGGCAGAGGGACTGCGGTCAAGTTTAGACCGGGAAGTCCAGCAGGACAGAGCAGCCAAAAAGGCCAGCCCTGCGGACTTGACTGTCCGAGAAGTAGTGCTTGGTAAACGTGCAGGGATGCCCACATTGCTGCCTGACAAATGCAAAGGACAGGAACTCCTCAGTGCAACACCGTGGTAGCAGCCTTAGAATCTGGTGGAATGAGCCCATAAGCCTTTGAAGGCTACTTTTTGGCCAGAGTGTAGCAAATTTTGATAAAGGGTATGACCCATCGCAAGATAGTCCTCTTCTGCACCGCACAACCTTTCTTTGATCCAATGTACCCCACTAAGAGTTGCTCTTTCACCAGGAACTCTTTAGTGCGTCACAGTAGAACGACAAGGCTCTCTTTGGGTCCAGACGGTGGAGTCGCTCTTCTTCTTTAGTGGGGTGCGGAGGAGCATAGAAAGTGGACAAGGTGACAGATTGCACCACATGGAATGGTACTACCACTTTCGGTAAGAAAGAGGCCCTAGTGCGAAGCACTAACTTATGAGGGAAGATGGTCAGGTAAGGAGGCTTGGATGACAGAGCATGCAATGTGCTCACCCTCCTGGCAGATAAGCAGCCGGAGGGGACAATTGTGCAGAGGTTCAAATGGAGCACACATTAGAAAGGTGAGAAACAAATTAAGGTCCCACTGAGGCACAGTGAAAGGAGAAGGTGGGAACACATGTACACGCTCTTTGAGGAATCTATTTACAATGGGAGATTTGAATGAGGGTTGGTCTGGCAGCCTCAGGAAGGCAGACAGGGCAGAAAGATACCCTTTGAGAGTGCCCAGTGCAGAGCCCTGCTGGACAAGGGTCAAAATAAAAAGCAAAACGTGGGAAAGGGAAGCAGAAAGAGGACCTATAGACCTTTCTGTACAATATCTTACAAATTTGTGCCACCGGCAGGCATACTCGGTCTTGGTAGAGGGATGCCTGGCTGCCAAAATACCATTACAGACTTTGGGAGGAAGGTCGAATGCTATGAACTACCGCCATTCAATCTCCACGCAAGAAGGTGTAGAGTTGACAGGTTCAGGTGGAGGACCCTTCCCTGCTGCTGCGTCAGAAGATCCTCCCGAAGGGGCAGCCTGATCGGAGGATCGATGCCCAGTTGGAGAAGCTCGGGATACCAGACTCTCCGTGCCCAGTCAGGAGCCACAAGAATGACTTGGACCTGGTCGCTTCTGATCTTCTTGAGCACTCTGGACAGGAGTGGGATTGGCGGACAGGCATATAGGAGGCCTGAGCTCCACTTGAGACAAAAACCTTCTCCGAGCGAGAGCCGCCTTGGAAACGCCAGCGCGCGAAAATGCTGACATTTCACCTTCTCAGTGGAGACAAACAGATCTAACCAAGGCTCTCCCCACTGTTTAGAGAGACCTTGCGCCACCTTCGGATGGATACGCCGTTCGTGATCTGCTAGACATTGACGCCCGAGTTTGTCTGCCCTGGAGTTCAGAGAACCTGCCAGGTGTTGAACCACCAGGGATATGCCTTGCTGTTCCAGCCACATCCAGTGATGCAGAGCCTCTTGACAAAGGGTCCCCGACCCCACCCCTCCCTGTTTGTTGCAGTACCACATGACGGTGGTGTTGTTCGCGAACACTTGAACCAGCTTTCCCTTGATTGAAGGAAGAAAGGCTTTCAATGTCAAGCAAATCACTTGGAGCTCCAGCAAGTTGATGCGGAGTCCGATTCCGCCGGGGACCAGAGTCCTCTGAACTCCACCTCTTCCAGATGGCCGCCCCATCCTAGAAGTGATGCATCAGTCACTACTGTGTGGTCTGGTTGGGGAAGGGAGAAGAAGAGGTGTCTACCTCTGACCCAATCGCAGTCAGAGACACCACTGCAGGTCCTTTGCAGTTCTTTCCGAGATCTGGACCATGTCGGACAGATTTCCCTGATGCTGCACCCAGTGGAACTACAAGTCCCACTGCAGAGCCAGCATTAGCCATCTGGCACGTGTCACTAGCAGGATGCAAGAGGCCATGAGGCCCAGCAGCTTTACCGAAATCCAGGATAGAGGTTGAAACATCGGTATCCTGGCCTGAATATCCTGGACGATAGGCCCAAACCTGGACTGTGTCCAGAACAGCTCTGATGAAAGGGAGCATCTGAGAGGGAGTCGGGTGTGACTTTGGCTCGTTGATAGTGAACCCCAGAGAATGCAGGAGGTTCTCCGTAGTCTGAAGGGGGTAAAGGACAGCCTGGGGCGAGCTCGCCTTTGACAGTCAGTAGTCGAGATAGGGGGAAGACTGGCATCCCTGATCTGCGCAGATGAGTTGTGGCCACTGCCATCAACTTAGTGAACATCCGAGGGGCACTGGTAAGACCACAGGGAAGCACGGTGAACTGAAAGTGCTCATGGCCTACTGTAAACCACAGGTAGAGCTGATGAACATGCAGGACGGGAATGTGAAAATAGGCTTCCTGCAAGTCCAGCGCTACCATCCAGTCTTCTGGCCCAGTTCAGACAAGCCCTGAGCAAGAGAGAGCATCTTGAACTTTTCCTTTTGGAGCAAGTAGTTGAGGGATTGCTGGTCTAGGATAGGGGGCAGGCCCTTTTCCTTCTTCTGGACCAGAAAGTAGCGGGAATAACAACCACAGCCTTCTTCCGGCACCAGAACCCTCTCTATGGCTCCCTTGGCCAAGAGAGTCATGACTTCCTCCTGAAGTAAAGTCAGGTGATCCTTCCTCAGCCGGTCGTAAGTTGGAGGCATTGACGGAGGGGGCAATTTCAATGGGGAGGGAGTAGCCCCTTCGGACTATCTGGAGGACCTACCTGTCCCATGTGATGTTCTGACAGTGGTGGAGGTGATGGCTGATCTTGAAACCAACTGGCCACTCATGATCTCGAAGGGCAGGGCAAGGAAGGTTTGGAGGTTTAGGCTGCAGAGGGAGTGGGGGTCTGACCCATGCGGTCGGAACGAGCTACGCCCACGGGCACGCAGAGGTTGCTGAACTTGAGCGGTCTTGTGACTGGGGAATGGCTGGCGTGGCTGAAAGACCCTTCTGTAGCCATGAAAGGGGCGTAAGGCAGACGGGGGACCTGTGGCTACTGATAGGCCAAGGACTTGGCCATAGCCCGTGAGTCGTTAAAGCTCTACAGCACACTTTGCCTCGTCTCCGAAGAGATGGGTGCCATCAAAGAGCAGGTCTATGAGAGAGGCCTGGAGATCCCCTGAAAAGCCAGAAGTCCTCAACCAGGTGTGGCTTCGAACAGCCACTGTCGATTAAATCGCTCTGCCCAGCGAGTTGGTCGTATCAAGACCACAACGAATGATGAACTTTGCTGCATGTCTCCCGTCTGATATTGCTTGTGAGAGGATGGCCCGGGCCTCCTCCAGGACCTGTGGCAGCATTTGCACAACTGTTTCCCACAAAGTGTGGGAATAACGGCCCAATAAGCATGCAGTGTTCACCTACCGCAATGCAAGGCTTGCAGAAGAAAACATTTTCTTACCCCAACTATCCAGCCTCTTGGATTTGGTAGGGAACGTGCCTTGAGAGTTAGGGTGGTTGGTGAGGAAAGTTGGGTCACCCGGTGCAGGGCAATGGCAGCAGGCAATGGTCGTATTCACAGGAGAACCTGTGCTGGGATTGGACCAGGTTCCCAGGAGGACATCAGTTAATGCCTTGTTGAAAGGCAGCAAGGGTTCCAAGGAGGAGACATCAGGCTGCAGACCCTCTGTCAAGATGTTCGTAATGACTGCTATGGAAGGGAGCTGAGGGCCCAGGACTTCAGCTGCCCTTAGCACCACCATAGTGTATGATGCTCCCTACTCCACAGCCACAGTAGGGGGAGAAAGTAGGAAAGAATCTAGAGAGGTATGCAGGCTGCAGGCCTCATCCAATTCCTCATACCAGTCCATTTCTTGATAAGTCTGGTCTTGTAAAGGGTCCAGCGACCCCTCCCAATCTTCCTCCATTCCTACCCCTTCAGAATAAGGCTGAGGAAGCGACCTAGAACCTAAGGGTTCTATTGGCACCGATCCGGCTCCGGGTCATCTGGGATAAGAATAGGGCTGGTGCCGCCGGTGGTGTCGGGAGTCTGTGTCGGAACCGGCGCCAGGGACGGTGGCAGTGGAAAGACTGGTGCGGAGTCCGATGGAGCCCCCTCTGAGCCTCCGGGGCCCGAAGGCGCACCGGTAGAGTCAGGCCACCCAAATATGAGACACGTCATCATAATTCCTTGAGCTGGGCGGGAGTCGCTCAGGCTCCCAGGAAGGCTGGGAAGCACATAGCTGACCCAGGCGAGAGGTTGAAGCATGCTTCGACTTCTTAGGTTTCTTGTGCTTCTTACCTGACCGACTCGACGACTTCGAGTGGGAGGACAAAGAATTGGGACTCCCGGCACCTTGCCTGGACCTTCCTCTCAACCGGGACAGAGAATGAGACCTCTAGGGAGAACAACGTGGTGCCAAGCACTGGGGAGCACGCAGCTTTAGGGACCACTCCCTCAAAGCTTTCGGAGCCATGGTCCCACAGTCAGAGCACGACTTCGAGTCGTGGTCGTGCTCCAGGCACCAGAGACAAACCAGGTGAGGGTCAGTCACGGACATGGCACAATGAAGGCGCTGCATGCCTTGAAACAAGAAGTTCTCTTTGACATGAGGAAAAAACCTACACACCAAAAAAGGGACAACAAAACGTCGAAAAAAGCCTGTCAAAAACTGACATAGGGTGGCTATCTTCACGGATCTGCGCTGGCTGGCATGGAAAGAAAATAAATGACTTCAGCACGCAGACGTGGTGCCTATATAGGTGATGTGGATGTCACATCGGGACGGACGACGACATCACACAGAGCCGGCAGACACGCGCGCAGGGGTACTGCTCAAAGAAATCTTCTGGATTCAGTTGAACGCCTGGGAAATTCAAAGGTAAGGAATCTGCAGCTAGATGTCTCGATCAGATAAATGTTCCAGGGTAACAGGAGGCTCTGAGGTACAATGGGTATGGCGGACTCCTTATGCAAGGCAGGCATCTAGGGGAGCCAGAGTGGGGATTGTAAGTGACAAAGATTGGTGCTGTGAAGGCAAAGTGACAAATACATGAAGATCAGAGGGGCCCTACCTGTAGGGTAACAGCAGAGTCGAACCGGCCAGCGAGCAGGACCCAAGGATGAAGGTTTGCTAAAGGGTCTGGAGCGAAGTAGCCTGCAGAGAACACAAAGCCATGCTCTCAATGGAGGTAGAAAACAAGTGGAAAATGAAGCACCAGGTACGCAAGCCCAAGGAAAAAGTAGAGTTCAAGGTCAGGAGCTATCCTGTAGGGCCGAGAGAGGCTGCTCAAAAAGACAGCCATCTTGAAATGGAGATATGAGCCGCTGGAAAACAATTGGAAACGAGTTCTGATGTTCTTGGTAAGTCAAAAGGACTTCCAAGCCTGGTACTCTTGCTGTACAGGTACTTGTTTATATGCTTGGAAATTACTGGTGGAAGGATCTACAGAATCCAACTCCACCCACATGTAAAACATTTCAAAGGCATACACAGCATATGCGTTGACAACAAAGGTCTCTGAATCCCTGGTGCAGGGACGCCTCTTTTCAAAAGATGTGTAACGGGTGCCCTGTAATTTAGACCTATCGCAACAGGTGATGGTTGAGCCATTCTTGGTTATTAGATTCAATGCATATGAGATTCAAAACCTAGGAATCACAGAATGGGGAATGACCTTTTAAGCGTCAATCTTGACAAACCTACAGAAAACAAGTGCTACCTATTTAATGTGAAGGAGGTAAGGAATAGTTTCATACCTGTAACTCCAGTTCTCTTGCAGGGGTATTTCCATGATAAGTCATAAGCACATGAATCGTCCCGCCCACGTGCGGGGACCCCGGAGCACTTCTTAGATATATAGAGTAAGTGGTTATTTTTTGCCTTTCTTCAGGAAGGCCTGCAAAGAGACTTAAGAGATAGAAAAGACAACGATGCAGCCTAATTAAATAGGCTACAAAGGCCACAACTTCATCTTGAAGTGAAAAAGATGCCATAATACTATGTTTTGTGTAATTTCAAAAGGTGTTTAACACCAGAAAAACCCCACTTCACAAAACTCCTTTTTCATGATAGAGATGAACGGGTGGGATAGAGTAGCCCTCATAGGCTGCCATTATATGTCTTACACTATACGCTGTGCCTTTAAAGAAAACTCAGAGACCACCAGTATCCCATGATGCACAGTCAGTGGCAGTTACTTCAGTTCTTTTTTGAAGGCGATAAGTGAATGCCTATTTAGAACAAAATAAGTCTGTCCATTCCACCGGGGGGGGGGGAGGGAGGGTTGCTTATGACTTATCATGGAAATAGCCCTGCAAGAGAACTGGAGTTACAGGTAAGAAACTATTCCTTCTCTTGCAGGGGATTTCCATGTATAGTCATGAGCACATGAATAGACTAGCAAGCTCATCCCTACAAACAGATGCGGTGGAAGAGACGGATTTAAACTGTAGTTTTAAGCAGAGATTCCTAAGGGAAGCCTGTCCTACTTGATCATCTACCTTGGCATCAGAATCTAGGCAGTAATGTCTTGTGAATGTGTGGACTGACTTCCAGGTGGCAGCCTTACAGATCTCCGAAATGGGCACATTACGAAGCAAAGCCGCCGTAGCTGCCTTCCCTCTGGTAGAATGAGCCCTAGGCTTACCAAAAAGGGGTTTGTTAGCTTTCTGATAACAGAGTAAAATACAAGAAACAATCCACCTGGAGATAGATTGTTTAGAAGTGGCTAGCCCTGTACGATGAGAACCATAATTTACAAATAACTGGTTTGATCTCCTTATATCTTTAGTTTTGTCCAGATAGAATTTCAAAACCCTTCTTACATCCAGGGAATGAAGCGATCTCTCCGCCGGAGAGGATGGATGCTGGAAGAAAGTAGGTAAAGTAATAGTTTGGTTTACGTGAAAATCCGAAATTACCTTAGGGAGGAATTTCGGATGGGTCCTCATAACTACTCTAGATGTATGAAAGACTGTATACGGTTCTTGACAGCAAAGTGCCTGAATTTCACTAACCCTGCGGGCGGAGGTGATAGCCACAAGGAAAGCGGTCTTCCAGGACAGGTGCTGAAGAGTAGCCTTATGAATAGGTTCAAAAGGCTCTTGCATTAAACGAGAAAGCACCACATTAAGCTCCCAAGGAGGAGAAGGACTTCTAATGAAAGGAAAAACCTTTTTCAAACCTTCCAAGAAATCTTTAATAACAGGAATTCTGAAAAAGGAAGTTTGTGAAGGGCATTTCCTGTAAGCAGTCAAGGCTGCCAAGTGAACTTTAATGGAAGAAAATTGGAGGCCAGAATGTGCTAGGTGGAGCAAGTATGGAAGTATGACATCTTCCTGGCAAGAGGTAGGATCTTCATTCCTCGCTGAGCACCAGATACAGAATCTCTTCCATTTGTGAGCATAAGCAGAGCGTGTGGATGGCAGCTTAGCTTCCTTAAGAATGTCCATGCAGCTTTGCGGTAAGTTCAAGTGTCCATACTGCACTAATTCAGGAGCCATGCCGCCAAATTCAAGGAGGAAAGGTTGGGGTGTACCATCTGACCTCCGAATTTCGTTAGCAGGTGTGTTTTGCATGGTAGTCTGAGATGAGGACGGATCGACTGGTGAAGGTCTGTGAACCACCATTGACGTGGCCATTCCGGGGCTTTGAGACTCATCTTGGCCCATGATTGAGAGAGCTTGATGAGAACTATCGGGATCAGGGGAATCGGAGGAAAGGTGTAGAGAAATTTGCCTGACCAATTGATCCATAGGGCATTCCTCAGGGTTCCCGGTTGGTAGAACCTGGAGGCGAAGCTTTGGCATTTGCTGTTTTCTGCGGTGGCGAATAAATCGACCTCCGGAGTACCCCAGTTTTCGAATACGTCTTGTACCACGTCGTCGTTTAGGACCCACTCGTGATTTTCCTGAAGGAGTCTGCTTAGTGAGTCGGCCTGAGCATTTTGAACACCTGGGAGATGGGTTGCTGTTATGGTCAGATTTCTGGCAAGAAGCCACTTCCATATCGTCTGGGCTTCCAGAGACAATGGTCTGGATCTCGAGTCTCCCTGCTTGTTGAGGTAGAACATTGTTGTTGTGTTGTCCGTCTGTACAAGTAGGGAGTTGGACTGGAATGATGGTTGAAAAGCCTTCGGAGCCAAGTGAACTGCTCTCAGCTCTAGCAGATTGATGTGGTAAGTGGATTCTTTGTGTGACCATCTGCCTTGAATATGAAGGTGATTTGTATGGGCTCCTCATCCCAGAAGAGAGGCATCCGTGACTATAGTTTGAGTCGGTATATCCTTGTGAAAGGGAGTCCCCAGGGGGAGATTGATGGGAGAGCACCACCATTTGATGGACCGGAGGGCATGTTGTGACAGTTTAATCCGGTCCTCCCAATTCCCCGTTCGCTGGTCCCACTGATTCTCCAGACATTCCTGCAGGGGTCTCATGTGGAGACATGTATTCGGTGTGAGAAATATGCAGGAAGCCATGGAGCCCAGTAGAGATGAGACTTTCCTGACAGTCGGATGCGACATTGACATGAGAGCCTGAGCCTTCCGAAGGATTGATAAGCGTCTCTCCTCCGAAGGATACACGTTTGCCGTGCGAGTATCGATGGATGCTCCCAGATATTGTAGGCACTGTACAGGAGTCGAGGTAGACTTCATTTGATTCACGTGAAGTCCCAAACGACGGAGAAGGTCTGAGGTCCAGCTGAAATGTGTTTGAGCCTCCTGACACGTGGATGCCTTGATCAGCCAATCGTCTAGATAGGGGTAGACGAACACTGTGTTTTCTCAAGTTTGCAGCCACCACCGCCATGCACTTGGAGAATGTCCTGGGAGCTGATTTTAGGCCGAACGGAAGCACACAGTATTGGTAGTGGTTGTTCCCCACTGCAAATCTCAAGAACTTGCGATCTTTCTTTGTGATGAGAATGTGGAAGTATGCATCCTGTAGGTCTACTGCACATAACCAATCCTCTCGCTGTAGTTGAGGATATATCTGGTGTAATGCTAACATCTGGAATCTTTCCTTCCAAATCCATTTGTTTGCCTCCCTTAGATCGAGAATGGGTCTGAACTCGTTCTCGTCTTTCTTTTTGACGAGAAAGAATCTGGAATACAGCCCTTTGCCTCGTTGCAGCGAAGGAACAGGTTCTACTGCCTGTTTTCGTAAGAGAATGTTCACTTCCGCTTGTAATTGCGATATGTGAAATCTTGATTGCTTTGGAGGCACTGATGGTGGAGGGCTGATGAATCGTAGAGAATATCCATTGCGCACAATATTCAGAACCCAATTGTCTTGCGTGATACTTTGCCAGGAAATGTTGAATGCTTCCCCCTACCAGAATGGGTAACGGAAGAGGAGGAAGATGATACAGGGCTTGGAACCCGAAGGCACCTTGCCTCCTTGTGAAGTTTGCTGTCCTGACCTTCCCCTAGGTTGCCTTTTTTGATACGGTTGGTAGGATCTTTGGTACGATTGCTGTGTACCAGATTGACGCCCCTGATACCACCGAGGGGTTTGAACCCTCTGTGTTGTATATCGTCTTGAAATAGGACGGAAGGATCTTCGCTGTGCTTTGGGTTTCTCGAGTCCCACCGCCTTCAATTTCTCCATTTCTGCTTTCATGCGTGCCATCTCCTCATCTGCATGAGAACCGAAGAGTGTAGTGCCGGAGAAAGGAAGATTTTGAATACGCTGCTGCGCTTCAGGCTTCAATGAAGTCAAGCGAAGCCATGAATGTCGCCTGAGTGCCACTCCATGACAATATCCATGCGCAGCTAGAAGTGATGTGTCTGCAGCAGCGCTAACAACTTGGTTAGAGACCATAAGTCCTTCCGTTAATATTTAATTAAAATCCTCCCTCTTATCTCTAGGTAGATGTTCGGCAAATTGTTGGAGAGACTCCCATAGTGACCGGTCATATCTACCCAAAAGCACCGTTGCACTAGCCGCTTTCGTGGAGGTCGCTGCTGTGTTGCACACTTTTCTTCCCACGGAGTCTATTTTACGACTCTCTTTATGAGAAGGAATTGTGGACGTTGGAGCCGTCGTATGTTGTTTCTTAGCGGCAATCACAATGACTGAGTCTGGAGGAGGATCCACCCTTAGGAAAGTGGGGTCCTGTTCTGGAGGACGATATTTCTTTTGCAGCCTGGATGGGTCCGACTTAATAGAAGATGGTGTAAGGAAAAGTTCCATCACCGGTTCCAAGAGGCCTGGTACCAAAGGGAGCAAAGGACGAGATGCTTGTCTTTGCTGTAAAGTTTCAAATATGACTGAAGTCGATGGAACAGGAACAGACATAGGAATGTTTAACTTTGAAGCTCCTCTAACTAAGACTTCTTGAAACGTAAAGATCATTAATAGGAGAAATCCTTTGAGGGGAGTCCGATAAAGTAGGTGAGTATCGTCCTGTACTCGTAGAATAAGTATCTGTGGTGTGTCTAGACCAGGATCTTCCACCAGGACGTCAGTGGTGAGAATGAGTAGAGGAACGTCTATGTCGATGAGAATGAGCCCTCGTACGAGACCTGGATCTCGGGCCTTCTTGGTGGAGTAGTAGGCGGAGGTGGAGGAGGAGGAGGGGTAGAGGTCTGAGGTGGAGGAGAAGGCTGATCATCTGGACGATGAGGATGAGAGTGAGCAGATGATACTGTCCTAGACGGAGAGTATGTCCGAGAATACTCAGAATCTGATGGAGAGATTAATCTCCTTTTTCTAGCCCTCTGAGAAGTCACCGAATCCACCGGAGAACCATCTTTCCCCCTTGACGTCGATCTGCTAGTCGACGGCGATCTTCGACGTCGTCTTGAAAGAGAACTCCCTCCTGACGTCGACTGTAGACTCTTGGAAGAGGATCGAGTCTGAGATCGATGGGTTTTTCTCGATGTCGAACCACGAGGTTTTCTCGACGTCGATCGACTGCGACGTGGAGACTTAGACAGACGGTGATGTGTCGACGTTGATTGACGGTACTGTGCCGACGTTGATCGACGATGTGTCGACGTCGATGGGTAGACGTCGAGTGACGCGATGTTCGGCGGCGATCTTATGGCCGTCCGAGGTGGGCTTCTCGACGTCGAACGTGTTCACACCGCTGGAACAGCCACCGTCGTCGACCGCCTCCTCGAAGTTGCATGAACAGGTCGCCGCTGCTCTTCTCGACGTCGTGGTCTTAGACGTCGACCCGGAACAACGCCGTTTTTCAGCCTGTCTTCCACTGGGGAGCCCCCCAGAGGCTGAAGATAGGACCCTGGTAGAGGACTGACCCTCTCCTCGCCCTGAAGTCCCACCTGACTGGAACTGCTGTATTTTTCGCTCTTCTGTTCCCTGTCACGCAGAGTACGCTTGGAAAAAGTTTTGCAGATAGAACAAGAGTCAGGAATGTGAGTAGCAGGCAGACAAATAATACATACTCTATGAGGATCAGATTTGGCCTTCTTCCTTCTACAGTCTGGACACTTATCAAAAAGAGATGGCATTTTTTAAATAAACTGTGGTAATTTCTGTCAGGAAAAGGTAGAGAAGGACCAAAGACGTCGAGTGAAACTCTCAGAATAAAAATTCGGACAAGATTTTTGATGAAAAACACCAAATTAGGTCGAGCTCAATGCTCCAGGGACCTGTTAGAAGGAGCCGGAAAAAAGAACTGAAGTAACTGCCACTGACTGTGCATCATGGGATACTGGTGGTCTCGGAGTTTTCTTTAAGGCACAGCGTCTAGTGTAAGACATATAATGGCAGCCTATGAGGGCTACTCTATCCCACCCTTTCATCTCTATCATGAAAAAGGAGTTTTGTGAAGTGGGGTTTTTCTGGTGTTAAACACCTTTTGAAATTACACAAAACATAGTATTATGGCATCTTTTTCACTTCAAGATGAAGTTGTGGCCTTTGTAGCCTATTTAATTAGGCTGCATCGTTGTCTTTTCTATCTCTTAAGACTCTTTGCAGGCCTTCCTGAAGAAAGGCGAAAAATATCCACTTAAGAAGATATATCTAAGAAGTGCTCCGGGGTCCCCGCACGTGGGCGGAACTATTCATATGCTTATGACTATACATGGAAATCCCCTGCAAGAGAATCAATATTACAACTAAGATCTGTTTAGGCTGACTTGGTGGGGTGGCAGAGCTAGGGTCAGCTGGGACACATTGACCCTACCATATGAAAGGGGGGGACTTGGGGTTCCCAATTTTCATATTTATTACCTAGTCGTGCAATGCAGTTTTGCACATTCCTGGTACCACCCTGACGCTCGGACTCCTTACTCTAAACCTGAGGCTTATCTTGTACTCCCTGGCCAGTTAAGAACGATTTTACCGATGGGATTCCCAAGAGACCCCCAAGATATCCAGACTGTCTCCACCACTAGCTGGGCCTGGAACAAATTAGCACGTGTGACAGGCGGACATACCTTATACTCCTCTACACTCCCGATCATTAACAACCCATGGATACCCATCACAGAAGAAAAGTTGGTTCAACGCACACTCACTACATATGCATTAGACCCAGTGGGGGATCTCTTTCCGGGGGGGGCCACGCCTTCTCTAGCTCCGAGGAAGTGAGGTTCAGCGAAGCATCCTTCATGGACCACTTCAATTTCAGTAGGATTCGTGGTGCACTTAGAGCACAGATCACTGAGTTCCCATTGGAGCCGGAGTCCTTCTCACCACTAACACTGCTGATCACAAGCAAAGGGGGGGACCACACCATCTCCAAATTGTACAAAGCCTGTATGGCCTTAATCCCTAGCAGAGACACAAAGATCCGAGAGACATGGGAGCTCGACCTGGGACGTCCTATACAGGACCCCCAATGGTCCTTCTGCTGCACTCAGACCAAAGAAGTTTCCCCTGAACAGTCGACATAAACGGATTCATTTCAAGTTCCTGTGGAGGGCATACATGTCCTCTGCAAAACTCAACTCCATTGATCCCTCCCGACCGCACACGTGCCCCAAGTGTGGAGCACATCTTGCGGACTTCTCCCACATGACCTGGAATTGTGTTAAGATAGGGAATTATTGGAGAGAAGTTTACATAATCCTATCGCGCATGACTCACCTTGGCATTAGCCCTCTGCCTGAGGTTGCCCTGCTGGGGTATGTGCGTGATTTTCCTAAACAACTGCGCAGATTTGTTTCCATTGCTCTATTGCTTGCCAAGCGGGAGATAGCGCTACACTGGGGCAACAGAATTACCCCCACAACAAAAGCTTGGCTTAATAGCCTCATTTATTGTAATACAAATTGTGAGTTGTTTGCAACAACCCAACCCTTGACATCCAGACCCAAGGACATTTGGAGTCCGCTGAAGTGCTATTTGCTAGAAGTTGAGCCTGCCCCTTCGTCACAGCTGCCTGCAGGGATAGTTCACACTGGGGTGGGTTGACCCTTCATTTCCATGTTGTATATGGATTCATACTGTGTGTTGCATGGGCGGGTGGGAGTCCGGCGCGTGTTCGGAGGTCTCTGGGCTCACAGTGTATCATGTACATGTTCCCCCCTAGCTGACAGTGTTTTGTGCTTTCTAAGACTGTATCCGCACCAGACGGATATGTTTCTATACTGCTACATTGAGGAACCAATTCCTATTTGTTGTGATTGAACATAAAAATGGTAAATAAAGTTTAAAAAAAAAAAAAAAAGATCTGATATACTGGAATGATTGGATTTTTGGGTGTGCCATCAAAAACAACTTAAATATTCAGATAATCTGAGCCTGCTAAGAGTGCCAAAATAATACGATCTCTAGTGGGGTGCCATCCCTGCCCCTCAGAGTAGCAGGGGTCGGATTTCTAAACGCCATGCAGCAAAGACTTACTCAATGCACCAATACACATTAGAAATCGAGTTGGACTGCCACACAAGAAACAGGACATTATTTCAAATTATATATTTTAAAATCCTAATCTAGTGCATAAGATATGAATGGTAATCATACAGAATATGAAAAGTAATGCAGTGAAACATCATGAAAAATGAAAACAAAAACACTAACAATGTATTGAGTTGATATGGTCCTAACACTATCCAGCTATTTCAAAGCGCTATGCTAAGTTTTAGCTGATTAAGTAAATAGCAAGCCTGTTGTTGAGATTCAGAGATGGTTCACACAGCATACCTGTGTTTTCGTTATGAAATAGAAATCTAGCTATTTTCTATCACAGCTTGTTCGTGGCTGGAACATTAACAGCAAACGACTGAAGGTCACTTTTCTCGCAGTCACCGGGGTAGAAAGGCGATTCAGAAAACTGGTGTGACCTCTATTTGGTTAGTCCTTCTCTAAAAAATGTTTCAATATCTGGGTTTTTATAGTATCTGATTACCAATCTTATGTTAAATTTTGAAAAGAAAATATTGGGACAGGCAGACACAAACCCTGCACAAAGCCAAAACAATAATAACAACAAATGAGTCAACTTGATTGTCATAGGGATAACAGCAAGTGCATAAGGTGCAGACACTTAACATTTTTACATATGTTTAATACTTCACACTTTCTATAAAAGAAATAGCCGAATCTGAAGATAAAAAAAATTGTAGAGTCTGACGAAACAAATGGAAATGTCTGCACAGGAACAGCCAGTGTTCACAACACCATGAGAGGCTTTATAGAAATTTGTAGCTCAAATATATGTTCATGGTAAACGCTTGGAGCAGATAAAGAACATCTCTCTAGTATCAAAGCATGAAGGCAATTTTTGTGACAGTGGAGAGATGGTTTTCATTCTGGCCTAGGGGTTTGGGACCCCATAACATCAGAAACACCTCTTTTTGTTAACCAACTCCTATGAGACATATTTTGAATTTTAACTATGCTCTATGCACATCGTTCTGTTAATATAAGAATGCTATTTCAACTGCATAATTGGAACCATATTTTTTAACGAAATAACTATTGCATGGCTTACCACTGACTCTTCTATGAGCAGATATGCGCCTCTCTCTGGGAACAGTGTCAGTAGTATATGGCTTTTCAGAAGACACCATGATTGCTCAGGTCCTAGAGATATAAAATATGAATCATATAATTTGGGAAATATTTCAGAGAACTGTAAATAATGTCTTCACCTATCAGCAGGGCAATTACATTGGCATTAAGAAACAATATATCAGTAGACAATCTTTCAAGTTGAAAATAATCTAATATGATGAAGATAGGTTTTGCAATATGATATAGGGTTTGAAACAGTTCTGTGGGAGGCCTGCCAGCTAGCCAGGTCACGCTGGCCCCGAGTCTCCACTCCCAGACTCCACTCCCTCCATTATTTAGAAAGATATGGGATCTCTGTGTCTGCAGTGATTCTGCCAGTGCACTTAAGACACTCATGAATGCGGAGTATATATGAAATATATAATTAATAACCAAACGCAATGATTAAAACAATGATAAAACAGAACAAGCTTGTGATTTTTCCCCAAATAAGCCCAGCTATGCATAAAAAGCAAAAGCAAATTGATTCCCCAAGGGACAGTAGAGCATCCTAACTGGTGTAATGGCTTAGATATCATCTGACAGAATTGTTCGATGCTAAATATTATTTACAGAAATGCTCCCCGATTTTTGCTACGGAGGCTTTTACCGCACCAGTGCTGAGATTTTTTTTTATGCTTGGGGTGCTTTGCGAGTAAGCCTCCATAACATTTTCCACAAAAGTTTTCCAGGCCAAATTTGCACCCTGTTTTTCCTGACATGTTGGGGATTCTAAAGGTAATCAGGTCACGAAGGGACCCAGAGCGTGTGGATTCCTCTGGAGGGAACCGAGAAAATAGCCAAAATGTAGCAAAATAATGTTTTAAAAAACAAAAAATTAAAACAGTACTAAAAATGGCATCAACAAAAGATTTGCTGAGCAATGATCACCATCTTTTTAGTCGATTTTTCCTATTTTGTGGATTCTGGCTACTTGCGGTTTGTGGTGGAAACCAATATGAAACCCATTGGTGAACCCAGAAAGCTATACACTTCTTGCTGAATTCAAAATTTGCTCTACTGTTCAGGTGTCATCTGTGTAACTAATCATAGGTTTTCATCCGTAATTCTTGTCATGCCAGACGATTTACAAAAGTAATATACCCTTACATCCGTTAAA
This sequence comes from Calotriton arnoldi, assembly GCA_963921515.1. Lineage (NCBI taxonomy): Eukaryota > Metazoa > Chordata > Amphibia > Caudata > Salamandridae > Calotriton > Calotriton arnoldi. The sequence goes on from CAWUFW010001837.1 coordinate 629,957, forward strand.
CCTTTCTGCTCAAAAGGGATAAAGTGTTTTTGGTTGTCCATAAACAGGTGATACCCAGAGCCAAAAACTGAGCTGCAACTTACAATGATTTTTTTATTTGTACCGACCATGAACAATTCATATAGTAAACTCGATTGAATGAAAAATGGGGATGTAGGAAACCTATGCCCAAGAAACTGAGCTTAGGATTCTATGTCAGGACCGGAGTCGAAGATTATGCTATTCTTGCTTTACTTTCTTGAATAGCAGCCATTTTACCAAAAACTTAACTACCATTCCCATGAAGCCTTGGGAATGCCATAAAAGACAACAGTGTCCAATGGGAGAACAGTCCCCAAACTCTATCCCATGAGGTCGTCCCAGAGCAGCACATAGTCCATCATCTTTGTCCACTCGCCCTTTTTCTTCACTGCTCGCAGCCGAGATAGGTGGTGTTTTTCCTTCTCTCATTCTGCTGGTGTTCACAACGCTATTTCCTTGATATTGCCTAATTTGTGCAGAATACATTTATTTAGAGAACGAGGTCCCCACTTTACAAGCGGTAACTAGTTTTGGCCACAGGAACGCTTGAAGCTCCTTCTCGGCCGCTTGCTATTGTGGTGCTGCTTCATGGTGCTGTCCTCCCGCACCTAGATGGCGTTGACAGCACAACGTTCTACAGTGGTGTGTGTGCTTCGCATTCCGATCATTCCAGAGGGATCGGAGCTGTGCACCACGGCTTGGGAGCCTTGCCGCCTGGAGAGTTACGCTGTTTCACTTTCCTGACGCCCTGCTCAGGGTCAGCACTTTGCATGCGTGTGCCCGACGCTCCCCACAAGGAGTCTGTATTGTTTGGCAGGTATTTGGCCTGCGGGGACATTCTCCCAGGCGGAAACCTGCTTTTAAAATACAGCACCAAGGGTGTGGTGTCCCCGGGCCTGGACCCAACAGCAGTGAGGCTTTGCCCACACCTAATCTAGGGCAAAACCCAGCCCTGCATAGCTGCAGCACTCGCGCTACTCAGTATAATTCCCCAGCGCCTCGGAACCTTAGGACAGTGCTATTCGCCTCCCTCTGTGCAGGACCCGGCTTACTCATAGCCTTTAGGGGTTTGCTCTCAGGGGATGGATCCTTTTGAGGATACCCAGGGGGGAGGAGGACCCCCGGAGGAGGGGGGGGGGCAGGAGTGGGGGGGGGGACTCCCTTGGGATGATGACTTCTACGATACAGTTGATGCATCAATCTATAGGGCAGTTTCTGAGGCCATGGCCCCACTGGAGGAGCGCCTTTCACGCCACATAGCGCAAACTTGCGAAAAGATCGCAGGGGCTGCATCAGGCCCCACAGCTCTCTCGACGCCCACTGGGACCTCCCAGCCCACTGATTCAGACCCACCCCCAGCGAAGAGTTGCCATGAGGCAGGAGTGGACCTCGATGCCTTAGATAGGCTTAAGCAGGCCTGCTTGGCCAATAATGCACCGGCCCTTCCTTCCCCTTTTTGGGACACCGTAGGATTGTTTACTGACACCCCTGCTCCGGTGTCCCCTGCCGCTCCAGCGGACGAGGACCATAGGGACACGGATGATGCTGCTGGTCCCTCTCGCCCCTGGATCTCCTCCTCCAACCCACCTCCGGAAACCAAGGGCTCTGCTCTGACATATTGGACCCGGACGAGATCCTTTACCCGAGGTCTTCCGAGTGGGCCCTGTCGGAGAAAGTGGCACAGTATGTGGCAGGCCGCATTCGGAAGCCTCCTGAGAGGGAATCCAGCAACTGCCTTAGGGCAGAATGCCCCCATCCCTCCCTGGAAGGGAAAGTGCCACTGACACCCGACATAGACCCCCGGATAGCCACTTTCCTACAGAAATTCATTAAGGACCCAAAAAGGGAATAGACAGGTCCTGGCAGGCTTGCCAGGACAAACTACTGGATACCCTGGGACCCTCAACTAAGATCCTGGACATGGATGAAGAGACCAAGACATCAGACTCCCCAGATACCCTCTTGGCTTGGGCACAGCGTGCCCTCATTTTCTTGGGGAACGCTAACTGTGCGTTATCTACAGAGAGGCGTCGCTCCTTGTTGATCAAGGTCGACCCCAAGCTCGGGGACTTGCCTGACTGAGACGGGTCCCAAAGCCCAGGGAGGAGGCTGTTTGGGGAAACCTTTATCAAAGAGTTGGGGAAGTTTGTTAATACTTTCACCTCCTTTGACAAAGTACAATCCTCAATCATAAAAGTATTTCCCTCCCGGGTGAGTTAGGGGCAGCTCGACTGGCCGCCCCAATAACCAATACCCTCCCAGAGGGCAAGGCTCCCACCAAGGCCAGGACCAGGACCAGGCCAGATTCGCCAACTTTTACCCACCCAGAGGGCAGCAAGGCGGAGCCAGAGGTGCAGGTGCCTCCACCAATTCCAGTGAATGTTCTCCCTTCTAAAAGTAGGGGGCCATCTGGCAAATGTTTTCCAGGCTTGGACTTCCATCACAGGGGACGCGTGGGTCCTGCAGATGGTGAGGGGGTTTCAGATAGAGTTTTTTGGGACCCCCACACAATCCGAGGTCCCCGGACCCATCCGCTTTTTGGCGGCAGAGTCTGCTATGGTGGACGAGGAGGTAAACTCATTCCTGTCCTCAGGTGCTATCTCGCCCGCGAATCCCCATCCCAGTGGTTTTATCAGTAATATCTTCCTGGTAGACAAAACAGATGGAGGTCAAGGTCTGGTCATCAACTTACGCGAGTTCAACTAGTGGCTTGTTTATTGTCACTTCAAGATGGAGGGGATCCACCTCCTGCAGGACATTCTCAGACCTCTGGATTGGATGGTGTGTCTGGACCTCAAGGATGCCCATCTCTCGATTCCTCTTTTCCCTCCTCACCGGAGGTTTCTCCAGTTTTTCTGTTGCGACAGAACCTACAAGTTCACTAACCTATCTTTCGGCCTCTCTTCTGCCCCGTGGTGCTTCACGAAGGTTCTCAAACCGGCTGTGGAACACTTGAGGGCACAAGGGGTCTGACTCATTGTCTACCAAATCCCTTTTAGTTTCCTCTCAGAGGGTGATTTTTCTGGGTTTCTTGATTGACTCGGTCGAGGCCTCTCAGTCTGCCATCTAGGAAGGTGGCAAAGATTCATCACGAATTGCGACGTACTCTGACCAGATATCGAGTCTCGCTGAGACGAGTAGCGCACCTGGTGGGTCTTCTCTCTTCCTCCATTTTGGCCATCTTTCCAAGTCCTCTCCATTATTGCGCCTTGCAGCGGTTGAAAGCCGCTCATTTGTGCAAGGGTCTCTCTTACTCTCAGAAGGTGGAAATGTCCATGGAGGCGCGGGAGGAGATCGGCTGGTGGTTATATGGAGGAGTGGAACAGCCGGGTAATCTCCGGCTCCGCACCAGACATCGTCATAGAATAAGATACCAGCAGGTCCGGCTGGGGCGAGTTTTCCACAGGGGGTTTGTGGTCACATCTCGAACAACAATTACATATCAACTGTTTGGAACTCCTCGCAGGCTCCTTTGCGATCTGATGTTGGACCAAGGATACTATCCAGTCCTGTGTACTTCTCAAGATGGATAACGTATCAGCAGTGCGATGGATCAACCATCTGTGGGCCACTCGGTCGTAGGCACTATCTGACCTGGCCACCAATTTCTGGCAGTATTGTCTAGAACGCATGCTGCTTTGTCTGATCTCCTGTAGACGGATCTCAGACGTGAGAGTCCTGGATGTCACGGGGTGCATCTTTTCACCCTCTGAGGTAACATTCATGATTAGCAGGAGAACGAAATGTGGGACGAAGGTTATCATATATATTGGCTTGCCTGATTCTCCAAAATTGTGTGTTGTGGGTTGCCTTAAAGCCTATGAAGGGATGGTGGCAGAATTCCGCTCCCCGGGCGAGAGTCAACAACATTACTTTGCGGAAACCGCATAAGGCGGTATCTTCTCTCACTCTTGCTCATTGGGTAAGATGGGTGATGCAGGAAGCAGGTATTGATCTGCGGATTTTTTGGGCTCATTACACGCGTGGAGCAATGGCTTCAAAGGCATTGACTTTAGGTGTTCGCTTGGAGGATATTCTTAACGCCACAGACTGGTCTTCGGACTCTACTTTTTAAAAGATTTTATTTCAAACCTGTACTGGATATGGCTCACTTGGTGGTAAGTAAGCTTTAAACTAGCATAATTCTCGATCCGGTCCAGACATAAAATGAAAAATTTCCTAGCTAACGAGAATGATCCCACCCAGAGATCACAAATCTGTTTGAACCGTGAATAGTAAGTAATAAATCTTGATGTGTCAGTGAAGCGTAATGCCCTTGTTATTTATTTGCTGTTTGGTCTGGATTCATTTCCAGATGCCCGATGTCATTGCTTTGTTTACAGGTTAAACCTTAGCCATGGATTATCGCTAAATATGTCCTTTGGTTGTAGGAAAGGATGCGAGTAAACAGGAGTCGTGAAGCGTCTAGTCTCGCGCAACGAAAGAGGGCGAGTGAACAAGGATGATGTACTATGTGCTGCTCTGGGACGAAATTATTGGATGGAGTTTGGGGACTGTCCCCCTATTGGACACTTATTTTTATTGCATTCCCAAAGCTTCATGGGAATGGTAGTTAAAGTTTTGGTAAAATGGCTGCTATTCAATAAAGTAAAGAAAGGATAGCATAATCCTTAATAGAATTGAAACTTTCTGTTACGATAGCTAGGAAATTTTTCATTAGTGGTTATTTCTACAACACCAAATGTGGAGTTACCCATACTGTCATGTGATTTTGAGGGTATTTCAATAAATGTGTTCTTTCTTGCACACTGACTAACATTTAGAAGTGAAAAATGAAGAGAAATTCAATTGAGAATTACAAATGTTGTACTATTCTGTGTCCCACACTTTTCTGGAGAAAAACTGTACCCCATTTGTGTGGCTGGGCTCCAAAACACAATGTGCAGACATCAAAATATTTTCCTTGCAAATTCGCCCATGTAGGCGATGTGGATACCTGCAGTATTTGGGCCCAGGCTTGGTTGCCACCTGGAAAAAAAAAAAGTATTTTCTGAAAACTAGACATCAAGAAGAGTCCCAAATGGCCTGCAAAGCTTACACTTCTGTAAAGTTCCAGAATCTGAACAGATTCAGAAAATGCTCATCTAGTGTTGCCAAACTTCTAATAAAAACAGTACCTCGTTTGTGTGGATGGGCCTATCACCCGCAACACAACAGGGCCCAAAACATGCAGGGCCTGATTCACAAAGGTAAATTTAAACTTTTGTGCAAGTTTATGTTTTTTTTGGTATTCACAAACTACAAGTTAAGAGTAGGTGTATGACTGTGGAGAATCTGCAGTTGAAACGGAGAACTCTGCACATAAAGATAGGACAGGTCTATCCATTTATGTGCAGAGTTCTCTGGCCAGATTGCGAAGTCTCCACACTCATAAACTTACTATGAACTGGTAGTTTATGAATACCAAAAAAACAGCCATTGCTGGGTGCGAGCCACCCCCACTTTTTTTTTTTTTTAAACACAGAACATTTTTGGTGGTCTGCTGGTGACCTTTCTACTCCCGCCTCCCCGATCCCCCCCAATGGGGCAGGGATGATTAGGGATAACCCTTCAAATAGCACTGACAGGGTGGCAGAAAGACTGTTCATTCTTTGGGAGTGGCGGGGGGGGAGGGGGTGTACCCGGCCTTTCCCTGGGTGCCCACCCCAAAGTATCCCTTGTCTCTACTGTGCAGAACTCTCTTGGGGAATCGCTGCCCCGAGCAGCGATGAAAGTGAAAGCAAACCGGACCTAATTGCGGAGCGTTTTAAAATAATTATTTTCTTTGCCGCTGCAGTGGACGAACTGTTCACATCTACCGAACTACAAAGGTAATGCTGTGGACATAAACGGTTCATCACCCGCATTTAAACAGTTCATAACAGAAGAACTGTAGCCCATAGGACAATATTTCTATTAATATTTGTGACAATATTTATGTCCATCGATATTTTTGTCAACAATATTCTGACATTCAAAATCAGTAATACCCAACAAACGTAGTTAGACACCAAGTATGTCAGTTTAAATGTGGGAGGGATGGATAAGTTACTTACCTGTAATCCTAGTTCTCTTCCAGGGGTATCCTCATCAAAGTCATAAGCACATGAATATTCCCGCCCATGCGCGGGACCCCGGAAACACATCACATATATGTGAAAAACCATATATATATATATATATATATATATATATATATATATATATATATATCCATATATATATAAAAACACACAATGCAGCCTCCCATAAACATGCTGAGCAATGTTGCAAGGAATTCTCATGCACATAAACACATTCCAATAAAGCAGGGAGAAAGAAAACTTTTGAAAACTGCTTTAATATACAGCAGACAACACAATCCTGCAAGGAATAAATGAAGAAAACATTGCCAGCACATAGGCTGCATTGTAGAAACATTAGTGTAGAAAGCTGAAAAGCTAACCCACATAAACACTCAGATAAACTGGCACCGTGCCTTTAAGGCAGCCATGACCCCTAGCTTCCCATCATGCCTCAGGGGTGACAGTTAGGTCAGTTCTTTGCGGATATCCGCAGACCTTTTTACAAAGAGATGTATGTATCATGTTCACTTGCCCGGGGAGGCGGGTGGGTTGCTTATGACTTTGATGAGGATACCCCTGGAAGAGAACTAGGATTACAGGTAAGTAACTTATCCTTCTCTTCCAGGGGATCCTCATCAATAGTCATAAGCACATGAATAGAATAGCAAGCCCATCCCCTCATCCTGCGGGCAAGTAAACAGAGTACCATCAAGATACATAAATGCCATAAGGCCTATACAGACTCCAATAGGTTAGCATTGGAACAGATTCCTCAAGGAGGCCTGGGCCACTTGGGTATCTGCTCTGGAGTCAGAATCCAGACAGTAATGTCTGGTAAACATATGGACCGATTTCCAAGTTGCCGCCTTGCAAATCTCGGCCATCGGTACATTATGTAAGAATGCAATCGTAGCAGCCTTGCCCCTAGTAGAATGAGCTTTAGGGGAGGCAAACAGAGGCTTATTTGCTATTTGGTATGCCAACTTTATACAAGATACTATCCATCTTGAAATGGATCTTTTAGAAGCTGGGAAGCCTGTTCTAACAGAGCCATAGTTTACAAACAATTGATCAGCTTTTCTAATGGAGTTTGTTGCATCCAAATAGAATTTGAGAACCCTCTTGAGGTCTAGCGAATGAAGAGACCTTTCCGCTGGTGTGGATGGGCTGGGAAAGAAAGAGGGTAGAGAAATCGTCTGATTAACATGGAACTCCGACACAACCTTAGGTAGCAAGGAAGGGTGAGTTCGCATAACCACCCTATTATGGTGGAAAACCGTATAGGGTTCTTTAGAACAGAGTGCTTGTATTTCACTCACTCTGCGTGCTGATGTAATTGCTATTAGAAAAGCTACTTTCCAAGAAAAGGTGTTGTAATGTAGCCTTATGAATGGGTTCAAATGGGAGGTCCCATCAACTTAGACAAGACCAAATTCAACTCCCAAGGAGGAGAAGGAGGTCGAACAGGGGGATAAACCTTTTTCAACCCCTGCAGGAAGTCCTTGACCACCTGAAGCTGAAAGAAAGAAGGCTAGTTAGGTGATTTACGATATGCTGTGATAGCCGCCAAATGCACTTTAATGGAAGAATATTTCAAACCAGATTTGGCCAAATAGAGCAAATACGGCAAGATTACCTCCTCTTGCCCGTTAATTGGACTCCAATCATTACGGATACACCACAAGTAAAACCTTTTCCACTTTAGAGAGTATGAGGATCTTGTGGAAGGTCTCCTTGACTCCCTTAAAATGTCCATGCAGTCCTGAGGGAGGTTCAAATGTCCGTACTGCAGGACTTCAGGAGCCATGCTGTCAAGCTGAGCGAGGGAAGGCTGGGGTGCAGAATCTTCCCTCCCATTTTGGTGAGAAGGTCCGGCCTGCATGGAAGTCTCCGATGCGGGCGAACCGAGAGTTGCAAAAGGTCCGGATACCACCATTGGCGAGGCCAGTCCGGTGCTATGAGTATCATCCTCATTCTGGATCGCAGAAGTTTGGCCACCACCTTCGGAATTAGAGGGAGGGGTGGAAAGGCGTATGCAAACGTCCCTGACCACTATCGAAAGAGCATTCCCTCTCGTTCCTGGTCGGTAAAACCTGGATGCGAAGGCGTGGCATTTTCTGTTTTGATCGTCTGCAAAAAGGTCGATGGAAGGATGACCCCATTGATGAAAGATTTCTGCCACCACTTCGTCGTTGAGCACCCAGTCTTCTTGCTCTTGGAAGTGACGACTGAGGGCGTCTGCTCGCACGTCTCTGCTCTCCCGGCAGATGGATTGCCGTGATCGATAGGTTCCTGGCTAGCAGCCAGTGCCAGATCGCCTGGGATTCGAGAGACAGAGGGCGAGAGCGTGTTCCACCTTGTTTGTTCAAGTAATACATGGTGGTTGTATTGTCCGTTTGCACTAGGATCGATCCGAGCTGAATTGACGGTTGAAAAGCTTTGAGGGCTAAATGAACCGCCCGCAGTTCCAGCATATTGATGTGATACGTCTGTTCTCTGTTGGTCCATCTGCCCTGAGTTTGCAGATGACCCAGATGCGCTCCCCAGCCCTGAAGTGATGCATCCGTGATCAGGGATTGTTCTGGCCGAGGTTGGTGAAAAGGGACTCCCACCAGCAGGTTCTGTGGTTGCAGCCACCAGAGAATGGACTTCTTTGCTGCAGGAGAGAGGATAATCCGGTCGTTGCACTGACCAGAGGATTGATCCCATTTGTCCTCGAGATCTTGCTGTAACGGTCTCATCCTCAATCTGGCGTTGGGTATGAGAAAAATGCACGAGGACATCGAACCCAGCAGAGAAGCCACCTGTCTTACTGACGGCTGATGAGCCTGAAGGATGATGTTGCCTTTGTCTTTCATTGATGACAATCTCTCCTCCGAAGGAAACACTTTTCCGAGGTCGGAGTTGAGGTGGGCGCCCAGATAGTGGAGTGATTGAGTTGGGTGAAGGATCGACTTGTCCAGGTTGACATGCAGGCCTAAGCGCTGAAGGAGATCTAGGCAGGTGCGAAGGTTTTCCTGCACCATTTGAGGAGAGGGTCCCTTCAACAGCCAGTCGTCCAGGTATGGATATACGAACAGGCCTTGGCGATGTAATGCTGCCGCTACTACTGCCATGCATTTGGTGAATACCCTCGGAGCTGATTTTAGGCCGAAGGGTAAGACTTTGAACTGGTAATGTCTTGTTACCACCGTGACTCGCAAGAACTTGCGATGTCGTGCTGTGATTGGGATGTGAAAATACGCATCTTGGAGATCCACCAAACACATCCAATCGCCTTTCCTTAGATGTGGAAATATTTGGTGGAGCGTCAACATCCGAAACTTTTCCTTTTTGATGGACTTGTTCAGAGAACGTAGATCCAGAATTGGTCTGAACTTGTTCGGTTGATCTTTTTTCTGAACAAGGAAGTATCGTGAGTACACTCCCTTTCCTCTCTGCGCTTGAGGGACCTCTTCTATTGCTCGTTTTTCGAGAAGGGTCGACACTTCCTGACGCAGGAGGTCTATATGTAGATGACGAGATTTCACAGGAGGAATGTCTCTTGGGGACGTCCAAAAACGTAGTGTGTACCCATTTTTTAGTATATTTAGCACCCACTGATCTTTGGTTATGTTGCGCCACTCTTGAATGTAACTTGAGATACTTCCTCCCACTGGAGTGTGCAACGGTGCTAGCGGAAGCAGAAACTCATTGCTTCCCTGGAGTTTTTGATGCGGAGGAGGACTTCTGTTGATGTCCTCCTCTTCCTCTTGATGAACGGCGGCCTTGATACTGGGATTTGCCCTGTTTGTTTTGTGACCATTGAGGGGTTTGAACCCTCTGTTGGTAGTTTTTCCGATTGTAGGGCCGGTATCTCTTCCTAAATTCCTTTTTCTTCTCTAGGCCCACAGCCTTTAAGGTGTCCAACTCGGCCTTCATCCTCGCCATTTCTTCGTCTGTGTGTGCACCAAACAGTGAAGTGCCAGAAAAAGGGAGATTCAGGATGTGTTGTTGTGCCTCCGGTTTTAACGCTGTTTGGCGCAGCCAGGAAGATCGTCGTGCACATATGCCATGTGCATACGAGTGAGCCGCCAGGGACGCACCATCTGCTGCAGTGCTGATTACCTGGTTAGCCACCAGAGCACCTTCGTGAAGGATTTCAGAGAAGTCCTGTTGATCTTCCTTTGGGAGCTTGTCATTGAAGCGCTCCAGTGAGTCCCATAGTGACCTGTCATAACGACCCAGCAGAGCCGCAGCGTTGGAAACTTGCAGAGAAGACGCTGCAGAGCCACAAGCCTTCCGTCCCCAAGAGTCTTGTGCTCTACTCTCTTTATCCGGAGGAGCGGAGGAGGAAGATGCAACCGCATGCGTCTTTTTCGCTGCTGCAATAATAACAGAGTCCGGAGGTGGATCCGATCTAAGGAAAAGAGGATCCGATGCAGCTGGCTTATATTTTTTAAGAATCCGAGCTGGAGCTGCTTTAGCCGATGCTGGAGCAAGGAATAGATCCATTACCGGCTCGATGATACCAGGGACCAAAGGAAGCAATGGTCTAGTCGCAGACCTTTGGTGGAGAGTCTCAAAAATGATGGAATTGGTTGTCTGAGGAGCTGACATGGTGATGCCCAGCTTCTGAGCCCCTCTGGTGAGAACATCATGAAAAGTGTTCACATCATCAATAGGCGACACTCTGGAGGGAGGACTATCCGTCAGGGTAGGCGAGTAATCCCTTTTGGATGAATGTGTCGAAGAGGAAGACCAAGACGGTGTACGCTGCCTCTTGCGATGTCCCTGAGACGACCTGCGTTCAGGGGATCTGCCTCGGTGTTCCCTGGCCCGAGTGGCGGGTGATCTGTCCACCTCCTGCACAAGACGCTGCAATGGTGATCTGTGCAGCGGACTGGAGTAGTTTGTAGGCCGTTGAGCCCCGTCTGCCAATGATGGAGGTTGAAGCCATCTGGGAGAGAGATGGATGGAAGGAGATCGCTGTCTCCTTGGAGAACCTCCTGGCGGTGATTTTGTAGGCTCCTGCGAGTGAACAGAAGCACTGCGTGATGACGCAACCGTCTGGGGTGAGCGCCGAATGGAGTGAGAGGACTCTCTGCGGCTTCTGGAGCGTGATCGGCGTCTTGATGAGCGATGTGACGTCAATGGGGTGTGTCTCGACGTCGACCTGCTCTGTGTCACCATCACTGGTGAGTTTCTCCTCGACCTCTCAGTGTGTCTGGAGCCCATAGACCTCGCCTTCGACGTTGAGCGTGCAGGAGACCTCAACGATGAGCGGGTAGACGGAGAAAACCTTCTAGACGTCGATCTTTCTCTCGACGCTGACCTTCTCGCCGTCGACGGAGACCGCCGTCTCGACGTCGAACGACGTTTGGTATATTTCACTCTTGGTCTCGACGTCGAATACCTCGCCGTCGGAGAGGATCTTGCCTTCGACGTCGAACGCCGCCTGGACGACGACGGAGGCGATGAGTGTCTAGCCTCAGGTGACGAGGCGTGTCTCGACGTCGACTGTCGTCTGGGTGACGTCGACTGAGATGCTTGCTTCGACGCCGAACGCTGGAGACCCTGCGACGGCGGAGCCGGTCTCGACGTCGAACGCCGCATCGACGGCGACGACGATCTGCTTCTCGACGCTGGGCGAGCCCGCACCAACGGAGAGCGACTCCTCGACGCCGATCGTCGCCCGGTTGACGACGGCGGAGGATTCGACGTACCTGCGTTCTTAGACGACCGGTGTTCTCTCGACGGCGAGCCCGCCGTCGATGGTCTTCTCGTCGACGTTTTCGTTGCCGATGAAGGATTTGAGGCGCCGAGCCCGACGCCGATGGAGAGCATACTGGAATCTTACTTCTAGATGAGCTCTCTTTCCTCTTCTTCATCGGAGGCTGGTCTCTAGAAGGTGATTTTCTCTTCTCAGCCAGTCCATGGAGACAAATCATTTCCCTGTCCTTTAGAGTTCTGTTGGACAGCAGCCGGCAATGCTGGCAGGATTTAGGATTATGTTCAGAAGGAAGGCATAGAATACAGACAGGGTGGAAGTCTGATTTAGCCTTCTTCTTGCCACAGGAAGGGCAAGGGTCAAAAAGAGAGGGCATTCTGCTGAAAAACAATGCTCAACTCTAAAAACAGGAGAGAAATACTTCAACACCAAAAGGACGAAGTAAGAGCTTTTTGTCTCAAAAATTGAAGAATTTTCTGACAGAAAATCAGAAAAAGAGGTAGAGCTGAAGTAACCAGGATCCTGACAGAAGGAGCCGGAAAGAACAACTGACCTAACTGTCACCCCTGAGGCATGATGGGAAGCTAGGGGTGATGGCTGCCTTAAAGGCACGGTGCCAGTTTATCTGAGTGTTTATGTGGGTTAGCTTTTCAGCTTTCTACACTAATGTTTCTACAGTGCAGCCTATGTGCTGGCAATGTTTTCTTCATTATTCCTTGCAGGATTGTGTTGTCTGCTGTATATTAAAGCAGTTTTCAAAAGTTTTCTGTCTCCCTGCTTTATTGGAATGTGTTTATGTGCATGAGAATTCCTTGCAACATTGCTCAGCATGTTTATGGGAGGCTGCATTGTGTGTTTTTAATATATATATATATATATATATATATATATATATATATATATATATATATATATATATATATATATATATATAGATACATATATGGTTTTTCACATATATGTGATGTGTTTCCGGGGTCCCGCGCATGGGCGGGAATATTCATGTGCTTATGACTATTGATGAGGATCCCCTGGAAGAGAACGAAGAGTTGCAGGATAATAGGGAACATACTACTGAATAGGAGGGGTTTAGGGAAATGTAATGAGAAGTTTAGGGAGGGGCATGTTAATACAAACACCCACTCATAAAAGAGCGAGACCATGGCTGTTTACAAACTATGCTACTAAAGTTACGACAGCCCAAGAGGACACAAAACAGTAGTAAATATACTCCAGCCTTGCCTTGGAGTCACGCAAGCACAACACACACACTCAAAACACCCCCTCATAGGAAAAAAACGAAGGCAGGGACTTAAAATAATATTTAATACAATGAAAACTGTCTTCCCTTCAAATCCTAACGAGTGCAACAATAAGACATTTCTGTTCCAGTCTGTATTTTGTTCAACCAGTTACACCCAAATATGTTTCGAAGGTATCAAACAACTGTTTCTAACATTCTTAAAGCAAGCCTTGTGCCTCTGAAAATGGTAAAGAAGGTGTGAAAGATTGCATGGTAAAAACAAGAGCATCAAAAAAGTATATCCCTACAAAATATTACACACTTGAAGTTACTAGAAGGTAAATGGTCAATTATGAAATCGTAGAGTCAAACAAGTACCCTCACCTGCATAAATAGGTATGTGGTTAATGAGACTGAAGAGATAAGTGAGCATCACCGTAGTGAATGCCTGCACCCTGATTATTACAAGTAGAAAAAGAAAAAGCACTCAATAGGATAAAGCTTGAAAACAAAGGGTGTGTATGATCCCAATGTGTGCAAAAGTACCTTGGCTATTATTTGCGGATGGTTAGCATATCACCAGTGATACGCATATGATTAATTTTAATGAGGCAGGGTGAGGACATTCCACAAATGGCTAGGATATGCAGCTTCTGTACTTGGTGGTCAGTGTTGGCAGCAACGACAATGGCGAAATGTAATGCAAACTGCATCAGACTATACAGTTTTCCAAATTTACAGTTTCCTGCACCCCTACAAAATATCCTCCAATACATTTAAATGGAAGATTGAAGAAAAAAAGTCTACCAACACGTTACTATTTTAAAATTAAGCAAGTATTAAGTGACAGAGTATTAACAGTGAGGAAACAGATGTAGAAAGAGGAAGCAGGACATATGTAGGGATCTCACTCATTAACTCGACTATTTCAGCACTTCAAAATAAATAAATATATATATATATATATATATATATATATATATATATATATATATATATAATGCCACATATGACTAAAAATCCATATTTTTGCTCACATCTATCTTAACCAGTTGGCTTCATAACTGCATTTACACTTAAATGACCATTTACTTCACCGTGTACCAAAGTAAAGGCATTAAATTCAACAGATCCCATTCTAGCAAATGCCGTTCAGGAGCGCCAGGCGTTTGTCCAGACTAGAGAATGCTAGCATTCTAGCAGTTATCTCTAGAACTCAGTGGTGAAGCTACAGTACAGCACGGATGAATTAACTGACAGACGGCTATTTCTATCAAAAGTACATTTGACTCAGCATGCCAGGCTTTTTTTCCTGACATGGATGAAGAGGATATTTGAGAATTAATACAGAACATTTCATAATTTTAGCTTCCTAGAGCAAGAACCGCAATTACTATGATGGAATGAAACACCTCATTTTGTTTCTTGACTGCAGTCTCCTCCATTACATATTATTTAAATAATGCATCTTCTATTCCAGCATCATGGTGTTCAGGTGTGCTTCACATCTGTCAATGTAGAATGTTCGCACTTAAGTTGTTCATTTGAACTGTGGGGTGCAGCTATTGGAGAACACTGGGGAAATTAACTGACAGAGCTGCTGCTTTTGCTTTACTCAACATCTCTGACATTTTATCACATGGTTGAGCAGGGCATTTGTGAATTTATAGAAACAATGTCCTCATTTTAGCTTCTGGAGTGTTCCCCTTAATTTCCATTCAAATATCAGGATTAAAAACCCATTTCTCTCAAACATGGTTCATCAAATCTCAGCTGAAAATCACCATTTATCAGCTTGGGACTCAATGAACACAATTCATAGTATAGCACCACCAATTACACATTTTACACAGTCAAGCTATAAAACAACACCCTTATCACAAGATCTTAACAAGCATTGGCATAGCCAATAGGTCTCGCTTTTGGGACCTTATAAGTATTTAGTTATGCAGCACAATATCCTTGGTGCAACAACATCAACTGTTGCATGGCTAAACACTTATAAGGTCCCAAAGGTGAGACCTATTGGCTATGCCAATGCTTGTTTATCATCCCTTCAGC
This sequence comes from Calotriton arnoldi, assembly GCA_963921515.1. NCBI lineage: Eukaryota > Metazoa > Chordata > Amphibia > Caudata > Salamandridae > Calotriton > Calotriton arnoldi. The sequence goes on from CAWUFW010001837.1 coordinate 645,057, forward strand.
CCATCCAGCCTTTTAAAGACATGGACGTGTGCCCCTTTGGAATACATTCGAGTTTATCAGATGTATTCAATCACAAACTAACTTCCAACAATGGGGTACTTCTACTACCCCTATTTCCATTGAAAGACGCCGTACACTCAAATGCAGGTTTATTGTTATCTTACATTAAACATTCCTGCTATATGTTTTTTTTTTTTAACAAGTGTTTTTATTGAGTTTAGCAAAAAAATGGCAACGGACAAACATTCTTGCTAAATGTTAATTAAAAAATGTTGGTGCTTTTTAGATCTGGCATAAACGAACATCTTTTGTTTAAAATGTATATATAATGGGCTTTGAGTCAAGCCACTTCATCTACTGGATTCTTGGGTCAAGGCCCTGGGGGTCATCGCCTGCCTGTCAGTGTGTACCACCAGGGAGAGAGCATCGCCTGCCAGTGTGTACCACCAGGGAGAGAGCATCGCCTGCCAGCGTGTACCACCAGGGAGAGAGCATCGCCTGCCAGCGTGTACCACCAGGGAGAGAGCATCGCCTGCCAGCGTGTACCACCAGGGAGAGAGCATCGCCTGCCAGCGTGTACCACCAGGGAGAGAGCATCGCGTGCCAGCGTGTACCACCAGGGAGAGAGCATCGCGTGCCAGCGTGTACCACCAGGGAGAGAGCATCGCGTGCCAGCGTGTATTACCAGGGAGAGAGCATCGCGTGCCAGCGTGTATTACCAGGGAGAGAGCATCGCGTGCCAGTGTGTACCACCAAGGAGAGAGCATCGCGTGCCAGTGTGTACCACCAGGGAGAGAGCATCGCGTGCCAGTGTGTACCACCAGGGAGAGAGCATCGCGTGCCAGTGTGTACCACCACGGAGAGAGCATCACCGCCAGCGTGTACCACCACGGAGAGAGCATCACCGCCAGCGTGTACCACCAGGGAGAGAGCATCACCGCCAGTGTGTACCACCAGGGAGAGAGCAGTGTGTACCACGAGGGAGAGAGCATCACCGCCAGTGTCTCTCACCAGGGAGAGCATCGCCTGCCAGTGTGTACCACCAGGGAGAGAACATCGCATGCCAGTGTGTACCACCAGGGAGAGAGCATCGCCTGCCTACCACCAGAAGCAGCTCTACTTCCTCCTCCCATTGGTTGGCCCTTGCGCTGTGCAGTGAGCTGCTCATGAGAGGACGGGGCACAGGGGCGTCTCTGCATGTATCCACAGGAGGATGTGGCCTAATGGCCGGAGCTGACAACTTTGGAACTGGGGAACCAGGTTCAAGTCCCCGGCCTCGGTTCCACATCCTGTGATCCTGGGCAAATCACAAACATGAATCTGACCTTGCACTGTCACTGGTGCTCACGTAAAGCGCTCCAGGGCCCCTGGGCCGGGCGCCGAGTTCACACTTGAGTGTGTGTGTGTGTGTGTGTGTGTGTGTGTGTGTGTGTGTGTGTGTGTGTGTGTGTGTGCTGGGAGGGGGGTCTGCCGCCCCAGCGCCATTCACAGCCACACCATTCAAAGATAAGGGGGCTGCTATGAAAGACAAAGGGAGGCTGGACCCGGGTCTGTGCAGATGGCGGGGCCGCGAGGCCTGCTGATTACAGGCCGATAGGGGGTCTTTTGTTGGGGGGTGTCCTGGGGGTGTGAGGTGGCGCCTGAGTGGATTAGCCCCTCCCTCCGGTCTGATCTCAGCTCACCCCCTCCTCTGCAGTGTGGAGGCGGCCCTGGCACCCATTAGAAAGATCCAGGGGGCTGAGTGGGGCAGGAAGAGTGGGCGACGCCACAGCCACTCGAGTCGTCTTTACTCAATGCCAAATGGATCTGAGCCCCCCACCAGCCTTGGTCCAAGCCTCGCCTCCCTGCCCTTGGCCTGAGCCGCCCCCTCCGGCTCTGGCCTTTGCGTCGCGGGGTGGGGGGTTCATTCAACACATTTCTATTTATTTCGGTCCCTTTATTCAGTTTTATGAATGAAAATCCTCCCGCATTTAGAAGACCACTTAACGCCCGAATGCAAAACGTTCAACAAACGATGGCCCGAGCTTGGTGTGGGTGACACAGAAAGATCACGCGCCCGGATCGTCTGAAGGGCATGGCCCCCTCCCATGACCCCCAGCCTACTCATCACAAGCAAGAAGTACTATGCAAAGTCGCTCAGAGGCACCATAATGGCAGGAAAAAACGTATTACTGCTTCCAGGGAGCGTGCGGCGTGGCATCGAATTCAAAAGCAACTGACGGCCTGCATCCCAGACACACACAGCGTTTCCCTTGCGGGAGCGAGCAGGGGCACCATCTGTTTGCTAGATAATTACAAACAGATGTCGCCAAAGCTCGCTCCCGCAAGGGAAACGCCAAACGTGCACGCGTTGCAATAGAAAGCAATGCAAAACGTACACGTTTTTGGCCAAAATGCTGATTGATTACAAAAGGTCCCCTCCTAAGCAACGCATGCGCGCTGCATAGGCGAGACCTAAAAAAATCAGACATTCACTATACTACATTTTAATGGGACAAAAACGGCAGAGTCTTATGAGCAAAAACAAACCTGTGAAAAACCTACCATTTAACAAGCAAGTTTGTGAATTTCAGCTTATATTTCAAGGAACTAATTTACAATAGCAAAATCATGCAAGGAGAGGGCACTCCCGGTTAGGTCTTGACTGGCTGGAGCAGGATCATTGCTGTCGGTCCTCGGGCCCTCTTAGTCTAACCGTGTCAATAACATTGAAGTGCCCTCCTGCTTGGATATTACTGTTTAATTAACATTCTACAGCTATTCATGAAACTGGGATGGCCAATAAGGTTGTTGGCAGGAAAATGATTTGGCTAGATAATCTGCACTTTTAAACCTGGATAGCTTTATTACCATATACTTATGTATCTACTGTTCAAGAAACCGTGTCAACTACTTGATCAATATTTGGATACCAGGAAAAAGGGTTAAATTCCATTTTTGCAATGTTATAATCTGAAAACCCAAAAACAATATGATGTAACAAATCACCAGTGAATCAGGGGCATGACAAATCTTTATTAAAACAAATTTTGCAAAAACACCAGAGAACACTACAGAAAGTGCCTAAGGGTTCTGGTCTTTTGATAAGTACATCAAGTTTAAAAATGAAGTATGGGGGCCATGGCTCTGATCTCAATGGCGGCATAAGAGCAAGCGGAGAGCCACCTAAAAATCTCATCCACCAGCAAAATCACAAGCATCTGGAAATGGAGAGGTTGATGTGCAAGGTAGAATACAGAAGCAGGCACTTGTTAAACACAGAAAAAGATGGCTGTAGACACAAAACAGGGGTACGGTCCATACCTGAAGGCATATGAAAAGAGCAACTACACTACATACAATTTTTGACTGGGTATAACCTCTTTATTTGTAGGTAAGGACTTCGATCTGGTGATGAACCAGAAGAACAGAACGCAGAATAGATTTAGAGGAACAGTGACAATTTCAGCCAGAGGTAGAAAACGAATGGACAATACGGGGCTATTCAAGGTATAGCAATAGACATCTGCTACCATTGGAATTGTATTAACTTCTGAGGGTTGCAAAAAGCTATGACTATAAATCAGAGACTATCTCCAACTCAATGGCATACGGAAAGTATGTAATCAACATTGTGAGACTGCCTTCAGGTAGTTTTTAGAGGTCGACTAATTGCACAAGTGGCACGACAAACTGATGAGAGAGACACTAGCTTAAAAGCTTAGAGTGATCTTTAGGCAGAACAACATAAATCAACACAGTCTCAGAAAGTATTAAGGAGAGTCATTGCACTAAGGAGACAGGTTAGAACCCACGAAACAAAAAGAACCCACCACATACTAGCAAATTAGACATGAAATACTATGAAGGAAGCAGAAAGGCAGGATGGATGTTAGCCAACAAACTCTGTACCAAAAAGACAACAAGCTACATAAAAGAGATTGAAGACGGGGAAGGAAAACACTGCCCGATGAAGTAGAGCAAAACAAAAAGACCACACATTCAGAAGGGAACCTATCTTAATTCAGTAGCATTATCAACATTTAAAATCGAAGCCATAGATGTAATTAAGGCTCCTCTTATAGCAAAAAAAAGGAAACTGCATAAGCTCAGAGTCCAGCTGGCTTGTCATCAAGCTTTTATAATGCCTTTGCGACTACACAGCTGGGGATATTCAGATGTCCTCAATGAGTTTATCTTTTTTTAATGCAATCTTGATGAACAGATGCTAGATGCTTATTATAATACCCACCTGTACCTTCTTCTTTACAGATGAGGGGTTTTTCTTAAGGAACTGGCAGGGTCTCATTCTCCCCTAGTATTGATGCGTAAGGTGGGACTTTGGAGTAAGCATAGGTCCACCTGAAAGGAGGACAAATCATGGATCTTAACTGGACTGTTCACCCGCCGCACATGGTGACCACGAAAGACACAGTGAAGTGGTGATCTACAGATTAAAGCGAAACCGTGAACCTGGGCTCCTTCCACCGCCCTAGCCACTGGGTGCCTCTTGTCGTATGGCTCGTGTCTAGGGGTGGGTCTCCCACACACCTTCCCTCCCTCGACTGTACAAAGAAAACAGTAAACTCTTATGGCACATGGTTGCTATACTTCAAGAGAATCCCGGTCTCTTTACTTAAAAGGATTACAGGATCAACTCCAAGTGGCAAGTTAGATATACCAGGGTGGCAGGCCCAAAGACTCGGGCCTACTCCAGTTCCCAGACTCCCTGTCGGAAGCATCATGAGCATAGCTATTGTTTCTTTGCATCTCATGTCTTCTGGGGGAGTGCCACTCGTCCAAGCAGATTGGAATAATTGCTGACTGGCCTGCCTAGTTTCCGTATCTCCACTGAATCTGTGGAGGTGCTGGAGAACCCTCGTTCTGCTCACCAAAATCTCTTTAGATTTTGGGCGATTCCTGCCTTGCTGGTTAGAAACCATCTATGACTTCTCCCAGTGAGCTGATGCTGTATTTACGCTGTACAAGTCAGATTTAGTGTCATCTGTGGGTAGGCTCAGCACAAACCGATTTTTAGATTCACCACATTATAGGAGATTGGCCCCTTAAAGAGCCTCTCACAGGATGTCCAGGGAAGGTCCCTGCCAGCCGCCTCTTACGTGATTTAGGCCAGCTCTTTCCAAGACATCACCCAACAGACCTGACACATATTCTGCAAAAGTTATCCCGCTCATTTCCCAAATCCTTGAAAGATGTGTCTTTTTTGCCACAACCCATTGTCTGCTAAGTAGAGTGGGTGTTTGTTGCTCCAAGGGTAGACTGCGGCTTCTCAGTCGTAGCTGTCCAAAAGGAGGTGTTGCGCACTTCTTGTGAACTCCCCTTCACATGGCCAACTTCAAGGATCTCACTCGCCTGGCTCCAGGCACCAACCCAAGGACAAACAATGAAGGGCCAAATTGATACCCCTCTGCCAGCTCTGAGTTCTGTATCTGGTACATTTACTCTAACTCCAGGTTTTTCACTGGCTCATTATCGGACGTCTCTCACAGTCCGCTGTGCAAGCAGTCAGTGTCCCAGCAGCAATCTTTAGCGAGATCAAGGTGTTTTACAAGCACCTTGCCTTGCATGTGTCGCTTGCTCAAGCTCATTAAGTGTCTATCAGTTTCCTAAGGGTAGATCAAAGAGCTACTAGCCATTTAGCCAGCTGTAGTCTCAATTAGGAAGTCAAGTCTTACATTTCCAGGGTCTAGTAGCCCACGATATGGCGCAGTACTTCCCTCCCTATATCTGAAATCTGCTGTGCCTTCTTTAGTGTTGCTGCACTCCTCCCCAAGCTGCTTAGGGGCACTTCTCCCTTCTTTTACCAAAGAGCCCCTCTCCTGTACTCACTGCGCTGTTTCAGGTGATCTTTCATAGGGACGACCTCCAGCCAGATGTCTCCCGTCTCTTCATAAGGGAAAGAACAGCTTGGATTCCCATTGTAAAACACAGCCATTGCCGGGTCACAGGGCTCTCACAGTATCTGCCCAGGACAGTTAGTGGCCGGCTACTTTCAGAGCAGTTGCTCTCACAAACCCACTGGTCATGCCATGAAGGATCTTTACTGCTCATCAGTTATAACACTGCTAGCCCATAAGCCGCTCCCCCCCCCCCTTTTTAAAAAAAAAACACATTAGCATTTGAGTATACAATCAGTAAATTTTAATAGCTCATATTTTAGCAGGTAATATTTCTGTAAGCTATTATCTATCACTTATTCTGTTAACAAACTCACGGTGTAGCATCTAGTGGTTTCCAGCTCAACATCTTATTCAGTTCAACAATAACGCCCTAGAAGTATGGGTGTTCAGGTAGGATTAACTGGACATACTGGGTTAATGAGGTCCCTAGGCTCACTCGTTGTTTATTTATTACTGGTGGGTACAGTCTGGTAGAAGAGAGGGAGCCCCTGCAATAGGAGTATTGGCAAAATCGGAAGATTGAAAAAGAGAAGTGAACTCTAAACTAAGTAACTATGCAGGGTGGTATGCCAGTACAGGTACTTACTGGGCATATCGTAGGGGGTGACGGGAGCCAGGTCGGGGGGGGGGGGGAACCACAACTCTCAATCATAAGTGTGCAACTATCAGCGCACTCTCAGGGGCAACATTTCCAAGTTTACACAGGATGGGGGGGTGGGTGCAACAGCCCGGGAGCCAGATGCAGTGCGGTTTTCGTTCCGTCCCTACAAATCTGTGCTGCTAGTGCTATCCGAGTGAGAGCTGGATTCAGCCTCCTCTCTTAAGGGTTGGTATCTTTCAGGATGTTCCCAATTTTCGAGTACCTCCCTCCAGGGGCCCGCCATGGGATGCCTTCGTAGCCCTCGGGCATCTTCCCTAGCCAAGACCCTTTACTCTTCCCCTGCCCATTGTGTTACATCTCTTTTACAGTCAGCTATTGTAGGCCCACTTATTGATTTCCATGTTATTGCTACTCTCCTTTTAGCCAAAACTAAAGCCAGATCTATAAATTGCGTACCTACTGTCCACTTGGGAAAAGTCCCAGGATACAGGTCTCCATCATGAGCTCAAGTGAATGCCCCACTGCTGTACTCGTCCGCTGCACAACTTCACCCCAAAACCTACTCACAACCGTGCAGCTCCAGATCATGTGGGGGAGATCAGCGTCTCCGTGGTTGCACCTTTGGCAGTTGTGCATCTCCCTGCCAAATGTGACCCAAATCCTGTGTACGTCCCATGTGTATAATTAAACTGTATATATATTTCAGCCTAGTGTTTCGGGAAACATTTTTTGGATATGCCAATATTCTTTTCCAATCTCTGTTCATAATTTCCCTGTTCAGGGCGGATCCCCATTTATCGCGTACATTTTGAAGGGGGGTGTGAGACATTTTTAGTAGTGCAGTGTAAAACCATTCCACCTGTCGTGCCCCGCCTAAGGTGAGTATAGATCGTAACATTAAGTGTGTCTCAGGCTCTTCCTGCCCTCTGCCCCACAGTATTCTAAATGTGCATGCCAGGACTTCATACTGAAGGAACTGCCCTGGCTGAAGTCCGTTGCTTTCCATCAAGTCCACCAGTGGGGTCAGGACTGACTGCTGATAGCAGTCCCCAACCATCTCCAACCCTACTGCTGTCCAGTGCATCAATTGGTTGGAGGTAAATCTCATTTTAGGATTACCATGCGGTAAGCCTATCAGGGGTAGGGCCGGTGCATATAGAGGAGACTTCGCCTGCATGGCATGCAACGTTTCCAACACTGCAAAGCCATGGTCTGCAACAGGGACTGGTGAGGGATCGTCACAGCCGGGTCTAACAATTTAGCCAGTAGTAGGGTTGTGTGTTAAACAACAAAAACAGAATACCTCTCCCTACACATTAATTAATACATAGGCGATACATCCTAAATTCAAAAACACAACATTGTCCCACAAGATCACTATTTTTAAATATTTTTATCAAAAATATCTTTTTACTTTATATATAAATTAATTTGTATAAAAAAACTTTACTGTACAGAATTCAAGTAAAGCAGCCCCAAGTGAAGCATAACGAAGAAATTGCAAACTAACACCACAAGCCACAAGGACATCAATCATACCATACATATAACAAATGTGAGAGACGAAAATTACACACAACTCACAATAATACATAAACAATTACAGTGCATGAAATAGAAAAATATTTACAAAACAGAAAACAGCGCCGACGCGCGTTTCGGAGTGGAACCTTTGCCAACAGTTCCTTCGTCAGGGCGCAGAAGACATAATTCTCTTGGTGGTAAGATACCATCCGTGGATCATGGACATATATAAATTACGTGGTGCGAGGGGCTTCTGTATCACAATACATTCATGAGTACATAATTTAGTCAATGTCGCACTAAGGGTACTCTGTTCCCTGTAGGGTCACACTGTCGGATTCACAACAATAATAGATGGAATACTGTCAATTTATACCGCGACAGTCCAAAGGTCAAAGAACAGTAAAGCAGCGGGGGAGTGATAAAATCATGAGGCTTCTGGCAGGGGGTTCCCGAGGTCCAATGGATTTCACAAACGTGTCTAATGTAGGACGTTCAACCATATAATAGCGTATCCAAAAGATATATGAAAACTTGAAAAAGCAGGTAGCGGTCACAACCAACGCATGGAAATTCATAAATAAATCATGGCCAGAGCGTATGCCACTTCCTGGACCGCAACACAGGGGGGTCTCTGCCTCCGTCGGAGTCAGGGTTGTGTGTTCTCCTACATCTGTCAGATTTGTACCTTCAGGGCCTACTCCCTCTAGCCACTGTGCCAACCATTGCATTTGTGAGGTCAAATAGTAGTGTTCGAAATTCGGCACCCATAACCCACCTTCTGCAGCTGGACGCTGCAGTGTTGCTAAGGACACCCTCCAGCAGCCCTTGTCCCATATAAGATCACAGAGTAGGGCGTCTAGTTGTCTGAACCAGCTGGGGACACTACTATCAGTAAGTTAACAAAAAAGTATAGCAGTCATGGTAGCATAACCATCTTTAACAGTGAGATTCTTGCCATGATCGGGAGGCGCAGGGAGCTCCGAAATGGAACGCAAGTTCTGAGAGATCTCAGAGCACGTCCAAGATTCCCTGCTCTCATATCTTCCAAAGAGTGGAAGAGGTGTATCCCCAGGTATTTAAAGGTGTGGGGGGCCCAGTTAAGGTCTGAGGAAAGGTCCACAGGGCGGGGGCTGTCCGGTATCAGCAGGAACAGGTAGGTCTTACCTTTTATTAACCCATTACCCAGAGACTCGCTCAAACTTATCCAGTAAGTCCAGGGCTGTTGCAGTGCCCGTACATCGTCGTTGAGATAGATCAGGAGATCGTCAGCGAAAAGGGAAATAATATGCGTATGGCCTCCGATTGTCAGATCCACCCGGTCCCATCCCTGACGAAACAATGCTGCTAGCGGTTCTTCTGCCAATGCGAATAGGAGGGGCGAGAACGGGCACCCCCGACGCGTGCCACGAAAGATACGGTATTGCGTAGAGGCTACTTTCCCTGTCGTGACCCTGGCAGTTGGGTGTTCGTAGAGGAGTTGGACCCACTTAACCCAGTTCTCACTCAGACCCATGTGTCTCATTGTATCAAATAGGAAGTCCCATCTAATCGTATCGAATGCTTTCTCTAGATCTATTGACAGGAGAACCGCATTGGGAAGAAGCCGCACTGCAGGGTGGTATAGTACAGAGTATAATCTTCGTAGGCTATAAGAAGTATTCCTTGTTGGGATGAAGCCATTTTGATATATGTGAGTTAGTGTTGACATATGCGGGAGCAGGCGCTGAGCCAGTATCTCTCAGGATTTTGAAATCCATGTTGAACATGGAGAGGGGGCCAAAGTCCTGGACCCGGGGACTCTCCAGTTTTGTTTTAGGGAGCAGGATTACCAATGCATCTCACAGATGCGGTAGGTGCCCCAATCGCAACGACTCTGCGTATATGGTCGCCAAGCTTGGGGCCAGTTTTGAAACGTACGCAGAATAAAATTCCACTGGTAGGCAGTCTGGGCCTGGGGTTGTGCCCCTGGCCATGTTACTGATTGCTGCCCGGATCTCGTGAGACTCAATGGGGTCGCCCAATCCTTCCGCCTCCTGACGGTCCAATCGCACGATTGGCAACTGGGACAGAAAGGCGCTCAGTTCGTTTTGTGGAATCTGAGGGTGTTTTATACAGTGTTGCATAATTTTCGCGGAATAAGGTGTTAATAGTCTCTGGGTCATGAAAGGATTGATTTGTTTCCATTCGGATGTGGATGATCGGGGAGCCTCTAATTTCTGCTTTGATCAACCACGCTAATAGACGACCCGGCTTACCCTCTTCCTCCTGTACTTTAGTAAGGTAGCCTTTATAGTCGTAACACCTCAATTTCTCAAGAGCTTGGTGGTATAATGTTCGTGCTTCTTTCAAGCGTCTATATTGTGTCGCGCCTTGTCCCTGTGCATTATCCAACCCATGAAGTTGATCTTCAAGCGGTCTTACTTCCTGATGCAACTCTCGCTGCGCTCCGACGGATTGCCCCAATCAGTACCCTCTCGTCACAACTTTAAAAGCTTCCCATTCCGACAACACTGTGGAAGCGGTGTGTGCTAATATCAAAGTACGCATCTATAGAAGATCCCAGTGTCTCCTTGAAACAGGGATCTTCCAGCAGCTGTGGGTCAAGGCGCCACAGCGAGATTGAGAGGCGCTTCCCCACTGGTTGCAGGGTCAGCAACAGGGGTCTGTGGTCTGAGAAGGTGCACCTGAGGTATTCTGTGTGGGTAATAGCTTGCCCCAAATCAGGGGTGCAAAGAAATGCGTCTATCCACGTATGTAATTGGTGTATAGTGGAAAAAAAAAAAATCAATAGTCCCTCTTGTCTAAGTGTTGCGTCCTCCAGATGTCTTTTAGTCCCCAGTGATCTATCCAAACCGTAAAAGCTGCCGCAACACCGTGGGCCTGGGCTCCGGGTAAGGGTGGATGTGAGCGATCCAGCACAGTGTCGGCCACACAGTTAAATCACCACCTATAATTGCGTCTTTGGTCACCATAGTAGCCAAGTGAGGAGAAAGGTCATTGAGAAAAGTCACCTGGTCTTGAATGGGGGCATATATGCTGCCTAACAGGAACTCACACTCTAGTATTCTCCCCTTAAGTAGTACATATCTGCCCTCTTAGTCCGGCAGTATGCGTAGTGGCTCAAAGGGCACCCCTGCTCGTATCCAAATTAACACCCCTCTAGCATATGCGGAGTATGATGTCGCATAAATTTGTCCTCTCCAGCGTCTGCGTAACTTCTCTACTTGGCTAGGGATTAGGTGCGTCTCCTGTAATAGGGCAATCTGTACTCCCCTCCTACTCAAGTATTGATGTATGTTGTGTCTTTTCGCTGCTGTACCCATCCCCCTGATATTCCAAGACATAAGTTTCAATGTGTGTGGTGCGGACAACATTTGTGAAGATAATATTCAAGTCCCCTCCCCCCGCCCCATCCCCAGTCTCCAACATTTCTGTAGAACTCTGCATCTCCACACCTGCAATAAGGTAAGCTCCAACTATAAACAAGAATAAAAAACCGGCAATGCCGAACTCCCTTTCCCCCCCGAGCAGTCTGGCAACAGCCAGTCGTCCAAACTGCAAACAATACACCAGTCTCAACAGGACACAGCCAATTACTGGTGCAGACTTCTGTACGAGGGGTGGATGCTTGTTCGTGTATCATGGTTACTGCATCAGCCCGCGCCAGCCCTGTGGAAGATAGGCTCAGATTGTGTTGTTCATGCTGGCCGCAAAGCGTTCAGATACACAAGTACATAGCCCACCTTACACAAGGGCAACGTAATCAAAGGTCATCTGCCATTCTAGGGTTAACTTCTGGCATCTGGACGCTATCTGCACGGGAGGAATCAGAGTCCGATTCTCCAGTCGCCTTCACTGAGGGTGAGCCGTCTTCTGATGCAGCCTTCTTGGGATTCATAATTTCCGCTACTGCCTGAAGGGCAGCTTCCCTCTCTTTTTCGGTCTGAGACGGGTTCAGGCGTTTAGTCGTGTTTTTTTTTGTCTTTTTGGGCCCTTCTCCTAGGAAGGAAGTCTTGGCTCCCGCTCGCATCGCTTGAATTCCGGGGAGGTCCTCCTGACTTATAGGCTTCAAGCCACTCCAATGCCCTCCCAGGGTCTTCGAAGAAGTGAGTCTTACCATCGTGTTTTACTCGAAGTTTAGCCGGGTATATCTATTGTAGGCCTTCCTTGAGCAGTGTCCTCTTTACCTCCATGAATGAGGCCCGTCGCCGCTGCACATCTGGAGTGTAGTCAGGGAAGATGGATACCTTGCTATTATTGATCACAAAGGAGCCGGCCACCGTGCCTTCTGCATGAGGGAATTCCTGTCCCTAAAGTTTAGGAGCCGCGCCACCACAGGTCTCAGCGGGTGCCCCGGGGCGGGCGGTCCGGCAGGAACTCCGTGGGCTCTCTCCAGCGTGTAGGAGGTAGAAAGGCTCTCCGGGGCCACCACTGTGTGGAGCCAGTGTTCCAGGAAAGTTAGCATATCGGTGCCTTCCGCTTCCTTCGGTAGACCAACCACCTGAATGTTGTTCCTGTGGTTGCGCCCCTCTGCATCCTCCGCCCTGCGTTCCAGCGTGTGCCCCCGATCTAGGAGTTCTTCCACTGTTCTTTTCAAGGATTGTTGCACAGGTTGAAGTTCTGCAATGGAGGTTTCTGCTGCCCCCACCCTCTCCACTAGTTTCCGGTGTTCCGTACGCAGCAGGCCTAGGCCAAATGATACTGTACTAATGTCCTGGTGAGAGTAGACTTCGTGTCTGCTATGGCCTCTAGTATTTTTGCTAGTTGTTGTTGGACTGGGTCCAATTCAATCGGAGTCCCTGGTTGCTGGGCTACTGCATTTTCTCCATGGTCCGCTAACACACCGGCTGTCCTTGCCCGGAGTTTGCCCATTGTCCCCAATGTGCTCTGACCAGGCAGCGGGAGACTTATCTGTAGATGCTATGGGTCACTGGAGACCAGCAGGTGTTGGGACTCCCGTACAGGATCAGAGGGCAGTGGAAAAGTGTATCACTTTTGGATAGGGAGGTTGTGTGCCTCCCCTTGGAGTTGGGGGAAAGCGCAGGTAAGGAAAGGTGCCACAGCAGTATCAGAGGTTTCGCCGTCACTGCAACTCCGGACCCTCACCGTGCCTCACTCAGGGAGGACTGAGCCTGAGATTCATACATGTTCACGAGGTGCCCCCAGGGGGGATAGTGCGGGCATGTCGCAACAAGGAGGGACAGATTACTGTCTTGCCAGCGGAGATTCACGACTACTAAGTCTACCTCATTCCAGTCCCAGGATCCCAGCCCTTGATCCAAAGGAAAGGAAAGAGCCCAATGTTGTAGGGCCCTGCCGCCCCCCCCCCCCAGCCGCAGAGTAGTTTGTTACTTGCCCCCAGGCCCCAGACTTGGCCCCACTGCTGCACGTGCACCAAATTAGACTTCAGGTGTCACCCAGGCCACTACGATTGGGAGAGTATGTTTCCAAGACACTTGATTCCTCCAATGGCCGAACCCAACCAATTATGGACCCATACCTCACCTCAGAGAGGTCCCACAGGGTCAGTTCAGCACTTGTAGGCTGCTAGGGGACAGTGGCGTAGGAGCAGCCAATGAAATCTCAGTGTTGGTCTGTCCGGCTCCTGCAGGCCGCAGGGCAGGGTGGTCGCAGCCGCTGGGGCAGACGGACGATCAGGCTCTACGGGTCCGGGGCATCCCTGCCTCTAGCGGGGGGAGAAAGGCCCAGTCATCCACTAGTGCAGTCCCGGGTCCCAGCAGCCATCTGGTACTCACTGCGGGGGCCCGCGGCACAGACGTCTCAAAGAACGGGAGCTGCCTCGGGCCACCAGGAGGGTGTTGCCGCAGGTCACTGGGTAGTCGCCCGGTCAGGGCAGAAGGGCATAGGCGGTCTCCGGCCCTCTTGCAGCCTCGCCAGTGCGAGCAGCGCCGCAGCCACAAGTAGGGGCTTGGACGGCCTTCTCCACAATAGGCTCAGTGGCTCCAATGGCTGCCCGCCCCCGGGCGGTCACACGTCTCAGCTCCAGGACCGGCGGTCGCAGAGTTCAAGGGTCTCCCAGGACCGCATGGTAACCGCCTCCGCTCGTACGCCCCTTCCTCCCGGATCGATGAACCTCACGGGGGGTCTAAGCCAGAAAACGCTTTTGGTCGGGAGCCGCCATTTTAGCAGGTACGGCTCCCGGCTCGTTTCTGGGATATCTTGCTCAATTTGGCGTTGTTGCAGCATCAGCTTCTCCCGCTCATAGGAGAAGGCTTCCCTGGTGCGGTGTGCAAAGTTTCGGGATCGCAGTAGCTTTGCTACTACCAGATTCTGCAGGATAATGATTGGGCTGGCGCGGAGAATGGCAGTCCTCGTCCACCATTCTGTAGACCTCCAACTACCGCACTCCTTGCTTTCTTGCTTGGCCTTGAGATGCTTCCCACTGTCCGGTAAACTCTCTCGGCCGGTCAGTGCTGTCTCTCTGCCGATTGAGCCGGATTTGTTCAAGTGGCTACATGATCGGGTGGAAGACCTGCAGTCATGCATCCACCTTATTTGCATTCATATCCACAACCCAACGGAACTGTTGAAAATACGTCTTTATTGCTTGTCAGAAAGTTTTTATAGGACTAATAAACCAAAGAGGAAAAAGGGAAAAACTAAACAAATCAAAAAAAGCATTAACTACTTAAAATGAGTATCATGTTTCATAACTTTAAATCAGCTCAACAAAGTATTTTATCACACATTTTATCTCAACAACATTTATATTTGTATGTTTTATACATTTATCTCTTATTATCATTATCTTCTAGGTGCGTCCAACAGTGTTTTACATCCCCTTCTGTTTCATATGGGAGTCAGGAGGAGATTTTGTTCATTTTCTTTTAAGAGTCACACTCCAGTACCTCTACCCACACAAGTCCTCAACCGCGAGGATCTTAGGCATTCTTTCGCCTCTCTGATTTGGGGACGAGTTATTCGCAATTTTTCTGATAATTTTAGAAGTACGTTGTCCCAAATTGTCAGTTTTGGCTGCTTACCTAAGCGTCTCTGTTGCACCACCATGACTGATATTTCCACTCTAGACTACGTATTCAATTTGTAAAGTGGTCACCAAGGGTGACACCCGAGAGGTCCACTACATTGCAATTAATCTTTTAGAAGCAAGGCAAAGCCAGTGAATTTATTCTCCTCCTTAGCTTTATGGGGCCTGTGCATAATTCCCAGCAGGCAACCCTCTGGACTATTAAGGTTTGTATTGCCTATTAAAGAAGACACCATGATTGTCAAGCCAAGTAGGCGATTAGTTCTCTACAGTCCCAAACCATGTCTTACAAGTGAGTTTGTGCCTGTTGGCACACCCGGACATTTGTTTCCAACTCCTAGTTAGATTTTACTTAAATGTTTTAGAATGATGCATTTTTGATGATGAATAAATGGTGATTAAACTGTTGAACACAGAAGCATGCATTTCAGGAGATAATGGCGGTGTGTGCCAGCACCACATCCTACTCTGCGTCCATCAATTCCTTCACCCAAGCCTCCTATCCAACTCCCTCGCAAATCCTGCAGTATAATGTTAGTGGTATCCCCATAAGATGCAGTCCGACTTCAGAACTCACCTGGTCGGACTACTCCATCATACATTTCACCCTCGCCGGACTTTCCGCAAAGACCCCAAACGCCACAGAGCCCCCTACCAAAGCTAGACCAAGGTCATTCAGCAACAATGGGCCGACGCCCTCAGCATCACACATCTCAACATCTCCACCAACCTGGAGCAGACCGTAAATCTCCTGGATCACAGCGCCGCCAACCGAGCCACTCCCACCAAACCAGCCAAAGCGCACAGACCCACCAAACCAGCCTACTGGTACACTCTGAAATTCAGCACGTAAAGCGCTGGTGCAAACAACTGAAAAAAGAAAGAAAAAAAAAATATATATATATATATAGACGGTGCGCAGCAGGAACCGCACCAACAGAGCCACCTACAAAACAGCCCTCAACGACTACCACCGCCAGCTCAAAGCTGCAAAAAAGGAGGCTCTGAACCATCGGATCGAGACCAGCATCCAACCAAACCAAAGAAGTCTTCACCATCGTCAGAGTTGACCTGCCCGTCAGCCACAGAAACCTCCATTCTCAATCAGGTTTCAGAGCCAACCACAGCACCGAGACAGTCCTGATCGCTGCAACAGATGACATCCACACCCTACTCGTCCTCTCACTCTTAGCGGACCCCACCTCGACAAAGACTAACTTCCACAACTGTCAAAGAATGTCTCTGCCTGGGTGAAGGACAACTGCCTGAACCTCAACATGGACAAAATTGAAGTTCTGATCTTCGGCAGACACACTTCCCTCTGGAACGACTCCTCGCAGCCCTTGGAGCCCGGACCCACTCCCAAACCTGCAACCTCGGCTTCATCCCCGAGAGCGAACTCTCCATGGAACGTCAAGTAAACGCCATTTCCTCATCCTGCTTCCACACGCTTCACATGCTCAAAGTCTGCATGAGGCTCCCCTTTAGCACCAGGAAAACGGTGACGCAGGCCCTCATTACCAGCTGACTAGACTACATCAACGCACTCTATGCACACGCCACCACCAAACTCATGCAAAGGCTCCAGACGATATAGAACACAGCTGCCAGACTGATCCACAACCTGCCCAAGAGGACACACGTCACCAAGCACCTGAAGGACCTCCACTGACTCCCTGTCCAGAAGAGGTGCCATTTCAAGCTTCTGACAAAGCCCTCCATGACCAAGGACCTGCCTACATGAACCACCGCATGCATTTCCACCGACCTACCAGGTATCTCAGCTCTGCACACCTTGCCCTTGCACAGATACCACATATCTATCGCTGCTGCTCCTTCTCCCACCATCGCCAAACCCTGGAATGCCCTACCCTTTTCACCTCCACACTGCATCCTCAATGACCCACTTCAGGAAGGGACTCAAGACCAGCCTTTTTGGCTGATACCTGCAGCACAGCGCCTGGATACCCTATAGGGTGATAAGCCGCGCTATACAAGTACTACTTGATTGATTAGTACATCAATGTGGTCATCTTCTTACCATTATGCATACACAACAAAAAGTTCAGTATTTCGTCAGTTAATGGTTCAAGGTTTTCAATTTTCAACAACAGCTTTGTTGCTCTACCCAAGGATCTGAATGTTATGGCATCTGGTACACTATACACCTATTGGATGTCCTTAAAATGCTACTGACACATACAGGTCCCCTGTCTTTGAAATCCCAGTGGTGTACCACATCCTAGCTATACCCAGTTTAGCCAGTGCTTGAAACTTAGAGATGCACCGGATTGGAAAATCTGGAGCATATACTGATGACTGATACCAATCTGTTCCAAAATGAGTTTGCAAGAACCCAGAACTTCATATCTATCATCAATTTTGGGTTTAAAGACACTGCAATAAGCCCCGCTTCTTACAATTTCTCTTGCAGCTGTGCACAATATATTGTACCTCAAAATGTTGAACGCCCACTCCACTCTTCCCCCTTGGCAAGTGGAGATTTTTTTGTGGTACCTCTGAGAGCCCAGCAGGCCTCAACAACTCAGGTAAAAGGGAGTGGATCTTTTTAAACAATTTAGTCAGGATAATCCCCTGTACACTTCCAAACAAATAAAGAAGCCTTGGTAAGATAATCACTTAATGTAAAACAAAATAATGTCTCTCCAGATGCAAACACTCCAGCAAGTAACAAAAGGGGAGGGCATGTAAATGGGGACAGAGCGGTAGTAGAGGGAGAGCGAAAGGAAAGAAGGGGGTGGGTTCACTCCCCTACAGATCACCTACTGTGCCACTTTGGTCACTGGAGGAAGGACTGTCTGAACCAAGCAGGTGTCACATGAACAACACGAACAGCACAGTTTCCTTCTTCCTCCTCCCTTTCCTTTTCCACACAGATTTATGCAATTCTAGAACAGCCAGAGAGGAGGCAACTA
This sequence comes from Calotriton arnoldi, assembly GCA_963921515.1. NCBI lineage: Eukaryota > Metazoa > Chordata > Amphibia > Caudata > Salamandridae > Calotriton > Calotriton arnoldi. Next base: position 663,030 of record CAWUFW010001837.1, read on the forward strand.
CTGTATGCACAATTTAATACCAATTGCTCAGCTTTGGAACTTTTGAATTTCTCCCTCCCTTTGTCTCTCAGGTAAAAGTAATTGATGCAGGTGGCATTTTTCAGAACCTGTCCAGCAGGGCACACTCGTTACTGAGCCCCAACAGTGGTATTGGGGTCGTTTAACACAGAAGTCCTGGGGTTCGACCTACTTGCTCTACAAATAAGGCCAAGTACAACCATACCACACTTGATTATCTTGATGTCAAGAGTGAGCAGCCCAAGGCACATCGGGGAGGCAGCGTGGTTGTTAGAGACTCAGCATTTCAACAATGACACTATTGCCACAATACGTGAATGCCCAGCCAAATGCTTTTCATTTAGAAATATAAATACATGGATCACACCAAAACACAATAAGGTGCATAAACAAATAGCAGTAATGGGTTAACTCTACAGTGCTACAAGGTTCACTTCACAGTAAAATGGAAAGTTCTCGATTAAGCGCAAGTGCAGGACCAATATGGCTCAAGTGGAGCAGTTGTCCTGTAATGTGTGACCCTTAGGTCAGTCTGAACATTCTGTAAGACAGTTCTGATATGCAGCTTTCAGGTATTACTCTAAGCCCCACCAAACAAGTCAGGTCTTTCTTAGTGGCCCGCCTCCTCTCCACATAGGCCAATTATGGGTACAGCAGCCCGGTGAAGGACACATGGCTCCAGCACTTGTGGTGGAGAATCTGTTCCTGGTGGCCCGGGTGATCAGTAGCCCCTCTGATTGATGCAGGTTGACTTCAGACCCTCGTCCATCGTTAAACTACCTCTTCAAGTCTGGCAGATGAGAAGCCCAGGTGTCTGGGCTTCTCCTCCTCGGGTGGACAGCTCCTGTGGGAAAAGGTGGTCTCCTCATCCCATCTCAGCAGCGAGGCAGCCTCCCAGGTCTCAGGCAGACCCACAGTTTCACCATCAAGATGTGCAGTGTTAGGCAATGTCCTCTCTCATTCAGAAGATTGGACATCAGCAATACCAGACCTGGATCAAAGCAGCTCTTGGAGTACTCTGCGGCGTACCCTTATCCTAGGTACAGTGAAGCAGCTTGCAACTTGAACCAAGTCGGAAGGCTTGGGTCCACTTTTATATAGAATTATTAGATAGGGGATGTGGATTCACGGTCTACAATTCAGGAACGAGTTTGGAGGGATTCCTATATGCAACTTCATTTTCGTTCTGCAATGAAGACAATTGTTTGTTTAGGTTGATGGCTCTTGAAGCAGGTAGTGACGATCCTGGCTCCAAGCAGAAGTACCCATAAAACGAGTACAATGGGGGTGAAGCACTGCACCTGGCGGTTGTCACTGTTGCTTGATGGGCCACTCAAGGGAAGACCAAAGGCCCACGCCTTGCCTAGAAACTTCTCTCACACTAACAACTGACCCCATTTCCATATCATCATCCAAATGGTAGTGCAGGAACGCATGCAAAAACACTTTCACTGTCTGGGGAGACTGCGTCAACATCTCCAATTGTCAAAGGGCCATCCCTAATTGACCTAACTGGCTTATAGCATGCATACACTAATAACCAACATGGTGTCATGCTAGCAAGCACAAAATAGAAAACATGTATTCAACAAACAGTCATGAATGTCAGCGCATGGGTTGGGTAGGATACATGAGTGGAACTTTACATGAGAGAGCGCTGGCAAGCATTGTGCTCATTTCTGGAGAACAGGAAACAGGCTGCTTTCCACACTAAGAACTTAAAAACAGTATTCTGCCACTACTGCATGCTGTGCATGTTCTAGGGACACAGATGGCAGGCAGTATTAGGTCAATGAAGAGGCATTTGGACTCTCCCCAGTTAACCTCAGTACCAAGCTCTGTGCCTCAGGATAAATACATGCAAGATCTTCTGGGTGCTGAGCCAAACGAAAAATTAGAATACCAGTTTCACTTGGAGTTAGAAGTGTTGTTGGAGCAGGAATGTTCCCTGCATGGTACGTATCCAACTAAATAGTACCCCACAACGCTACCTACACAGTTACAGAATCTTTGGGGCAGATATTTGATCAGCTTGCTTAGCCCATCATCCAACAACTATTTCGATTAAGATCTTTCATGTAAATTGAACTTCTGAAGGTGTTAATATAAATTAAATGAAAATATTGGTCTAGATTTGCTTAACAAAACATATCCCTCTAGTTATCAGAGCTTCAATCCTTTCCATTTATCCTCTATTTCAGAATGGATTTCTGCTTCCTTCTGGTACTGACATGCTAGCGAAGTAGGATGTATTCTCACTGCTGGCTCTGTTCACATTTGCTTAAACACCATGAAGAAGATTTGTATACCCCCAGTAACATGAAGCTGTGAAAAGAATTTACCTGGTCTTATCTGCATTATTATAGCAGGGTAGTCCCGCCCCTACTTCATTATTTGCAACACCTCTTCACTAAATATTAAGAAACAACTAAAAACATACTGCTCTGTACAGGATTTAAGAGCTGTGAACTCCGTATCCTCCATTTTCACTGTTTGTCTGAAGACCACAATTGTTTTGTCTTGCACACCGCCTACCGTTATCTATTTCACTGTGGCTGGTTGGTGCTCTACTTTCTTTTCAGTCTCAATACATCTTGATAGTCAATTTATATTTCCTTTTACATTTTAAATACAGCTAATGTAGACTACTTCCACACAGCTACTCAAAATCAGTCTGTCAATAGCTTTCTAGAAGGACCTTCAATTTCCCTGGTGGTTCTGCTCTCATACGTGTCCAACCTATTGGTTGTCTCCGATCCCTTGGACCAATGCCAACCTGACTCACTCTACTTGCTCAACGAATTAGCAAGGAATTATGGCCTCCAAGAAAAACAACTGTAGTTCTGAATTCCTTTCGTACGCTGTATAGGCCAGGATCACCTAGCCCGAAAAACAACACCTGTCTGAAGACCTCATTCAGACAATCGTTAAGGTACCATGAACCCTTAGTGTTCAAATTGCACTCTTCAAGGAATGGCTGGTTATTGCCAACAATGGATTTTGGGTTACAATGACACTGTAAAAACCCTACAGTATCTTACTCCCAGAACTTATGCCTTTGTCCGAGGAAGCAGAGAAGGATTACCTCTCTTTGAAGGCAAATTTGTCCTTAGATCCTGCATTAAATTTGCCTTAAAGTTTTTCATATTGCTTTGCTATGAAGAGGAAGGTTTTGTGCCCTCTGTGTGCAAAAGGGGACCCTTAGCTGGCCATGAGTCTCCAGCCTCTGTTACTGGCTATGTACATTAAGTTGTGGCGGCATTCTACCGTTTTTAATGATCTGTAGCTGAGCAGGCCTCTTTACCTACTCAGATATGAGCATGAAGCCTGCCAGCCCCCTAAAGTAAACTTCCACTCATGTGGCATGAGCAGACCCTGCGTTGAAATCCCAGAGTAAATGTCGAGTGCATGGGCATGTATGGTGAATGATAACCGGACTCCATATTATTTGTAAAGGTGTGTGTATGCTGTTACCAGTGGGTACCATGGTAGAATCCTCCTGAGCAGACATAGCACAAGATGAAGGATGTGAAACAAACTCCAGACAGTAGAAGTGTGTTACCTGCATTCCTGAGGAGGTGGCTATAACTTGAGGCACAGAGGTGTGACGGGATACACAGGATACCTTTAAATATTCTGTGGGACATTTTTTTTAGCAGGGATTACAGATTTGTCCTTCTTGAGCACTGCCATTCCGTGAATGGTGGGGAAATGGGGCGAGTCAGCAGAGACAGTTGTAGTGAAAGAGAGGTTTCTGGGAAAGTGTGTGGGTCCTGGTTTCCCTTTGAATGCCCATCCTGGAAGGCTGATGAAAGCCTGATGCACAGTATCACACTTATTGTGCTCATATTGTGGGTACTCCCGTTTGGAGCCAGCATTGTCACTACCTGCTGTAAGGAGCTACCACCCTGCACAAAGGACCTGTCCACACTGCAGAGGAAAGAAGACCAATGAAAAGAAACCAGACTAGTTTCTAAACCCAGAGAGTGAATGTCCACCTGTGATACCAGCACCCTATGTACACCCAGCCTATGGAGGCTGCAACTGCCAAAGATGAGAGATGCCAGAAGGAGTGCCACTCCAGATTCAACACTGTCTTTAAGTTCTGGGCAAGGAGTCCATTATAGCCCTACCAGCTCATATGTCACAGGGGCAGGACCGCTGCACACATCTGTCCCACACCCGCCCAGCCTTCCTCACCTAGATTCAGGTAACTGCTGGGATTGAGAAACCGGCACAAAGTGTTGATAAATCTACCCCGAAGACATCTCATGAATATCTCAAAGTGAAAAGGGAACTGAACTATTGGACACATATATGCTTTGGGGGTGACTGGGTGAACTGCTCCTGTGCCTAGACAGCGCCATGTCCCAGACTAGACACAAGGGATTACAGACACTAGGTAACTCGGTTAGTGGGGGATGGGTAATGAAGGGTGTAGTGTGCCAAGGTCACAAGCAAGATTTTAACCCTGGGTTGCTTTTACTTTTTAAATCACTGTGCGTGTAGTATTACATAACACCGTGATTAAGGTACTTTGTTATTCAAAACACATTTATTGAGCTGGACAATACATTATATGTTATCTGATAGTCTAGTTCTGAGCTCTTGTCCCCCACACTACCTTCCCTGAGACGCCTTTGAGCGCTCGCCCTAGCTACACTCAGTCTAGTGTGGAAAGGGTGTTCTTAGCCCAGTTTGCAGAGCCACAGTAGGACCCCCAGGACACCAGACTCAAATTACCTCACCCACTATGGTTGGGGAACAATTGCCTGTCTGCCCGGTGGCGCTTGAATAGTGTCTGACAAAGATACTGGGTCTTATATTGATGAACTCCCTTCAGGAATTATGATGGAAAAGTATGCCGTGTGTACACAAACGGAGGTGATGGAAAGCAGGTGCCTTCCCCAGGTGTACTCAGACCAAGTAACCAGGCATGTTGTCCTTACCGGGGCTTCCATTCTAGCCGAGAACCAGAGCATCACTATTTGCAGTGGTTCTAAATATGTAGGTGTCATGACACACGACCTTGAAGAGCTCTGGCCACAAACGAGATTCCACTTCTCTGCAAAATCTTTATCTCGCTCTATGTTTACCAGAGATGTGAACTGCAAGACAGCCCCTCAGGACGGTTTTGTAAGCCTCCCATACTGTGATCTCAGAGTCCACTGTTCCTGTATTTTCATTAAAGTATTGAGTTGTGGTCTCCACCACTAGCTTCCTCGTTTCCCATGCTCTTAAGTCCCAGGGGTCTAACTTCCACTCCCCCCTGGATCTCTTGATATCCGTCTGTAAGAATGCAGTCAGAGGTGAGTGATCCGATATGCCCCGTGCAAGTATATCAGCATGCCTGAAGCAGCCAAATTGATGTTGCAGCATCAGGAAATATTCCAGCCTAGACAAGGAACGCATCGAATTAGAGTTGTAGTATAATTTCAGATCCCCAGTTGATCCTCTAGTCACAGGTCCAATAGTTCCATGGTGTCCAAAAAGGTTCCTAGCGTATATCTTGTCTTGGCCTTTCCCCAGATTTCATCAATACGTCCAGGTCACCGTGATGAGCTCAATTAAGGTCCCCTCCAATCAACAGTAGGAACTTCGTCACTTCCGCCAGCCACACACCTATTCTGTTTAGCCCCATCGTCTATAGGCTGGGGGGAAAGTACCAAGTGGCAAGAGTCAGGTTCACCCCATTCCACTGTCAGCAGGCTAAAAACGTATGTTATCAAGCCATGTTCAAGTCACCTGTAAGGGGAGCGATCGGCAAGCCAGTATGCCCACCACTCTTGAACCTTGCGAATAGCCCACATGTACTAGCAGGGTTGTAACTACCATGGTGAAGTAGTCTACAAGTGTTCCCCACAAGGCGAGTCTCCTGAAGGAGAATGATATCTGCGTTTTGTCTCACCAGGTACTTCCACATAACCCCCACGTCTACAGTTTGCAGCCCATCCCATTAATGTTCCAGGATAACACTTTAAGGGTGAAGCCCGAGTGTGTTAAGTGATGTATAGCCATTGTTCATGGAGTCTGGTGTGAGACCATGCCCGTCCATCGCGGTGGTGCCTCTATCACTTACCATAACCGTCCACTCCCCTCCCCAACCCCCTTGCATTACAAACTCTAAACTACCCGTCCCCTCACAATGCATGCCTGGTCCCATAAGTTTGTTGCGACTGCTGTCTTTCTGGACCACTATCTACTGTCCCTGATGGACTCCTGTGCAGCCTCCAGCACCAGTCCCCAGCTCCCACAGCCTCACTGTCACTAGCCCCATATCCTGAGAGGCATGCACGCTGTGGGGGCCGGATGGGTCAAGATTTTTAGGCCAGGTCTGGACCCAGCTCTTGGCCCCAGTTCAGGTCACCATCCTCAAGTAAGTCTAAGACAAAGCCGAAAGACAAGCCTTGGCAAAAGCACAAAAGTAATTGGAAGTCTACCCTTACTGCCACTTCTGGTCCAGAAAGGGGGTGTGCTGCTGGTTTTCTTCTTTCTAATGATCAAATTCTGCTGCCACTATTTGACTATGATCCCAGTTCATAGCTGGAGCCGATGAGCCCTGAATTTCTTGGGCTTTTCTAAGCTTCATTAAAGGTTGAAGTCCTCAAGGAGGTGATCTTGCAGCTTTTTCAGACAAACATGGGTCCTCATGAAACACCTTTGGGCCCCATGGATTTGCTGTGGCCAACAGTTAGACTTCTGCTGAGAGAGCCTACCCTGGTGTTGACTGACCCGGTTAGGGCCTTGGCCCACCCTATGGTGGTGCCAGGCCACACCTCCAAACCTTAGAAAAGATCATGCGAGTTCTAACCGGTTTGGTGCCGGACACAGATCCAGTCTCTCCTGTTACAGATTCAACTCTGATGCAGGTTTCAGATCCAGGGTAGAGTTCAGGTAGATCTTGGCCAATGTCGCATTACAAAATCACCAAAGCCCAGCTGCTGGTCTCTAAAAACTTTCCTATGATGCCCTTGCCTCAATGCCAGCATTACAAATCTATCAGATACTGATATACAGGATATTCAGATTTTCCTCATGATGGAGATAATGACAAGGAGGCAGACAATTTGCTCCCCGCTCAATAAAATTATGCCGCTCTGTATTTATATATAAAGAATGCTAGTAGCCTTGAGACTGACCTGGACTTGCCATTAGGCTCCAAGCAACTCTTTCACAGTGATGGTTCACAGAGTTTTGGATGTGCTAAAATTCCAGTTGCCTACTGTAGAGACTAAGGCAAATTTGCTCACAGAAATTTTAGATCTAGGTCTTTCAAGCTCTGCACTGTTGTTGCCCTTCCATTAGGCCCTAGCAGAGGATTCGATGGCAGCATAGACCAGTAAACAGACTTATTGCTATGCTCTTTCAAAAGGATTAATTCAAAATGCTGACCCAGGCCCAGGTTTCTCTGCTCCAGTTCCAGCGATTTGGATAGTGTTCTTGTATTTGCAGGACACATATGCACGTACCCATCCTGCAGTCCCACAGGCACTTCCTGCGATCTGGTCAGAACACATCAGTTTACTGTTTCCCTTCAGCCTCAACTCTGCCTCTGGGTGTTCATGAAGGTGATGGTTGTGGCCCATATTTGCAGGCCGTGAGTACAGCAACCCTGTACATCGACGACTAGCTATTGTAGACAGGTTTGCCATAATCTGTCCAGTACCACTTACAGACTGGAATCTTTTTGCAATGCTCTCTGGGGTTCTCGGTCAACTAACTGAAATCCCATCTTCAGTCGGTACAGAGGATTGAAACAGTAGCTTTAAGAGCCTTCCTGCCTCTACAGCAAGGCTGGGACATATATGATAGCACTCCACTGTTTGAGCTCATTCTTGTGTTCTGGCCTGTACAGTTCTGAGGTTTCTTGTTCTATCCTGGAGTATGCTGCTGGTGCCTTGTGGCTGGCCATAGGCACAGGTGGGCTCTGCAGTGGAACCTACCCTTTCAATGGGGGCAGCACTGAGGGTCTCTCGGACAGCATTTATGTTTCAAAAGAGACAGTCGGAGACCTTTAATGGTTAAAAGAATGCGCAACAGACCAATTTCCCTTCACCATTCAGAGCTCAGAGTTGTGACAGATGCATCATTTGTTGGTGTGGATGGGAGTTACCTGGATAGGATGGAGACCAGAGGTCTCTGGACTAGAGTGGAGCAAAGGCACCTTATCAATCTCTTGGAGCTGTGTGCCACCCGGCTGATCCTCAAGGCCTTTCTGCCCTCCATCAGGGGCTAACATGCTCAGGTTCTGACAGAAAACATGAACACTATATGATACTGCAACACGCTGGATGGAGTGGGGTCTAGTGTACTGTGCCAGGAGCAGCTGACACTCTGAGGATGTCTGTACCCTAAAGGGATTCCCCTAATCTGTAACCTATACTGAGCTCCTTCAACACCACAGCAGACAAGCTCAGCAGACATCATCTGGCTGACACAGAGTAGCAGCTAAATCTGGAGGTGGTTGAAGCCATACTCACCTGGAGCAGTGGACCTTGGGTGGATCTTTTCACCACTCTGTGTTGCGCTTTTTGCCCTCCAGAGTTTCCCCTTCAGGACTCATTAGAAGAGGTGTTCCGCCTTCCTTGGGACTATGGTCTCCATTATACATTTCGACCCACTGTTTCCACTGAATTCTGAAGAAGGTCAGAAAAGACCGGGAGCAGATTATTGTGGTAGCCCTTGGCTTAGGTCTGGAACTCCAAGCTCCGGAGTATGTATATGTGCCCTGTGCTTCCCCTGCCCATTCAGGAGGATAAATAGGGCGGGTTTCTTCATCAGACCTCCACAAACTACATCTCATCATCTGGGACTGAGATTAGGATGCATGTGTTGTAATTATGTTGGTACATAATACCAGTCATAGAGTCACTTGTAATGAACCTCCTTGTTCTGTATGTTCCTTGTTCTTAGCCATTTCACTATGTATTGCTTCACAGTCTTTATCCAAGATAGCCCTGCCAAGGTACTGTTCCTATTTCATCATTTAGACTTAGGCAGAGGTCCTTTGTGACAAAACAGCTTAGAGCTCGCACCTTTGGGACCAAAGTAGGAGTAAAATCGCTTATCATACGTGGCCTTATATCTTGTGATAGCTGATCTAATTTCAGAGTGCATCATGTAATGCCTAATTTGGCAGTAGTGTAGCCTTTCTTTCTTTCCTAAATGGATGTCTCTTTGGCAGGTATCAATTGACTTAATAGAGCCCATGTGCTACAGTTCTGTTAAAATCTTGTAGCCCCTTTGTGCCAACTGTCCAACTTTCCAGTTACCACTCCTAGTGTAAAATCTTGGTTAATATGAATCAGTGTTTGTGGAGATGGAAATATAGTTAACCCCACTGTCGTAGCTAGATTCCCACGCTTTCAAGACTACATACTGCGGTGCAAATATATGAAATTAATGGTTATCTATTTTTTGATAACCTAACAAAGTCTCAGATGACCTCTACACATAAACCACTTGTTCCAGCTGTACTCAAGTTTTATTAGTTTCTAATCAAGACCATTGAAATATTACCCAGAGTTAAGCTGCTTGCTAGACTAGTTTAATATTTAGTAACAGCCATAGTCTGATTTGGGTTGTTAAGGAAGCTTGAGGGGTAGACTAGGATGAGTCTCTCTCCAAATAAATTGTGCTACCGGGACCCATAAGAAGCTTGAATCCACTGCAGACTAGAGGGGGATTGACAGAAGAATAGCATTCTTGGGTGTACATCCATTTTCACTGCATTCATCCTACAAAGTGATAAAAAGTGGGGAACATAGTCGCAAATCACTACATATTTCTTCAAGATAATTTGACCCTCCACATAGAGATCTTCAACATATCATGTAATTTAGTTTAGAATTACATAGGATTCAGAGTTGGGTGGAAGATAATAATGTTCCCTCTGAGATCCAATATGGTTTTTGGAACCGGTCTGGGCACAACAGAACAATGTCTTGACCTGCATCTAATAGCTGGCAAATATACTGTTGCCAAACAATGTCAGTTTTTTTTTATCATTCATGGTTCTTAGTAGTGCTTTTATTGGAGTGAACTGATCAAAGCTCTGGGCCATTTTACCAGGCATGGGACTGGACAAGGCTTTATTTAAAAAAAAATCTACATAACAAGTGTGTTATGGCCAAAGGGGAGAATGTTCCAACTCCTTTGCATTTGAGAAGAGGGGTTCATCAGGGCTGTGTCCTTGCCCCAATATTATTTTTATAGTATATTCATTATCTTAAAACTTTCTTAATTACACACGGGTATGCTGATGGTGAAATTTATAACCACAACAAGGAAATGGATGGAATGCATGAATTAATCTCAGCCACTGGCAATAGCTCAGGCTGCATCCCAATCCATCTTTTTTCGCAAACCATGCCACCTCAGATTGGAGCCAGGCATATGCAAATCAGCCTTTACCCTGCTTCTCATGGGAACAGTCCTGCCTGAACTGCCAAGCCAGGTCCTCCCTAAGTGGAATATAAGCAACCTAGGACTGGTTGCGCCCAGATAAGGGTTCATCAGCCAGGTATAGCTTGATTCCAGTGCCACAGTGAGCACAGGATCCATGTCTGGGCATACCCATCACACTTGGGGCATCAACTGTAACAAGGTGATGGATGAATGCTTAAATTAATCTCAGCCACTGGCATTCGCTCATGGCTGCATCCCAATCCATCTTTTTTCGCCCACTATACCACCTCAGTTTCGATCCAGCCAAGACAGTGAAATCTAGACCCATCCCTGTTTAGATGTACCCTGACGATGCCATTTTAACGTCTAGAACACCCCATGGTCTTAAAGCATGGATTGATAGCTTGGTGGCATTCAGTGATTATTTAGACCTTTAAACTAATTTTAGTAAAACTTATTACATGGTCGGTGGTCCAACTAACAGCATCTACATCAAGGGCAAGAATGTGGGCACAGTGGTGTATTTCCAGTAGCTGGACTCTTTCAACTCCTGGGTACAGTGCCTCTCTTATAGGAGCATGAAATTTAACTAAGCTGTAGGTGCCCTATTTAGCGTTGCCCAGAGGATTGGGAATAATCCTATCCTCCCTCTTTTGGAAGTTTTTAATAGTAAATGTATTCTTATTTTAACCTATTGGGCGGCTATCTGGGGATACCGACCTACCAAGAATTTGCAGGAAGAAAAACTTGTTTTGTAGGTGGCTGTTGGGGCTTCCACCCAAACATTCACATTTCTTCCTGCATGAAGAACTAAGTATAAGTTATGTGGAAGACATTGTTAAATTAGCACCTGTACTATTATGGTTGTCTGTAATAATTAATCCCCATGCTTCCCTGAATCGCTGTTATCAAAGACGGCCTAGCCCGCATCTATGGCCCCTTAATACCTTGTCAAAAGTATATTAAAACATAAGCCACCATGCTAGGAAGGCCATACCTCTTCACCAGCCAACAAGCGATACCGAGAGAAGAAAAGGCATGAGCTAGGGAGACGTTCTTTGCCCATGCTACTTTTTCTGCAGTGTTGGAGGAGTTGAAGAAGCCATTTATGCAGGAAGATGTAATAATTCAAAGGACACCGGGCCTGGAGTGGTATTTGATTCTTGCTATTAATTCATGGAAAAGATCGCTGCTAATTAGATTTCGCTTAGGTTCTATTCAAAGGTTTTATAGCTCACTTTAGGTCAATGTGGCCCTGCAGTGATTTTAGTATGTCCATGTGACATATCCTACCCTCAAACACTTTTGTACTTTGCTAAAATGTTTATAAAAAGTGCAAAAAAGGCAGTCAATATCTGATACCTGTGCTTAAAGGTAAGTGCTTTGTTAAATGTACACCAGTTTTGTTCTTCCAGATGTTAAAATCAGCAATTGTAAGTAAAGCCATGGGGAGCTCCTTAAAGTCTAAATTAAGATATCTGAAATCCTTGCTTTTTCAAATCTGGTCTGTGGCTTTCTTAATATGCCCCTTGAATGTGCTTGGATGTCTAATGATTGTGTATTTCCATCTTTTGATATATCTTTTATATATTTAAGTTGTATTGCTGTGCTTTTATGATTATTTTTTTTAACTATCGAATAAAAGATTATGTCTGTCTGTCTAGTTCAGAATTAGAATTGTTTTTTTTTCCAGAAGCCTATCCTCCAGGCCCAGGTAAACTGTTCTAATACCCTGTTATTCGCTCAAATAAGTTGGCATGTTAACGTTGAAAGAGAAGTTGCTAGGGGTGCATCACCCACAAAGAGTATACATTTTATGTTTTCCTGAACCACAGGGAATACATCCGATATCCGAGAGCAAGCAAAAGAGGGAAACTGAGGCAGCCCTGTCTAGAATCCATTTTTGATGTTTAACCAGGGATGTTGCAAGCTTTCGGTGACGCATAATTAGCCGCAGTCATTGTCATATTTCGAGCCCAAGCTATTCTTCTCTAAAACTATTTTAACTACCCATTAGTGAAAAGTGTTCCCTTTCACAGCTGGTATGAAGTCTGGGTTATGGTGTATAGGGGTGTAACACGAGGGAAATTGTGTAATTGCTGCATTCTGTGAGACTATCCCAAACTTCCATGTATGGGTGTAATATATCTGAGGCATATTTGAAAGGTGGTCTATGCTTTTGGGTGGAGCCACTTAAAATCTCACAATATCCTGCTTATTAAAGGGTATTCCATGTGTGTCAAGTGTTTTTTAGTTTCTTGCAAGGACCACTCTCCGGTCACCTGCAGTCTCAGAAATAAAATTCTAAATTTGGCAGATTCAGGCTCCTCTCTCATCTAGAAGCCTTCATCACTTTCCTAAATATACTAGGTTTACTCCCTCCTGAAACAAATGTGTTGCATGCTTTTGTAATTTCTTTATCGCCCAAATATAACAGTCAGAGAGGAATGTTCATCACCGTTGTCACTGTCTAGCTGTGATTTAAACAGCGGGCCCCATTTTTGCAAATCCATTTTGATCTCTACAAAGAGTGCAGATATTTAACCTCATCTCTCATCCATTGGGCAGAAGATCTGCTAAATAGTGCCTCTAATTTCCTGGTTATTCCCTATACCCATCAGTTCTGACCTCATTAGATTCATTTTGAATCCTTAGATTGCCTCATATTGGAGTAGTATCTTCATTACCCACTTGAGGACCCGTTACAGGTGTGTCCAAGTCAGTAAGATGTCATCAGCAAGAGGTGGATTTTGTAATGAGCAGAACCAAAGGGCATTCCCCCCCCGAGTTTCATATAGCCTAAACTTGACCCGAAGGTATCGGTATCAGAGCGCTTTACACGAGCACCAGTTGCGTTACACAAGGACGCACTCATTTTTGTTAGGCACGGGGAGATTAAGTGATTTGCCCAGAATCACAGGATGTTGAGCATCGTTGCCGAGACTCGAACCCGGTTCCCCAGATTTGAGGTCGACCACCCTAGCCGTTAGGCCACATCCTCTCCCCGAATAGCTAATGTTTCTACAGACAGGATGAAAAGAAGAGATGAGAGGGAGCACTTTGTCCGTTTCTGCTATCCAGCCAGAAGAATGCAGACTTGAAGCGATTCACGAGTACCTTCAATTCACTTTCATGGTCGATTAGTCTGCTCAAATACATATTCATACTGCTGGACCAAAACCTACTTGGACATGTATATAGTGTAAAAATACCCAGCTCACTCAAGCAAATGTTTTTTCAACATCAAGTGCTCGGATGGCAAGTCGATCTGCCCATCATTCGATTTCTTTACTAAGTGTATTATTTGGAAGAAGTTATCAAACATCTCCCTATTTCTAATTAATCCAGATTGGTTCGGTGCTATTCAGAAAGGCATTTATTTTTCCACTTGGCTTGCTAAGATTTAATAAATGTTAAATAAGCAGAGGAATGGATCTGTGGGAAGAGCAGAGTTCTGCCAGATTGCCTACTCTATGTATCAGGACAGTGTATGCCTCTCTCATGGATGGGTAAACCATCCTTTTGATTTGGAAAGAGTTGCATAATTTGGCGAGTTGTTTCTTATAGAGTTTATAAAAAGAGTTGTAAGACTTTTTGATCGAGTGTTCCTTTTGTGGGAAACATATGATCTCGTAGGAGTCGTCTATCTCGGAAGTCTGGATCGTATTATCTTCGTAAAATGTAAGGAAGAAGGAAGAAAAAGCCTGCTGCTTTTGTGTCTCAGAGGTGAAGAAATGGCCTCAATCATTTCAGACACTGTGAATCCTGGACTTCATTTTGGCTACATAAGGTGCGGCTGCTAGTAGTTTATCTGCTTTAACACAGACTTTTTAAGTCGAGCAGTGCCTTTTTTGACCTCTCTGTAAGATGCAGGTTCAGTTGCCCTTTCAGCGAAGTGAGCCCCCTGAGTGTAGTCAGTGTGGCCTTTTACTTATAATGCTTTGTCCTCATTGTAATATTCTAACCTATTTTCTCCCTCACTAGGTTTTAGTTCCTCCTTTGATAAGCCTTAATGGCTACTGATTTGCCTCGTAGCACTTCCTGAAAGCTATCCAGGAGTCTGTGTGGATACTTCCGCAGTCACATTAAAGGTACAAGTATTCCAGAATAGGGTTACATTGTACCCATCTATAAATATTCTAGTCTTTCACTATGCCAGCAGCAAACCCCGTGATCCTTTTCTTCCACAACCACCACCCATTTTGAAATCACATGTAATCAGGTCGTGGTCCGACAATTCTATCAGTCCTTTTGCAATCCTCTCCATCAACCCTAAAAGGAAGTTCAAACTCTAAATGACAGATTCTGGAATACATTGTGTGACTGCGTGAGAAAGTATGTTACTTGTCACAAAGTTATGTTGATCTCCAAAAGGTCTGATATTTCCAACTCCGCTAAAGCACTCCATAACTGGCTTGACATAGATCCTTAACTTAAGTGCATATATGTTTTTTGGGTCTCGGAGTACTAGTGAGTTTTTTTTATATTGAACTCACCTATCTATGTTAGTTCTCTTCTCATCTTTCATTTGAAGAGGTCTAGAAAGGAAAACAAAAAGTTTCTTGTTGAGAGTTGGGGGTATACAAAATCACCTGTGTATGTACTTCCACTCCAAGGTAACTATTATGTGTCTCCATTATTTATTATCAATAATCATTTGGTTCAATTCGAATGACAAGTCTTTATATACTGCTAACATCAGCCGAATAGCCTACTTCCTGGAGTGGTCATGAAATTAGGTGAAGTATTGCTATGGATAGGACATCATTCTCATGTCTCTTGAGAGTGTCTTATAGGTCTTTGATATACGGATGTTAAGAAACTTCCTTGGTGTGGTAACGAGTCCTCATCCAAGGCCAGAAGCTATCCATTCCCTCCCCCCACCCACTCCCTTGACCTGGCGGCATTGGTACCTTGCTCTGTTCCGTCTCCCATACTCTCTTCAGATTGATCGTGAGAAGGAGAAGATGTAACTGGAACCATAACAAATGGGAAAGTCCACCGATATCCGACTTAAAACCTTCTCCATTCTAATAGAATCGGTATCAAGGACCAGCTTCTGTTAACAGTGTGCTGTGAGAGATCTTGATAAATCTGGGTTCCACAATCTTTAAAATAACAATGATTTGTGTTTTTGCCTTTCTCTCAAGATCCTATCCATAAAAAGGGTGAGGGCGTGGTCAGTATCTCTCTCAATCGGGCACTTCACTACTCCCTCAGTGACCTTACCCTGTGTGATATGAGGAGGTCGATATTAAGCTCCCCTGGGTCATGCAGTATGCTGTGCAAGACAGCCACACAAAAGCCTACAACTTCCCCGACCCATCATCTCCCTGCCATTTCTTAGTCTTAGGTTATCTTGATGCAATTGGTTTTTCACCAAAACCATGATCCATGTTACTTTATGTGCCACACTTTAGTTGAATATATTCTCTTTGTGTGTATTCACATGGTTTCCAAGGGCCTGTATGTTCTTCACCAAATCTGAGATAGCCATCATCTCCGACATAAGATTTAGTAATTGCTTTGTGAGGCTCTCATTCAGGGAAGTCTGAAGGGTGGAGAGAAAGTTCATCAATTCCTCACTTATCAGTGCAGTCAGAGCAGTTTTCTTTTGTGCAATTTCCTCAGAAGTTACTTCATGGAATGTTTCCACAGGGTTCGTCCTTGTGTTTTTCTTAGCCCCTTCCCAACATGAGTAGAAGTCTCTCAAGAGAGTTATACGATCTTCATGTAGGAGTTCCTCTTCCTTCATGTGTTGTCACTTCTATGGGGCGCTAGATTTTACAGCAGTCCTCTCGGACTCCGGTCCATGATGCACTAACTCTCTGCTATGCTCTTGTCAAAGGTAATGCAGTAGGCTCTGTGGACAGACAGGGCATTTGTCATTCCCAAATAGCAACTTCTGCTGGCCGTTTCCGCTGAAATAAGGGTGCCACTCTGTCAATGTCATTTCTCTTTGCAGCACTTTTATCCTTCAGTCACCACTATGTATACCTTGTAAGCCTCTGTGCTTTCCCCTTGTTACTTACCATTATTTTATCACCGCACCTCGCAATCTGGGATGGCTGTCACACTTTCTCTTTGGCCGGAAATTCACTACGCATAAATGCTGGATCATGTGCAGCCTCTCAGGTCACTCGTATGGGGCTCACTTCCAGTCTTCAATGTAGGATGTCAGGTATTCATTTAGCGCTCTGCATCTGGTAATCACTCAACATCGTTGCTCCGCTTTCTCTTCCACAGCAAGGTAGGACCAACACAGCCAGCGCTGTTTCACATGCCGTAACACAGGACGCTGACCCCTTCAATAGTGGTGGCTTCTTAGTCCTTGTTTCAAATGGGGGAAATTCCATGACCTATCATAATAAGCTTCTGTGGCCCCAAAGTCAAGTCCGCATTCATCGTTTTGGCCGATAAGAGGTTTTTAGAAGGAGCTCATCCACAGAGTGCCATGGGTGCTACGGTGCAGGCCACACCTCTCAGGTCTAATGTTTCAACAACTATGGATGCATGATGAATTTGAGAGCCAGCTAGGGGATGCTGCAAGAAGTGCATGTGGGATGAGTCTGGTGTGTGTGACAGTAGTGAAGGGTGACTGAGCGGGAACATTTCTGCAAAAGTTTCACACTTACTGTCAGAGAGCCTGATGAGATAAACTCTAACAAACATAATTTGCCCGCCTAGTACCATGACTCTGAATAAGAGCCTCCTTCTGCCCAGGCCAGCACCATCACTATGCACTGCCCTAAACAAGCAATAATGAAGTTCCAAGTAACATTAATTTATGCTTTTCGTGTTTTCTGTTTTAGTAGCCAGTTGTTGTGCCATTTCGGAGCTACAAGTGTACATGCAGACACCTCTAGTTTGCAATAAAGATTGTTTTAGGAGCATACAAAGAACTGTCATCTCGGCCAAAGTGCGAGTGATTTTAAAATGTCACTGAATTATAAGTGTGTGCGCTACCACTAAGACCACCCTATAACTTTGATGAAGTTATGCCACTGAAGAATCCCCTTGTGCCGACATCAGTGAAAAAACATATTTATTGTGGTTTCAAATAAAACAGGCATTGACAAAGCTATTATTTTGCCTTTTGTGTAGAGAAAAGCTTTCACCGCCATCACAAAGTACCTGCAAACCCTGGGAAATAACAGTTCAAGCTCCACTCACACACGTAGCCAGCACAGCATAGGATGCAGAGCACACTTGGCCTGTACTGCACAAGATTCATTGCAGTTCTCGTGCTACTGTGCACACTTTTGATCATTTATTGCCATGACACTCAAAACAACACACACACACACACACACACACACACACACGCCCCCACACACGCCCACACACGCCAAAGGAGGATTCACATTTCTTCTAGGCCCCCACCATGAGAGTCATTGGCCGGCCGGCCTACCATCATTATCTGACCCAAGGCTGGCCAGTTCTGTTATCTCTGTCAGCCAGGTGATAACTCTAGCAATATCAGTAGTCATGACTCTTGAGTTGCCTGCAAGACCATCACACACCTGCCTCTGAATAAACTTGTCTGCCTTCTTCAGGGTTGAGTTAACTCCAGCTGAACTGACTAATGGTCACAGAAGGCATCCTGCGTGTGTATTTTATAGGGAAGGAAAGCAGGAATCTGCTGGGAAAAGAGCCTAACCATGGCCATGCATATTGAAACTTAGCACCCAACAGTAACAGTACTCTATATCCGTTAGTTGAAATTCCCATAACAGAAAACCTTTCTGTGCCTCATTTTGGTGTGCTGGTATGTATCTTTCCCTTACTATATTCAGACTCTTCACGGAGTATTTGTGATTTTCTGATTCAGTTGATCTCATTTGGGCTCTCCAAGAACTGTGATCATCTTGACTCTGAATCAAGTATGTATTGCAGATGGGTACTACTACCCTAATAACCTCTGCTTACGGCTGAATATATGAATTAATCAATGAGCCCTAATGACGCGGGATAAGAAGCATCCCGCAAAACACATGTTTGCTGGTTCTTTATAATACGAGTCCCCGAAGGGGCATCTCGGCGCTGAGGCAACAGAAAAGTCAGGAGCAATCATTAAAACAGCCAGGTTTTGAGATGTTTTTTAAAACCTGCGAATTCAGGGCAGGCCCTCATTAAGAGGGGGAGTTTATTCGAGTGGTAAGGGGCAAGGTATGTAAAGGCCCGCCCGCCATACTTAGATGCGCGAATACGCCGGGGACGAAGAAGAAGTTGACTTCTTGATCTGAGGTTTCAATCCGGAAGATAGGGAACCAATTTGTCCCGTAGGTATTTGTGTCCATTACCTGATAGGGCTTTATACATCAGGCAAAGGAGTTTGAAAATTGCTCTCTGCTTTATGGGGAGCCAATGCAAGGCTTTGAGCAGGGGGGGGCTAAAGATGTGCCCGGTGGCTGTTTATTAACCAGTCGGGCTGCCCTATTTTGTATCACCTGCAATGAAGAGATGCATTTGATGCTGTCAGATGTGCATTTCCGTAGTCCAAGCGGCTGATTATCAGGGACTGGACGAGGGTCTTGCAAGAGGTCAATGTTGCGGCAGAGGACAGGGCTTGTGCTATCAGCGGTCTCCCCCCCCGGACAGTCACAGGACCCAGATGACGGCGCAAGACTGAGCGGGTCTACCTTCTAACATGGCGGCCGCGCGGGCGGCGCTTTGATTGCCGGAGGGTCGCCTGGAGGCTGGCGCAGCTGCTGTGACGAGTGGCTGGATATCATCCTGCCTGCGGGGCCCCCCCTGCAGTTCCATCCATCCGGTGAGGCCCGCTTGCCGCGCAGTGTGACTGGAGGTGGAGAGGGAAGAGAGACTTTGGTGCGGGCCACGCCCCTCGACCTGCGCAGGGCCTGGGCACTCGGGTGCACCCCCGGTGTGTTGGCAGCCAGGACCAGTGAGCTGCGTCAGAGAAGGTACCTGGCTTCATTGCGTACTCTCCTGGGAAGGCTGGGGGCTTGATGTGAAGAGGTGAGGTGCGGTGCCCGTGCCTGCGTGTTAGGCCGGCGTGTGGCCTGCTACTGTGAGCTACCACCGTGGGACATGAACTTTGTGTGTGGCGCACTGGTTGGAACTCAATAGGCATATTGAGGTGTTTCCACTTACCAGCGATTGCCTTCTGGGAGGAGAGCTTAGCATTGTGGCCCCCCCCCCCCATGAGGCACCTCAGAACTGCCGTGGAGCTGCCGGGGGACCCCGCAGTGACAGGCTCAGTTTGAATGCGGCAATGAGGCGAGACAGTCGTTGGGCGCTATCGCAGCTGTGCTGAGGATGCTGTCGGCGTGCGAGGCACTGTTCTGTCCTCCTGCATTACATAGCCCGGTGGCCGGACTGCATCGCAGCAGTTCTACAAGTGGCTGAGCTCCACCTAACCCCAACCCAATCTGTCTGCATACCCTGACTCGGCCTACAGTGACAGATGTAGGAAGTGCGGGGGAGCGTGCATTGGCCGAGACAGTCCATATAGCGTCACTGGCTTGTCAATACATTTGGGGGCTGCAAGACAGCTGCACAACGAGAGCAATCAGGTCGGAACCACTGTTGTGTGCTGCCTACGCTGTGCTTCTCACGCCCGAGCCACCACGAGACTCTTCACAATGGGAAAAAACGACAAAACCCAGCCGCGCCTAACGTTTGAACAGCGGAAACCTGGTAAACCTATACGGGGGGCCACTTCTGACTCTGAGCTAGAAACTCCAGCTGAGACTTCCTCCTCCCTGGAGAAGACACTATCTGCGATACAAGCCAGTCTCCAGTCCATAGATGGCAAAATTGAGGCCCTCAGTGGCAGCATGGACCATATGTCAGCCAAATTAGACAGACAAGCTGGGCGAAGCAGAACGTATCTCAGACGTGGAGGATGGACTCCAGCAAGTGACCTCCAAAGCACTGGATATGGAGAAGGTCCTGGCCGTCATTCAGGCCAAAAACGAGGACCTAGAGGCTAGGTCCCGGCGCAATAATCTGCGCATAACGGGATTGCCGGAATCCACCAATGTAGGCCGGCTGGAGACATACGTCGAAAACATGCTCCGTGACATCTGCGGTCCCAAAAATCTCAGTTACTTACCGTGGAGAGAGCTCATCGCTCCCTGGCGGTCCGGCCTACCCCAGGTGCTCCACCCAGACCGATCATTGCGCGGTTACTAAATTTCAGGGACCGTGTCTCGGTGCTGCGTATATCCCGGCAGAAAGGCACCATCACATATCAGGGTAATACAGTGGCATTTTATCCGGATTTCACGGCGGCAGTCCAAGCAGCGAGAAAGGAGTACCAGCAGGTGAAGAAGATCTTGATCTCCGAAAACGTACAATACGCTATGCTGTACCCGGCCCGGCTTCGTATTGGAACAGATTACAAGGCCAGGATTTTCACCAATCCGAAACAGGCCATGGACTATGCTAAATCCCTCCGACGCCAGAAGAAAGCCGCTCCCGATGCCTCGGACGATGAAGGTTAACTATCTACGAACAATGTACTGTGCTTAAACTAACTGTCTTTTCTAGTAGAAGCTGTTTTTTCACTACACTATTGTTCGCAGTGTGCACTGTACTCGTATCACTGTATCCTTTTTGCATATGATGCCCCCCCGCGGCGGGGGACATACTGTTAAAATTGGTGACACTGGTCTCTTATATGTCATGATTCTGTTTGATGGATGATCTAGGGAATTCATTTTATACTAGTCGGCCACCTCCCTTGTCATCTAGGGAGTAGGTTGTGCTCCAGCGTTCCCCAATGGGTGTGCCCCATATCACATCTAGACCATGTGTAACTCTGGTGGGGTTTGTTTTAACTTGTGGGATGGCTTTAGCGAGTTGGGTATGCTAAAGTGGGTGGGGGTAGGGGGGTACAAAATCTGGAAGTTGGGGTTTGTTAATTGTGATTGTCCAGATGCTCAGATTATGGTATATATGTACAGGTTTGGCATTACAAAGCTGGGTACTCACTATGCTACTGTTCAATCACTCTCAATGGTGACAATGGAAGATAAATTCACATGTATAACGTGGAATGCTCGAGGGCTAAATTCCCCCAAGAAAATTCGACAGGTCTTCGCTTATTTAGATAGACATGGGGTTCAGATTGCTCTTCTACAGGAGACGCACCTGACCAAGTTGACTGAGGCCAAGATATCTTCAAAGTGGGCTGGGTATAAACTTGCCTCGTCATACTAGTCCTATGCAAGAGGGGTTCTCATCCTTATAAAAAGAGGTATTGTATTTACTCCAATACAAACGTGCACAGATGAGGAAGGGCGCTATGCTATTGTGCAGGGTAAGCTGGGGGTCTCGTTACGGACTATTGCTAATGTTTACGGACCAATCACGGATGAACCCGAGGAGTTTGCACGAATTCTTAGTGTGCTGCGTGAATGGCCTGCCGCTGAAGTTGTGTGGGGAGGGGACCTTAACACGCACTTAGACCCGAGCAAGGATAAATCTAGTCAACAAGGTGGACGTACTCCTAGAGCCGCCCAATGCATCAGGGACGGCATGCTTGAGCTTGGGTTGATTGACGCGTGGCGGCTTTGCAATTGGGCTACACTGGAGGGTACACATGCCTCTACGGCGCACGGTAGCTGGTCCCGTCTGGACTACTGGCTGCTGAGTGAGGGGGCGAATGCCTGGGTGACAGATGTCGTTCCTCTCCCTCGCACACTATCCGATCATAACCCGGTTAAGCTCGCCCTCACGATTCCCACCAATACCCACCGCCCGTTCACATGGAGAGTCCGTTCGGAAGCTCTTTTAGACCCTACCTATGCCAACACCATCAGGGAAGCAATAGGGCAATACTTTGATTTGAATGTAGGTACTGTAGACAGTGCTGCGACTCTCTGGGAGGCCTTCAAGGTCACTATAAGGGGAGTATGCATCAGTGGGTATTTTAAAAGATATTCGGGGACAGCTCACGAGGATCGAGAAGGCCCTAGCGGGGCTTGAAAGAGAATACGAATCCAGGCCATGTGCACCCACACTATCCCGCATTCACAACTTGATTTTAGAGTACGATGAGATGGCAAAGACTGAAATACGCTACCTATCTAGAAGACACATAGCTCGCGCCTATGGCGAGGGCGGCAGGCCAGGTCGTAACTTAGCTGCTAAGCCCAAATTTCGCGCTGAGCACCATCACATTTCCAAAATCATAGAAGTGCAGGGTGAGGAACACTGCGCACCTCAGGCCATAGTGGATCAATTTTGTGACTGTTATGCTCACCTGTACAAGTCACGGGGAGCGCTGATCCTTCAGCTCTGGATGAGTATCTATCGGACATTGCATGCGCCTGGTTGGCGAACGGACACCAAGAATATTTAAGTCAGCCAATTGAAGCATCAGATATCCTGGCGGCAATATGCGCTCTGCCAAATAAAAAAGCTCCAGGGCCGGACGGCCTTTCGGCAGAATTCTATAGAGTACGCCGAGCTCCTGATTCCCCATTTGCTGGCTGTAAATGGCGAAGCGCATGAGACAGGTCGGCTACCACCCTCGCTCAGACAGGCTTTGATAATCACTTTATTAAAAAAAGACAAGTCACCCTCTTACTGCGAGTCATACCGCCCCTTATCCCTGATTAATCTGGATGCAAAAATACTAGCCAAGATCTTGGCGTCCAGACTTCAACCTTTAATGCCCAGTTTAGTCTTACCTGGCCAATCTGGATTCATACCAGAAAGATCCACGTCCCACAATTTACGAACTATCTTTTCGATGTTTCACGTTTTAGACCCTGCTCTTCCTGCTGCTGCTGTAATGCTGGATGCAGCGAAAGCATTAGACTCCATCAAATGGAGTTACATGTTTCAGATCCTGAAGCGCATGGGTTTCCCTGAGATTTTTATGGGGTGGGTGCGCCTGTTGTACACTGACCCCTCCGCATGTGTGCGAGTGGGTGGTCTAACCTCTGAGCCATTTCAGATCGAGAGAGGTACCAGGCAGGGTTGCCCCCTATCACCACTGCTGTTCTCTATCATGTTGGAACCCCTGGCTTGCATAATACGTCAGCGGCACAGAGAGACTGCTCTTAATTTCATGCACCCCCCAGTTGGCATATCTCGCTATGCTGACGATATGGTGCTTTTTATCAGAGAGCCTCAGCGTTATCTAGCGCCTGTGCTGCGCGAATACATCAGGTTTGGCCTTCTCTCGGGGCTCGCTATTAACTGGGATAAATCTGTGATCCTCCCTCTGACCATGATCACGAGTCCCCCTAGTCTGGAATATCCGCTGGTGTGGTCTACTGACCCAGTTAAGTATTTGGGAATCTGGGTACACCGTGACACTGAGATCGTGGTCAAAGAAAATTATGGGAGGGCGTGTGTTACCCTGGAGCAACAAGTGGACAGGTGGACGGCGTTGCCCCCATCGGTAGCGGATCGCATCGGCATCATAAAAATGATAGTATTACTGCGTCTTTTACATCTCTTCTGCAACATTCCTATAACACGGACTAAACATTTTTTCAACACTGTACGATCCTCACTAGTCCGCTTGATCTGGGGAGGCAAACAAGCCAGGGTGGGTTGGAACACACTTACGCTAGATTACGCCAAAGCAGGGTTTTGCGTGCCAGATCTATATATGTATTATCTTTGCGCTCAGGCGCAATATGCGCATTACTGGTACAACACCCACGCCTTCACTCCTCATGTGGCTGTGGAAGATGGAGATGCACACCCGATCCCGCTACATTGCATACTTACACACTCGCAGAGAGGCACGCCAAAGCATGAAATAAATGCGATCGATACCATTGCTGCATGGCAGTCAATTGGTAAACTTGCGGCGAAGCTCCTGATTTACGCCCCAGCGCTGCCTCTGGCGCATCACACAGCGCTGTCAGTGATGCAGGAAGAAGGCCCAATGCGTTCTCTGAGAGAGGCCGGTATTGATAAAATGCAAGACATTTACCCCAATGGGAGTTTTATCACATCTGAGGAGCTTCAATACATTCTTAATCCAACTATGTTATTCCAATTCACTTTACACAGATTGAAGCTTGCTATAAAAGCACACTATACTACATTCCATGGCAAACCACCCTCATTGCACCCACTACAATTGCTATTGGTTACGCCTACACGTCGTAAGCTAGTCACTAAGTTGTACAGGGCGGTGCGAGACGAGAAGGTCACCGCTGCCGATAAAAGCCTCGCACGCTGGAATGATAGGCTCACTCCTCTGCTGCTACCAACAGAATGGGAATTAATGGGGAAACATTGGCTCCTGTGGAATAATAATACAGTATTTCTAATGAAATTCTGCACAATGGCAATAGACAGGGTTAGTAGGATGTCAAAAAGAAAGCTGGCCACTGACACTGAGGGTATAGTCAATATGAAAAAAAAAAATCGTTTATATAATAAATAAATGAAATAAACAATATATACATAGGGCTTGAGAATCACAATATGATTATACAACAAACAATGATTACAAATAGTGAACGGTGTCCCAGTGAAAAAAACATTGGAACCTAAACTAATAGTGACATAATACGTGACATATGTACAAGGTTTCACTTGAAAACATTTTGGCGACCATTAAATAAATCAAAATCAGTTGGACAACACTTTATACAATCATAAGTGTTTGATAATAGTTCTCCTTTGTTAATTGTCGACGACGTTTCGACCCTATCTGAAGTACAGGGTCTCTTCAGGACCTAAAGGATGTAGGGACACCTGAGGGGAGGCCTGCACTGCCTAATGTGAAAAGCAGTGTCGCCGTGAAATAAGTGAAGAAAAACTCACAGGGACCCGGCCGGGCACCCTTGTGAGGGTAGTGTTAGGCAGAAAGGATGGCAGGGCCTGGATATCTCAGCGTTACTCGGGGCACTTGATATTCTCAAGGTACAAGAACCATGTGGGTTTCTCTGGCTGATCAGCAGAATAGCCGATCTAAGCTGCAGGCGATTGTTTCGTATATGGGCAATGAACGCCAAGGAAATAACAGGTGGAGCTCTTGGATAAGCTGAATTAGCCGGTGTATTTCCCCCGAGTGCTGCTGGAACAGTGGAGCGTCCATCTCCGTTTGGTGCGATATCACTTATCCAAGAGCTCCACCTGTTATTTCCTTGGCGTTCATTGCCCATATACGAAACAATCGCCTGCAGCTTAGATCGGCTATTCTGCTGATCAGCCAGAGAAACCCACATGGTTCTTGTACCTTGAGAATATCAAGTGCCCCGAGTAACGCTGAGATATCCAGGCCCTGCCATCCTTTCTGCCTAACACTACCCTCACAAGGGTGCCCGGCCGGGTCCCTGTGAGTTTTTCTTCACTTATTTCACGGTGACACTGCTCTTCACATTAGGCAGTGCAGGCCTCCCCCTCAGGTGTCCCTACATCCTTTAGGTCCTGAAGAGACCCTGTACTTCAGATAGGGTCGAAACGTCGTCGACAATTAACAAAGGCGAACTATTATCAAACACTTATGATTGTATAAAGTGTTGTCCAACTGATTTTGATTTATTTAATGGTCGCCAAAATGTTTTCAAGTGAAACCTTGTACATATGTCACGTATTATGTCACTATTAGTTTAGGTTCCAATGTTTTTTCACTGGGACACCGTTCACTATTTGTAATCATTGTTTGTTGTATAATCATATTGTGATTCTCAAGCCCTATGTATATATTGTTTATTTCATTTATTTATTATATAAACGAAAAAAAAAAATCATATTGACTATACCCTCAGTGTCAGTGGCCAGCTTTCTTTTTGACATCCTACTAACCCTGTCTATTGCCATTGTGCAGAATTTCATTAGAAATACTGTATTATTATTCCACAGGAGCCAATGTTTCCCCATTAATTTACTTACCCAGGCTCCCCGTGAGTAGGGTTCCCTTGTTTTTTGTTCTCACCAACAGAATGGGAGCATGTCTGCAACCTTACTAGCACCCTCACACCCAATGGTAATCTGCGTATTATCCATTTTAAATACCTCCACCAAGTGTACCACACGCCCCTTAAACTACACAGATTTGGCCTCCGGGATACCAGCAAGTGCAAGCGATGCGGCCAGATGGACGCAGATTTCTGGCATTTGGCCTAGGGCTGCAGACTAGTGTTTAGGTAATGGGAAGAAGTAGTAGGGCGCATACAGTCTATGTCTGGAGTCCCTTTGCAATGTACACCAAAGATCTGTTTGTTATGCTAACTGCCTCAGGTGAAGGGGACTATGAGCAGATTTGTAAGAATTGCATTACTGATTGCAAAACGCCGGGTGGCTTTGACATGGGAGAGCACTTTAGCCCCACATCCGGACTACTGGGTTAAGGATCTGGTGTATTGTAAAGAACACCTCGAACTTTATGTGGAAGAGCTTCCATCGTCTTCCAAAGACATTTGGGAACCTTTGCGTCAATATCTGCAGTTGCAAGCCCAAGAAGGTCAATGAATGATAACGATTGATGTTAATACGCATGTATACTCCATAGCACGATAATGTCAATGTGTTTTACCAACAACAGGATATGATGAGAGATCGGTCAATCGCATGATGTTTGTACTGCCTTGCATGGCAGTGTTGCTGTACTTGATGTCCTGAAAATCTAATAAAAAGAATATAAAAAAAAAAAATAAAAAAAAAAATAAACACATCTAGCCTCTAACTGATGCAACAGTCCTTGGCGATTTCTTGCATTATTTTATCTTATGCTGCAGGTGAATGCCAAACTTGGAACAGACTGAACCAGTCAGTACTGCCTACCTGTTATCATGACTTGTGGTGATACGATTTCTAAAAAGTGGTGCTGAAAGGACTCAGGACCATCAAAGATGACAATGAGCCTCAGTCAAACATGATTGAGTCAGAACCCAAGAAAAATGTAAGTGACAGTAGGGTGGAGGATGAGCAAGACATCATTAACAAGTCGAGGTCCCAGATTAAGTGCTTGTGTGTGCAGGCTCAGATGCTCTTGTAGAGCGCTAACCCTCTTGTAGAGTACGTTACTGCTCATTGACTGTACTCTTGGCGTTTCCTTATGTTATCATTATGTAACTTATTTAATCTTGTAACTCGCAAACTCGCTTTGTTGTAACCTAATGTAAAGCGCTCTGATACCTACGGGTCTAGCCAGCGCTATATAAAACTCATAAATAAATTTTATTTTTCCTTTTTGAACTGCTCGTAAAGCAGTGGGGCAACGCTCCTCCACCTTAGAGGAGGAGCTGCTGCTGGTGGTTCGTTCTGTGGTCAAACATGTCTTGCACATTCTACACGCTCTATTGAGATAACTACGATGCCATGTTCCTCATGGAAAAGTGGTTTCGGGCAGATTCTAACACAACAGAGCTCTAACGGTTTCCCTGGGGTAAGTAATTTTTAGACAGGATATGGTGGACAGGATGGGTGTGACATCACCATCATCATTCATAGTCACTTCAAGTGCTCTACTTTTCGCAGTAGATGGGAGACTGAGTGCCTTGGAATCAGTTTTTCCCTAATACTTTTTTTTATTTTTTTATTGTTTTCCGTTACACAAACAATTCCAGTGACCAGTTCCAGTACATGAAGTATATCTTAGCATGATCTTACACAGTGCATAGCATGATGTCACAGATGCTAATAGCATTAGGGGCTTAAACATATGCCAAGGGGTTACAGTATGCAAACATAACACAACTACATTCTACCCCAGTATATATGGGCACATAAACATTCGCGAACAATCAATCTGTTACTCAACAGAGCAATGCACATCATACATTTTGTCCCCCCTCCTAATGTGTGTCAGGGAGTAGTCTCTTCACTGAGGTTGTGAGCATGAGTCCACAGTGTATATAAGTGGATGATCGATGAGGTACGTGGTGAGGGGGTCCCATATGTCACGAGGTCGGGAGGGCAACGGAAGTAGTTCAGAGCATGTACGTATTTGTTCCTGCCACAGGATCATATCGCCCAGCCAGTCCTTAAATTTCGGCGCTCTGCCCCTTCCCCACCTGCAAGCCACCCTCAGTCTGGCTAGCAGTATGCTAAAAGTAACGAATTTATGCCATGTCGCTGGTATCGCCTCAGCATATCCCAGTAGCGCCAGCATCGGGGACTTTGGAAGTTCTAGGGTGGTCATGAGTTCCAGAGCCGTGAATACCTGTTGCCAATATGAATGTACTGCGCTGCAGTCCCATGCCAGATGGAGAAAGTCTGCGTTGTCTGCCCTGCACCTGTCGCATCTAGCACTGTCACGCAACCCATACCGATGTAACCGGGCTGGGGTGTAATAGAAACGGTGTAAAAATTTGTAATGCGTGATACGCAGCCTACTATTCGCGGAAACAAGTGCAGTCTGCTTGCAGCAATACACCCACTGCTGGTCCGTAATGTCATGTCCCAGTTCAACGCTCCACTTGGCACGTGCAGGACTAGGAGGGTATTCCATTTCCGTGTAAAGGCTGTGGTACAACCCAGATACGAGTTGTGAAGCGTCAGTAGTGCGCAGCATATGGTGCAATGGGGCAACTGTGGGGGGCTCGATAGGGTACGATGGCGTGTATTCCCTTATTCCCTGCCTCAATCGCACATACAGGAAAATGTCTAAAGGGGACGGCGGAGATCCTTGAAACAATTGCGACATGTCCCTGAATTTGCCATTTAGATAGAGGTCACCCCAGCAGGTAATTTTGAACTTAGATTTGGTCTTAGCAAATATTCCCTCCTGAAGAACCGGCATTTTTGGATGATACGTGAGTGGGAGCAGTGGGGAATAGAGCACCGGTGCCTTAAGTATACGAGTCACACGTTGCCAGGCCTTAACAGTGCAATCTACAGAGGTAGGTCCCACTGGACGGCTCTCAGGAACCGCCAGTATGACCCCGTCTAACGGGATAGGATGCGCCAGCCAGTGTTCCGTTGCAACTTGGGGTGTATATCTGGGGGGGTGGAACCAATAGTGCGCAAAATGTGCCTGGGCGCACAAATAGTACAGTTCAAAATTAGGCACATCAAATCCTCCCTGGGAGTATGGGCTGGCTAGTATGTCCCATTGCAGACGTGGTTGCTTGCCGCCCCAAACCAGCCGTATGAGTTCCGATCTCAGCTTGTTAAAAAAAGGGCGTCCAGGATACAGCGGTATGTTCAAAAATAAATATAAAAGTTTAGGAAGGATAATAATTTTTATAAGTGATATTCGTCCCGCTATGGTGAGTGGGAGGGCTATCCACCTACTAATGCAGCCCATAATGTGGTCAAGCGCACAGCCGTAGTTACGACGCAATAATTCCTCGCGATCACCGGTGACATGTACCCCCAGATATTTGACCTCTTCTGTACACCACTCAATAGGGTAGTCTGTGGGGAATGGCGTTGCCGCAGGGGTAAGCGGGAAGAGCTGGGATTTAGCCCAGTTAATATGTATGCCCGATAATCCGCCGAATCTCACAAACTCCCGTAGAAGCGGATTAAGATTTTGAATCGGGTTTTTTACATATAGGGTGACGTCGTCCGCATATAAAGAAATCAGTATGGGACGGAGGAAGCAGCGGAGGGCTTTTTCTTGGTGATGTTGCCTAAGACGCGCCGCAAGGGGTTCGATTGCCAGGGCAAAGAGAAGTGGAGATAGGGGGCAGCCTTGACGGGTGCCCCGCGTGTGTTTGATAGGGGAGGAGATGTGCCCGTTTATTCGCACCCGTGCCGTCGGGGAGGCATAGAGTAGCCGGCTCCACGAAAGGAACCCGACAGGAAGACCCATACACTGAAGTATAGTGAACAAATAATCCCACTCCACCGAGTCAAAGGCTTTCGTGGCGTCTAAAAAGACCGCCACGAGCGGCAGTTGGGGGTCAACATTGTGCATTACGGAGAATAGAGTCCGCAGGTTATGGGAGGTTGCTCGTCCCGGAATAAAACCTGCCTGGTCAGGTAGCACCAGTTTCTTCATTAGTAGGCTAAGTCGATTCGCGAGGAGCTTCGCAAGGATTTTTGTATCAGTATTAATGAGAGATAAAGGCCTATACGAATCGCAGTAATCCGCAGGCTTGCCAGGCTTTAAAAGTGAAATGATGAGCGCCTCCCTCATGGTGTCTGGGAGAATTTGAGCCTCCAGAGCCTCCAGATAGACCTCCCGCAGTACTGGGATCAACAGATCTATGTAGGACTTATAGAAGTCATCGGGTAGGCCATCGGAGCCCGGGGCTTTCCCGGATTTCATTTTCATGATCGCCTCACGAAATTAGTCTGCCTCAAAAGGTGCAGCGAGAAATTCCCGCTGATTGACTCCTAGCCATCCCAGGGCTATATCTTTGAGGAAGGGATCAAAATCTGGAGGTGTAGCACGCCGGGTATTATATAGATCCTCACAAAATGAGGTAAACGTATGGAGAATGTCACCACTGTCCCTGTGGCGCTCCCCCGAGGTGTCTAAAATGTCAAGAATATAGTTCGAAAACCGGGGTTGTCGAACATCCATCGCAAGTGCTCTACCCGGTCTCTCACCCTCCCCATATCTACGCGCAGTAAAATATTTACCCCGAAAACGAATCTCCCGCTCGGCAGTGTCAGTATACTCCGTAAGTTTGTCGCGCAGCCCTCTGAGTGCCCGAAGTCTCCCGCCACATGTCCGCTTCCAATTGCTTGAGTTCACCCTCCAAGCGACGCAAGCTACGTCTGATGTCCCGAAGTACCCCAAAATTCTTAGCCATACAAACCCCACGTATCGTAACCTTAAAGGCCTCCCAAAGAGTACTCATATGAGCGACCGAGCCTCTATTGCGACTGAAAAAACTTGCGATTTCCTCTCCCAGTTCTGCATGGAAGACCGTATCTAGTAGTGCTTCGGGCACTAGCCGCCAGCAAAACGGGGAAGCAATTGAGTTAGGAGGCGTTATTTGCAGACGTACAGGCGCATGGTCAGAGAGTGTTCTGGCCATGTGATCCACGCCCGACTATCCACGGTACCACTCCCGAGAAACAATCCAATAGTCTAAGCGAGACCAAGTAGCCCGGGCCGTGGTATGGTATGTGCCTTCTCTATGCCCTGGATGCACATGTCTCCACGCATCCACGAGCCCGTGTGCCGGTAGCAGTTGGGAGAGGGCCTCGTGAGTTTTGGTATAGTGATGAGGTTGGGGGTGCGAGCGATCGAGTGTCGGGCATAATGCGGTATTAAAATCCCCACCCCATAGGACATGGGTAGATCCCAATTTTAGAATTTGCCCCCAAAGTGTAGTGTAATAGTCTGGGTCATCTATGTTAGGCCCATAACAGCAAACCAAGGTAACCGCCTGTGTTCCCAGTACGCCCCAGATTATACAGTGCCTACCAGACTGGTCGCCAAGGGAACCCCCCAGAACAAAAGGAGTGCCCTTCTTAACCAGAATCAATGTGCCCCGTGAGTATGATGAATAGGATGAAAATACTCTGTCCGATGCCCATCTACATCCGAAACAGGGTGACTTGCGGGGGTCAGTATGCGTCTCCTGGAGCACCGCTATGTGTATATAGTGTCGATCAAGATATGCCAGTATTTGTCGGCACTTACGAGTGCTCCAAGGCCCCTAACATTCCACGTAAGCAGATTTATGCATAGGGAGTCAGTATTCAATGCCATAACCATGATAACAGAAAGAAGCAAAGCAAAGGCCTAATTATGCCATTTAAGGACATCTGCATATACTGATTGCGAAGAAGCCTGGTAGATCTAACAGCTGATGCATTACATCGGAACCACTGGAAAACAATAACAAACCCCCTTCCCACCCCCCCCCACAACAGCACCTCAATTGTGCCGGAATTGTACCACCCACCCAATACCCAATGCTTCCAGGACATTACATACCAAAAGGAAATGGAGCTGTATGTCATCACAAAGAACATTAACGAAGAGTAAGGGGGAATGCCCATGCGGGGGTCGCCAGGGGAACATGGAACTTCCCTTCCCACAGGCCCGCCCAGCTAGAGTCGCAGTGCCCCATCTGGGACAGAGCAACAGGGAGAGGGGGGGGGGTCGCTTGGCTCTTTATAGTGTCCACCCATCTGCTACTTTATGCGTAATGTTAAACACAAATATAAAAGAGAATTATAACAAGTCTGCACCGTTGGTAGTCACTTATCTGCGTTTGTTAGAAGGAGTCTAGCACGGCTTCCCCCTGGGGGGGGGAGCCCCGCCGGTCATACTGGGTAGGCAGGCACCAGCTATATGGATAACGAGGCTAGTAGAAAGACAGCATCTCGCCAAGAAGGCTCCCCACTCTCCGGATTAATCTGCAGCCAAGGGAGACTCTGTCCACGTGGGGAGAAGTTGACCTGGAGGCGCGGTCCTCCGATGTGCCTCCGGGAGATCGACGGTGAATAGACCGCAGGAATTCTTCCGCCTGCTGGGGATTCGTGAGGATAGTGTTCTTTCCCTGGTAGGTAACTCTCAGGCGGGCCGGATAAAGAAGAGCGTACTCAATCTGGGCCTTCCGAAGCTTCTGCTGGACTCCCATGAATTTACGGCGCACCTCCTGCACCGCAACAGTGAAATCTGGAAAGATGGTGAACTCCACTCCGTCGTATCGTAGGCACTTATTTTCTCTCGCCAGCTTCAACGCAGCATCGCGGTCTCGGTAGTTGAGGAGACGAGCCACAATAGGCCTGGGGGGCCCGCCAGGAGGGGCGCGGCCCCAGGGAGCGGTGTGCACGCTCCACAATGAGCTGCGCAGAGAACGGATCTGTTTCACTAGCGCCCCGCAGGAGTCGTTCCACATACTCCTCCATGCGGCCCGTGTTGGTGCTCTCCGGTATTCCAATGATCCTGATGTTATTCCGGCGGCTACGAGCCTCAAGGTCCTCGTTCTTGGCAGCACTCACCTTGAGCAGTTTGTCCATGTGTGACACCTGCTGTTGTAATTGTGAGGTGGTATCTTCATTGTCGGATATGCGCCGTTCGGCTTCTTTTATCTGCCCGTCATGTTTGTCTACTTTCTGGACAAGAAAGTCCAGTCGATTATTCATGGTGTCCATCTTTCCTGACAGATCAGATAGGCTATGTTGCAAAGCAAGGAGTAGCGTCTTGACTTCATCCCCTGGCGTCGGAGTCTGTGCCTGCGACATCTCTGCAGGTACCGGATTGGAACCTTCCGAGGTTGAGCGTGTAGTAACTTTCTTGGCCTCAAACACTAGCTTAGGCTGTCGGCCGTCTGGTTTCCCCATGGCAGCAGCAAAGTCTGTGAGGCAAGCGCGAGTTCCAGTATGCTACGGGCCCAAGAGGAGAATCACCATATGGCAGCGTTGCTAGGGTCTACAACCCACCAGTTCGTCAGTGGCCCCAGCACACCTGTGGGAACTGGATTCAGTCCAACCAGTAGGCAGAGTAGCAAAGTCAAGGGCTGCGATAACATTGGCTGTGCGCGCCCATAGAGGATCCGTTCAGGAGAAAAGCTCTGCAGGACTAGCGAGCCGGATGGTGGTCCAGGAGTGCCCCTGTGCTCCGAAATCTCAAAATGCAACCAGTTCCCTGCCACCAAGTAGGCACATGGCCCTTACTCAGTCGTCCATTAGAGGAGCACTACACCGCACCCCGCCATAGCAGACTCACCCAGGGCGTATGAATGTATTATATACCTCTTCAGTGCAGATGTATCAGGTTTCAGTTCGCCTCCCTGCACTTCGCCCGCAGTGGGGATGCGTAGGCGGGTATTCAGGCCGGGGATGAGGAGGCCTAGCAGCCAAAGCTTCAGCGGTGTCCAACTAGACCACCCAAGAAGAGATTGCGGGAACCGGACTCGGGAGCCGGAGCATCCCAATCGTTTCTCCCCAGTGTATTATGGCACTCCGTGCGTGCAGGAAGTAGTACCTACACTCAGGACCGTTGCGTCCTAATGAGTGACGAATGCGGTAGGGACGTCGCAGCTCGCAGCGGCCAGGGTCCGCACCGCGGGCGTCCGGCAACGCGGTCTCGAGCTTGTATAAAGACCGCAGGCCGTCAGCACTCACCCCACGCAGTGTAGCTCGATGGTACCAGAGCTCCTGGGCAGCGCGTCCAATAGCAGCCGATCGTGTTGGCGTCTCGGTCTCGGTCACGCCGGATAATAGAGGCCTGTCAGCCACGTGGGAGCCACGGCGCTCAAGTGATCCCCGCAGCCGATCAGCGCTCCGGGCAGATCTCGCCTCGCTCCCCGCTGTTCTCTTCTCCCATCTCCTACCGCCACACGGAGCGCCGCCCGCAGCCGAGCACAACACCGGAGATAGCAGGCGAGCAGAGCCACAGGTTTCTGAAGTGCTCCGGTGAATTAAGCAGCAGTGGCAGAGGATTAGTGTAGGATTTTGGCAGCCAAGCAGCCGGAGCCTCACAGGTGTGCGGCCATCTTGGACGTGCGCCACCTAGCGCCCCCCCCCTAACCCTAATACTTCCTTCTTTTTTTCCCCTACCATCATGTGAAGGGAAAAACCGATTCCAAGGCTTCCAATATTTAATATATCACCTGCCGGGAAGCCCCATTGATTTCCTGCCCTCGCTGTCTGTGCTGTACACTAAGGTACTGAAACTGTACTAGGCTGGGCGATTTTAATCTTCATATGGATGTTGTGGTGGAAAAGGCTGGCCAGGCATTGGTGATTCATGCAGGACTCTCAGCTTATTACTACTGATTTCAGATGCCACACATCAAGCATATCACACGCTAGACCTCATATTTTCCAATACGTCACTCTTGGTCAAAACACCTAAAGTCCTCCGTGAGACAGATCATTTTTCGATCCCTTTCAGTTGGAGTAGAAGGTATGCAGACTCTGAAACAGTGGGCAAGTGCATTATTGAATCCTGGGCTTGTAACACATTGAGGCCTTAGACCTTACTTAAGTCATAGCAGGTCCCCCTCCTTTGCTTGTGGGCAACATGGATTCCTATCTTAAATCTGTTGACAATAGGCTTTACGAAGCCAGTAGACGCCTGGCACCCATTAAAGTTAATACGGCCCAAAAAGGAGGCCCCTGCTGCCATGGTCCTCTTCTGAACTTTTGATCCTAAAGAAGGGCTGGGCTTTAATAAGGATGCTAAAGAGTTTTAAAAATTAGCACCATGAGGCCATTAAATCTGCACAGAGTTCATTGTTTGCTGTTCAAATTGAAACAGCAAAGAATTCATCGCGTGAAATATTTAAAAAAGAAATTTAAACACCAAATCTTTCTTGAATCCCAGAACTTGCAGTCTTATAATCCCTGCCTCTTGGGTTTTATCCAAAAAGTTATATATATTTCTTAAGGATAAGATCCTAAAGATCCATGGGGGACTGATATCTCCCCCTCGATCACCTTTAACTGAGGGGGCTGTTGGAGGTGCTCAGGTGACCAACTTAATTTTGTGTTCCTTAGTTAAGTTTGGTCCCATTTCTTTGGAACAAAGTCAGCATGCTCTTTTTCAACGTAAGTCGAGATCACCAGGTGATCCTTGCCAGCCTACGAATCTCAGCATGATCAGTGGTGTTATTGTCTCATCGTCCATCAACTTTTTAACCACTCCTTGGATTCAGCAGTAGTGCCCGCTTGCTGGAAGAGGGCCAAAGTGGTCCCTTCCCTAAAAAAGTTGTCTGCCAGCCAGTCGGTCCTGTCTAATTTCTGCCGCATATCTTTGCTTCCCTCAACCTCCAAAATGCCAGAAAAATGGGTTAATGTCCAGCTTTCATCCTACCTGGAAAACAACTGCCTCCTCCATTGCACCCAGTCTGGTTTTCGCCCTCACCACAGTACAGAAACAGCTGTTTTGGAAGTTACAGAGATTATTAAGACTAAGCTGGGCCCTTGATCAAGATTCTATTGGATCCGTCGGCGGCATTCGACACCATTCTGATCCCATTCTGCTGCAGCGCCTATTGGAAGTTGCCATTGAGGCACCGTATGGAGATGGCTCAAATCCTTCAAAGATAAAACAAGAAGTTTGGCTTGCCGATTTTGTGGCATCTTCTTCCAAGTTAGTGTTTGGGGTGCCACAGGGCTCTGAAGTAAGCAGTATGTTATTCAACATCTACCTGCCCCCTCCGCTCCCTTGCTAATTTAATAGAATAGTACGGCTTCAGGACCATCTCTTACACCAACGCTATGCAGTTACCCCTTACATTTGCTTCCTCATCCGCTGACAGCAGATGCTTTTAAAGCCTGTCTCTGTGATGCTGTGAGGGAAGAGTCATTTGCACTGCAATTCTGATAAAATATAGATCCTCTTTGTTAGAAATTGTGTTCCTGGTTGACGGAGGGGTGAGCCCCAGTCAAGCAGTAACCATATTCCTAGTCAGGGTAGGGAACCAGGAGTCCCCAAATTAGCCTGTGCTCACCCTCTGGTAGCGTGGCACAGAGCAGTCATGCTTAACTTGAAGGCAATGTGTAAAGCATTTGTGCAACACTTCAAACAGTAAATACCTTCACACAAAAGATCCTACACCAAATTTAGAAAAATAGAAAAATGTTCCAATATATAAAACAAGACCAAAACGACAAAAATCCAATAAGTAGAACTTGAGATATTGATTTTTATAGAATAAACTGTAAAATAGCGCTAATAAGCAATAGGCGCTTACTTGGGATATCTGGTCGAGCTGGGCAGGGACAAAGTCAAAAGTTCAGGCTGACCGCAATGGAGCGGGGGCTGGCTACTGGAACCAGGGTTGGCCTGCTGAACCAAAGTACCTTAATTAATCTTAAGTCGAGGGTGTGTGGCGCAGACGTGGCGATGCACCAGTGTCAATCCATGCAGGAGCAGAGATGCGCTGGTCCCAATCCACACAGAAGCGGGGTGCGCTGGCTCCGACGAGCGGGGTGCTGCGTTGCGGTGATTTATTGTCAGGGCTGCAGTTTACAGAGATGCGAGGGCTCTGCACCGGGAAGAGCATTGCGCAGTGGTGGTTCCGAAGGCAATGCATCGGGTCCTATCCACGCAGCAGCGGCGATGCATCAGTGTCGATCCATGCAGCAGAGGCGATGCGCCGGTTCTGATCCACGCAACAGGGGCAATGCACCTGTTCTGAGTCACGCAACAGCAGCGATGCGTCAGTTTGACAGAGGATGCGTCCGTTCTGCTGAAGCAAGCACCTTAGGCCCACTTCCAAGGGTACAGGACTGGGGTGACACCACTTGCCAGGGCAGACTGACAGATGGCAGTCCAGGTGCAGAAGCAAGGTGGCTGGAAGTCTTTTATGTCCCTGATACTTTAGATCAGGAGGCCAGCCAACTAGCCCTTGGAGTCACTCTGGGTTCAAGTGATGGAGGTCCAGCCTTTCTCACCCAGGCAAGGAGGGCAGCAGGGCAGCAGTTCTTCCAGAGCAGCAGTCCAGCAGAGCATCAGTCCTTCAGCAACACAGCAGTCCTTCCTGGCAAAGTATCCACAGTTCCAAAAGTGTACATACAGAAGTGGTGGGGTCCGAGGTCCAGTTCTTATACCAAGTGGTGTCTTTGATGTGGGGGAGACTTCGAAGACAGGGCTTTGAAGTGTACAGAGGTCCTACCTACCTGTCCTGGGTCCAGAATCACTACAGGGGGGGTATGCAGTCTTGTGTGTGGACAGGACACAGCCTATTCAGGTGCAAATGAGGCTGTGCCCAGATCCTCCCTCCCATCCCACCAGGGTGGCCCATCAAGTCACACCTAAGCTCCCATTGTGTGTGGCAGTCGGGGGGGCAATACACAAAGCCCAGCTGTCACCCACCCTGGTCCAGTAACTTAAATATTCTACTCGACCTAACTGTAATGCTCTTGACCCATAAACTGATTTTAAATTATGTGATCCTGGGCAAATATTTTAATTTACTGAGCATTTTCTTTATTATCACATACGAGAGCACCTTCAAATATGCGAGTACAGCATGTCTGCTGTACAAAACACTATTTTGTTTAATTTAACAGACTAAACATTTGCTCCATGTATAATAATATTCTAGCTCACATATAGGGAACACATGAAGCCGGACTTGCCTTTAAGTTTTTTAAAAGCATTGTCATCAGGGTTTCACAAATCATGTTTAAAAACTATCACTTTTAATAAATACAAAACTTAAGCACAAAGTGGTAGCACACTATCATTTGCAATCAGCAAATTTTCCATTGAAATTGCCACAATATTTCCCACTGACATTCGGTTTTACCGGTAAAACTAAACAGTGTACTAATTATAAAGTTTGGAAATCGAGTTTCTGCAAATAGCTGTCATTTGCATATCACCAAATAAACAGCTTTGATTTGCTCCTATTTAAATCTTTGTTTGCTTCACACGTCTGCATTACAACAAAAATGTGCTTTCGTAATTCCTGACAGATTTTGAAGTATTTGTGCTATTTACAAGCTGTTTAAATATTGTTAGGAAAAACCCTGACATTCTACAGCCTTTTGTTTCACCATGAGTGCCAAAAAACTCACTTGACAGAATCCTCTAACTGTAGTAAGAGAAAGAAAAGTAAATACCGTTTTCCAGGATAAGATAAGCAGCAATTAGTAAAAAGACAAACTGACATTTGGCGTCTGTCCTTAAACAGACAGCAAATGTGTCAAGATAAAAACAAGATTTAAAGGCATCTTTATTGCTCATTCTCTTTCTGAATGACCAGACCACCTGCTTCTTTCTAGCTCAGGTTACTCGCCAGAACAACCAGTAGGCCCTAAAAATAGCTCCACCTGATAAAATCTGACTCACCATAGCAAGTGGGCTTTTCGATGTCTGGCTATGTGCTGAATGGATACAACAGTTACGGTCCTTGCCACAACTGCAAATTAGGACTCATTAATGGATTTATAGAAAAACCACAGGAGAGCAAGTGTGCATGTTCATAATCTGTCCAGCATAGTGGATATAAGCACCCACGTACTCCATCTGCCTGCTATATTTACCACAGCTAAGCTGGGTGTAGGTTCAAAGGTCATTTGAATAGGAAGTCCAATTCGCCATAAAGTTACTAAAATTAGAGGCTACTAGACAGTATGCACAGATCTCTTACTAAATTTGACACAGCTGCTATCTTTTACTAAATTTGACACAGCTGCTATCTATACAAAAGACATAGCTATTATACCAAGCTATTCATGCACACCACCTCTTGGATTCAGCAGTCAGAGCATCACTGGTATGACATATTTCTTGGGTGGGCACCAGGAGCTACGAAAGTTCTCAATCTGGTGTTGCACCCCTTAATTTGACAGTTCATTGCTTTTGCTATATTAGCTATCATAATGTGCAAGTTATATGTAAGCACTAAACAGCTGTATGTTAGAGGGAAGGCACTTCATGCAATGTTTACTGGACTCTATAGTAATATGCCCGTGACTTCAATTAAGTGATTTGGTTTTCGCATGCACAGACACTCATCAAAAGGGATTGAGTGTACAGTATATAGGGAATAGTGTGCGTTAGACATTGTGATGTGACAGGCTTAGTTAGCTAAGGCAGTGCTGATGATTGAAAATGCATGCAGAAAACCTATGTACCGCGCGGAGCTCGCCGACACTGGTTTTTCCAATTCCATAGACGCAACTATCTGCCAAAGTGCTTTGGTTACTGTACCATGCCAAGGCATGTGAATCGTGGAAGACATACCATTGAGGTTGTACTGAACCTGAAAGAGCTTGGGAGTAGTTTGAAGGCTCTGGTAGAATGATTGAGTGATACCAGTAAGAGCAAGCCTGGGTTAGGGAAAACACTGATAACATCACTAGAATAACTGATGCAGGGAGGGAAAATGATTGTAAACCAGCTTTTAGAGTGTAAAAAAAGAGGGGTGCAAATGCCTCAGGGAAGCTCACGGACAAGAGTTGTGCAGATCTGCAATCACACCCATCGCCTCTGCCCCGGTTGCCCTGTTTACTCAGGAGGTAGAGACAGGGAGGACAGAGCGGCCTAGCTACAAAGTTAAATCCAGGGGTGAAGGGCCAAATTCTGCTACTCTATCTTGATTTACAGAATTACTATTGTGCTCTTTCTTATGTTATTTTAGTGTTAGCATTGCACAAAAAATATACATGCAATTGTTCTGCTACTGTTTAACTACCAGTGAATGTATATATGCTTATCGTAGTGTTTTGTTAAAGTCATATGGGGCCACATGTACGAAGCCTTTGCAGTCGCAGAATTATCCCATTTGCGAACGCAAAAAGGCATTTTGACAGGAGCAAATTCAATTAGCGATTCGGTAACCTGCTGTGAGAAAGTGCCATCTTTCTCGCATGGTATGCCCCCCACTTTTTGCTGAATTGCGGATGTACTTCGACTGAGTGTGCCCTGGGCTCCTGCCAATCAGGTGCCCAGGGCCTGTGTTCCTTCCCTAAAACTGCATTACAGCCTAAACCCAATTGGCACCTCTGGCCACATGACAGCCCCTGGTAAATGGTACCCTAGGTACCCAGGGCAT
The DNA here is from genome assembly GCA_963921515.1 of Calotriton arnoldi. NCBI lineage: Eukaryota > Metazoa > Chordata > Amphibia > Caudata > Salamandridae > Calotriton > Calotriton arnoldi. The sequence continues at coordinate 703,772 of CAWUFW010001837.1, forward strand.
TGTGACCAGAGAAGGCCCCTAAGGGCTGCAGCACTTATTGTGCCACCCTTAGAGGCCCTGTACCCCGACACACACACCCTGCCTTTGCAGGCTGAGTGTCTTGGTGCAGAACTAAACAGAGTCGACATGGCACACATCCTTGTGTGCCATGCCCACAAACACACTGCCCTGGCATACCTCAGTCACCCCTCTAGCTGGGTGCACTATGCCAGTGGTGTGGGCACAGGTGCATGAGCCCTGTGCCCCTACAGTACCCAGGGCCATTCCTAGGCACTGTAAGTGCAGTGATGCCATTAAGAGTATATGGTGCTGGGAGGTTGTCATTACGAACTCCACAGCACCATAATGGCTACACTGAAGACTGAGAAGTTTGGTATCAAACTTCTCAGCACATTAAACCCACACTGATGCCAGTGTGGGATTTAATGTAAAATGCACGACAGAGGACAACTTAGAGTTGCCCCCTTAACCTAACCTACAATCCACGTCCTTTGAGGGGCTGCCTAGGCTGCCACCCAGCAGACATGTTGCTGGACCCCTGGGTAGAGAGCCATCCGCTCTCCCGGGCCTGCAACAATGCACGTCCTGGGCGAGGTGCTAGGCCTCCTCCCCCAGGATGGGCAGGGGGAAGCTTCAAAGGCATTCCGCCTTTGTGAGCTTCCCCAGACCACTTGCTGTACTCAGCAACTGGTCCCCACTGGTTCTAGCCCCCACTCTGGCGGGAAGACTGGCGGGAAACACCAAGGGAGGAAAGGGGGTGTGCCAGCCTCTGCCAACCCCACCCCTCAGGTGGGGGAGGCGAGGTGAAGCACATCTCCGGGCTCTCGCCATCTTGAAGATGGGGAGCCCTACCCAATCAGGACTAGGCTCCTGCCCCCCTCCCGCTGGAGAGTGGCAGGATAGGGGGTGTACCCACCCCAGGGAAGGGACCCATTGGTCCCTGCCCTTTACCTACCTGTAACGCCCCTAAATCTAGTATTTAGGGGCACCCTGAACCTTCCTTAGATCCAGATTCCGAAACAAGAAAGAAGATCAAGAAACAAGAAGACCTGCCGTGCAGCTGCTAACAAGAGGAAGACACCAACTGATTTGGCCCCTGCCCTACAGGCCTGTCGACCCTCGAACCTGCTCCTGCTAAACCCCGGTGTCTCCAGTGGTCAGCAACCTCAAAAACCCCGGAGGACCCGACTGCCTTGTGACTAACTACCTGGGACTCACACGAGCAGTGGTACTGCTCAAAAGCAAGTAACCTACCCCTGGTGCCAGACAGGAACCGCGAATCCAGCACACTCTGCACCCGCCGAGCCCGGCCTGTGCCTGAGTGGACAAAGACCACGAGGACGTCCCCCCGGCGACTGTGACCCAGAATCCAGCACCCAAGGACCCTCCTCGGCGATCCTGACGACGCCTGCAGCCTCAGAACCTGGGCCCCCTCCAACCGCGACCAGCAGAGGGTAAGATTTCCCGACGCGAAAAGACACCCCTGCACCCGGGCGCCCTGCGGCCTCCTGTGCCCAACTCCGGGGTGCCTACCTATCCTCCAACTACCCAACTTACCCCTCGAAGTGGTGGTCGCACCTGAAGAATCTCTGTGCCCGAGCTTGCAGTCTTTGTTCAGTTTCCAGCTTCTCCATTGAAATCCATTGAGCGCCCGACGGCTCAAAAGCACCCTGCACCCAGCCACCAGAGTGCCCCTGGCAGTGCAACCTCTACTCTAATCTACTTCCCCATTTGCCCTGAGCAAGTGACCAGGAGCCCAGCTCCCATAGCCGCGTGGCCTGCTAGCCAGCAGCCACCAACCAAAGGCCCCCTGCCCGCCATAGGCTAACATTGGGCCTAACTCACTCTGCACCCGGCCGCCCCTGCGCCGCTGAGGGTGTACCAACTGTGCCTACCTGACCCTGGGAGACCCGAGTCTATGCCCAGAACCTTAACTCTGCCAGTCGAGTACTTACCCAAAAGCCGATAACTCACTTTTCTTCCATAGGGTAACATTGACTGGTTTCCCTTGGAAATTCTTCTAAGTCTGGAGTTTTAAACTTTAAAATATTCATCTAAAATCAGCCGAATCACGAAAACGAAAATACTCACCTGTTATCAGAAGAGATCCCAGTGTTGGATCTTGGTGCCCAGCACTGATCCTGAAAAGTAATTATAACTGTACTTACCGGTAACTTGAATTTCCTTCCATAGGATAACATTGCCTGGTTTTTGCTGAAAAAGTTTCTAAGTGTCGATTTTTGAAACTTACAAATATTTGCTAAAAATCTCCTGTGTGACAAACGCATTCTTTCAATTGTTTACAGGAGATGCACCAGTGCTGGATCCAGGATCCAACACTGAGTAAGAAAAAGTAACGATGACACTACTTACCTGCTAAGTGAATTTCCTCCCATAGGATAACATTGGTGATTCTATGTGAAAAATTTCTAAGTGCCAACTTTTAAAATACAATAATATTCCTTAAAAATCACAACTGTAACCAAAACGTTTTTACTCAACTGTTTACAGGAGATGTCCCAGGACTGAATCTAGGATCCAGTCCTGTGGTAAGAAAAGTAATCCGAAAAGTAATCTATTGCATTTAACTAGAAATTCCCATTGAGCTCAATGTTATATTGTGTTTGAAATTGTGTTGCCTATTGCAACAACTAACTATTGCATTCAAAAGTCTATGGCCTATTGAAAGTATTTATCGAAAGCATCTCATTCTGAGAAAGTATATTTTGATACCCATTGTTGGTTCTAAAATAAAACAAGCATATATTTTTATATACAAACCATTGGCCTAGAGTTCAGTTCTTGAGTGTGTGAGACCATTTGCTGACTGAGTGTGTACAACAAATGCTTTACACTGTCCTCTGATACTGCCTTACTGCTCGACCAAGCTACCACTTTAGAGAGTAAGGTTATATCCAACTTTAGCCTCTGCCAAACCTCTGGGGACTGTGGACTCTGTGCACACTGAACCTTACTTTGGTTCAGTATATACAGAGCCACTTTCTTACACCTGCTACCGAATCGCATTTTGGGTTTGCGATTCAGTGTTAGGAAGGGGCATTTTTAGGGCATCCCTTCCCAATACCGAATCGCAGTGGTATGTATGAATGTTTTGCGACTGAAATGCTTTCGCAAAACACTTGCATTTTACCACCAAATTCAATTTGGTGGAAACACCTTCGCAAATGGGAAGGGGGTTCCCAAGGCACCCCTTCTCCTTTGTGAATGTTTGTAAAAGCATTTTTTAAGAGCAGGCGGTGGTCCCACGGACCACTGCCTACTCTTAAAAAATGAAAGGAAAACTTTTAGTTTTTGTGTTTGGAACGCATCCCGTTTTCCTTTAAGGAAAACTGGCTGCATTTAAAAAAATTAAAAAATAAAATAGATGCTTTATTTAAAAGAATTCCCAGACATGTTTGTCGGCTGACCCCAGCAGGCAACCATCCCTGTGATTGTAGCTACTCTCAATGGGTCGCAAACCAAGAACTACCTCATTAATATTCACGAGGTAGGTCTATTTGTGACCCACTGGGAATCACAAATGAAACTCAAAACAGATTCATACATTTGAAATAGCAATTTCCCAATTGCGATTCACAGGAAATAGCAATTAAGAACTTGCTATTTCAAACTTTTGTATATGTGGTCCATTGTATCAGTTACGTGTGTGTGTGTTGTTCCTTATTGAGTGTCCTTATTGATTTGTACCTCATTGATATTACTTGGGTTGGCTGCCAGCAGCCAGTCCAATACAATTGGGACCAGGAGTGGGGTACAAATAAATAATGCCTCTGTGGGGATGCAAAAGAGATAAAGCAGATGGAGAAGGGTAGAAGGGGGCAGAGACCAGATCCATTCCTGGGTGGTTGTCGACAGATCTGATTTCTGGTGCTGCAGGAATCCTAAACTGGTGGACAGCGCCGATTGTAGGTGAAGAGTTAGATGAAAAAGTGAATCCTCTTTTAATGGAAGATGTTGTAGAGAAGATAAAGCTAAGAGGGGGGAAGCTGGAGCTGAAAGCAGCTGGGCAAGTGGAATGGCTTTTCCACATGGGGTGCTAGCAAACATTAATCCAAGATGCTGGGATAAGAATGCTGCGGCATGAGGTAGCAACCTTGCAGGAGTGCTTAGTATGAGAAAGACTGTGGAAAGTGCAGTAGCCAGAGGGAATCAGAAGGAGGCAAGGTACACAGCATTAGTAGTGCAGGTAGCTCAGCAGAAAAGTAGGGTAAGCCCAGGGTACCCTCAACGGTGCACTTGAGGACGTTGGTGTGCAAAGAGAATTGGAATCCCAGTATATTGAATAGGTCAGTCTCAGACAGTATTGAGAGGGAATGGGATGTAGCTGAAGGGGAAGAGGCTCTAGAGGCTCGCCCTCCTGTGCAAAGCAAGTCACAAGGAATGGGTGGGGGGCAAGTGCAGAATACCAGCTTGGTGAGGGATTATACGCAAAGTGAGTTGTTAGAAATAACACGCATGTTTAGGTAGAAGCGGGAGAGCCCCTGTTAAATGGATAGTTTGGTTATGGGATACAGAGGCAGATGGAACATTCTTATAACCTAATGAACTTTTGAAAAAGGGATCAGTTACAACTCTTACCATGTTGGGACCATCGTTGTGAGGTGCACACTGGCAGCAAGCATTTTCTTTATTGGGTTGGTTAATAGAGAGATTGATTGCCTACTTACAGCAGGGAGGGTGGGCTATCAACCCCAAAAAGCTGCAAGGGCCCGCACAGGAGGTGAAATATTTGGGTACCATCAGGTCAGGACCAGTGAAAAGAATACTACAGAAAGGGATTGATATGGTCCAGCAGTTGAAGGTCCCTACAACAAAAGCAGAAGCGCAGAGGTTTATTGGGTTGATGAGATTTTGGAGACAGCACATTCCTCATTTAGGATTAATACTGAACCCATTGTACCAAGTGACTAGGAAAAAGCACACTTTTCAATGGGGGCCTGGGCAGCAAGATGCTTTTGAGTGAGCAAAGGATGCATTACAGAATTACTTTCCCTCGGTCCCATAACAGAAGGGATTCCATTTGAGTGAGAGGTGGCGATACAGGATGATTTGGCGTGTGGAGTCTGTGGCAAAGGCAAGGGAAGGAAAAAGGTTCTGCAGGGATTCTGGTCCAGGAAACCGACACCTGCAATGAGTAATTATACACCCTCTAGAGAAGGAGTTGGCAGGAGCATTTGGGCACTAGTAGAGACTGAGAGCATCACTGGTGACCGGCCATTCACCCTAAGAACACCAGTTCCCCTGTTGGGCTGGGTGAGAGAAGGAGGCGCAGGTGCTGGAGTAGGCAAGTCACAGGAATCTACTATTGTAAAGTGGAAATGGTATCTGCAGCAGAGAGCAAAGCCCGAACCTACGGGAGGTTCTAAGTTACAAGAGGATATGTTGGTGGCTGTGGACTTGCAGACAATAGCCCCTCCATCCAAAGCGACTGAGATGGAGCCTTCTCCATTCAAAACTGCCCCGCCTTTTGAACAACTCAATGAGGAAGAGCAACAGAATGCATGGTTCAGTGATAGGACTGCTCGATACCAGCATAGCAAAAGACAATGGCAAGCAGCTGCATTCCACTCTGCTACAGAGACAGTGGTGCTGAGAGGAGAAGATAATGGTTCGAGCCAGTTTGCTGGATTACAAGGAGTGGTGGCAGTGATTGAGCAAGCCACAGTTGGAGAAAGAACATCTGTGTATACTGACAGTTGGGCCACTCATCAAGGACTGGCGAGCTGGGTACTGACCTGGCACAGAGATGGATGGAAAGTCAAAGGCTCCCCTATATGGGTGGTGAGCAGTTGTGGGAAGAGATGTGGAAGAAAGGGCAGGAGTGTCAAAGCTATGTGGGTCATGTGGATACCCACTGTCCATTGGATACCTCCCCTGCATCTCTGTTCTAAAATGAAGTGGATCAAGTGTCAAAACACAGTTAGTTGCCATTAATGAAGAAGCTGAAGTGGCCTTAGCAAAGTGGGCTCCCACAACTTCAGGGCATCTGGGAGAGAATGGCACTTATGCATGGGCAGAACAACAACAAATCCCAGTCTGCAAGACGAAAGTGCAACAAGCAGTGAAGGAGTGCCACTCTATGTGTAACCAGATCAGACAGACGCCCTTGCACCAGAGATCAAGTGGACATATCAAAAGAGGACCTACCACAGTGTGGCAAATGGACCATATTGTACCGCTGGCAAAGGAAGGGGGCAAAAGCTATGTATTGACTATAGTGGACATATTTTGGCCACATGCTGGGCTTGCCTTCTAAGTCTGCAGACCAAAAATCCACTCTGAGGGGGCTTGATTACCTAATCAGACACTATGGGGTGCCAGAAGATATCCAGACAGAGGTACACATTTTTCGGGGAAAGCTGTACAGGACTGGGCTCAGAAACAAGGGGTTAGGTGGGTGTTACACAATAGTTATTACCCACAAGCAACAGGAATGTTTGAGAGCTATCATGTTTGCTGAAGGGACAGTTAAGGACGTTATCAGCACATCAGAACTTGAGAGGATGGAACAACAACTGAAACAGAGCATTGTTTGAGTTAAACAGGCCAGTAGGGCAGCAGAACATATGTATCCAAATAACAGGACAGGACACCAAGGTTACACCTACAATGATCATTTGGAAAACAAACCCCGAGCTAGACTTCTATAACAGGCCACTCCGGGCAGTATAGGACTACACCCAGACAGGACAGACAAAGGTGATACACTTGAAAGTAGGAATAAAAGCACCAGTGAGAACATATGGCAGGATTGCCCCATGGTCTAGACTAGCTATCAAAGGTATATCAGTGTTAGGAAGAATGATGGATCCAGATTACAGAGGGGAAGTTAAAGTGGTACCACTGAATCAGGGAGATACTACTGTATCATATCAAACACATGACAGGATTGCACAACTGACCTATGAAGAAGCGCACATCCCACAAACAGAGGAGAGATTTGGGCCCCCAGATACTACCCAAAGATGGGAGGGGGGATTTGGGAGCACAGCAAAGAAGGTGTGGGTGCATCACATCTTCCAGGAAAGAAAGAAGAAGCTGCAGAGATACCAAGTCAGGCAGTAGGAAGTACATACGTTGTGCTTTTGAAAAATTCTAGTGTGCCTATATTTATACATGCAGTGAAGCTCTCTCTGTGATTGTGAATGGAGGGGATCCATTCCAGGATGTGCTTCCAAGCCGTCCTGATGATTCCAATGGTGGGAGCCAAATGGGTACAACCGAATGTGTACAAGAACATCACCTTTGATCTCCATGTCTTTTGAACACTGCGAGCACCTAACATCCCAGCTAACGAAGGGGTGGTTTCAATCTGCAGCATCCCGGTGCCTGGATGCAAATGGATGGCCTCCAAAGTGAAGACTTGGAAGGTGACTGGACAACAAATTCGCCATACCTTTGAACTTACCAAGCGACAAGGAATGCCCGCAAGGGGGCAGGCGCTGAAATCTATTGCGAACATAGCATGTAAATACTGTAATTAAATTTGGCTCTTTTTGCCATTGTTAATGTATCACTGTAAGCAGTATAAGTGCTCGAAGGAGCATGTCAGTCTACCAGGGCATAGCGCGATTGTCACCATGAAAAAAATGGGACATTGGGAGACCGGGGCTCCAACTCTCCGGCATGTATGTATTATGTAGCTAAGAAGCGCATGGCTAGTAACTTAGACAACTATTTTGTAGTTAGATATTGGAAGGGATGCAAACAAGCTCTGCATGCAAGAATTATTAATCAGGTCATATTACAAATCAATGTCAGCAAAGGGAATGTTACACTCTATGATCCGCTATCAGGCCTTGAATAATCATAACAATGTTACCAAATCTGCAGGTCTAGTGACATAAATAATCTACCCGACCTCACTGTAATGCTCTTGACCCATAAACTGGTTTCAAACTATGTAATCCTGGGCAAATATTTTAATTCACTGAGCGGCCATTTTCTTCATTATCACATGAGAGAACCTTCAAATATGCAAGTACTTTTGTTTGATTTAATAGACTAAACTTTTGCTCAAAGTTTAAAAATAATATAGCCCACATATTGGGTACACATGAACCCCAACTTGCCTTTTGGTTCATTAACAGCGTTGTCATTAAGGCAGGGGCAGGAATGTTTCTCAAATCATCACTTTTAATAAATACAAAAATAAAGCACGAAGTGGTAGCACACTCCCTTTTGCAATCAGCACATTTTCCATTGAAATGGCCATAAATTTGCCAACTGACATGCAGTTTTACTGATAAAACTATACAGTGTACAAAGTTTGGAAATCGAGTTTCTGCAAATATTTGTCATTTGCATATCACCAAGTAAAGAGTTCTGATTTGTTTTGCTCCTATTTATATATTTGTTTGTATCAAATTTCTGAATTACAAAAAAATGTGCTTTTATAATTCCTGATATATTTTGAAGTATTTGTACTATTCACTTACAAGCTATTTAAATGCTGTGTTAGAAACAAAAACCTGACATACTACAGCCTTTTGTTTCACGATTGTCAAACAACTCACTTGACAAAATTCTCTAACTGTAGTAAGAGAAAGAAAAGTAAACACAATTTCCAGGATAAGATAAGCAGCAGTTAGTAAAAAGACAAACTGACATTTCACCTTGGTCCTTGAACAAACAGTAAATGTGTCAAAATAAAAACAAGATTTAGGCACATTTATTGCTCATTCATTTTCTGAATGAACAGACCACCTGTTTCTTTCCAGGTCAGGTTCTCTCGCCAGAACAGACTAGTAAGTCCTAAAAATAGCTCCACTTGATAAAATGTGACTCGCCATAGCAAGTAGATTTTTTTTTCAGGTCGAGCGCGAGCCAGCGCACAAGTGCTGCTCTCCGAAGAGCTGTGGTAGTAGAGTACGGATAGAAGCTTCGCCCACTCCCCTGCCCTTATTTTTCATTGGCTTGTGTGTTTGTCCTTTGCAAATGCTGGCTTCTGATTCATTATGAGGCTCGTTAGTCCCGCCTTAGTACAGCCATGTCGTCATTTGTATGGTCCCATGGCTACTGGCCCCTTTACTTGGTTGTTACAGGGGGCCGGGCGTTTACTATTTCGATGTCATGCATTCAACTGTCCCATACTTTAGGGGGTCATTCACCTGCGCTGCCCCTTTTGTCGTACAGGTAAAGCATGAGCCGGTGAGGTTCGACTCTCCTCCTAGTAACAACGCCAGTGCCGCATGCTCTGCTAGGTGGAGCACTGAAGCGCTTTGAAGCTACGTCCGTTGGTATCGCGGCAGAGCAGGCAGGTTTGGGGGAGGTGCCTTCCTCTGACCTGGCAGTGGTGGAGGGCAGGAGGGGGCAGTAGGACTCGCGATGCGGCAGGCTCACGCCCCCTTACACACACACCTCATAAGAGAGGTGTCTTTGCCTCGAGCAGAGTTCCGCGACTGGTTACCTGCTCGGCTCTCGGCGCGCACCTCCCGCCTTAATCTGCTGCGCCTCTGGAGCATGCACTGACGGCTGCTGACATCCCTTTCCCTTTGATGGCAGTTTGTGGAGACGGGGGCGCTCCATGCCTGCTACCTCTCACCCCTGCCTACACCTGGACGAGCCACGCCGGGCACCATGAGCGTGGAGTGCACGAGTTACACCAACGCGGAGAAGGTGCTGGTGAGCACTTTCAGCTGCCCAAGGGCCCCCGCCGACAGCGAGGTAGGGGCCGTCTACTGCTGTGGCTTCCGGGACAACAAGTACTGCTGCGACGACCCCAACAGCTACTTCCCCTATGGCCACAGCTACATGTGGTGGCTAGGTAAGCGGGGATGGAGGCGAGAGCTGTGGAACTGTATACGCAGAGCCAGGGCGTTATTCCAGTGATTTTGGCTCGCGTGGCTGTTGTAAGCTTGTTCATGCGCTCAAACCTGACACTGGCTTTACTTTTCAAGACCTAAAACCACAGCTGTTCTTGAATGGGGGGCTTCCTAGAGTGTGCTCCTGCAGTTACTGCTGTGGTAGGGATGCCTGAGTAACTCTGACTTGACAGCTGAACGTGTTTGCCGTGAGGGCACACTAGAAAGGGGGCATGGATTTATGGGGGCATTTAGTCCTCGGGAAATGTGCAAAGTCGAGGGTGTTTGCGTGTAAAGTAAGGGAGTATTTCACCATTCCACCTCACGCTTCTTTAATCCACAACCAGACACTCCCTGCCCATTTACCTCCCTCCAGAAGGTTCTTTTTCATCCATGCTTTCTCCATTTGTTATTGTTTCCCCCCTTTCTCTTCCTCCTTCTTTCACACTTTTGGGTTTTTTCCCTCTCTCTCTTGCTCTGGATCAAAGTCTGTTGAGGAAACATAAGTTTTGGTGGGCCCCACCGCATCCACTGCCTCCAATTAAGCACTGCTTCCCTAATTCAGCGGGTACTGCACTTTGCACCAGTGCAAAGCTGCTCGTATTAGACTCATCTTACAAGTTGCAAGTTTCCATACAGCATGGAAGGGGAGTAGCTCACCCAATCCAATTGCCCATCAGATACAGCCAGTAAGGTAGATCACTGGGTTAATATTCCTTTTGGGGCAATTTGCACGCACTGTGCCCAACTGAACCCTTTATCCTTCTACAGCTGATAAAATGTGAATGGCTGAATAGAGTATTAATTGTGTCTTTCTCCTCTGTAAGAAGCGTCATAGCTTGTAAGCGCGCTATGTGTGTATGTGAGAAAACAGACACGTGGCTGTCAACAATAGAAAGTTTAGCTTATAGTTGTTTTGGAACTTAAGACTCCTCCATAGGAGATGCATTGATTGGTTACACACAGTTCTGCGTGTGCTCCACAAAGAGCATATCTGAAAATACTAATTTTAATTTCCAGTAGTTGCCTCCGCTTCTCCTTGCACCAGTTCACATAGCCTCTTCCACAAGAAACTCGAATTTGGATTCACACAATAAGAACTTTGGAAAAGCACATTCAGTACTGTCACAGACTCATGACTGGTGGAATTTTTCTTTTATTCAAATGCACTTAGGAATGTGTCAATGCCTCCAGACTTGCTTGTTGATATTCACATGCCAGCTGTCATTACTTGTTCAGGGGGCCACAGAGCAGACAGAGGCTTCTAACCGTGGCAGTTGAGGTTGGCTGCCAATGGTGTCCTGGCGTCCGTCCTACTATGGCTGTGCAAACTGAGCCAGGTCCAGCAGACCTGCAAATACACATGGTGCCACCATGTGTCACAAAATGCCAGCTCTGCTTGCACATTTCCTGATGAGGAGCTGATATCACGTGGTGGAAGATACATGTTTTGCACTTGCAACAGCCTTAGATGCTTTTTTTTTTTTTAGGGGGAGGTTTAGATGTCCCCTATTGATGATTTCACTACGGATTTACACCAACGCCACTTGTTATAGGCCCTACAGTAGGAATTTCACAGGGGCTCAGAAGTGACTCCCACACACTGAGATGTCCATGCCAACAACCTTTCGGAGTAGCTCTAAACATGCTCATTGTGGCATGGGGGCACTACTAAATGAGCCATATTGCATGCAATTCTGTTGCCTTAACATATGTTTCATGTGATGTTGATACATATTTGGCACTGTACTAGATTCTGAAATGTCAATCCCTTACCACGTTTCTTCTATTTTTGAAAAACAATAAAACATATTCAAACGAAAATCAATTGGAATATTTCATGTTTACACTTCATGCCTTTGAGAACTCAGAAATCTATGAACGTTGCTGGATTTTTTTGTGACTATGTTAAAAGTTGTAAATGGGATCAAATGATCAGCTTTTTTTACAGTGGGTTTTGAGAATCAGTCCCTAGAAAGGTGGTAGTGGTCAGATCACCAACATTCTTGTGAATGTGTAGAATCATCAGTGGAAATCTCCGATGTGGGCAGCTCGTGCACAGTTTATCACAAATACTTTAACCGAAGAGAGCTTTACATTTTTAGGTCGAGCGTGAGCCTGCGCTCAAGCGCTGGTCTGCGAAGAGCTGTGGTAGTTTAGTACGGAGAGAAGCTTCGTCCACTCCTCTGCCCTTATTTTTCATTGGCTTGTGTGTTTGTCCTTTGTAAATGCTGCCTTCTGATTGATTATGAGGCTTGTTAGTCCCTCCTTAGTACAGCCATGTCGTCATTTGTATCCTCCCATGGCTACTGGCCCCTTTACTTGGTTGTTACACGGGCGTTTACTATTTCCTTTTGGAGCCGGAGCCCGCCGCAGGAGACGGACCAGGTAAATTTGTGTTTTCGTGCCTTCTACCCCCTCCTGTCGTCGTGTCCTTCTTCCCCCCTCCCTCCCGTTGTCCGTGCCTTCTTTTCCCCTGCCCACCCTCCCTCCCGTTGTCCGTGCCCTCTCCTCTCCTCCCCCACCTCCCCGCCCACCCTCCCGTTGTCCGTGATGCCAAGTTGCCAACTATTTACAATGCAATAGGTCTCGCGTAAATTGGAGATCTATTGCATTGCAAATGCTTGTTTACTTTGCTGATAAAGTACAGATTAGCGTTGTTCCGATTGGGTTTCCCTTTGTTGAACGATTGTCATAATGTGACTGATAAAATAGATACAAAAGAAAAACAGCACTAATTATTTTCAGTATAAGCCAAAACAGACCGGAAGCGCTCCAGAAGACGAATTTTCAGTGCAAGACTTAATTGGGTTAAATAAACGTGAAAGTTACCAGATGGCTTCACCTCATTGGGCAGTCACCATACTCTACTTTTTATCTACAAGCCCTTTCAATTTTGAACGTTTGTCCAGTTGGTTCAATTGAGGTGACCGAGAACTACAGCTCCCAGGATGCAACTGGGTTTTTGAAAGACTCCAGCGCTGTTGTATGAAGTCATCAGGTAAAATGAATTGATCCAAGCGGCTGAGGTTACTTTTGGCTTAAAACAACGTGTGCCAATGTAGACGGAAGTGACGTCTTGTAAGCTGAGCCATCTCAAATGAGCACTGCCATTTGTGAGGCTGGTTCGGGTGCTACCGTGTCCGACTGATGCTGCTAGTTGTACCACACACACAGATGGGGAAACAATTACAGATTAGGTTGTCTTGCTCGGGAAGAAATATCAACAATTCGAGGCTTATATTTTTCACTTGTTCGGCAAAACCCGCTTCCTTATCCCTATTCTTAGCCTCCCAGACTGTGCCAGGGAAGAGTTGTTTTGATCGTTGAAACGCGTTTCCTTTACTTAGGCGTCTTTTCAATTAGCCTTTCTTTCTTTAAGTGGTCTCAGCTCTATTATTTCTGTCTTTGGCGGAGGGTGTCATTCTGCAGGTTGCCATGAGACCTGATATTATTTACACAGGCCGGGCCTGCTTCACAGATTGAATCCATCAGTTTGATAGCCTTCTGACATTTTTACATGGGGTGAAAATTTCCTGCTGAACTATAAATACCCCAGAAAAAAAGCTTTTCATTGATGGCTGTGCCTGGCGCTGCAGAACCCACAGTTCGAGTCGTTAATGCCGGCATCAGGTGGCAATAATAGATGTCTTTGCTGCCTTGACATTTAAAAAAAAAAAAAAAAAAAACTTACCACAAGTAATCCACAAGGAAAAAAGCACATATTACTAATGTACCAACTATTTAACTTTAACTCTGATCTGGAGTTCCAGAGTAGCGTGCTACTCGCCGCAAAGCACTTCAACTTGTCAGTATATGCATTATAAATGCAATTTACAATTTTCAACACATATGCGTTGTGTCTGGAGGGATAGTGGACTAGTGGATCTACTGTAGGCAACTACCTTTGACCCCAGGGTCACAGGTTAGGATCCTGGTGGGCCAACTCAAGGGATTCATCCATCTGATGTCAATAACATGAGTAACATTGTCTGCCCCAGAGACGTTTTAAGGCATGGGCAAAGTGGGCTCTGCCCAGGGCCCCAGTCTATCAGGGGGCCCTCTGATAGAGCCAGCTCTGTGAAGAGTCTTGCCCCGATGACCTTGAATAATTGTTAAACAGATTGTTGTAAATAGTGTTTTTCTATCATTCATTTTTAATGTGCGAGAGTCTTTTACTGACATTTTGCAGACAAAATGTGTTTGTTTCATGAAACATCAATATAAAAAGTTTTTTTGATCAATACAGGACCTCACAAATGAGAAACGAGAGGGTGTCGCAGAGATTATTTGCAGTAATAGTAGTGAGCTGCGGCTGTGTTACACTATTGAAAACACGTCACTATCCCTGAATATCAGATGTACACACAGTTAGAATTTTACCAAAGAGGGCATAAAATGAAACTGGATAGTAAAATAAAAGCTGTTCCGAACAGGGGCCCCCAAAATACATTTGGCCCAGGGCCAACAATACCACCACCAATACCAATACCACCACTCAGCGCCTCTCGCTCACTAGTAATAGCATGGGCACTGTACGAGACCGGAGCTGTAGCCGAAACCATCCCTGCCATAAAGTACAGCCCGCCCTGCACCAGGAGGTGATGCCAGGGCCCTACTACAGCTGGAGTGTTTTTATTAGGCCAAAGATAGCAATGACATTATGCAATGCCACACTGCACACTCAAATCCCGGAGAGGGCAGGAAAAGCCCCCCCTCCCTCTCTTCCTCCTGAGCCGCAACAGTGTACTCACAGAGCGAAAGGTGTTGGAGCTCTTTGTTAGTGTTTATAGCTCGGATCATATGTAACTCTCACTTCACACTTTGTGTCTGAGTAATTTACAACACTTACACATCTTCTTCACTGCGCTATTTATCACTACTTTGAAGATGTCGCAGGCAGGTCTCTTGCTCGCATATTTACAATCTAACAAGCGGTCGAGAAGGCCCTTTACTGCAATGCAATAGGTCTCGCATTTGCGAGAGTTTAAGCTATTAGTATTGTAAATGACAATGCCTTTTATTTATGTTTTAAAACCCAAAACATAAATAAAAGGCATTGTCATTTGCAATGCCAATAGCTCAAACTCGTGTGAATGCGAGACCTATTGCATTGCAAATGCTTGTTATGTCTGGCTATGTGCTGAATGGATACAGCAGCTATTGCCCTTGCCACAATTGCAAATTAGGACTTATGTATGGATTTATAGAAACCACAGGAGAGCAAGTGATGTGCGTTCATAATGCGACCAGCATAATTGATGTAAGCACCCACGTACTGTATCTGCTTACTAAATGTACCACGGCTAAGCTGGGTGTGAAGGTTTAAGGATCATTTGAATGGACCATATACTTACCTAAATTAGAGGCTACTAGAAAGTATGCTCAAATCGCTTTTACTAAATTTGACACAGCTGCTATGTACACAAAAGACACAGCTATTATGCCAAGCAATTTATGCACACAGCCTCTTAGATTCAGCAATTAACAGAGCATCATTGGTATGACATATTTCTTGTTTGGGCACCAGGAGCTAATACAATTCTCGGTCTGGTGTTGCACCCCTTAATTTGGCTGTTCATTGCTTTTGCTATCATAATGTGCAAGTTATATGTAAGCACTAAACAGCAATGTTAGAGTGAAGACACTTCATGCAATAATGCAATGTTTACTGGACTCTATAGTATTATGCCTGTGAATATCAAATGATTTGGTTTTTGCATGCATTGACACTAATCAAAAGGGATAAAGTGTAGAGTACATGGAGAATAGTGTACGGAAGACATTGTGAGGCGACAGGGTTAATTAGCTTAGGCAGGGTTGATGAGTGAAAATGCATGCATAAAACCAGTGTACCTCGCTGACTCATGTTTTTGCCATTCCAAAAGATGCAACTATCTGCTACGGTGCTTTGTTTGCCTTACTACCCCAAGGCATGTGAATACGTTGTATATATTGTCCACCTTGTGCCATGTTAAACCAGGGGACATCCAAAATGGAGGTCATTGGTCCAACCAAAGATGTCCACACTAGAAAAAGTCTCACTGAGGTGTATGTGCCACACATGCACTTGACATGCACAATGGATGTCAGCACAATAAGGAGCAGAATCTTTCTTGGAGCGGAGACAGCAGGACACACTCTTTTCTGACACAGAAAAAAAGTCTGGCCAGGACTATTATTTCACAAAAATCGGCCACCACTTCATGTTAACAACTCAGGACCTGAACATTCATTAGTCCTGTGTCAATAAAAAGTGGGCACACTTGGTACACCCTTCCAGGTCACAGAACTGTTTTTGGAACTTCACTTAACCAAGGACAGACCTAGGCCTCAGAGTGCATGCTGGATTAGTGTGATAACAGGCTCAGTAAAAAAAAGAGAATACCAGATTTACATGCAGTGGAGTCGCTCATGGCACCTGTATACCATTCAGGGGGCATTCCTTCCAAACACAAGGTTTTCCCATCCATAATGTTATCAAGAACGTCTGGGCATAGCAGAAGAGACCATGTACATCCTGATCTCCCATGAGATACTACAGTTGATCCTTTGTCTCGCCTTTAGACCTTCAACATCGTAAAACTCCCAGCTGAGAGACTATAGAAAGAGCATGGAGGTGAAACGATGGAAAATAAAGCAGGGCTCTTAGAATCTGGTTTACTTTTGGTTCCTGTTGCTGCCTTCATTACTCGTGAGGCCAGGCAGAACAAGTCCCAAGTGGCAAGCCAGGGGTAACAGCTCTACCTCTGCCAACCTCAAATTGGCATCTATTTATTTAGAAGCTTTAACATCAGCACAGCAGGTGCAGTGACATCTGACTAGGCTGAGAGGACACACTAGACCACAATTAAGGCAGTCTTATTACCAATCAAGGAGATCGAGGGGCCATTGTCCTTGCTTGCATTAAGACCCATGGCACCTGTTACATCACTAAATGTATTTTATACAAGTATGTCCCACTTTAAATATAAAGTACATCGCAGTGTCTTTCCAAAGCGCTTAGTACTATCAGCGCCACTGTGCATCGAGCCTTGTCAATCCAAAGAATAAATGGTCTAACTGACTGTTCATTTTTATTGAAACCGAATTCTCTCAAAGGCACACTACACTTTAGTGTTCACAGTTTAACATGGAGCAGAGGATACCAAATTCTAATATGTTAAATATGTATTAACAAGCCTCGAAAAATATGAAGTAATACCTACAAATATTTTTGAGGACAGTGAAACACAATCAGTAAACCAAGTTTAATTTAAGTTTACTATGGGAAGGATTTAAAAACACACAATATGACCAGCGTACAATATTTGTGTTATTTAAAGTTTGTTACTATAAATGTCACTCATTCGTTATAACCGCAATCCACTAGTACTATAATAGATACCAAATTAAATATGTTGAACATATTTTCAAGCCTCAAAAAACATTTTTCAGTGGACAGCTGAACCAAGTTTAATTAACATTTATTATGGGGAGGCTTTCAACAAAGCACTATTTAACCACCTTACAATATTTGCATTCTTGCTTGGATTACTTGCCGGTAACCATCATTACTCCAAATCATAGTCTTCCATGTCACAGGCTTCTCAAACATGAGCCTTTATCTTGTCAAGGTACAGATTTCACACATAAAATATAGTATTGAATTGCCCCCTAACTATATGGCTAACACAGAATTTCCTGTACTGTGACCCATAAAGAAGGGTTCATCATTATACATGTCCTATAACACCAAAGATCCAATCAAATAAAAAAATGAAACAATTTTAACTGTCTCCTAAAATATTGGAAATTTACCAATATTTCTCCACCGGGAGTGGAGGAGATGATTTAGTCTATGACTCGAAGTAATGGAGATTACAGGTCAGTAATCACAGCATTACCTTCCTCGCCCATCTTTCTCACCACAGTCTTCACAAAAACGAGCATATACCCAAGCTGCATAAAAATTGTTAAAGAATCACATCATAATAGATTTAGAAATACAAGGAAGGTGACCATTAAATGTTAACCCAAAGATAACGAACAAAAAAATCATCCTGGCGAAAAGAGGACGTTCTTAGCAGGCAAATAGAAAGAGCCCAGTGAAGATCTAAAGAAAGCCATAGGACGTCTTGCTCTGTTGAAGGAGTGGAGAAAACACAGGCAACACTAAGGGCCCGATTATGATGTCGGGGGGACGACACCGATGCGGAAGCAGGACCGCCCGACTAGGAGTCGGAGGTCCCGCTGGCCGCATTACGATGCGACGGAGGTCCCACTGGCCGCATTACGATGCGACCGCCTTCACTGCGGTCGCATTGTGTATTATTTGTATTGCGGTGTGTGCGGCTGCAGCACACGCCGCAATACAAAAAACACATCTGACATATCCCTACACTATGTGGCACATGGTGCAGGGATATGTAGGGGGGTGCCCATATTGGAGGGCCACGGGGCAAGTCACTTTCCGCCTGCCTTTTCATGTCAGGTTAACCGCCATGAAACGACCGGCGGAAAGGGACATTGTAATCCCTACGGCGGTACCTGATCAGGCACCACCACTGTTGTAGGGACTGCAGTCCCTCTGACCGAGCCCGTCGGATGCGTGGCGGTCGGTCTCTGTCAGCCCTACATCCGCCCGCCATCATAATGCGGCGAGCGGTCCTACAGGGTCCGATGGCGGTGGGACCGCCACTGACGGCCTGGCAGTGGCAGTCCCACCTCCATCGTAATGCGGCCCTTAGTCCTGAGAAAGATGGAAAGATGAGGAGATATTAAAAATAAAAAAAGGTAGGGTCCGACCTAAAAACCACTTTATCCTCAAAAACCTTTAAGAAAGATTCAAGAGAAAGAAGGGCCTCAATTGCCCCTAATATACGAGAATGCCACCAGTAAAAAGACCTTCAACGTTAAAAAATAATAAAGAAACGGACTAATGAAAGGCTTCATGCAAAACACTAAGAATCAAAGGCAAGTCCCAGGGATGGAACTGGTGTGTACACTACAGGATGTTTTAAGTGAAAACTCCTAAGGAGAAGGAAGGAGAAGGGAAGCAATAAAGTCAAACTCAGTGATGGAGGAACCTCTGATGGCTAGCCACTGGCTACATAATGTAGAGACAGGGAGTCCTTAAATGAAGAATTCATAAATTCAAGAATTCTAGAACCTTTACAGTTAGAGGTCTTGAGATTTTTAAATGCACACTAGGAATCAAAATGTCTCCAATGTCAGTAATACGACATTAAAATGTTCTGTTTCCAATAATTTTCTATTTACAGAGCAACATCCAAGGAACTACCGAATGCTTCCCACCTTTGCCTCTCAATCTCCAGTCCCCACCCTACAGGACACACAACAGAGAGCCTTCCCTGGAAGGAGAATCAACCTAAGGAGAGATAGTGAAATTGAAAAAAATTAAAGGATGCTGGATTGCTAACTGACAAAGGGAGGGAATCAAGGGGCAGCGAGACCAATAAGGAGCCATCAGGAAGACCTCTACCTATTCCTCTCTGAGCCTGCACAGAACCTTGCTGGGTAACACAAATGGAGGGAAGGGAAAGAAGATCGCTGGGCCACTGGAAGCTCTTTGCAAGTACTGTCCATGCTTGGGGACATGGAAGGAGGGTACATTTTGGGAGAAGAGCCTTCTAAGGGGAGGCAAAAAGGTTTAACCAATGAAACCCCATCTCCCTCCCTATTTTCTAAGACAAGACTGGAAAGACTCATGGACACTGCCAACAGGAAGGAACGACTCAACATGTCTGCATGTCCATTCTCCATCCATGGAAGACAGATCACTGTAAGAGAGAGAACATTCTGTTCTGCCAAACTTCCAATGAGCTCCACCAGGTGAGCTAACGGAGGCACTCTGGTACTCCCTAAAGGGTTTACATAGGCTTGATCAAAGCCCCTAGGACGAGTCAATCACTGTTGAGACACTCCACCCAAAGCTGCTGGCATTCGTAAAGTGACTGTGAGAGGAGTTAGGGTGATTCCATTGTTCAGACGGGATGGATGGAGCCACCACTGTAACTTTTGAGTTACCACCGAGTCAATGAGAACCATCAACTTGTAGTCTTTTGTTCTTGGATCACAGTGGGACAGGAAATGATTAATGAAATCAAAATCTTACTTATCTCTAAGTCTTCAGAAGAAAAAGATAGGATATGTTTTAATAATGGCCTCTCCTTTTTAAGTCTTATGGAGCCATCTTGTCAGATAATTTAAAGATAAAGTGCCTATCAAAGATAGTGCTATCCTTAAGAATACATGAGGTAATATGCGTGTAACAAGATTAACAGCAACTTAAATAAGTCAATGAAATAAACTTTCTTGAGTCAGATAGAAGTTCGAAACTATGAAAGTTTATTAAAAGAACAGAACATAATGAAGAGAACAATATCGTTAGCCATTTAAAAATATTCAGGAAATGAGTATAAAGCTCTAAGCTAAAATATGCACCACAATGAATTAAGGTTTCTCTCAATAAACTGCTGTAATCATTTTTTCAATGGTATTTCTGCCGTTGTTTCATTATATGCAAAGGATCATCGAGACAGCTCTATAACACATTTTAAAGTGCTTCCTTACTTTTACTATTTAAAGTACGTATTGACAAGAGGAAAAAATACCGGCTTTAGGTAATTTTCTTAATTTTTGCAATGACTGTTATGTCTATGTAGTTTAATGCTAGTGAATAGAATACTGTGTGGGCTTTGCGTTCCATGGAATATGGAACGTCAATTTATACAACAGAAACTGGCAACGAGGATGGGATCCTGTTCTTCTGCAACGAGTGAAGGACGGATGTAAATATCTGTACAAACAGGCAAGTACAAATATGCAACTATGTGGTCTCTCTGTAACCTCAACAGCCCTTGACTTCACGTTCCATATTCCATGGAACGCAAAGCCCACACAGTAATCTATTCACTAACATTAAACTACATAGACCTAACACATCCCCCATAGGTTATCCACCTTTTATTCTTATGCGTGGCAGAAATCCCAGGACAAAATTTAGCCCTGGGTGGTTGTTTAAGGCTAGTATTGTGCACTGGTCTGAAGACTCAGTAAGAGAAAGAGCGGATTCATTACAAGCCAAGAGGAAGGAATGGTATGACTTTAAGCATGGTGTGAAGGAATTTGTAATAGCTGTTGGGCAATGGGTTAGGGTTAAAAAACCTGGAAAGGTCCCTAAAGATGTGAGCCGGCTTTATGCACCCATGGAAGTTTTGAACAATGCAGTACGTCTTACTGATAGTAAGGTTTGGAATCTCAAGAGGATAGCCAAATGTTCTGCACCCTCTTCTCTTACTTTACCCAATGGATTGTTCGACCTTGATGACATTTTGATCAATGGGAATTCTGACACACACAATAATACAGGCTCTCCAGGGAATGTGGATGGTAAGATTTTGAACGAATTGGACGATTCACATGATACGAGGACACACAATTCACAATGTGAGGTTGAGAACTCTAATGATCATAGTCAAGAGATGGTAGTCTCCGAGTCTAAGCAGTCTAGGAGAGAGAAAAAAACCCTCCTGTATGGTTAAAAGATTATATTTCTGAGAATTTTCCACCCTGATGCATTGTATTATCCTCA
Organism: Calotriton arnoldi; assembly: GCA_963921515.1. NCBI lineage: Eukaryota > Metazoa > Chordata > Amphibia > Caudata > Salamandridae > Calotriton > Calotriton arnoldi. The sequence continues at coordinate 725,192 of CAWUFW010001837.1, forward strand.
TGGTATTTGTATGAATTGCAAAAAATTGTTTGTTTGTTTTTTCTTTTCCCTTTTAAAAAAAAAAAGAGAGGAGGATGTGTTATGTCTATGTAGTTTAAGGTTAGTGAATAGAATACTGTGTGGGCTTTGCGTTCCATGGAATATGGAACGTGAAGTCAAGGGTTGTTGAGGTTCGGCAGTTAGAGAAGAGAGGAGGTTACAGAGAGACCACATAGCTGCATACTTGTACCTGCCTGTTTCCAGAATAAAGTTATTCTGAAGCTACCACGTTTGGACCCTTCAATTTATACAACACTGGGGTATTAAAATACAAGAAATCCAGTTAAAAAAACGGTTAGGTGGTAACCCACCCTCACACCCCTTTATCACACACCCTTTTGATACTTACACGTTGGCCACGCCGTTCCAGTGTGTTAAGCCTTCAGACAATCCCCAATCATTTTATACTCCATACAAAACAGCGAAGGTTACGAGCGTTCTGAAGTTTTCTTTGGGCAGTACGCAATGGATGCCAAAAAGGCTCTCTTAGTAATGAAGGTACTCTCACTAAGGCCTCCGAGGCCAAACCCCGCCCAACTGCCGCAAGTCAGAATTTTCGTCGCCTCAGGGAACGTTCTAGAATTAAAATCCCTTTAACAAGCCGAATCTAATTACTGCACCTATAAGTGAATACGAGTTACCGTAGTGACGTATTAAAAAAAAAAAAGGCTCTTCCGGGGTTTATTTTGTGGGAAATGGGAAGTGACGTAGAAGGTTTTCCCAGCCTGCATATAGAAGTATATCTCTTTTTGATAGTAATACACAGTTCAATGCTTCAGTGTATTTTCTCGAGCCAATCAGAGGCATCTATTTAAAAAAGAATCATTGGTCATTCCACTTGTTTTGGTTTTTGTGTGGAGATGCGGACGGAAACCAGTTGCAGAAGGGGAATCGGCTGGCGCTGGACAAAAGGCTTCTTAAGTGTGTGGAAGAGGCCCGGATGCTATAGAGTGCGTAAAAGTGGGTCTCCAGTGAAGAAGATGCCGCAACGTCTTCTGGAGGGTGGAGAGGAGGCTTAAGCAGCCTTTGGAACGTGAACAAGAAGCCTCAGTGCCCTAGGACGTCAGTCGAGAGGAGGCTTCAGTAGCCAAAGAGGATGGACTAGAAGGTAAGCGCCTTCTGGAGGAGGGGCATGAGGCCTCAGCAGCATCTGGGAATGGAGGAGTCAGTAACATGACAGTGTGTGGCCAACTCTGCCCCCACCCAAGGGCCTTTCAGAGCCACTGGCATGCATCGAACCCCTTGAATTCCTCATACAGACCAATGCTATTCTGTTTAACTTCCATGAATGTCTTTAAGATTTAAGTTTAACTCTTTTTTTATTAATATCTTCATTGTGCATGTAAACGTATATGTGCATCACATTTCGTAATTAACATCATATCACTAATATAGTTTCAGTTACAATTAGTACTGCTGTTACAAATGATGTCAGCATATTCCACCTTATGCCTGTGAGGCTCTCATTGTTCTTGAACAAGAAGTGAGGGATAACACAAGGAAGTGAAAAGACTAGGCATGGGCGGTGAACTCCGCTCTGCTCGCGGAGTTTTCTGCACTCCGCGTTACGCGGAGATCGCGGAGTTCCGAAAAACTCCGCTTCGCGTTGCGTAGCGCAGTTTTTTTCCTCGCTCGCGTTCGTCAACGTCAAGTTGGCGACCGCGAGCGAGGAAAATCAACCTCCCGGTGAGATTTTTCCTCGTTCGCGATCGTCAACATCAAGTTGGCGAGCGTGGAAAATCAACATCCCAGCGAGATTTCTCAACTGGGGGGGTCAGGTTTCTCATTGCGAGTGGTCGCGTATGCTGGAGACCTCTCGTGTTGAGAAACTGCCCGTTCGCGTTGAGAAAGCTGCTGCTAGAGTAAAAATCTACTCGAGCGGCAGAAAAGGAAAGCTTGCGCTGTGCATGGTGCCGTTCGCAATGATTGTGATCCAGCGCGATATTAGCAAACAGCATTCATACACCTTATACTCACTTGGGCCCATACATTCACACTACGCTAATACTTACGCTGGGTTTTATCAGTTGTTACTCTTATCAAAAATCCCTGCTACCAATTACCTTCTGATTGAAGAGTAATGACTTACCAATGAATCCTTTGCTAATTGGGAAATTTAAAATGAGTGACATTCAATATAGTACATAATCCTGAAATAGCCACTGAGTCAGGAAGTTTTAAATTGTTTATCTAAAGTTTTAGCAGAGTAAAATACAGAGCCACATGGTACTTAATCGAAATACCCAAGATTAAGCATAGAAATGATTATTGCTAATCAATGACGGTGTTTAAAGAAAGGGAGAGGATAGAGATAGCAGCGCAACTAAAGGTTGCATTATATTTACCTAAGTGCGAGAACCAAAACCCCTTAGCCAAGGAGTTAGAAAGAATAGGACCCAGGAAGGATGAAGAGCAAAGACTTCTTCCAGGATCAGGACAGGACTGGTGACCTCTCTACAATGACGCCTGCGTCGTTCCCCTCTCTGATACTCGACTTCTCCTCGATTCTCCCGTGCCTTCCTTCCAATGGACTCCGCCGCTCCCTCCTCAGGACCGCTTCAGGACAGGGATTCAGTCAGCAACCGATCAGCATGGCAGTCTGGAGCTCTTCTGTTCTCTGGAATCTAGCTCTGTCTTCGGTATCATCTGTGCTCTAATTACTAATGCTATATTCTATTATACCCTTCTACGCCCATGTACCTCCCCTTAATGTTGCTAAAATATGGGGCCACTACTTCTGATTGGACAGGGACAGTGGGTGGATTCTCGCACCATATCGATTTGGCCTAAATTGTAAAGCCTATTGTCTTTACGTTCCCACCCCTTCAAATTAATACATTCGCTTTATTTCCCACCCGTCTCACGACAAATGTAATACATTTTACAGGAGAAAAGTATCATTTTGTCCACAGGAAACATAAAGTACAACATCTTCGGCCAATGGGTCATGGCCTTGGGAGACGTCCAAGTTGACTTCACTTGGCAGGCACACAGGATACATGCGCAGAACCATCGTCTCTCGAGTTACAAGTCACCAACCCAGGCCCAAGTTTACGAACTAATAAAAGTGCAAGAAGAAAATATAAAAATCACAAATAAAATGTTTCACTGTATGCCCACTTTTCCTACTCTATTCCCTTTTAATTATAATACTATCCTGCATTAGTAGCGTTAAGAAAACGACAATTTAATAATGACATGAGAGCAAGCTGAAGCATGTGAAAACATCAAGCAGCCATTTTAATGCATACTGCGCAGAAGCAGAAGTTTCCCACCAAGCAAAGAAAGACGTCACACCATGTGATCAGGTTGCGACATGTGCAGTGAGGTTCCCGCGCTTTAGCGGCCATTTTGGATTACAGACAAGCGCTATTCATTAGTAAAACACATATGCAAGCTTCTTTCCCCTTTGTGTAGTGTATGCAAAGGTTAGTATTAACAATACAACTTTAATAAATTAATACTATGAGGAGGATTGCGTACAAGCAAGTTTCATTTATGAAACCTTGCTCCATCAATCCCCTCTCTGATGGCGTTTCTGAGCCATCAAAAACACTACCCTCAATCATATGCCAACTTCTAGCAATTCGTTTCATTCTCATTTTTACATTTTCTGTTTTTTCACATCCCCTTTCAACTTTTTGTATAATTCACTTCTCCATTCTTCAAGTTCTATTTCATCTAGTTTTCTCTTCTTTCCTTTTCCTGTCACTTTATATGTTCCATTCTTTCTACAGCATTTGCACCATATTGTTATTGCCAATATTATTATTGCTATCCCTGCTAAGGGTACTAATATTTGACCTATAAGTCCTTTTCCTACATTGGCAAACCAGGTTCCAATTGATGAGATACTATTTGTCAATCTTTCCCATACACTATCAACTTCCAGTGGTTTAAGTTCTTTCTCAAGTTTCGTTATATTCTGTATATACGTTCCAATCTCTGCACTCTTATCAGGAATATAAGTGCAACAATGTTTCGTCTTCAATAATTTACAGACTCCTCCCTCTTTTGCCAATATAATATCAAGAGCAAGTCGATTTTGCATCACCATAGATCTAATCGCGACCATTTCCGCATTAATCATTAGAAAACCTCCAGCAGTATCCGTTGATAAACGATCAACCACTTTAGACAATTTACATATTTTCCTTGAGTTCAGAATTATTCCCACTGAAGGTATCAATGCACCAAATATATCACCTACAATTTCTGAAAAACTAGCTCTTTTACTACGTATTAATCCGCTATTATTTTCATTGCTCCCAGTGTTTCTTTTTACGTGGTATATTTTTGGAAATACTATTCCAAAATAACAACTTCCATACCACCGTGCAGGAAGCCTAAAGTAAGCCTTATTCCCACACACATAATAGATTCCAGGAAAAACTGAATCTGTTCCTCCTTTGAGTCCCCAACCTCCAAGAATTAAAAAATTGTGTTCACATTCACTGGTACCTATGAAAACATTGTTATAATCAGTCTTTAACCTATGAAGACAAATTTTCCCTGTTTTTACGAAATCCAGAGCCATAGCAGCTTGAGCTTTGCCAGGTGTATAACTCCCTTCTTTCTCCGCCCAAGGTGGCAAATGAGCCTTATGCTCAGAAGCTTTCTTTTGAAAATCTTGTCTTCTATCTTCTACTAAATTCAAAAATATCTTTTCTTCTTCTAATAAAGAACATGTTAGATTGTGTCTATGTGCATGTGTTATATCTATTGATTTCATTGTTAAGAAAAATTCTCCCATAAACTGTGCGTCTTGACTACTAAGCACTGGGTTCATATTTTTGCGAATCGGAACCTCAGAAAATATCACATCTAAGTTTGAATAATAATACTGAAGTTTCCCTGTTCTATAAAATAAACTAGACAAAACACTACATGATATGCCATATGTCAGGGGTAAATGGTGATATGTTAGACCTTCTGCTACTGATTCGGGTAACTTCATACAGACGTAACAATTACTAACTTCCATGGTATCTACATATTGAAATAATAACTTTGTGAAAGCATTCAAACTAGTGTTGTTATCAGCTATTTCTTGATGAATTTCTGCCTCATCTTCTGCCATTAGTTCTACTCTATTGCCCTTCATGTTTGCTGCCCTCCCTTTAGTTTCATTATTAATCTTCTTATCTATTATCATAAGGTAAGGAACTGCTACAATCAGGACTAACCATACTATAAGCACCATCACTAGACTACATATGCATATTGCACAGCATCTTCTACAACACTTCTGTTTTGGTCTCCTAGTAACTCTATCGTCAGGCATTTTTCGACAAGGAAGATTGCTCTTCTTATCTCTTCTTCTTTTCTTTAGCTTATTCTTTTGCTTAGGGTGGTCTTGTTTCTTCTTCGTAAGTTAGTTCTGCACTTGTTCCTTCGCCACCACTGTCACTTGACTCTGAGCTTTCAAAATCTTCAAGAATGATATAAGTCCAGTCAGGACCCTTGAATTTGTTATTCACAAGTTTCAGTCTTTTGCTTTTTCTTTTCTCTGACTTTTTCTTTTGATCAGTTTGACTTGTTACTTCAGGTACTTGATCTGGATCTTCACTTCTGGTTGTTATGTGGTACTTTACTCTTTTAATGACACTCGGCCAATGATCTCCTTTTCTTGTTTTCTTTGTTGGCAATGTTTCTTTATTTTCGTCTTTAGAGATCTCTGTAATTTCACTGCTTAGTACTGCTTTGTTTTCTTCGATCACTTTTTCTTCTGTTTGCCCTTTTTCAGGTCTGATTGGTTTCTTTGTAACAGCTCCACTGTGAGTTTCCAATAATTGACCTTGTTCTTTATTTATTTCTTCAAGTTCATGGTTTTCAACGTTTTCTTCTTCTGTGTACTCTTCTTGATCTAACTTGTTCTGATCAGGGCTTATTGCACTGTGTACTTCTGCAGCCTGACCGGATTCTTCTAGATCTGTCTGTCCCTGTTCAAAGTCTATTAGGTCTTCACTGTTTTGAGTCCAATTTTCTTTCCCTATCTGACCTTGCTCAGGTTCTCTTATTGTCTTTTCTTCTTGTACCTGAGCTGCTTCTTCTTCACCTATCTGATCTTCTTCAATTTCTTCCAATTTCGCTTGACTTCTTGTTCTGTGGTATACTTCAGGAACTTCTACCACTGGTATCCAATCCTGACTTGTGCTCGGTTGTTCTTCTTCAGCTTCTCTTGAATCTCGAGCCTGAGATTCCTTCGCTGGGCAACCTTCAGCTTCCTCAGTGATTGATGCTGTCTGAGGATTTTCTTCTTCAGGATCTGGCACTCTTTTGGTGTGGCTTACGTGAATCCAATTAGGAAATCCGGCACACTTCACTGCTGTATTCGTTGTCAGTATGACTTGACACGGTCTACCCCATCTAGGTGATAGACACGTTTCTCTGGTGTGATTCTTCACTACCACCCAGTCACCAGGATTCAGATCATGTTCTTGTTCAGGCTGCCTGGAAACTGCGTCTTCTCCAACCTGATGAGAGACAGAACGCACTAGGTCAGCCAATCCTTTGCAATAGTCCAGAACCATATCATCAGATATATTCACCAGTTTGTTTGTGGGAACAAGTGTTTGTCTCATTGCTCTTCCCATCATTATTTCATGTGGGCTCAATCCTGTGTTTCTGTCAGGTATACTTCTGAGTCCCATTAGAACAAGTGGCAATGCATCTGGCCACTCTAATGATGTTGATGCACACATTTTTCCCAATCTTGACTTTATAGTGCCATTCAATTGTTCAACCACTCCAGAAGCCTCTGGGCGATATGCACAGTGCAGTTTCTGTTTGATTTGAAATGCTTCACAGATTATCTGGATCACTTCACTGTTAAAATGTTTTCCTCTATCTGATTCCAAAGTTACTGGGAAACCAAACCTAGGTATGAGCTCACGTAACAACAGTTTTGCAACTGTAATGCTGTCATTTCTCCTAGTAGGGTAAGCCTCCACCCATTTTGAAAACAGACACACTATGACTAGTACATATTTCAGCCCTCTACTTGATGGTAACTGTATGAAATCAAACTGAAGTCTCATAAATGGACCTTCTGCCTTTCCAATTTTCCCAAATCCAATTACTGTCTTCCTCCCCGGATTATGCATCTGGCAAGTCAGACATCTCTGGCAAAGACTCTCTGCAACAGCCCTGAATTTGGGATTGTACCAATTTTGTCTGAACAGCCTAATCATTGCATCTCTCCCTATGTGTGAGTCTCCATGGTGCATTCTAGCCATTTGTGAGAGTAAACAGTCTGGCATGACTGGTCTGCCATCAGCACTGATCCACACTTCATCACCTCCTCTTTGGGAGCAACCCACTTTGATCCATAAATTCTTCTCACTTTCATCAACCTCATCTTGCAATTTCTTGACGTCATTCCAAGTTTCAGGTGGCATATACAGCATAAGTTGACAGCTGATTCCCATTCTTTCCACCCTCTTATTGACTGACATTCTGGTTTTGGCACAATGTTGAGCCACCAGATCCGCATATCTGTTGCCGACTACCACCCAGTCATCTCCTGACTGGTGTGCGGCACATTTCACCACAGCCAATTCTTTTGGTGCTTGTATTGCTTCTAGCAAATCCCTTACAAATTGACCATTTTTAATGGGGGATCCTGAAGAAGTCATGAAATCCCTCTGCATCCACAGTTGGCCAAAATCATGCACAACCCCGTAACCATATTGGCTATCTGTAAATATGGTCACTCTCTGATTCCTCCCAATTTTGCATGCCTTTATCAGCGCAATCAATTCGGCTACTTGTGCAGATTTGACTCCTGGTAAATAGGATGCTTCAATTATTCCAGTTAATTCACATACCGCATAGGCAGCAGTTAGTTTACCATCTTCATGTCTTTGACATGAACCATCGACAAATAGCTCCCTGTCTGGCTTTTTAAGAGGCTGGTCCTCTATATCTGGGCGTGGTTTTGTGCATAATTCTGTAATTTGTATACAATCATGTTCATCGTCTTCATCGTCTTTTATTCTCTCATGATATGGGTTTGGTAGTAAGGTTGCTGGATTTATTATAGTACACCTTACCATGCTCACATTTTCAGCACCCATTATTATTCTTTCATATTTAGTCAGCCGACTAGGAGTAAGATGCTGAGTTCGGGTTCTTGTCAAGAGAATGACAACTGCATGTGGAACATACACCTTTACAGGATGTCCCATCACAATTGACTCACTTTGTTCAATACTCAAACAAGTAGCCGCCACTGCTTTTAGGCATCCTGGCAACGCGGCTGCTACTGGGTCCAATGTAGCAGAGAAATAGGCTATAGGACGTCTTTCTAGTCCATGTCTCTGAGTTAAGACAGAAAGTGCACAATTTTCTCGCTCATGACAGAACAACACAAATTCTCTCTTATAATCAGGCATGCCTAAGGCAGGTGCTGAACATAGGGCATTTCTCAATTTTACAAAGGCTTCTACACTTTCATCCTCCCACTCAACAGGGTCCTTTGCTTTCTTTTTTGTCATGTTAATTAATGGTTTAGCTAACATGGAAAATCCTGGTATCCATTGTCGGCAGTAACCCACTATTCCTAAGAACATTCTCACTTGTCTTTGGGTTACAGGCATTTGCATTTTCTTTATCAACTTTACCCTTTCAGCTGTTACTCTTCTTTTTCCTCTCTCAATTTAGTGTCCCAGATACTTAACAGCTGTTGTACAGAATTGCAATTTTTCAGGTGAGACTTTATGCCCTTCTTCTGCCAAAAGATTTAATAATGCTATGGAATCAACAACACAGTCCTCTCTGGTGGTCGATGCCACCAATAAGTCGTCAATATATTGGACTAAGACTGAGCTTCCTGGCATCACTAGTTTTTCAAGGCACTTCTTCAGTATCTGGTTGAAAATGGAAGGACTTTCGGTGTACCCCTGAGGAACACGATTCCACACATAGACTTTGTTCTCAAATTTAAATGAGAAAAGATACTGGCTGTCTGGATGTAATGGTATTGAAACGAACGCTTGACATAAATCAATTACTGTGAACCATCCTGCATTCCAAGGGATCTGGTATAGAATTACTGCAGGATTTGGTACTATGGGACAACATGGTTCCACAATCTTATTTATTTTACGCAGGTCCTGAACAATCCTATATTTCCCACTAGGTTTCTTTAGTCCCATGATTGGTGAATTACATGGGCTACTCATTACTTTTAGAATGTTTTGTTCTACCATTCGTTTGATTTCTTCAATGACTCCTGTTTTTACTTCTGCACTCATTTTGTACTGTCTGGTATTTGGGAAAATTGCACCTTCCTTTACAGTAATTTGAACTGGATCTATTTTAGCCATAAGTCCTACTTCTTTTCCGGTGAAATCCCATACTATGGGGTTTACTGTACCCTTTAATTCTTCTGGCAACTCATCTCTTGTTATTAATGAAAACATCTCGTCTACTTCTGTGCCTTGTTTTGCAATCATAATTTTATATACATGGTCTTCATCTGGTGTCTGAACTGCCACACCATCCGGTGTGCAGAAAATTGTACAATTCATCTTGCACAACAAATCCCTACCTAATAAGTTCACTGGACTAGAATCACATACTACAAACTGATGCATTTCTCTAAAGTTTCCTATTTTAACTTCCATTATTTCGGTAAGAGGTGTTCTAATTCTTTGATTAGCTACCCCTACTACTTGGATATCTTCACCAGAGAGAGGAAGGTCTGGGATGTCTGCTGATCTCACAGTAGACCTGGTAGCACCAGTGTCCAAAAGGAAAGTAATATCATTACCTTTCACATTCCCTTCAACATATGGACCAGACTGATCTACCTGTAAGGATGCGCCAAGTACGCACTCCTTCTCCCCCTCTCCTAGGCACCGTCATGGACTGAATCGACAGAAATCGTCCTGCAAAATAAATTGTGATGTAATATAATCATTCTTACCACTTCCTCCTTGATATCCGATGTCTGTACCATGCTTTGCTCTGCTTACATTACCCTGAATAGGTGCAGGTGGCAACTGACTCTGAGGATTTACACCCTGCTGTGAGTCATTCTGCGTCTGTGGATTTAAGTTTTGATTTGGGCCATTATTATTCCGAATCTTTTTACATTCGTCCTTCCAATGCCCCAATTTTCCGCATCCATGACAAGGAAATTTCTTTTTAGCTTCTTCTCTACTCATTCGTCCTCTAAATTTTCCACCATTCCCAGTATCACCACTTCTCCAGAATCTTTTCCTGGATTTTCACTCGGATTTTCCAAATTAATTCCCTGTTTCTCTGCCATCTTCACCTGAGCCCACATCACTTTTTCCTGCAATTTCTTGTGTCTATCCTCAATATTGTCTCCACAATATTTTGCATATTTCAGAATTTCATCTATGGGCTTTCCCTGCCAACACAGCATGTGTTGTTTAATCATCTGACAAATCTCTGGCTTCAGACCGTAAACAAACCGATACACAAACTGACTCATATTTTTGTCTCCAATGTCCTCAAATCCACTATACTGTTTAAATACCTGCAATAAACGCTCATAGTAGGAATGCACTGATTCATTAGCTTCTTGGGTAGTTCGATCTATTTTTACCCAATCTGTTTCTTTCGGGGGTATTTTCCCTTTCAGGTATGTTATCACCTGCTGATACTTTTTCATTACGTCATTTGACGGGGCACCTGTTTTCGGATCTCTAGGATATTCATCACTTGGCCAATCCACGGTGATTTTGCAATCTGTCCATAAATCAGCAGGTACCACTATGTCAAACAACCCATCCAAATCCTTCAACAATACCTTTGACACCTTCACAAACCTGTCAACCTGCTTGTACCATTCAATTGGTTTTTCTCTCAATTTTGGAAAATTATTCGTAAATGACAAAATATCTTGTCTACTCCATGGGACATGTACATATCCTCCTCCCGCAACTTCTCGCATTGGATACATTTGATCTGCTTTCCCTGCTTCCTTCATCACATATTCAGATGCTGTTCTACTTGTTCGTGCCTCTTCCTTTTTCTTGGCCCACCTAGTTCTCCATTTATCTAGGTCTCCCCATTTTTGTAAAACTAACATTAATTCTCTTATTTGTAGTCTTCTTCCAGAGGCATTCATATTTTCTAAATCTTTGTCTGAAAATTCTGCTCTATAGGGTTTCTGTAGTACTTTTGATCTCCCTATTTCTATTCCCATCTGTAGTGCTAGATTGGATAGTTTTTCATGGAATAACCTTACATTTCTGGTGATACTCCTGCACAGGAACAATAATTCTTCTTCATCATAGGTATTTAAGCGTTCTAGTCCTACATTTCCTGCTATTATCTCTTCTAATTCGACTTTCAATTTATGAATGTCCATTATTTTCGGAGGTGTGCACTGTTTAACTGACCCTTGTACCCATCTTTCTAGATCTTCAGGTGTTACTATGGTAGCACTTTTTGCTCCTGATGAAGTTATTAAACTTACATCTTTTGAACATCCAGGTACATCTTTTCTGGGAGTGCTATTTACAGTGCCTCGAATAGGCAAGTCCATGAGTGATATTGTGGATTCACAGTCACTAAATTGATCCTCAATTATAACTGGAGCTTCAGGTCTGGGATTACTCACAGGAGTAGGTGCAAGTATCGGTGGAGGACAATTTCCCTGAGTACCATATAATGGAACTACTGGACCAATCGTTACAGGTATGGTCAACGAATCAGGATGTACTTTTATCTGAGTTATTTTCTGTATTAATTCTGTTCTAGTCTTTTCTAGGGCTTCTTTCTCTTTGTCATGAAGTATTCTACTCGGGTGAACTCATGCATTACCTGTGGCACTAATGGAGTTGTTGGTGGTGCACTTGGGGTGCATCCACTTGTCCCTTCCTGATAAGGTGGGGGGTTTCTTAACATTTCCTCCATAAATTCATCTTCTGACTCCTCATTTCTCATTAAATGTTTTGTCTTTTCTGTGCACTTACTTCCTAATTTCTCCTCTGCTGAGAACAATGGATATAATCCCTCTGTAATCATTGCCCTTCTCCATTGTTTCATCTGACCTTCCCTAGACTCATGTAAGTATCTGGGAAAAAATCCTGAATAACTCCTATTTCTCCGAGGTCGGTCACGCTCAAATGCCTCGGTTTCCCATTCCTCTAGAGCTTCGTACTGAGTTAATCTAGGTCTGGGTTCTAGGTCATTCATCCTCAATCTCAAATTTTGAAGAATTCTTCCATTGAAGGTACCATTCTCAGGAAATGCTAATACTCCATCATTTTTGGTGTATTCTATCCAATTCTCCATCCATACACAAGTATGATAACCTCTCTCCATCATCATGAATGATGCGGGCGTTTTAGCTGGTGGAATAATAATTCCTTCTCTAGTTTTGATTGGTTTGTCCTTTTTAAAATAATTCTTAATCTTTTGTAAAAATGAAATTTTTCTCCTTTCTCCGTACATCTTGGGTAAGTACCGATGTATAAAATTATATTCTGCAAAGCCTAAATATCTCCTATCCTGACGAATTCCTGTTAAAGTCGGATCGCGTTTTATCATGCAATCCTTATCCACTAAGAATTTTGCTTCAAAAATCTCGACCAATCAAATGTCTGCTATCTTTTATTTCCGAGCCAATCCTTGCGCGGCCTTTTGGTGACGTTTCTCTGTCAACCCCTCCTTTACAATCTGCTCTTTTCTGTCCTCGCTGGTTTAACCAATCCCAGCGCGGCACCTGTGACGTCAGTACTGCTCCTGACTACTTACCCCTCCTTTACAAGAGTCTCTCCACACCCGCTGTTTCAACCTACCACAGCGCGGCGTTTTGTGACGTCAGCTCCCTCTCCGGCAACTGACCCTCCCTTTACAAAAATTTACGCAAACTTATTTTCTCTATAAATCTTAATTAAATTTCAGTAACAACATAAAACATTCGCTATCGTGCCAGTTTCTTCTAAATTCGAAAAAGATAGTTTCTTCTCACACTTAGTAAAACTTTTCAGTTTACTAAAACATACACTACGAGTAAAACCCTTCCGCTTACTCTTCACACAAGCTCCAGAAATACCTGTTAGTTCTTCAATGTTACCCTTTCTAGGTGATATAACATCAAATTTTCATCAGCGTACCCTTTTTGCTATTACTCACACGCATAGAGTCCCTAACGAGTACTGAAGTCCTGCTTAACTTCTCAGTACTATTTCTGCCTGACAGATAACCTCACTGCAGTATGGCTTCCACTTGCCACCCGCTATTCTTTTTACCCCGGGGAATTCTAGACAACATAAAACAAAAACTCAAAATAAGCGGAATTGTTAGTTCATAAAAATACAAATAAAATTCTCATTACCCAATTAACAAAGAGTAACCATAACCGTCCTCTGCTTACCAGAAAACTGATCCAGCGCGATATTAGCAAACAGCATTCATACACCTTATACTCACTTGGGCCCATACATTCACACTACGCTAATACTTACGCTGGGTTTTATCAGTTGTTACTCTTATCAAAAATTCCTGCTACCAATTACCTTCTGATTGAAGAGTAATGACTTACCAATGAATCCTTTGCTAATTGGGAAATTTAAAATGAGTGACATTCAATAGAGTACATAATCCTGAAATAACCACTGAGTCAGGAAGTTTTAAATTGTTTATCTAAAGTTTTAGCAGAGTAAAATACAGAGCCACATGGTACTTAATCGAAATACCCAAGATTAAGCATAGAAATGATTATTGCTAATCAATGACGGTGTTTAAAGAAAGGGAGAGGATAGAGATAGCAGCGCAACTAAAGGTTGCATTATATTTACCTAAGTGCGAGAACCAAAACCCCTTAGCCAAGGAGTTAGAAAGAATAGGACCCAGGAAGGATGAAGAGCAAAGACTTCTTCCAGGATCAGGACAGGACCGGTGACCTCTCTACAACGACGCCTGCGTCGTTCCCCTCTCTGATACTCGACTTCTCCTCGATTCTCCCGTGCCTTCCTTCTAATGGACTCCGCCGCCCCCTCCTCAGGACCGCTTCAGGACAGGGATTCAGTCAGCAACCGATCAGCATGGCAGTCTGGAGCTCTTCTGTTCTCTGGAATCTAGCTCTGTCTTCGGTATCATCTGTGCTCTAATTACTAATGCTATATTCTATTATACCCTTCTACGCCCATGTACCTCCCCTTAATGTTGCTAAAATATGGGGCCACTACTTCTGATTGGACAGGGAGTGGATTCTCGCACCATATCGATTTGGCCTAAATTGTAAAGCCTATTGTCTTTACGTTCCCACCCCTTCAAATTAATACATTCGCTTTATTTCCCACCCGTCTCACGACAAATGTTATACATTTTACAGGAGAAAAGTATCATTTTGTCCACAGGAAACATAAAGTACAACATCTTCGGCCAATGGGTCATGGCCTTGGGAGTCGTCCAAGTTGACTTCACTTGGCAGGCACACAGGATACATGCGCAGAACCATCGTCTCTCGAGTTACAAGTCACCAACCCAGGCCCAAGTTTACGAACTAATAAAAGTGCAAGAAGAAAATATTAAAATCACAAATAAAATGTTTCACTGTATGCCCACTTTTCCTACTCTATTCCCTTTTAATTATAATACTATCCTGCATTAGTAGCGTTAAGAAAACGACAATTTAATAATGACATGAGAGCAAGCTGAAGCATGTGAAAACATCAAGCAGCCATTTTAATGCATACTGCGCAGAAGCAAAAGTTTCCCACCAAGCAAAGAAAGACGTCACACCATGTGATCAGGTTGCGACATGTGCAGTGAGGTTCCCGCGCTTAGCGGCCATTTTGGATTACAGACAAGCGTTATTCATTAGTAAAACACATATGCAAGCTTCTTTCCCCTTTGTGTAGTGTATGCAAAGGTTAGTATTAACAATACAACTTTAATAAATTAATACTATGAGGAGGATTGCGTACAAGCAAGTTTCATTTATGAAACCTTGCTCCATCAATTGCACAGCGCGGACAAGCATCCGGCACTGTGCAATCACCCCGAACAGCATTTTTCTATTATACTCCACCGCTTTCGGAGCTCTGCGTAGTGCGACAGAGTTTTTTATTGCACTTCGCGGTGTTCCGCGTAGTGCAACTCCGCGAACTCCGCCCAAGGTTAGAAAAGACTTGCCCCGAAAACATTAAACAATTCAAACATTCCCCCCCTCCCTCCCGAGAACCGGTATTCATCTTGCCTAATTCCATAGTGTAACTGGTATACTGAGAGTAATCCGGGTTAAATTTCAATTTGTGGTGGGTGAGTCCTCTGCCACCGTTAGTCGGAGACGACGGAGATACCTCGGGCACGTGATTTCATTAAATTCAGCTGACAGCAGGGTCAGAAACGGTTTCCAGACCTCTTTAAAACCAGTTTCAGAATTTGTGAGGGAGGCGTTTATGCGTTCCATCCCTAAGATGTACCATAATCTATGGAGCCAGCCTGTGTAGGTGGGTATCGTTTGTGTTCCCCAATGTGTTAAAATGTTTTGAAGCGCTGCCCCAAGAGCCATACCCATCTGTTTTCCTTTGCGAGACTTCAATGGGAACGTTAAGGGGTTTGGGCAACCCTAATACTGTATAAACCGGGAATCTCGGGATCTGTGTCTCGAACTGTTTATCTATTTCATCCAATATTTTGGGCCAATATGTGGACAGGACAGTCCCACAACAGATGTAGCACGGTCCCTTCCTCCCCGCACCCACGCCAGCAAGTAGGACTGCGGTCCGGGTTCCCTTTATTGAGGCGCACAGGAGTTAGATACCAATACGTAGCGATTTTGAAGGCTGATTCTTTACTTCGCGCTGTTTGTTTGGCCCTATAATAGACCTCCCCCATTCCTTCTTCGAAAGGTCCCTTCCTATTTCCTTCGCCTAGCGTTTCTGACCAGGAGTGGTCTGCGCGGGTGCCGGCAAGCGCAGCATATCGTGAAGCTCGGAGATCAGTTTCTTATCTGTTAACTTTGTGACCAGCAATTTTTCATATTTCGTCAACTTCCGGTTGACTTTTGGGTGGATATCCGGGTGGAGTAGCCAATGTCTTATCTGCAGATACCGGAACCGTTCCGATTCTGGGAGTGTATAATCCTGCCGTAGCTGTGGAAATGGGATAATCCCCTCCACGTCAAACATATGGCCTGCAGCCTTAAAAGGGCGTAGCTCGCCAGGCTGCAAATGCCTTGGCATCCAACCCCGGAGTGAACCGCCTGTTCTCCAACAAAGGCATCATCGGGGAGGGGAATGTCGTGAGCCCCCTTCTAACAGCTACCCCATCCCACACCTCTAACACCGACTTTGTGATAAGTGACCCCAGAAGGCCCTGTGGCCTGTCTGCCTTTATAAAAAAGGAACTTTCCACAATGAAAGTTTGGCCAGCGCGCTAACCTGAAACAACCACCGCTTTTCTGACTCCTCTCTGTTCCACTGTACCAGGTACCTCATTTGGGCCGCTCCTGTCTTTAAGATTTAAAAAAAAAATAAACAAAAGTCCTTACTTCTACATTTGCAAGAAATCGGAGGTTATCTTTAGACACAGCGGGAAGCATGTGCAGTTGAAAAGTCGGACATTCACTGAAGGGGGAAATAGACATGCCAGAATATCATCTTTGTAATGCATTGCAACAGACTGTAGTGACTGATTAGGGCAAAATTCCTATTATAATTTTATTTCTTCTTTACATTTGATGGAGAGCAAATGCCAGTGATCCAGCTTCTTTGTGCAGGACATATAGTTGACCCAAAAAATGTTGCAATGTTTACAGCACTCAAAGCAAGCCCAATAGCCATGGCTGGGCCTGCCGGCAGCTACTACATATACTAACAGAATGTGATTGTGGGTGGAAAAGCAAAATTTGTGGGTGCGAGGGGTGGACACACCTGAATGTCGGTAAGACCCGCAAACAGGTCTGCTGGAGGGTTGATATGAGGCCTCAGTGGAATATGGCTGGTGGCATTGGGGACTCAGCAGTCTCTGGATGATGAAGATGAGGCCTCAGTTGTCTCTTGTGGGAAGAGGAGGTCTCATCGGCCTCTGGAGCATGAAGATGAAGTCTCTGATGATCGGAGATGAAGTCTGCAGTGTGAATGGGGGCCTTAGTGGCCTCTGGATTGTAGCTATGGGGCATCGGTGGCATCTGAAGTGTGCACGTTAGACCTCAACAGCATTTGCAGGTTTGAGATGAGGTCTTAGCTGCCACTGGAAAGTAGCGGCATCAGAAGGGTTGGTATGAGGTTCTCTCAGCAGCCCCTGGATAAAGATGTGACCTCAGAGGCTTTTGGAGGCTGGAGAAGAGGCCCAGCTGCTTCTTGGGTGTGGAAAAGAATCCTCAGAGATCGGAGTGTAGAGAAGAGGTATTAGCAGCCTCTGGTGCTTGGAGAAGATAAGGCGACCACTGGAAGTTAGATCTGATGCCTCTGGCCCAGGAGGTTGGGAGAAATACCTTGGTTACCCCTGAAGGGAGATGAGAACTCTACTAAATATGTGTGGAGAAGAGGTATCAGTTGGATATTGAAGGCATAGATGAGCCTCCGGTAGATAATGAAACGCCTAGCCTTCAAGCAATTCGTTACGTATCTTGCCTCTAACAACCTCCTCAGTGCCTTCCACAGCAGCTTTATTCAAAAGAAACATTGCTCTCCCATATCGCTAACTTTGTTTTCTCTGCCCGCATAATCACTAGTCTTCTCTTATCGTTCTTCTGTAGATCCTCATATATGACTCTCCTCTCGCCAAACCATTGATATGAACAATAAGGCTCTTCAGTGGTTTTCCTCATACCTGCTGTTTCACCTTGTCTCATGGAAGGTTAATGCCAAGAAATCCCACTTTATTGCTCCTCTTCAATCAGTTTTGAACCCCTCCTGTTTTCTCTCTCTCTATACTGCCTCACTTAGTGACATCATCTCCTGTTTTGGGTTGTCCTGTCATCTCTGACGATGACACACAGATGTTCTCTTTCTCCACTTCCTCTTCCTTCCTCCAATCAGTCACCGTGGACTGCCTCACTGCAATTTGACATTGGCTGGCCTTCTGGTACTTTATGCTGAATTCTTCCAAAACTGCAGTCCTCTACTTTCTCCCTTCTGTTTCCATCACTGTTAGATTTAAAATTCCCTTTCCTATGTTGCTTCTGCTGTGCTGTTTTAGATTAGCAGTGTGTGGCTAAATTACATGTATTGATGCTTGCATCCAGTAGCCCGTCAAGTATCCCTCGCAGTATGCAGGCCTCATTAACCAGTGTGACTCCATTTTACATTTCGCAATTCTTATAAGACTGCCTGTGTCATGCTCATGTTAGGCCTTAGAGTTCAGAATCGCTTGCCTCAGCAGAACATTGCATTTCGTTATATTTTCTGTTCATGTTCAAGGCTGCAACTCGACTTGCTAACAGTATAATTATTTTGCTCTGCATTCCATTGTATACATGTAACTCTGCTTCCATGTTAAGAGACGGTGAGGCTCGGCACAGTGGCCTTGGGCTGCTGATAGTGCACCCATCTGGCAGGGATTAGCTCATCTTTCTGTGCCTTCTTTGTTTGTGCCCGGCTCTGGCCGGTAACTTTCTATGGGAGGCGTGGCCGAAGTCTCCCAGTAGGGTTTATCTTGTATTGTAGAAAGCTGGGGAGTCAGTCCCCTCGACAACATCTTATGGTGATGGTCTGACTGGGCTCCTCTGCAGAGAAATGCAATAAATACGTAAGTTTTCATTCTCTACTGTCTGACCGACTCTTCATTCTTGGGAAGGCATAGCAGGTGGTCATAAGTACCCGCGTGGCCCTAGAGGGCCACGTCCTTCAAATGGCGCCCGAACAGGGACTCCGCGAAAAGGGTCCCCTCGCCTGTAATCGGGTTCGTAGGGGCCGGGGTGGTGTCTGGTTGGTCGGGCGGATCGGGGCCCCTCATATACAAGACCGAGCTTGGTTCTCGCAGCTGCTCCGCCCTCCCGATTGGACGGATCCTTGGCTAGTGGCCCTTGGCCGGGGTCCTGAAAGCGAAACCTTGGAGCTGACCGTTTGGTCCGGAGAGTCGGCAGTGGAGAATAACTTGCTTGACCTGTGTGCACCAGGTGAGTGAGTTGATTCTTGGAAATTGGCGCCTTGCTTGGGTGACACGAGCCTGCGGGTGGTGTCCTGGTACAGTCTCTGACTGTCTTGTTTGAATGGCACAAGCCAACAGGCTGTGTGTCCTGTACAGTCTGCGGACTGTCTTGTCTTGGACTTGGTGGGTCTGCGGACCCTTGAGGGACACAGAGCGCTTGAGAGCAGTCTACTGGGCCAACTGGTAATTGGACTCTTTGTGAAAAGGTCCGGGACTGTTCACAGGTAATCTGCCAGACCAACTGGTAATTGGATTTGCTCTTGAAAAGGTCTGGGGCTGAGGCCTGTCCTCTTGTATTGGTACAGTCTTTGGGCTGTCTTGGGTGCAGTTTGCGAACTGCCTTGCTTGAACTTCACGGGTCGACGGGCTGCGTCTTGGTGCGGTTTAATACCGTCTTGGTTTGTACTTGGCGGGTTTGCGGACCCTTGGAAAAGACACAGAGTGTTCGTGAACAGTCTGCCAGGCCAACTGGAAATTTGGCCTGCGCTCGAAAAGGTCTGGGACTGTTTGCAAACAATCTGACAGGCCAACTGGAAATTTGGACTGTGCTCGAAAGGTCTGGAGCTAGCGCCTGTCTTATTGAACTTGGTACAGTCTCTGGACTGTAGGGAGCGCTTTTCGGATTGCTTTTGTTTTGTTCCTTGGACAACTTTTTATTCTTATCGTTTATTATTTTCTTTTCCTACTGCTGGTGGTGTTATAGTTGTTTGTTAGGGACAGTGCCTGTGTCTCACATTGAGATGCCCTGCAGTCTCCCGGCTGACTTGTGGCTTGATTGTGGTGTTTGGGTGCTATGAGGTTTGTGGACCGACGTTGGTGGTGGTGCATGTGAAATGCTTGTTTGAGTGAGTAGCGACTGTGCTCTTCGTGTGGAGGTAAGGAGGCCTTGCCTCAGCAAGCTGTGTTGTGTGGGCCCTTCTTGACAATGTCTGGAATGAGCTTAATTTGGTCTCTTGTTGTCGTGTTCTGCAGATGCCCATTGGAAGGATGACACTTTAAATTTTGAAGAATGAATAAATAATAATACATAAATAGAAATATGTTTTGATCAGAAATACTAGCAAGAATGTACATTTGTTTTGACATAGGAAAAGTACATCATGAGAAAAATGTAAGTAAGGAAATGCGCAGTGTTGTGATGATTCACAGTAATGTATCTTTGTGCTCAACAGGCACGTATTCTAAAGGAGCAGTATGGAGAGGTGAAATACATGCTCGTAATTCAGCAGCGCTAAATGTGCTCTCTCTCTCTCTCTCTCTGTCTCTAAAAAGGGAGCGGGGACGCAGGAGTTCTGGAAAGGGAGAAGTGTGTTTGTATTTAGAGCTTTCCAGCTTCAGACACGAACTGCTGAGTGGGTGTGTTTCATTTGGATGTGCTCACAATGGAACGTGTATTTAACTTGGAAAAAGTGTTTCAAGCTCCGGGCTGTGAGTGTTTAGCTGAATAAAAAGGATTTTCAAAGTTGAAAGACATAGCATGTGAATTCAGTTTGTGGCCGGTTTGCCATGACCTTCAGTGTGATAAGAGAAGCATTCCCAAGGAGGGGGCTCACCGAGCAGGAGGACTGAGAGCAGCAGACAGGACAGGGGACACGCTGGGGAGAGTGTTCTTGTGAAGGGAGTGCTCATTCAAGGAGCGGCTTCTGTGTCAGACACAGACAGGCTGAGGAGTTTTGTGAAAGTGTGTATCTAGAGTTTCTATAACACTGTGGATTGGCTCAGTTGGTTATTGGTTTAATGTTCCCTGTTCAGACTAGTGTGCACGTACAGTAAATATTGGTTTGTTTTCAAGGAAAGCTGATAGATGGTATTCTGAAGGATGAAAGGTACTATAATGCTGGACCAGGAATGAAGCAGAAAGGGTTCGAGGAAAACATATGATGGTACAGAGAAGGTTTGCACAGAAAAGTTTTCAGAATTAGTTGTTTGCAGAGAAAGAAAGTGAGTTACAAGGTGTTGTTTCACAGGATGGAAGTAAAGGTGTTTTGGTTTGTGCAAATTCGGTATGGATGTTGCACTGCTGGAAAAAGTATCCTTTTGCCATCCCTATAACAGATTTGAGCATTGGAAGAAGAAATGTACATTTAAAAATGATGCAGCAAATGGAAATGCGCAAACAGAGTGAAATGCAGGTGCAAAATGTGCCAGTTCAGCAAATGCAAATATCAATTCAGAAACCGGTACCAATGACAGGAGTTTTTCAAGCCCAGATGCTCCCATAAAATATGGAAAATGCTAAAATTAATTTAAATAAGTTGTCCAGAGCAAATGTGGATTATTTCCAGAAACAAAAAGAGAACACATTTCAACAGGTTTCTGTATTTGAAAATGGGAGTTTTAACACTAACAATTCTGTATTTACCAAGTCCATTGTGAAAAAAGTGGAAGGTCCAGACTTAGTTGTAGGAGTTTTAAAAAGAGAAACTACAAAACCAGTTTTAGAGAGGGTGGCCGCAGAAATAGGCCCATTTGAGAAAAGTTGCCAATTTGTTGTTTGTGGTACAGGCCTAGCAAGAAAAGAATAGTTTTGCAAAGTAAAAAGCACAGATTACTGTACACCCGATGATGTTAATTATCAGATTCCTGATTAAGATGCACATTTTAAAATGGCCCAGCCGGAGACAGCTGTAACATTGTTTTCAGAAAAGTCAATTTGCAAATGCTGTCCTTTTCTCTCTGCTGTTTTTGTTCCTGCAGTGACGTTCAGGCTGTTCTGGTTGTTGCTGTCAAAGGAAAGATGAGGGAGTGAAGGCGTCATTTAGATTTTAGTGGACAGGATTTGTGTCTCAAAAAAGGAATTTGATTGTTTATTTGCAGATTCATTTTATTTGTGTTTTTGCAATAGCGGCTACGTTGTAGATATTGGGAAGTGATTGGTCTGTATTGTTTCCTTATGTTCTGTATTAAACATAGTAAAGTGCTATGCGTGTATTGGTAGGTGTTTCAGACGCATTAGTTTAGCACATGTTTTGTACTCTCTTGCTCCGATCATTGGACCTTTTATTGTGAAATTTTCATTTCAGTTGAGGCCTAGTTGTGGTGAGCATGTGATAAGTTTAGTAGTGTTTGTTTTCCCTCGAGTTTTCGCAGATGTGCCACCCATTTTGTGGGCAACAGGTGATGTAGAGCTGGGATTCTTGCAGATTTTACGAGCCGTGTTGTGTATGATTCTGCATTTGGTTGAGAAAAGGTGCTGGGGAGGAGAAGGCTGGTACAGTGTAATAGTACCACTATTTTGATTGTGTTTACTATTTGTGACTGAGCTGTGTGCAGTTCAAAATAAAAATGTGGCCCTCCAGTTGTCTGCTGCTCCGGCTATTTTTATGCTTCTGCTGCGTAATATTTTTCTGTCGCTGATCTAAAGCGCATTCTTTGGCAGTATTGCTTATAGAATAGATGATGGGTCTTTGTTTGGAATAATATTGGCTGGTAAGAGATATAGGCTCTGCTGCGCCTTTAGGGCCATGCAGGAAGACAGGACATCTAAGAAAGTATTTTTAAAAAATGTATGGTAGTTGCTTGCTCATCGTTTCAGACATAGCGAAGTTGTAGGGACAGCAGAGTTAGATAGTGTTAGACATGTTATCTTTGATGTGGTTTTACCTGACTTTCTTTTGCCTCTACCTCTTATGTTTTTGATACTGTGCTGGATTTCGTTTTTGCTGGTTCAGATGTTGTGGGCGTTTTTTGCCTCTGCTGCTCAGTGTCACAGTGCTAGTGTTTTCTGTGCAGATGGATATTGTGCTTAGTTCTCCCTGATTGGCATATTGGTTTTACTAGTAGACCCTAGTGAGGTGCACAGATAGTGCCAGGGCTGGTAAATAAATAGTTGCTGGTCAAGGCCCCGGGGTGAGGAGCGGTGTGTGTGTGTGAAGAGCGGGATATGTATTAATGTGTGCTGGTGTGTGTGGCGTGTCCTGGAGGTGAAATGCTGCTATTTGTTTTTCCTTTTTCACCATTAAAGGGCTGTCCTGCTGATAGGCCGTAATGGGGAATTTTTATAACATTCAACGAGTATATCCTTCATAGGGGTAAGATGGAGAATAGGAATGAGCTCAGACTTTGATAATATATCTCTTGGTAGGTATGGTTTTTAAGTCTGTGTTTGCAACAAGCACCTTTAGAATGTGGCTATTTTTTTGTTCAGTTTATTTGTGTGTTTCTGCCTGATTGTGGATAGACTGTTTGGTCTCAGTATGGTTGTGACTGAGAATGTGCATTTGGTATGGTGTCTTTGTGTGGTGTTTTATTGTGTTACTGTGAGTATTGCTACGAATACTTGCTTCATTGCCACTGGGATAAGACTATCTACTCGTACCAAGTTCCCGAGAGGGTGAGCAGGGGTTGCCTGAACAGAGTATTCCCATTGCGTTGATTAGAGGGAAGGGTACCTATTTTGCACAAAGGTACTTACCTTTGCCAACTAAAGACAATAGTTTTTCTTTAGCAGATAGTTCTTATATTTTCTTTTGACTGACAGGGGAGGTTCTTTTTCAGTACAAGGGGTAAGTATTTTCGACAGGAGGTCACCTGCTTAGGTCACCTACTGTCGAAGGGGGTTAGGGGACTAGCTCCTGTGCAAATTAAGCGTAAGCAAATTAACAATGCATGAGGTGCATGGGGTGCATGAAACTAACTGCTTGGTACATGTATTGTTGTGTCCTGTTTTGTGTTGTGCGTACACAAGACGGCTGTGCGTTTTACGTTTTCCTTGGCTTATGTGCTTACTATGTGTATTGTTGTGTGCTGTTTTGCGTGGTAAGTACGCAAGACAGCTTGTTGTGCGCTTTCTCTCTCTTTTGAGCCTACCTGAGCTGTCTAGGAACGGCCATGAGACAATCGGTTGGGCTCGCTTTAGTCATTCATTTCACAGGATGCTGTGAATATGCTTTTGAATAAACAGACACAGCACCTCACCAGTGCACGTCTAATTGGTTATAAAATAACACTGTTTGAACAAATTGACAGGATTAAAAAAAATAATGTTACTGCCCCTCCTTTCTGTAAATTGATGGAATTGGAATTGGATAAAGATGAAAGGACGGGTAGACTAGACTGATGCTCCCTTATTTGATCCTTAAGGGGAACTATATGTCTGTGGCTTTCGTTTGAATGCCCAGGTGGCACCACCATCATTGTTCATGTTATCGCAACACTACATACGGTCGCAGAGGCATCACGAGTCCTTTATCAGTTAGCCTGTGTAATTGAGCTGACAGCCCTTACTAGAGCTGGTGAATAGGTTTTCCCCTGATTATAATGACACATGGCCCAGATCGTGAAATGTATGGTACGCATGATTTACAATACTAGCGAGGGTGCCTGTATGCTCTCGGTAATTGCGCACCACACATTTTTGTGGTTAATGGTTTTTGAAGAAAACATAGCTCTACAGGAGTTTGTTTGCAGCAACAAGTTTTGCTGGAGAATTCATGTACTTGCTACATTATGCTTAATTTGTCAGTTAGTTAGTATAATAAGGATCTCTGTTAAATTAGCAGTTTTAGACTTCCCTGCCACGCCTATAACATGAGAGCATGATCACAAACGCAATATTTATGTTGGCTTCCTCGAGACAAAAATAATTCTAGAGGTGTCTGCAGTCCTGCACAGTAGCGAAGGTTCACAAAGTAGAAGAAGTGACGTGATCTCTATGACTTATTGAACACAAGATTGCTAAGACAAGAAACACACAGGAGCCATTGCCTTGAAATTCCCTTTTGAGGTTCTTCAGATAAATAATGTAGGAATGGACAGATAAGGTCCGACTTATTCTTTCACAGCTTAGTAACAGAATTAAGGCTTACCCTACTACTTGGGATTGGGAGAGAGCAAAAACAAAAATTATTAATTCTGTAACGTTTTACCCTTGCCAGTTCATTAAAAGTTCGTTTTATACTCGCTAATAGGTCCGGGACGCCTTTCAGTCATTGGGAGAGAGAGGGGTCGGACGTGATGCACAGCCTGGCTGCTCGTTATGGAACACCTATGAATACGACCAAGGCAGAGCTGCAGAGCAAAGACATGCTGGACGAGGCAGTACCACCGAGAAGAAGAAAGATAGAGAGAAGGGCTATCTAGGAGCCCTAACCTGTTGGTCTACTTGTGCCTCAGTCCCAGCCCATTGAGCCTAGCCGGTGGGCTCACCTGTGTTTGAGCCTCTGCCCCTTGGTCCATCTCGAGTCTGACCCCCTTCTTCCTTTGACCCCTTTTTGTGTAGGGTATGACATCCACCCGACGGAGGAACAGTGCACCAAGGTAGAATAGGGTTAGTAGGGATGGACTTCATGGATGAAGAATAGGGTGCGGGTACCCTGTCTAAGGTACCAGTGATAGAGTAGAGGAAGAGAGTTTGGTGCATTGTTTGGTCAGTCAACAAACGGGGCAGAGGGACTGTGATTCTAGAGAGAGAAATACCTTGCCCTGCAACGTGGGATCTGGATCCGAGCTGGACGCACAGCTCCACCGCCAGTGTTCAATAGCGCCTACGCTAGATGAACAATAGGAGCCTACCAGTGAGGCTCTCTGAAAGACACTGGAAAGAAGAGTTTTGCCCATCTTGTTCCCTGGTCACCAATTCTATTGCGTTTGTTTCTCTCCCAATCACCATGTATTCGTTTTGCCCCCAATTGACAAGGAAAGCGCTTTTCTTTTGCATCTCCCCGTTCAGAGCAAAGCTAGTACATAGAAATATCAGTTGCATCCATAGTTGTTATTGTGTTAATAATAGCTTAGGAATATCCTACTCCATGGTGAAAAGTATCCTGTGTATTCCAAGGATTATACAACGCCAGTTGCCCTTGTGAACATGCTTATTACTTTGGCTCCTCACACAGGAGAGCATCGGAGGACACAACGTGATAATATAGTTGCTCATATTGCTGTACCTTCGATCCAGTTCTCCAGTCCTCAATAATGCATTTAGTGATTCTTATCCTACAAAAAAATGTGTATATTAGGCCGAGACCTTCCATGATAGTTAGTATCATAAGTTTGTTTTGTATCCTACTGTATTTGCTGCCTCATCTACGAATTGTGCCCATCCTCAGTTATAATATGTGGTACGACAAATAGACCCTTGTATACACTGTCTCCCAGTTTGTTACATTTACTGCGAAGGTACATTAACTGCTAAGGAAAGGACATACATACAGTACAAGTGCGGAGGTTATGTTTCAGAAGGAGATAGAAGGGTTGTTGAGCGTTGATGCAGATCTATTTTAGGTCAATATGTCTTTTATAGTGTCCCTGCCCATGATAATGAACATTTGCGTATTTTGATGTAGTCTTGACTATGACACAGTTGAAGAACACAGTGGCACCCCAAGGGTATATGTCTAGACCAGTTGAAAAGGAGGGTGCCTTACATCCAGAAGATTATATGCATGTTGATATACTTGTACTGTCTCGTTTCCCTTTGCGATTTGGGTGACCATGCATTCCCTTTCTCCCCCTTAGAATTGTAAAGACCCTGCTGGATAGCAATAAAGGTTTTAGCCAATACTGCTAAAAGGACGTTCTGTTAGATTTAAAATTCCCTTTCCTATGATGCTTCTGCCGTGCTGTTTTAGATTAGCAGTGTGTGACTAAATTACATGTATTGATGCTTGCATCCAGTAGCCCGTCAAGTATCCCTCGCAGTATGCAGGCCTCATTAACCAGTGTGACTCCATTTTACATTTCGCAATTCTTATAAGACTGCCTGTGTCATGCTCATGTTAGGCCTTAGAGTTCAGAATCGCTTGCCTCAGCAGAACATTGCATTTCGTTATATTTTCTGTTAATGTTCAAGGCTGCAACTCGACTTGCTAACAGTATAATAATTTTGCTCTGCATTCCATTGTATAAATGTAACTCTGCTTCCACATTAAGAGACGGTGAGACTCGGCACAGTGGCCTTGGGCTGCTGATAGTGCACCCATCTGGCAGGGATTAGCTCATCTTTCTGTGCCTCCTTTGTTCGTGCCCGGTTCTGGCCGGTAACTTTCCAAGGGAGGTGTGGCCGAAGTCTCCCAGTAGGGTTTATCTTGTATTGTAGAAAGCTGGGGAGTCAGTCCCCTCGACAACATCTTATGGTGATGGTCTGACTGGGCTCCTCTGCAGAGAAATGCAATAAATATGTAAGTTTTCATTCTCTACTGTCTGACCGACTCTTCATTCTTGGGAAGGCATAGCAGGTGGTCATAAGTACCCCCGTGGCCCTAGAGGGCCACGTCCTTCATCGCCTTACTCACCTCGTCCATATCCCTCCTTATCCTTGTCCCTCCAGTCTGATCTACACCTCCTCTTCTAGGTTTACAGTTCAATTATTTGGGGTATATGGAGGAGTTTGTTACTGCCACTGCTAAGGCAGCAAATGCCAAGTAACGAACACATACAAAATAAGCACATAAAGCTGTCCATACTTCTAAGGCACTGATAAATTCTCTAGTACTTTGCGATTAGATTATTGCATGTGCATACTTGCGTGCCTCCCCAGTATTCCTTCTCCCCACGGAACAATGTTTTAAACTTCATGACCAAAACCCTATTGTACTTGAGCAAACACCACCCACTCACTTTTGTCATGAAACTGGGCGGCTCTGAGCGAAAGGCAGGGTTCTCTGTTGAGAGTTGTGTTCAAAGTGGTTTATAGTATTACTAGGCACTACCTCACTGATCTAACTTACTGCACTTCCTATCGGAACCTGCAATCTGCAAATCAGAATTTACTGGTAATACCTAAACCATATTTTTTTATATTGTACTCATGACCACAAGATGTTCATGTATTAATCTCCTCTCTTTATCAAGCCCTGATAGAGACTGAATTTATGAATTACAAATTGTGTTTTGCCATGGCAGCAAAGTACATGTAATTCTTTTCTATGTGGTTATAATCAGTGGACTGTGGCATCAAATCTATTTCATTATGCCTCCATATCAAATATTGTTTATAGATCTTTCATTTTTTCTGATCACTACTAAGACTGTCCCACTTGTATGTTAAGGCTACTTCTCTTAACCAATCCATTGCTAATGATTTATTCAGTGATATCCATTTCTCAACAATCTCATGGCAGGCTATTAGACTCTTTTTTTGCCTTTTAAAAGGGGATATTACCTTGGTCGTTTGACTTAATTCCAAATAGAATCAAAGAAAGACTTATTATCACTTTATATAGATGAATATATGCAATAATTCAACTTCTTTCTAGTAAGGCTTCAGTTCAGGACAACTCGCAAATCTATGTATATCATCTACTGCTAGGGTACCACACTTTTTTTAAAATATTTTTTTTTAATTGATTTTCAGTAATAACAATACAGCAACATTGAGTCATGTCATGGTACATTATACATTGGACAGCAGTGTTTGCAAAGAGTGGATACACCTAGAGGCTTGATACAGCTAAAACAGATATGTCCTCCTACCAGAGTGACCGGGTTTAGAGTAGGTTATGATGCATTATCACTGCGCTCCAGTAAGTACGCAGTAAGGGGTGCCCAAAAGTCATTCGGACGTGACCTGGCCGGCAGCTCCTCCTCATATGTCTTGAGAGTGTCTCTGCAATACACTAGATCCTTCAGCCATGTCTTGGGCATAGGGCATAATGTACTATCCCAGTGTATGGACACCCTCCGCTTTGCCATGAGCAGTGCTATCGCCAACAGCTTCTTCCTCGCTGGTGGTATCTAGCAGATCAGACCCAGAATGCACACCTGTATAGAGCACGCAATCTCACATTGTACGACCTCACTCAAAATCTCCGTTACACGTACCCAATATTCTCTCACCTTCCCACAATTCCATGCTAAGTGTGCAAAGTCTGCTTCCTGCATCCCACATCTGCGGCAGACCGGCTCCGCCCGCAGACCCTGTCTCCATAGCCTCTGGGGTGTGTGGTAGGCCTGATGGAGATATTTGAGGTGAATTATGCGTAAGTTGCCGTTCGGTGTCAGCATGTCTGTGAGGCTGCAACAAGTTGTCCAGTCGTCTTGTGTTAGTGGCGTGGACAGGGACTGGTTCCATCGTACTAAGGCTCTGGTAGTGGGTTGTGCACATTCTATCTGCATTGCGTGATATAGTCGGGCTACCAGGTGACGTCTGTTGGGTAATGTTATTATCGTCTGTAGTGGGGCCAGGGCTGGGGGTTCCTCAGGGAAGTTGGGGTATAACGATTTGATGGCCGCTCTTATCCTGTAATAAATTAAGCGAAACAGTAATGATTGGTTGGTAATGTATTGTAAGGCGGTCATTTCCACAAAGTGCCCTTCTACGTATAAGTCACTCATTGTACTAATACCTGCGTCACGTAGCATAATGATGCTTCCAGCGTCTTGCGCCGCTGTCAGCGCAGGGTGGTTAGCAAGTGGCATGGCAGGGGCATATATTGGTAGTTTATTAGTCATATGTCCTAGTTGTCGCCATGCGTCCGTGGTGGCCTGTATGGTGTTGATTTCAGAGCGAGGGACATCCCTGCGATTGTGCAGTAATATATGGCATAGTGGTATGGGGTAGGCATCGCCCTCTTCCACGGCCAAATGAGGCAGGTATTGCACTGGATGATACAAGTAGTGGGCGTAATGTGCCTGCGCACATAAATAATAAAGTTTGAAATTCGGGGCGGCGAACCCACCCTGATTATACGGGAGTGACAACGTGTCCCAACTGATTCTTGCTTGTTTTCCCACCCACACCATTTTGTTAATATGTGTTTGTAGAGTTCTAAAGAAGTGTTGCGGTAGAGTGATCGGGATGTTGGTAAAGAAGTATAAAAATGTTGGTAGTACAACCATTTTTATAATGGATATTCTATCTGCTAACGTCAGGGGGGGGTTTGATCCATTTGTCCACTTGTTCCTCTAGTTTGACAATTGCTCTCCCATAGTTCTGGCTTATGGCTACCGCCGGGTCCCTGTGAATCCAGACGCCCAAATATTTTACTGGGTCTTGCTGCCACTCCAGGGGGTATTCTAGGGAGCATGTTTGCGTATGCTCAGTAAGGGGGATGATATTGGATTTGTTCCAGTTGATTTGGAGGCCCGAGAACCCCCCAAATCGAATGTATTCCCTCAGGAGCCGTGACAAGTTGTGCTGTGGGTCTCTCACATGCAGCACCATGTCGTCTGCGTACAGTGATAACCCTATTTGGCGTTGATGGAACCCAAGTGCTGCGTCTGCATATTTTTGTCGGACTTTACAGGCCAGGGGTTCTAATGCTGTAGTGGGGAGAGCGGACAACCCTGTCGTGTTCCACGTCTAATCCGCACTGGTTCTGATATCTGCCCATTCACTTTAATTCTAGCAACTGGCTCGGTGTAGAGAAGCCTGATCCAATTTAAAAACATATCTGGCATACCCATCCTACGCATTATGGCAAACAAGTAGCCCCACTCAACCGAGTCAAAAGCCTTGGCTGCATCCAGCAGGACGCCGTAGCCTGCAACTTCGGATTTAAGATATGTAAAAGCGCAAATATGGTGCATATGTTGTGGGAGGTCGAGCGCTCAGGAATGAATCCCGACTGATCTGGGAGTACAATTGTGGGCATTAGGGGTGTTAGTCTGGTGACCAGCACCTTGGCTAGTATTTTGGCATCTGTGTTTATTAGAGACAGCGGGCGATATGAATCCCATCTGTCTGGCTTTTTGTCAGGTTTGAGGAGTGTGATGATCAATGCTTCTCGGAGAGTGGGTGGGAGGATACGCTTCTCATATGCGTCTGCGTACATAGTTAACAGGTGTGGACTGATCAGGTCACTATATGTTTTGTAGAACTCATTTGTGAGTCCGTCAGGGCCCGGCGCTTTGCCATTTGGTAATGATTTGATCACCTCCTGAATCTCGGGGACTGTTACCGGCTGCGACAAATATTCTCTGTGGTTATCCGCCAGCCACACCAAGGCAATGTCTTCTAAATACGTTGTGAGTTCTGTCATGTTTGTGTCCCCTGTTGAGGTATACATATTACTGTATGCTGTAGCAAAAGTGGAGGAGATGCCTGCGTTATCAAAATGAGTCTTTCCGTTAGCGTCAGTTATTTGTGTGACTATGTGTTGTGTTGTTCTCGTTTGTATTTTCTGGGCTAGTGTATGCCCTGAGCGTCCACCCTCTCCATAGGCCCTGGCAGTATGTCGTCTAGATAGGTACTTGAGTTCATTTTCCGCAGCTGCATTATATAGTGTGAGTTGTTCTTTAATGCGCCCCAGAGTCTCTAAATTCTGCGTGGTCTCATATTCTGTCTCCAATTTTTTTTATGGTTACCTCTATTTTCTGTAACTCGGAGCGTAGGTCCCTCAATATCCCTGCACTAGTGCTGATGCGTTTCCCACGAATAGTGGCTTTGAACGCTTCCCACACCACTCCCGAGTCCTCAACTGACCCCACATTGAATTGAAAGTATTCCTCTACTGCTTTATGTATAGTTTCGCTATAAATCGGGTCTAGTAGGGATCTAGTATTAAAGCGCCATATGTGCTGGGGCGGTGCATATATGGGTATATCTACTTCCAGTAATACAGGGTTGTGGTCAGAGAGGGTTCTCGGGAGATGCTTGACGTCCGCCACCCAGCCATTGACACGTGTGCTGGCCAGCCAGTAGTCGAGTCTGGACCAGCTGGCATGTGCTGTAGATGCATATGTGCCCTCTCCGGCGTCTGGGTGACAAAGTCACCATGTGTCTACTAAGTCAAACTCATCCATGCATGCCCATACCTCCTTTGCGGCCTGTTTGTGGTGTTCTGTTGTGGGCATTGATCGGTCATGCTCTGCGTGTATCGCTATATTAAAGTCTCCCCCCCATATTAGATCTGTGTAGGATAGGTCTCTCAGGCGGTTGCGTATGTTGATATAGAAGTCTGGATCGTCGATGTTCGGCCCGTATGTGTTGATTAGGCCGATACGAGCCCCCGTAGTGTGCCTGTTAATATGACATACCGTCCTAAAGTGTCTTGTAGTACCTGGTCTATGTTAAATTGTACGCCTTTCTTCACCAAGATGATGACACCACGAGAATACGTGGAGTAGGATGACGCCACCGCCAGCTCCGCCCAATTTTTGCCCATGGCCTTATCCGTGTGTGTGGTGAGATGCGTTTCCTGAAGCATGGCCACTTCAAATCAAATCAAAATCAGCTTTATTCGGTTTTCATGGCCACTTCTATCTGATGTCTGTTTAGGTAAGCCATCACCTGTCGCACCTTTCTGGGATTATTTAATCCCCGGACATTCCATGTCAAGCATTTTAATAATCTGCTTCTAGCTTGTTCCGGCATTTTATTTGGTGTCGTGTATGTGTAAGCATCGTTAGAGTGTTCTCTTTGGCTGTATCTGTTGCGCACAACTAATGAACAGAAAAGGCAACGCGTAAACATATAAAATGAACAATCCCCTCCCCCTCCCACTCCTGTATCCCAATTATGCTGGAGAATGTCCCTTGCATGTGTTGAACTTGTGTTTCCCGGGTAGTGCCTAATGCACCCCCAGTGCGTAACTTAACGAGAAATACAACAGTTTGGGGCCTACCCATAGAGGGGTGCGCCTGAGTCCCATCTTACTCCCCTCTGATGATAAGAGGGTGGGCAGTGAGCCCTGTGATATAGATGTATTTAGCCAGCATTGTTAAGAGTTAGTTAGTGCAGGTAAAGTGTAGCAGTCTGGTTGTTCATTTCTTTGGACGGTCGGGGTATGTTGCTCAACATGACCCCACACAGTAGAACGGTTGGTTATGTTGTCAGTTTTCTACATCCGATTGGTGTCTTTGCTTGTCATTTTTTAATTGCGAGTTGGTGTAGGCCATGGCTGCTTTCGGGGTGTTAAATATCTTGTCTGTGCCTTTGTGCTTGATTTTGAGGCGGGCCGGGTATAGCATGGCATATTTGATGCCTGCTTTCTGCAGCTTGGTCTTTACTTGCTGGTACTCGCGCCTATCTGTACCGCCATGGTAAAATCCGGAAAGAATTGCAGAATATTACCTTGGTGACTGATGGTTCCTTTTTCTCGTGCCAGTCTGAGGACGGTATCACGGTCCCTATAGTTTAAGAGCCTGGCCACGATCGGTCGCGGCTGTGATCCCGGCGGAGGGCGCGGCGCAAGGGTACGATGTGCCCGTTCTACTATGAGCATGGGAGATAGTTCTTCCGTCCCAAAAATATCTTTCAATAGGGTTTCGATATATTGCTCCATGCGCCCTGTGTTGGTTGACTCCGGTACCCCAGCGACGCGGATATTATTGCGTCGTGAGCGCGCCTCCAACTCCTCATTTTTGGCCTGTATGACTGCCATCACCTTCTCCATGTTAAGAGTCTTTGCTTGCAGTTCTTGTGTTGTGTCTTCTGTCGTGGAGACACGGGCCTCCACGTCTGTGATCTGGTTCGCCTGTTGGTCCAGCTTGTTGGACATGTGGTCCATGCGGAGGTTCAGGTGGTCAATTTTGTTAGCAATGGACAGCAAGCTTTGTTGTACCGCCGCTAGCGTAGCTGCGAGTGTGTCCAGGCTGGTGCCTTGTTCCTCCATGGCGGTCGCGTTGTCCCTGGTAGCTGGGGTGACTTTTTTCGCCTCGAAGTTGAGTTTGGGCTGAGCTTTATCAGGCTTCCCCATCTGGACAGAGTGCCAGCGGCCACGCCGTGAGACACCGCACCTGTTTAGGACAGACGTGTACCGATCGTCCTAGGTCGAATGGTGGTGGCGGACTTATAATGTTTGCTTGGCTCCTGCTGCAAGGCAATGTGGTAACTTGTAGTTGCGCAGGGACCCAGCTGCGCTGTCCGCTATTGCCCTGTTTTTTGCTTTGCGGAGGGCGAGACTTCGCGGCCCTCGTCACTTACTGCTCTGCGTCAGGTATATGAAGGCTTCCGCGGTGCGGTCATGTGAGGTGGAGCGGTCGCTGTGCACTCACCCTCCCCGAGGGCCAGTGGTTTGACAAATCTGCTATGAGTGAGATCGGAGTCCGCCACATGGAGGGCCCCCTAACACCAGACCGCCCTCTTCGATCCGTCCGGTCGTTTCACTGAGTCGCCGAGACTCCCAACAGCCGCAATCTCTCCCCACTGGCGCGTTATAGTAATGCTCTACCCAGTGTCGCCCCAGCAACGAGGTGCAATCCCTCCGGCTGCTCTGCGCCAGTCTGGGTCCGAGGCCACAATATCCTAGGCCTGATGCGTCACCACGGGCTCTGTTGTGAGTTACGTTCGGGTGCCAGTTGCCTCAAGGAGTAATTGGTCTGCGCGCAATATTCACGATTTCAGAGGCCCGCTGTGTGTTCAGTTCGTAAAGGCCTCGGGGTCTCGCCAGGCCTAATATGGCCTAATACACTGTGTGGGTGGACTTCGGTGATTTAGTCTTGCTGGTAATCCGGTCCATTGCACCTCGCAGTGCATGCTTACGAGAGCGCTGTTCCCCACACGCTGCTCTCCACCACTAGCTCCCCCGGTCTTTGGCGCCAGTAGGCCCGGGCGGTTCGCAGGCCTCCGTTACTTTTTACACCGCCGGGGCCGCCAGCAGTCTTGCGCTTCTGACTTGAGCAGTGCAGGGCTCAGGGCCGTGCGTGGGCCGTTCGAGCAGCCGTAGTGGCCTGCGTGGGTAATCGACGATGCCGGTATGTCAGGCCTGCGGGGTTAACCGAGCAGTGTGGCGTGGTCTAGGGCGGCGCGGGCCAGGAAGCGAGGGTGCACCACTTACTTCTGCTGCATCCGGCGGCATTGGGCGGTCCCGGCCTCCGGCGTGACCCTCTCCGTTCTGTGTTGCACCGCAGCCGCTCGCACCAACGCACATCAAGATCCCGGCTCTGCAGTGTGGATGGCACAGGCTCCGCGGTTTGGCTCAGGTTCACCGGGATTCTTTAGGGCAGTGGCGTTGTGAGTGTAGCCGTTACGGAGCAGCCGCCATTTCCTCCGCCGCCGCACAGTCGCTCATTCTAGGGCGCCACAGACTCCCTTTCGACGCTTCATTTACACCTCCGTAACTGCCCTCGGTGTTTACAGGATGTTACCACTCACTTGCGCTTCATTTCGCTGGCATAATGACAGGATTTTACACGTTGTTCGCTCACGGCCGGCAGAGCAACACTATTGTGCGGCCATCTTGCCGTGGGCTCTCTGGCGCCCCCCAGGGTACCACACTTTATACCTACCACTCATTGGCTTTTACTTAGCTTTAGTGGAGTCCAGTTGATGCTATTAAGTGTGAAGACATTTTTCATTTTAAGGACAGCAGAATTTACAGTTGCATAAAGAGTGCTTAAAGATACTTGGCTTAAATCTTCCAGATCTTGGTTTGGCAAGCATCCTTCCCAAATCGCATATGGTGTCTTAATCTTTGCTTCATCCGCCAATCGTAGTACTTCATAGCTTCTTGCTACTTCTTTTTTTGTGTCTTAATGTTTCTCCAACCCATCTCCAGATCCGTCTGGGTCTGATAGATCCGTTTTTGATTAGCATCCCAGGATTGCAATTGAATATACTTACATTTTGTTATGTTCCCAGCAGTGTCTCTTACTAATGTTTCCCAGTCTTATAGTTTGTACTCTTCTGCTAATTCTTCCCAATGTAGAATCCCCACTCTTTGCAGGGTAGTGCTCATATAGTCTTCCATAAATTCGGGTGTATCAGGGAATTCCCAAATTGATGATTCTATGGTATGGTATGCCAAGTTTGAGCCTGATATTATACCAGGTACTAGCACATGCCTGGAGTATCTTGAGGCAAACTTTTTAAAGAATTTGGGTCCACCAAATTTATACTGATGTGGTCCGTTCTATCATATATTCTTTAAGAGGGTTTGGAACAACAGCCCTCTGCTAGATTGATCTGGAACCAATAACAAGATTCTGCAGTTTTTAAATTGAAAAGCCCAGCGGTAAAGTAACAGGTAAGCTAGTTATAGTCTATTATTCTATAATTCTGTCTTTTATTTCTCCAATAAAGTGTAATCCATTTAACATCCGTTATTAATCAGGCTCCCTGTTTTCCGTTTTTACTGATTTGTACAAATCTATACAGACAGAAAACCATTTATTTTCTTGTCTGTATTTATTTTTAAATGTGGATAAAAACGGAAATTGGGTGCTTTTTGAGTGATTCTAAATACACTTTGCCATGACTACCAGGCCAATAACAGTGTGGTAAGGGGGGTTAAAATAAAGGAATTTTAGTAAAGAGGCTTAAACAGCAGAAGATATGGACAAGGCCGATACTGAAATGTGCATATTTTCATACAAGTGCATTGATTTATCTTCTGCATATTCACTGAAACCTGGCAGGCATTCAAGCATGACTGCGTAGTTATTGGTAAAATAAATGTGGAAATATACCAGTTTCAGCTTTACTTTTTTCACAAAACCCATAATAAATATGGATAAATACAGATAGCGTTGTCAAAAAAACGAATATGGATAAATACAGACGGAAATGACAAAAAAATTAATACCATAAAACCAGGAGCCCTAATTATAAAGCTTGAGAGGATGCCTTGAATTTTTGAGATTAGTTGCCTGTCAAATTCAAGTGTTATACAATGGAAATGGGATGTTAACTTGGTGAAAATAATAATTTTTATTAAGTTAACCCGTTCATGTATAGTTATTGGTAAACTAGCCCATTCTTTCAGCATGGCCTCTATTTCATTTGCGAACTTAACTATGTTTCTAAGAGGGATGCTGATTATATCATGCAATATCAATATCAATATCCCAGGTATCTTATTTCCTTCGTACTAGTTTTTGTGCTATCTTCCCATGGTATATTCCATTCCATTACCTTTGTCTTTTCGTAATTAAATAAATATCCTGAAAGATGCCAAAATTCACATGCCAGCTTCTCTATCTGTTTTTTGCCTGGATTGGTCTTGGAGTATATATAACTGTGTCATCTGCATAAAGAGTAATTTTTATTAAATAGTCATTGTACTCAAAAAGGGGGAACAGGAGGATCTTGCCTAATTAACTGGGTTTCTATATAGAGGTTAAATAACAGAGGAGAGAAAGGGCAGCCCTGTCATGTAACCCTTCCTTGTTTGTTAAACTACCGTAAATCATTACTCTTACGTAAGAGGCTTTGAACAGGTTTTGGATTGCACAAGTAATTTTGGGGCGGATCCCAAATTGGATCATTCTTTCCCAAAGAAATGTCCAGTTGACCTGGTTGATGGCCTTAGCTGTATGTAAGGTTATCACTGCTAATGCCGCTGTGTAGGCTATCGTCATGTCAGTTGAACCAATTGTAAATGAATGAGATTGTGTAGCTGTCTCCCCTTAATAAATTCTTTTTGGTCTTCCTGGATCAGCCCACCTGCCTTCAGGTCTAGCCTTTCAGCTAGTATTCCTGCAAAGATTTTATAACCCACATTTAATAGCAAAATAGGTATATACTATTTTCATGTTGGGGGTCTTTGTTTGGATTTAGTATCAGGGTGATTGTTGTTTGTTCCATGAAGTTAGCACAGACGTATTCTCCATTAAGATCATATTAAACAACCATTTCACCACTGGAATAATTTTCCTTTATCTTTTTACATATTTCCCCTGGTAACGCTTTGCCGCTCTGTAGCCCCTCAATGATTTCATTGATTTGTAACTCACTGATGTCTTGGCTCATTATGGTCTGCTATTTTTACTCAACTATCAGCAGTTACCTCCCCACATAATACACTCACGATACCAACTTGACTCCGGTAAGGCTCTTTTGCTAAACCATAACTTAACCCTGGGGAGCTATGGCTGCGAGCACTCGGGCTTAAACAAAGAAACCATTGTAAAGCATTTAGACACACCAAAACAATGGACTAAGAAAGACCCAGAACACAAAAGAAATCCGACTTAAATTTATAAAAATAGATCTTATTTTTCAGAATTTTTAGACACCAAAACAAACAAAATAGAAGGACGGTTCTGGAGGTATAGATTTTTAAGTAAATCAAAAATCACTGTAAACCCAACAAGCACTGGTAACCGCAAAGTTTAAAAAGTTTGTAAAACTTTTAAAGAATTGTGTTTGGCTACTCCGGCCCCCTTTGTGTGACCAACTCAGGCAGGGGAAAGGTCAAGAGGGCCAAAAAGGAGTTGTAGGAGCAGTTACCTAGTCAACAAAGCAGTCTCAAGTCCAGTTCCAGGCTGTATGGGTGAACTTTCATGGACGCTACCAGAGTGGTCCTGACACAAAGGATACAGGATGCTGTGAGATGCGGTAGATGCTGTGCGGTCAACAAGGGTTTTCCTGGGGTTACTCCTTGGTCTAGGTGGGGTGACTGGCTGCAGGGGTCGAAATCCTCTTTGGTTTTGCAAAAGTCCAGTTGCCACTGGGCTACTGGTCTCCGATAACAGCGAAAACAGTGGCTCCTTTTTAATGAAGGCTAGTATCTGTTTTGGGTGATAAAACTGAACTCCGTTGACTCTCCCAGGTCCAGCAGACTCAGGTGCAACTTTTGAGGGTCAGGTCTTGGTCTGCACCTCGGCAGTCAGTGGCGATCAGACGATTGCGGCTACTGACTGGCCAGGACGGGCTTCCTCAGCTTTTGTGGCCCTGGTGCTGTAACAGGAAGTCAGCCAACTGACTCTTGGAGTTCCCCTCTTTTGTCTGGGGCTCGGGAGCAACTTTTCCATGAGCAAGGCACTACAGACACAGTCCTCTCTTTCCTAGTTCAAGGATCAGCAGGTGCATTCCAGGGATGGTGCAGCCTCTCTTGCCAGGTTCAGGGAACAGCCGGGCAATCCTTCGGCCCTCTCTCCAGTCTAGATGTGATATGAGGTTTGGGTGCCATATTTATGCCCTGAAAGTGCCCTCGAGGGGATGTAGCAGTTACAAGCCAATGGGCTACTAGGACCCTCCTCGCCTGATGACGGCTTCCTGCAATGTGTGGCATCTAGCTATCCCAGGGAGCACTACTCTGCCCACTCCCAAGATGGCAGAACCCCTCTCTCGGTGTGCAGAGCTTGGTGGCCCACCCTAAAGGTGTGGCTACCAGAGGGCTACACGTCTACAGAAAAACAGGTTTGGCAACTGGTCTCCCCTCTCCGTACCGACACCAACCCTTCTAACTCAACAAAAGAGAAGCCCCTCTTGTGTGTATCCACCATTTTCCCTTTAAAAGTGAATCCCCTTTTGGGCACAGACCCTGTGTGGCTTCCTGCCAGGGAGAGGCAACGCCTGTTCCAACAGCAGGCCTCTATTGTTCACGCTGGCTGTCATGTGGCCAGCATCTGCAAATGACCCCTGGAAAACTTGGGCAATAGAGTGGCAACTTTCTAAAAGTTGCATTTCTTAACAAGTAACATAAAATTCGACTTGGGCATCAAATCAGGTTTAATGGAACAATTATTTTGATACCTGAAGTTCCAACTTTAGTAGTCCCATTCAGAAGTTAGCATGGCTGAGATATTAGTGTGTAACGGTGCAATCGCCAATGGGGCTACTAGCTTTTCTGCAGTAAAAAACAACAATTTGAGGATTTTACTGTTAAGACATAGAAAATGTCATGCCCTACCTTTTAATATACAGCTCCCTGCTTTAAGACTCAATAGGCCTTCTGTAGGGGTGACCTTATATATATTAAAAGGGGAGGTTTGGACGTTGCCATTAGTTTGAACGGCAGAGTCAAGTTAGCATCTTAAAACTGCTCTGCCAGTCTGCAGTGGCAAGCTGGGAGACATGTTTTCACACTGTCACATCCAGGATGGCACAAATAAATCCTTCACAAAATTGCAGAGTCCACAAGCATTCTGCCCGGCTGTTATTTGGCAAGAAACATGACACATCATACTGGCAATGAAATTCCTTTGTTAGTTCCCAGTAAAAGAAAGATTGAACTTCAGAATACTTTGCTTTCTCCATATAGCATTACAGGCCGCTTTCTGACATATATTTCATGTTGTTTGTCCTCTGCTTTCCAGCCACAACCTTAAGGTTTATTTCCAGTTAACTGCTGACTATTCAACCAATTGATAAAAGAAACTAGGAAAAATATTGGTTCAAGTACAGCAGTTTCCTGTGAAACTCTCTACAATTATAGCTCAGAATGGAAAATGGACATCTGAAATACAGTTTTAGGGCGTCCCTGAAATACTTGTTTTAAATCTGGTACATAACTGTTCTAGTCCAAATTAATAGCTCACTAACCAAGACACTGTATCCTTTTCCTTATTTCCCCTGCTCGGATGCCTCAGACCTGCTGTGACTTCACCATCCTAGACTCTCCAGGATATTGCTGGTTTTTCTTCAAGTCTTTGTCACCATTTTCTTTTGGATACATGTATATGGTTAAGGCCACTATCCAATAGACTGGCTACTGCAAGGGGATGTATAGCACTTACAACCCACCCATCCCTCAGAGCTATGAATCTCATTAACCAGTGTTGGGTCCCATTATGTAGTTTGTGGCCACTATACGGAGTTGGAGAACAACATTCACTATTTGTGTGTTTCATATGCCCACCAGCTCGAAATATCCACCGGCTCAAAATAAAGTGTGGAAAGTCTAGATGTATTTAGCAACCGTTTAAAGAACAAAGCAGCATTACATCCTGATTAAATTATTGGCTAAGGAGTGGGCTTGGTCCATATTGTTTTAAAGGGTGTGTTATTAGTAAACAGAAACCTTGCACTTGAATGTAACATGACCTGACATGCCTAGCTATGAGGTCAAGAGTTCCTATAAAGTTTGTGGACTTGAGGCAAAGCCTGCTGACTTCTTGGTAAGTTTAAGAGCATTCTGTAGTTTTCATTGGCAAAAACGTCATATATTCTTTCACCACATCAAACTGTGCTTGCTTCATGGCAATAGGAAGTGCATATACCATTTGTGAAGATCAGGATACCTTCCACTTCAAAAAGACAGCACTGCTGCTTTGAATATAGAACGATAGCTAACACAGCTGATCAGGAGCTCTCTAGAATATCATCTATAGCTCAGGAAAATGACATCTTACACACTGGAGTGATATCGGAAGAAAAAATATCAAAGAACTCCACTATGTGAACGTTTTTCTCAATTCCCCTGGAGAGGAAAACAATTTTTACCTGGAGGGTCACCTGCAAGCAGTCCATCTAGAAGTTAAGGGGACAGGAAATGTGTACTCCTTTGACTCTTTGACCATGTTAGGCCATCTCAAGTCAAAGCATGAAAGGGAGTATCAGAAGTTCCTGGAAGAACAAAAGAAAAAAATAAACACCAGCAAACCAGGATGTATACAAGACCCTAAAATGTTCCAGAAGAGATGCTGCAAAAAACACCTTTACACTTTGTAAGGTTTGCCAAATAAACATCTGGTGCAGAGAGAAGAATCACAGGTTTACGACCGAGATGGTGGAAAATGATTGCAAAATTTCTACACATAAAAGTAAGATGATAAAAGCATGTAAGTGGCCATTTGCCAACGCAGTTGCATTAAATAGAGTAAAAACACAAACAACCCTCAAAAATAAAAAAACTCAACAAAGCCAAAAAAAAAAGGTTATTTTGAGATCCACTCACAAAAATCAATAAAAGCGGTTGTCTCTACTAACTAATAGGCCTTGCAAGGTCTCCCACAGCAGGTTGGGTCCGATTCCCAGGCACTTTGGTCAACACCTGCTGTGCACAGCCTGCGGCTCTACATAGCAGGGGTTGGCTGCCTTTGAAAGGAGTGGGTGCAGGGCCTGTTGTTATGTGCCCCAGTTAGGCCCACATAGCAACACTGCACATTTACTTACATTGTTCTCTTTCTGCAAAATAACATTTTACCTTTTGCAAATATTTGCGTGTGTGACAATGTTGGATTAGTTTCTCTGAAACTGCTTTGCTTACACATCTGGTTTTGCGCAACACTATCATGATGCCTTGAACACTTGAGTACAAGGCCTTTACGCACACTGTACAAATGTCGTTCTATTTTCATCCACTGGGCGACAGGGCTATCTGCATACCCATAACAACACTAATCTGCATATACATCTCAAGGATGCTTTTTATTACAAATAAAGAAGCATTTCCGGGGGTTAGCAGAGGAGACACTTCAGCTGACATCGAGGGGTCCTTGCATGCTGAGGCTTCACCAAGTAACTGCCTAACATCTTCGTGAGGGGTGTCCAGTTTGTGACCAAAATGGGCTCCTACATTCTGTCCCACCAGGTAATGGGGATAGATCATCCTGTGGAGGGATTCTTGGCTATACACCTACATACACTCTAGACACACATAGAGTAGGGATTGCATAGTAGGAGTATGTCTGAATATTACCTTGTTTTATATGCCTGCATATATACACTGTTTTTGCACCATGGTGGAACTATATCTACTATTCACTATTTTAGTGCTTGTAATCACTTTCATATGCTTCTGTCTACTGATTATTGCGGCACATGTATTCTACACGAGAATAACGTTGGTTCAATAAATATATTGAAAAACGTCCCATGGTGTATTCTCTGTATAGTTCTCTGAGAACGAGAGTGCACGAGTGACTGAGCAAAAGGGTTCTAGATCTGTTACCATGATCCCTAAGGGGTCAGGGTTGTCCTTTTCAGTGGTTGCCAGAAACCATTTTCTCCCTGTTTGGGTTAGGGGGGCTTGTGGTGGCACTGTGAGCTAGCTGGTCTCTAGGCCAGCATATACTGCAGGGGTGCATGGAATCAGTTTAAGGACCTCACCCAAAGTTTATGTTGTCCACAAACGGGCAGATCCTACGGATTAGTGTGAACTACACAACACTGTCTCTGCAGCCAACTACCACTGTGCATGCTAGAAATCCGTGCACAGCAGGACTGTGTCACCTGTGGACATTTGTTAACAGGGCCTGTGTAAAGGCCAGGCTCTGCGGCAAACCTCAGTTACTCAAGCTGAAGATCACGTGCAGCAGGGGATTGCTACCTATGGGGGTTAGACACAATAGCTGGGCAAAGGCAAGGCCCTGCAGTCAGTTTCTGCTGTACATAGCCGAAGGCTTGTGTAGTCTAGAAGGGGTTATTTCAGATACACTTAATGAATGATTGATATACCATGAATGAAGCGAAGGAGAGAAAGAGATTGGAATGCTAACCTTCCATCACAGACAGAGTACCCAGCACCCTAATTAGTAGAGAACATCAGTATTTATTCTCACCCCAAAGAACATCCCTTTTGTGACTGAGATTTTAATCACTGGAAGAATGAAGCTTGACTCATAACTTTTCTTGAACCCCCATGCCTTATTTTCCTCCATGAAAGTACAAAATCTTGGGATACTCTTTACCCAGACATTTCTTTTGCACCCGAGGTCAATATAGATGAGTCGTTATAAGCACTAATCTCTAGGTCTTCCTTATCCACAAAATCCGAAGCCTACCCAAATCCAAGCATAGGGTGGAGCCGACAAGAGCTTTGGCTGTGCGTAATCCTCTGCAAGCATGATCACATCAAAATCACATTTAAATTTCTCCACTAGTTCCCATTTGAAGCCAGTATTATCTTCAATGTCCT
Source organism: Calotriton arnoldi (assembly GCA_963921515.1). Classification (NCBI taxonomy): domain Eukaryota; kingdom Metazoa; phylum Chordata; class Amphibia; order Caudata; family Salamandridae; genus Calotriton; species Calotriton arnoldi. The sequence goes on from CAWUFW010001837.1 coordinate 768,721, forward strand.
TTGCACAATTCACAAAGCATAGTAGATTACTGACCTATGATAACTACAGAAGCTATTACCTCTTGAGGCACCTTCCAGAAACCTCTTCTCATATGATCAATCATCGACCTACAAGAGGATGAAACACAAATGCAGATGCTTGGGAGTCAAAGGAACATGAATATGAAATAACCTGTGGCCCAGGGATTTCTTGAAAATTGACCAATTCAGGCTTGTTTTTAGTTGAATAATGCATAGACACAGGGGCACGAAGGAAGAACTTCTGATTCGACTAACTTCTGATCCGAACCCTATCACTTCGTTCTTTCCACTTCCTTCTATATAATTGTTCAACCTAAGATCACACTCTGGTGTAACCTAGGAGCTACTTGTACCACTTTCACAAACTCTTAAATAAATACATTTGATAGTGTTTGGTTATCACTATGACAGCAAGGATTGTTGAAAGGGCCTGGCATTGACATATACCATTAACATCTGATTCTGGGCATCGCTGGACATGATAATATGTTGTAAAAAAACGTAAGCTTTAAGAAGTTAAAGAATTTGCTTAGAGATGTTGTAAGGGAATGCACTGTAGTTTGTAATATACTTACCAAAGCAACCAGTAGATCATTCTATCAGAAATCTTGGTGATCCGGAGACTTTTTCCTATATGTTTAAGCTCCAATACAAATTTGTCAGGAGCATAATGTTTCGATTCCCATAAGAAGTGTACTCGGGCAGGAGAATCCCTGGTTTTAGAAGTAGAATCTCTGAAAAAATTAATATAAGTTTTGTGAATTAAAACTGAAATACTTATTAATGCACCTTCTTTTAGATTGTACTCTGTTTTTGTTTGAGAGAAAAAAGGTTCTTCGATCCAGTATTAGGGAGTATGGAATCAGAACACGAATATATGCACAAGTCACTTTCTGCTCAAACAAGCATTTTGATATTGTAATCACAATCACAGCGTACATCGGGCTAATACAGGCAAGATCCTTTTAGTATGTATGCACTTTGTAATTGCGAAATACATCATGCTCTTATAGACAAGATCTTTTAATCAGTATTTGATATCTTATTCAGTGTTTTTAGAATTATTAGGGGCAGAGACTGGGATTATGTGCAATGTTGTAATTTGTATATTTTGATCTAAATATTGAGTGGTCTATTCATAAGGAGAATTGCCCAAAGTGAGTGTCCATATTAAGAGTCCTGATCATTCTTATTCTAAGATGTGGGGATGCTTCTCTTGGATTTGAGATGTAACTCGTACAAGTACATAAGAAATGTATTATCATATGCATACTTAAATTGTTTTAATTAATATTGTATATATGCATGTCACTTTAGTGCGCTATATTTTGACATTTGTATTTCCATAAGAATTTATTCTTGTAAATAAAGTATATTTTAACTAACTAACTTAAGTTTTTAATATCTCTTATTGAAAGAAAAGACTAATTAGTCAAAAATGACAAGGCTGTGTTGAAGACCATGTGTACTGAAATACTGAAGAGGCAATGAAGGTTAAAGCAACAAAAAACAAATGGCTCATGGACAGGGCTGATAGCTTCTCGTTTACTTTATCAGGCACCTCACAGGTTGAGAAAGCTTGCCTCTATACCTTTAAGGAAGATTTCTAGAAATGTGTAGAAAGACCTCACTCAAGGTTTTTTGTTTGTTGTGTGGAGTGACTAGGAAGAAAAGAGGTGGCTGTTAATTAGTCTGTCTCCGCTGGTTGTGTGGTCTTCAGCATGAAAAAAGCACTAGAAGATTCCAGGGTTGGGTGAATGTGGGATTGGAGGGAGTGATCAACAGTTCATGAGAGTACTTTTCTACCGTTTGAAACACTGGAGGGAATAGAATAGAAGTAGTTACAGTCTTATTTATCTCAAAATAAAAGGTGTCCTAACAGACTATAATAGAGGGGGGGAAATTAATAGTTTTGAGTGGAGAAAATCTTTAACGCCACAGTGTCCCCCAGGTGTTCGTTCATGAAACTAAGTTTGGTATTTAGTAGCCAGAAATTTGTACTAGGACTAGTAAATGAAACGCTAAAATAATTGAGAAAAGAGCCAGGGCTGAAGATTACTAAATGGTCCCCAAGCGGATATGCTGCAGTTCTAAATCTATATAGGGGGCACCTAGACCCACAAGTTATCTAGAATGTTTATAGTTCTGGCCAGCCTCTCCCCACGTTTTCTGTCCAACAAAGAATTTGCTACCACGTTTGGTGTTATTGTAGGGAATTACACTTGTAATGGGTTGATATCTTAAACTAGATCAACCATGTGATGAAGGAATTGCTGTACATGATCAGGTTATGCTTCAAACAGACACAAAAGGGTCCCTGATTTACTGAATGGGTTTGGGGAAGAAGGGCTGTAACGACAACCCTCAGAATAGAGGCAGTAAAAGGGACGCCATGTTGGAATGCTCCACTATGAACATAAATGCGAGGTCATCTGGGTTGCGAGAGAATGAAATAGCCTACAATAAAATTTTACGACGGACAAATTTCGGGATAATATTGCCGTTTCAAAGAACGGTAATTATACAATATGATCTAACATCGTAGGTACAAAAGGGAAGTCTCATAACAAAATCGAAAAAAGGACAACCAAGAATAATAAAGTAATCAGCAGCCATATTGGAAAGAATAAACACAAAAATCTGAATATATATACAAAGAATGAGTGAAAAAATGACTGCAGTAGCATGCGTCCGCCTAATGAGGGCAGCAAAATATTTACTACTGCTAGCCATATTTTCTGGTCCATACATACTAGATTCTCAAATACGGCAAACACTTCAATAGATAGACATGGAGAGAGTAATCAAAGCCATTTATATACAAGAAAATATAGGTACAAGATGAAAGGCCACTGGAAGTCTAAAAGTGAAAAATGGTGATGAAAAAACAGCTAAAGGCAAAACATAAAATAAAGAAGGGTATGATGCAATAGGGTACACATAATCTAGATGGAGCAAGATAAAAAATTCCCAATAGGATCCACAAGTCTCAATATGAGGCCAAATCTCACGGTGAAAAAATAGAGAAAGGCCAGTGGGTGCATGTCCAAGAGCAGGGAAGGCTGCTCGGTTCTCCAGGCTAAAACGGAACCAGGAATGAAGGACATGTGGCAGCTGAGGGCCTTACAGTATGGCATTCTCCCAAGGGAGTTGTTCATTAAGTCCAGAGATGGCTGTCTGGAGGGTGTAGATCCAGAAGACTTCGCGTTTCTTTCTCAGGCCATCTGAGTTCCCATCCTTTGGGCATATTATCCTTTCCAGAATCAGCCATTTGAGGTCTGTTTCGGAATGCTGATTTTGGGATCAATGGTCTACCAGAGGAGCTCCAGTCCGATTGTTTTTTATGGCAGACTTGTGCTCACTGAATCTTATCCTAAATTCGCGGCTGGTCTCTTCATGATCAGGTTATGCTCATTTAGGATATCTACAGGCTCCACACTGTAGGATAGATCAAACTCCTAAAGAAGCAGAATAGCTACAAAAAGTAGTGGGATAAATATGTGATGAATTTGTTAATGATAACCAAAATACATCAACAGTGGACTTGTGGCCCTTTACCTTGCAATACTTCAGAGATTACTAGTGACATTTCAGACATACTGAATAGGTGGATAATTTACCTTAAGAAAATAGTTTTAGTGAGGGATATGAAAAGAAAATCACCTTTTATCTATGTGAAAACCATTGGTTATTGGAGGCTTCAGGTTTCTGCAGTATCTGTCCTGTAGTCTTTTCACCATGTGTCTCATCTTTTATGATTTACTGTCTTCTCTTATGTTACATGTGTTTTATTTGGACAGTTTCCCAATTTCTAGTCATAATAGTATTTTTATAAACCAAAATGTATTATTTTAATATACCATAACATTAGGATACACAGCGCAATCACAATATCGGAGTTTATCCAAGGGAGCAGTACACTTCGGCCCAGAGCATTACCCATCCAATAGACTATAATTGTCCCATCATCTACCCCAAATCTTACGGTATTTATGTGGGCAACCGCTAGCCTTGTTGATTGACACCTCTTTTTTCACACATGTCCTTTGCTTTCCACCATTCAGCAGTAAGAGAATAGTCAGGAGATTTCTAATGTCAGGTGTTGTCCCTTTTGGCAATTGTTGTCCCTCTACCAACTAGGGTATCATCTCCTCTACAACGTCCTATATTTTCCAGGATACCCAGAAAGGTAATAAGTGGAGAAAGACCTACAGATCTTCCAATTATTCTAGAGGGAGTGGTAAGTATTCTGAACCAGTAAAGTACTATGAAAGGTCAATTTCATACAAAATGGAAAGTGCACAACCTGCAACATTACATCAAAAGCAAGAGGGAGCGGGGATCTTGCACTTCGGGCATAAATGCTTCTTACTTCATTGCCATGCACAGTTGCCATTTTTTAACTGTGTGCTATAGTGGTCCCAGGAGATGGTCTAGGAGCCCTCTAAAAGGATGGCATCTGTGCGGGAGGCAAGCTCATCTGCTCCTGTCTGTGTCCATTTCACGTCCAGCGCCAGCCATGCTGTCGGTCCATCTACAGATTTTGCCTTCTATATTACTTATTCCAGACAGGACCTGATAGTGCTGCGAATGCAGGGTAAGCGTCTGCCTCATATTCTGCTGTTATTTCGAGTTGTTGATGGAGCCGGCCTCATGTTGGGTTTGCAGGGCACCCTTAGGCACTCTTCCGGCCGCCACAGAAGCTAGTTTATGTACCAATGCTTTGGTGATACACAGACAACCGGCTGTCGTTGCAACATGTTCCCAAATCAAAGCCTGCCTTAATGATTGACGCTCACTACCTTGACATGCACTTCACATCCCCAATTCCCTAATTGATGAAAACTGGGATATTATGTTGTTACAGAAACTTGGATTAGTGCTGCTTCTAACTATATATCGCAGTAGCTGTGCCCCCACAGTTATTTCATTAGGCACTTAGATAGGCCTGGTCACAAAGGGGGTATGTGGCAATTATTTTTCGTATGACACTACATTTAATCTTGGGGATCTTGTGGGGCAGAAGGATTGGGATTTAACAGGAAAATATCCCTAACTTTTCTATTTCAGGAGTGAACCTTTTTACTAAAAATAGACCTGCTCTTCATGGGACCATGGAGGAGGTTGGATATGAGATGAATTCCTATTTAGGGTCTGCCATCGACCTGTTAAACTGGTCCACTCCCCCAGACTAAAACGTTAAGCTCCATGGCTCTCTACAGAACCTGGAGGAAAAGAAGGGCTGCAAGCTTCTTTAAATAATATGGAGAAAGCAATACATTAACAATGATAAGAAGGTTTATCCTGCAGCTCTGAAAGAGTTTTGTCAATCTATTACAGCTGCCCAGGCAGAGTTCTTTACTTATAAAATTAAGGAGGCCCGGCATTCATGTTGTGAAGTATCTAAAATTGTAAAGTCCTTTCTGCACTCAGAGAACTGCAGGGTACGAGTTTTCCTATCGGCTAACCGGTATAAAAAACATGTTTCGTTTGCATACAAAATTGATCAAATTCAGGGTTCACTACCAGTACCACCCAATCCGGTTCTAGGGGGAATAGTTCACTTTCTCAGTTCAAACCTATTTCCTTGGAAGACTCTAAAAAAGGATCTGCTGACCTGTAAGTCAGGATCTTTGAATGACCCTTGCCCCCCACAAGTGCTTCATAAAGTAATTCAGGTTATTAATCCAGTGCTGAATAAGGTCCTCAATCTCTCTTTAGAAACTGCTGAGGTTCCATCTCAATGGAAATCGGCCAATGTAATACCTCTACTTGAAAAATCACCAGCAGACCCTTCAGTTTAATAAATTATATACCAACCTCTCTGTTTCCAGCAGCTTCTTAGTTTTTAGAGAAGATGATCAATTAGCCAACTATCTGACTACTTTGAACCGTTTGAACTAGTTCATCCCTCGCAGTCTGAGTTTCGTCCAAGACATATTACTGAACCCACACTGCTTGAGGTCTCTGAACTGAACAAAAAGTACCTGGATCAAGGCCAGCACGCCTCCTTGAATTTGTTAGATTTTGTGGCGGCACTCAATACAGTATCTCACTAGATCCCTCTTTAGAGGTTAGCCGAAGTTGGTATCTGTGGGACTGCCCTGCAGTGGCTGGATACTTTTCTCAGCAATACAGGTCAATCTGTCTGCACTGTGATTTCCAGTCCAGCAAGAAGGCTCTGAGTTGCGGGGTGCCATAGTGAGTCCTCCCTCAGCCCGACATTGTTTAACATCTATATGGCCCAGGTGGCTTCTGAGTACGGCTTATAATTTCCCAAGTAAAACTGCATTTGTTGAGTAACATAAACGTCAGGATTGTGCAAGTCTGATTCCATGCACACCCTCAGGATATGTTGGCCTGTAGTCCTGCTAGCTCACAGTGCACCATCTGTACCTCTAAACCTGACAAAGTATCAAATGGATTGTGCAACCTCAGTACATGACAACTCTTACTCTCCAAGGAATTCATGGTAACAGATCTAGAACCTGCTTATTTGGTTACTCATGCATACCCAAAGAGATACACAAAAAAAACTCAGCAAGGCATTTCAATATTTGTTGTAGCGTTGTGAATCTGAAAGAGACACGTTAGTGACAGATTCCTTACCTTAGAATATCCCCAGGCGTCAGGCTGGATCCGGAAAGTTTTTTGCGTAGCAGTACCCTTGCGCGTCGGTAGGCGGCGTCGTGCGGCTCCGCGTCCGTCGTCGGCGTCGTGATCGCCGGGATGACGTCGCGGGCAGTACTTAGGCGCCGCCCCTGCGCGCTGACGTCAGTTCTTCTTTTTCCGCGCCAGTAAGCGCAGATCCGGGAAGAGCAGTGCCCTAGTCACTTTTTGACTATCTTTTTGTGAAATTTTTCACTGTTCTCTTCAACGAGTCTTCACGACTCCTAAGGTGTCGTAGGGATGCCCGGCTTTAAGCCCTGCGAGGTATGTGGTCGTATGATGTCCATCACGGACCCCCACCTCGAGTGTCTCTTCTGCCTCGGCCGAGGCCACGACACGAAGTCGTGCCCTGACTGCCGGAAACTTCATCCGAAGGCTTTGCGAGAGCGGTCTCGAAAGCTCCTTGAAGTCCGGCAGTCGGCTCCGCGCCGCAGCAAGCCCCGGTCCCGGGAGAGGTCGAGGGGCCGGACGCGGAGTCCCCGCCGTTCGTCGGAATCCAAGTCTTCGCGCTCCTCCGGTAAGTCGAAGCACAAGAAGTCTAAGCGGCGTCATCGCTCTAAGACTTCGCTCGCCGGTCGCGCGACTCGGCTGAGGTCCCTGTCGGCACCGTCCCCGCCCCCGCGGCCCCGGACGTGCCTGTCGAGTTGCCCCCGCATTACCCGTCCTTCCCGGGTTCGGGGGCGACTCCGGCCGAAGTACAGAAATTCCTGTCGGCCATGGCCCGCCTCTTCGGGCCTCAAGGTCCCTCCGGTGCGCCTTCGGGCCCCGCGGGCCCAGATGGGGTTGCTCCGGCGTCGCCGTCGACTCCGGTCCCGGCGTCGCCTGTCCCACCAGCCTTCGTCCCGGCCTCGGCTCCGGCCCCGGCCTCGACCCCGGTTCCGGTGGTGCCGCAACCTCCATCGACGCCGGTTGACCTAACCACGCCTCCGCCGACGCCGATGTCCCCGGTGCCGTTTCCGACGCCGTCCGGGGCTCCGGGCGGCGTCGTTCCCCGGTTCTCCCCGGGTCCGGACATGGAGCCGGACCGGCGCCGCCCGACGCCGGTTCCGGCGCCGATGAGGCCTTGGGTCCCTTATGTCCCTCCTCCTCCATCTTTTCAACCTGAGGAGGACCAGGAGAGCTGGGAGGGGTCTGACGACCCTCTCACACAACAGTGCGAGTTTGACCCGGACTGGGTTGAGGAACTTGGGGATGCCAGTGGGCTGGATACCTCCCCCGACTCTGGCATGCTGTCTCCTCCCGTGGCAACGGAGGAGGGGGCTAATTTTGCAACGGTGTTGCGTAGAGCTGCTGGAGCCTTAAATCTCCAGTTGCCTACAGTGGCCGTCAGGACTAACCTCCTGACTGAAGTGCTTCAGCCGGCGGCCTCCTCTTCGGAGCCTGTGCTGCCGTTCAACGATGCACTCACTGACGTTCTTTTGGGTGCCTGGTCCAAACCCACCACAGGGGCTCCTGTGGATAGGAACGTGGCCCGACGCCATCGCCCGGCTCCGGGCGACCCCCTGTTTCTCTCCCAACACCCCACCCCTGAGAGCTTGGTTGTCCAAGCCTCTGCCTCCCAAACAGCCTTCCCTACCGCCCCTCCGGATAGGGAATCCAAGCGCCTGGATCACTTTGGGAAGAAGGCTTTCTCTTCCTCCAGTGCTGGCTTGCGGTCTGTTAATACCGCTTGCCTCTTGGGCCGATACACCCACTCCCTGTGGGATTCGGTGGCTGATGTTTTGCCGCAGTGTTCTGAGGAGGTCCAGACACTGCTTACCCGCGCTATTGCGGAAGGGCGTGATGCGGCTAAGTATACCATCCGCTGTGGCCTTGATACCGCCGACTCGCTGGGCAGATCGCTTGCAACGACGGTGGCGCTGCGTCGCCACGCCTGGCTGAGAACCACTGGTTTTTCAGGGGATGTCCAGAATACTCTCATGGACATGCCCTTTGATGGAGTCGGTCTCTTTGGTTCAAAGGCGGACCATGCGCTGGAGCGTTTCAAGGATTCACGGGCTACTGCTAAGTCCCTGGGCCTTGCTGTTGTGCGCCCTCCGCAAACGTCTGCTTTTCGCCCCTTTCGTGGCCACGGAAGGGGCGCCCAGTCACGTCCACAGCCCGGCCAACGGCCCGCGCAGCAAGCGCCTTCGCGTGGCCGAGGACGTGGATACCGCCGTGGCGGTTCGGGCAACCAGCGTGCGGGTCAGGCCACCACCTCCAACCCGTCCGCGGCCTCCAAGCCCTCCTAGTCCCTCCTTTCAGGTGCACAGCACGCCAGTCGGGGGCAGGGTCCGCCATCACCTTCACCACTGGCGTCCCATCACCTCGGACAAGTGGGTCTTGGACATTGTCCGAAGGGGCTACTCCCTCCCCTTCGAGACCACCCCCCAGCCATGCCACCTCAATTCCACCGCATGTCAGGGGATCACTTGGTGCTTCTACAGAAGGAAGTCACGGCCCTCTTGGCCAAGAGGGCCATCGAGCATGTTCCGACCCCAGAAGTAGGGCGTGGTTGCTACTCCCACTACTTTCTGGTGCCCAAAAGGACAAGGAGGACATGCGTCCTATCTTGGACCTCCGGAACGTCAATCGCTTCCTCCGGAAGGAGAAGTTCAAGATGCTCACCCTAGCTCAGGTCTTGACTGCCCTCGACCCCGGAGACTGGTTGGTAGCGTTGGACTTGCAGGACGCCTATTTCCACATCCCCGTCCTGCCGGCCCACCGGCGTTACCTTCGGTTCACGGTAGGCCTCGAGCATTTTCAGTTCACCGTGCTCCCCTTTGGCCTTACCAGTGCCCCTCGGGTGTTCACGAAAGTGATGGCGGTGGTCGCAGCTCATCTGCGCCGGGCAGGGGTTTCAGTCTTCCCCTACCTCGACGACTGGCTGCTGAAGGCGGGCTCGCCCCAGGCAGTTGTCTCCCACCTCCAGACTACGGCCGAACTCCTGCACTCGCTGGGGTTCTCCATCAATGTGCCAAAGTCGCATCTGATTCCTTCTCCACAGCTCCTTTTCATCGGAGCAGTTCTGGACACGACGCAGTTTCGGGCCTATCCTCCCGAACGGCGAGTCCGGGATATTCAGGCTATGATTCCGATCTTTCAGCCCTTATCCTGGGTTTCGGCACGGATGACCCTGAGGCTGCTGGGCCTCATGGCCTCCTGCATCCTGCTGGTCACTCATGCCAGATGGCATATGCGGGCTCTGCAGTGGGACCTGAAGTTCCAGTGGGCGCAGCACCAGGGCGACCTGTCCGATCACGTCCAGATCTCGGAGGGGACTGCAAAACAGTTGCAGTGGTGGCTCTCGAACCGGCAATGGGTCATGGGCAGATCCCTCTCCCTTCCCCAGCCAGAGCACACAGTTGTGACGGACGCGTCCCTTCTGGGATGGGGCGGTCACATGGGAGAGGCGGAGATCAGAGGCCTCTGGTCTCCGGCGGAGTCCCGGCTCCATATCAACCTTCTGGAGCTCCGGGCGATCCGACTTGCACTCAAGGCATTCCTTCCCTCTGTCAAAGGGAAGGTAGTGCAGGTGTTCACAGACAACACCACTGCCATGTGGTACTGCAACAAACAAGGCGGGGTGGGGTCGTGGACCCTTTGTCAGGAGGCTCTGCGCCTCTGGACATGGCTGGAACACCAGGGCATGTTCCTGGTGGTTCAACACCTGGCAGGTTCCCTGAACGCCAGGGCGGACGAACCCAGCCGCAGGTGCATGATGGATCACGAATGGCGTCTTCACTCGGAAGTGGCGCAAGGACTCTTTCTACAGTGGGGAGAGCCTTGGTTAGATCTATTCGCCACCGAAGAGAACGCGCAATGTCATCAGTTCTGCGCGTTGGAATTTCCAAGGCGGCACTCGCTCGGCGACGCTTTTCGTCACGAGTGGAGTTGCGGTCTATTGTACGCCTTTCCGCCTATACCACTTCTACCCAGAGTGTTGAAGAAGATTCGGCACGACCGGGCCCAAGTCATTCTTGTGGCTCCGGACTGGGCTCGAAGAGTTTGGTATCCCGAGCTACTCAATATGAGCGTAGATCCCCCGATCCGTCTGCCTCTTCGGGAGGATCTTCTGTCGCAGCAGCAGGGGACGGTCCTCCACCCGAACCTGTCCAGTCTACACCTGCTTGCGTGGAGATTGAGCGGCGGCAGTTGATTCCTTTCGACTTGCCTCCCGAAGTTTGTGATGTGATTCTGGCAGCCAGGCGTCCCTCCACTAAGGTGGTATACGCCTGCAGGTGGAACAAATTTGTGGCATGGTGCACAGCAAAGGCTGTGGATCCCCTTTCTGCCCCTCTTTCTGAGGTCCTTCTGTTCCTTCTCTCTCTGGCCCAACAGGGTTCTGCCCTGGGTACCATCAAGGGTTATCTTTGTGCTATCTCGGCCTTCCTCAGGCTCCCTGATCAGCCCTCCCTTTTCAAGTCCCCTGTTGTTAACAGGTTCTTAAAAGGCATTACTCACCTCTTCCCTCCTGTTCCGTTTGTGATGCCTCAGTGGGACTTAAACTTGGTTCTTACCTTTTTAATGTGCGCTCCCTTTGAGCCTCTACATAACTGTCCTCTTCGTCTTCTGACTCTGAAGACAGCCTTTCTGGTGGCCATCACCTCCGCTCGGCGGGTGAGTGAGCTCCAGGCTCTATCTTGCAAACCTCCCTTTCTGTCTGTTCATCCAGACAAGGTTGTTCTTCGGACGCGTCCGTCCTTCTTGCCAAAGGTGGTTACTGCTTTCCACATTGGGCAGACCATCACTTTGCCCACCTTCTTTCCGCCTCCGCATCCTTCCAGAGAGGAAGAGAGGCTCCACCGTCTGGACCCAAAACGTGCGCTCTCCTTCTATATTGACCGCACAAAACACTTCCGGGTGGATGACCAGCTCTTTATTGGCTACGTGGGCGCCAAAAAGGTCGGGCGGTGCACAAGAGGACCATCTCCCGCTGGGTTACCTTGTGCATCAAGACCTGCTATTCTTTGGCTAAAAAGGAGCCTCCTGTTGGGCTGCGTGCCCATTCCACCAGGGCAACGGCTGCTACCACGGCCTTGGGCCGCGGTGTTCCGCTGCCGGTTATCTGTCAGGCAGCTACGTGGGCCTCGCTGCACACGTTTACAAAGCATTACTGCCTTGACAGTCAGGTCCGGAGGGACGGCTTCTTTGGCCGTTCTGTCCTCCAGGACTTCCTTGTCTGATCTTTGTTCGCAGACCCACCACCGGGTTGGTATTGCTGGGGTATCTATTCTAAGGTAAGGAATCTGTCACTAACGTGTCTCTTTCAGATGCACAAGTTACTAACTTGTGTAACGATATATCTGTAAGAGACAGTAGTTAGTGACAGATTCCTTACCGCCCCACCCATCCTCCCCCGTTCTGCGAACTGATTTCTAGGGTTAAGGACATCCCTTTCAGGGCCCTAGTATTTTTCAGACACCTATGTCAGCTTCTTGCATGGCTCTGCGTTCCTGGCGCGGAAAGTCGTGTACAGAACTGACGTCAGCGCGCAGGGGCGGCGCCTAAGTACTGCCCGCGACGTCATCCCGGCGATCACGACGCCGACGACGGACGCGGAGCCGCACGACGCCGCCTACCGACGCGCAAGGGTACTGCTACGCAAAAAACTTTCCGGATCCAGCCTGACGCCTGGGGATATTCTAAGGTAAGGAATCTGTCACTAACTACTGTCTCTTACAGATATATCGTTACACAAGTTAGTAACTTGTGCTTCTTGTATAAAAAGTGCACTCTGCGATAATCAATAGAAGGAAACAGAATGACGTGATCAGCATTACTAGAATGGTCAAGAAGATAAACAGTTAAACCATTGTGCTGTAACAGAGAATATATACACCTGCATTTAAGTACTGTATTATATTGTACTTCTACCTAGCGCTACCTATCCTAGTATGTCTAGTGTGGGTGAATCTGCCAAATCCCTGTAGCGTGATCTAACTCCTCATTACCTGTGAGTAAGTGTCATCAGAGTGACCATCTTGGTGGAGAGCTGGGCAGCATCCTTCGCAGAGGTAAACAGGGATCAGCTGGGCTGGAATTCCGGCATGGGTGACCTCTCATTGCCAGCGAAATGCTCCTCTAATTAAACAAGGAAGTGATGCTGTTAATATAATAAAGATCACCCATGCTGCCATGCCGAAGCCCCAGTCAGGCCACTATTGTTTATTCTATTGTGATAACTCTGTCACCGAGCGGACAAAATAAGTGACAACATTTTGCGTAGTGAACTTAGCCCTTGTACAGAATGTTCAAGGCAGTCGATAATATGCCTACAAAGTGAAAATGTAAGCAATGCCATTTCAGAGAATATTATCCTGCACAGGCACACAATGAAGTGTGTGTCAAATGTGAATGTACAGTGTTCAGGAAAAGATGTCAAGTTAACGTGAACATGCAAAATGGTGGTGCTCCTCCCGGGCCTAGAATGTGATCACATGAGACTTAAATCATGAAGTCACTTGGCATTCAAGTTGTCTTGTATACTGATGACACTCAACTTATCTTGTCCACAGAAGCAGACTGGAATGCAACATGGAAAAAACTGAAGTTCTGTTGTTTAGACAGAACGAAGAAGATGAATTGTTGGCCAACAGGGTTGGTTAGGCCCGCATGCTCTATGGCAAGAAATCTCTGGGTGAAATTTGACAGTGAGCACCCCTTTTGTCTGCAGATTATTTCAATAGCAGGCACCTGTTTCTCCCTTCTTAAATCTATAAGGAAAACACTAGTTCTGCTCCCCCAATTGAGACCAAGAGAACCATCATTCATGACACAGTTACATCACGGTTCGACTGCTCCAATTCTCTTTATTAGGGTCTGCTGTAGAACCTGATAAATAGATTACCTGTTGTTCAGACTCTAGCAGCATGATTCTGGACTTAGCCCAAAGAGTATCTGTCTCTGGACATCTAAAGCAGCTGCACTAACTGCCGTTAAAGAACCAGATTATTTTTAAAACTCTGGTGCTGGCCCACTGAAGGCATCATGTTAGGGCAGAAGTATCTGTACAAGAAGCTTACTCATTATGAACTGTCTCGAAAGTTGAGATCTCCTGTAGGTCATCGCTTGAAAGTCCCTAGGAGCATTACAATGTTCCCTCTAATTTTTTTATCTTTGTGCAGCAGTGTAAGGTCTCTGTGCACTGTAGCCAAGGCTGAATGCACCAAGAACCCGACCGTGCATGCAAGTGCAGCGTCAAATATTGGTGCAAATACCACTCCAAATTTATGCTTATAAAGTGAAAAAAGTAGGTGCATTTCCACACACACAGCACCATGTGAGGGTCTTAAGACAGGTTTGCAATTTAGATACACATGCCATGACATGAATTGGTTACACAGGCAAGTGCACTCCGGGTTTAAAAAAGCACAGGACTCCAACGGTTGTAACATTATAAGATTTTACTAAAGGTTTTCAATTGAAGCTTTGTTTAAAGGATGGGGAAATGTAGCATCTCATTAACACACTTTCGCATTTAATTACAATTACAATAGACACACCTTGCCATTGCTCTGTGTGGTTTGCAGAGAGGCCAAGGATTGGACGAATATGTATTCTGAACCCCTTTAGGACCCACGAAGAGGCACTATGAGGAATTCTCACTACGTTCAAACTGAACTCCACAGGTCTCAACCGTGGCCCACCCACAACCTGAACTCACACAGTAAAATATGAGCAACTCTTAACACCAAGTACTATGCATGAGTAATATGCTGCATGAAAAAAACTATAGCTACACATTTGTGAAAAAAGTAAATACTGTTAGGAAATGCAAGAGTAAGTAAAACATGAAATGTGAAACAGGAACATTGGTGTTCCCAGGCTGGTACTGTGCTAATTGATGTTCAGTAACCCATCCTACACATCTTAGACAAGGGCACACATCCAACTGAGTCATTAACCTACATGGTTTTTCAGGTCTGGCACCTGACCTTTTAACCTACACCAACATTATACATGCCAGCATACTTTTATTGCAGGCCAAAGCAAAACTCACTCATAATGCAAGTGTGACTGAAGCCCAACAACAATCACCACTAATATTAAAGCTTTTGTAGGAAGGAAAACAGTAGTGCTTAATCACAGGTCGGGGGGGGGGGGAGGGGTCACATACATTCCATACTATTATGTGGCTAAAAACAAAATATTATGGACTTTTTTGGGTCTTTTACTGTCAGGCAGCAACATGTAAAATAATGTACAACTTAAAGGAAAAATAAATTCAAAACGTTTTACTCAGTGGGAAATATACTATAGTACATTTTGAAACCGCTATTAGTTCATGCACTGCACAGGTCTGTGTGTAACCAGATATCCACAGAACTAAATCTTGGTTGGTGGAGTGGTGAATGATTACTTGTGTAATTTTAGTGCAAGAGGTCACAGCGTGTACCAGAAAGCACTGGGAATACGTAAGTCATTATTTTAAACTTGCATTACACTCAGTATAAGATAGACTGCAACAAAATGTGCAAAAAGGTTTAAGATAAAATTGTGATTCCAAAATATAGATTTTACTAATACCCAGACTGTACCTAATGCAATTATTTTACATTACTGTCCCATCAACACCTCCAGGCATAGAAAGCTCTATATGCATACAATTACAATTAAGAGCATGCACTTCACAGCTTAGTTTTTAACTCTTTGCACTACCACTCAAAAATAATACATCTTTGTCATCACAAAGCTTGGAGTGATTCGATCAATTAAAGCCAGTATCCTTTAAATTTCAGATTACCCTTTACATCTGCAGATTAACTCATAGCACACATTTGCATTTCTTTCAGGCAAAAAGTGCCGGCACCCTGGAAGGCAGGAAGGCTTGTTTAGCTGTCTGCCCAGCTTCAGTTTCACAGCACAGGAGACTGACTGAATGACACATCAGCTGAAGCATTTAAATGATCGCAATTCACCGTCCTGTCTTTGTCTTTTACAAAAAGTAGGGGAACGGGAAGCAAATGACAGTTTTTTGCGCTGCTAGTGTTTTTGCATGGATGTGATGTGCAGTGAAGTGTGTGCGCACTTCGCACAAGACACTGCACGCTTGGGGTAGCATTAGTGGCGGCCGACAGAGGTAAGAGCGGTGAGGCGGGGTAGGGGGTGAAGTCGACAGACGATAGGGTAGGTAAAATTAAATAACTAAATAAATAAAACCACTTACCTTGCGCTCGCCGACTCGGTGATGCGGCGAGCGCAAGGTAAGTGGTTTTATTTATTTTTTTATTTAATTTTACCTACCCCGTCGTCTGTCGACTTATCCCCCCTCGCCCCTGCCCCACCGCCTCACCACACCACCTCTCTTACCTTTGCCAGCGGCCACTGGGTAGCATGGGTGCGCATGTGCATACCTTGCAGGGAACAATGGGATCAAACTAATCAGGAGGCAGGGAGAGACATTCCTTTTCCTTTCTGCCTGCCAAGGCTTGAAATTATCTCCCATAAGCCTTATGGGATCATAAAGGAATAGTCATTTAGAAAGTTGTTGAAAATCTGTCTCTTCAACTCATATTAGTTTAGGCATTTTCATGGCAACTGATTTGTTTTATTAATGTCTGTGCAGAGATGCCTTCTGGGGGCAGCTTTGTGCTTTAAAAAGTTGTATTATTATTATTAAGTCTGGTGGTTGGCCAGTGCATGCCAAAGCTGCAAGTATTTATAGAATTGAGGTTTGTGCCTATCAAATTCATTTTGAAGGATCTGGAATCACTACATTTCTTTGCCTTGCCAAACCCACGCCAGCTTGGAAATCTCAATATGGTCCCATTGTTTAGACCCCTCCAGTTGAGCGCTGTGAAAAAGTCACTGTCCTACCCAAATTGATGGGGGCGGCTTATGAATAGGAGTACATCACCAGCAAAGAGCGCACTGCGGTCCTCTGAATTTCTCACCCAACGGAACCCCCCACCCAGACATCACATCTAACCCATACCACCAGAGGCTCCATCGCCAAGTGCAAAAAGGAACTGCGATAAAGGGCAATCCTGTTTGGTATCTCTGTCATAAGTCACTTACCTGGATCCCAGTTGATTCCAATGGGGCGGCGATGCTAGTTCCTGAATTCTCCTGAGACTTACCCTCGGTTTACAGGAGGAGACATTGCTCCGGTGGCAAATCCCAGGGAGAAGGGGGCTGGGATGGAGCGAGCATGTAGAGTCAAAGATGCTGTAGCTTGTCTACCCAACAGCAACACTGCAGCAGGCATTCACACCAGTCTGATGAATGGTACCAGCAGATATAGTACCTATAAACAAACAAATAATAAGACTTTAGTCTAGTATTAACTCTATCTCTTAAGGTATCAACTCACAAAAGCTTTTCAAATCTCAACCAACCTTTAGTTTTGCTGTTGTTTTGATTTAGATTGTTCATAGAGGCTCGTTTATCAAAATTTTTGAAACTGTAGTGAGTATGATTTCAGCATGAACAAAAACACTGGTTACTTTGTTTGCAGCACGATGTTGCGACTGAGCTCAGCGCGTAGTAAAATCAAGTCTGTTAATGCATCTCTCCTTTTCTTCTTGTTCTTTTTTCCATCCAGGTGCAAGACTAATGCAGGATGTTCTTTGCGGTGAGGTCAAAGCGGGAGGATAAAGGGAGCTGGCAAGACAGAGTCCTGGAAGCCGGGAAACAGGTTAGTGGCAGGCGAAGAGGCTAAACAAAGGGGAGGAGTGTAGAGGGTCTTTAAATAAGACTGCTTTAGAACGTTCATAAAGATCACATTCTTATTGTTTGTAACAAGGAACAGATGCAGATGATTAATTTGATGAGGCTGTCTTCTAGAAGGTGTTTTAGAATGTTCACAAAGGCTGCATTCTAATTGCTTATAGCAAGGAACAGGTGCAGGGAATTAAGTTTATGAGGGCTGTCTTCCTGAAGATTTACGTTGAGGTCATCTATGCCGGTTGCTTGATGGTTATTCTGGTGGATTTTCTGGATGTTTCCGTGGCGCCTGAAACCTGACCTTGCATGTGCATGGTAAAACATTTGTAAAAGCTATTAAGCCTTTTCAAACAAACCGGGGAACACCAGCTGCAACTAGCTATTACCAACAGCATGTAATATGGTCAAAAGTCAGAGTACAAGACATTTGTTCATTCATAAGTGTTGCGAGGAATGATATGAGTCATGCTGGTATATTGTGATAGTCAAGAGAGGTGAGCCGTAACAGGAATCCTGACACATCCTGTTAATTGGAAACGGGGGTGATAAGGTGCCGTTAACTTTACTTGGGCCTGGGGTTGAGCATTTAACACTATTACAAGGGACAGGAGATGGGTTCAACGCTCATGCATGGTAACTCTCTTAAAAGAAAGGACCAGTAAGCGAATCAAAATCTATGAGCATTAGTGCACTGGATTCCCGGAGCATGTGGGCCAATACCAGAGCGACATGCACTCTGCAGATGCAGTGTCTAGTACTGCGGTGGGGGATGATGCCACATTAGTCTGGATGGACTAGGGAGGTAACTGCTTGCAACAGCCTTTTAGCCAAGACCTTGGCATAGATCTTTATCTCCTTATTTATGAGGACGATTGGACGATAAGAGGAGCATTGCTCTGGTTGGCGGATAGTTTTATGTCACAGTTGTAGCCAGATTGAACTTTGTGAGTGCTCCCTTCATGCATAAAGGTTTTTTTATAGTAGAAGGCAAACTCAGAGAGGATTTTCACAGCTGTGCTGACCATGTTACCATCTGAGCCTACTATATTTGGGATCACCCTGGTGGCGACTCTCTGGTTGCCAGCCAGTGGAGAAGTTTCCCGGATTTGTTCCCCAATTAATAAAGCTGCCTGTTCGAGGCAATCCAACACTGCCTAGCTTCAGCCAAGTAAAATTGTTGCAAAAAGCTCTGTTGGTTGCACGTTGGCGTTGGAGCTCATCCGCACGTGTGGTCAGATATTCACATTCAAAGAAATAAATTGGGTTTTCTCCTTTTCTTTCCCTCTCAAAAATGCTTTGGCCTTGCTGTGTAGGGTTGCTCTCCCTGCCACCCACAACATTCCAGTTTTCAAATGTACTAGAAATTGAGAATGCTGTGCGTCAATCAGACACCAAGAGTACAGACCTCACATTGCGGGGAATGTATGCACCAATTAAATTATATTGCTTCCCTACTAGCCATTGCCCCTATCATCACAAACATCCTCGGGTATCGGGTTTGACCTGAGTAACAACCAATGGGAAAGTTTTGTGCACTAATATAGTGGTGCCCCTAGAACCTTTAGTGTGGCCTGCGTGGAATACCTTATCGTACCCAAATATGCCATGGAAGGGGTAATGTGACCCAAGGAAGTGAGTTCCTTCAAGAAAAAGTACAGCTGGGGAATGACGTCAGCCGAATCTGAGGAGTACACCCCTTTTAATATGATCATTGGGCATTGACATTCTACAACATCGCTTTAATGGAAGTCTTATGGGCCATGGTGGCAGGGAAGGCGGTTTCACCTTTATATGGGCACCAAGACTGGATGCCCATAGGGGACTGTGGGAGACACTGCTCTGGGGCAACCATGGATCATGGGCCTGTGGGTGGGGGAGGGGACCAGGCAGCAGAGCCTCTGTCACCAGTTTGTCACTTGGTGGGTGGCAGAGGATTCTGTTGTCCCCACCGGGCTCCATCAATTGGCGCAAGAGTCTCTACCTTCTTGGTCTTCCACTGCCAGGGAACCCACTGCTAACTCTAGCTCTGGCAGTATCTCCTGCATGGTGAGTAGGATACAGCCTCAAATCCTTTTTTCAGCTGCCCAGTCCCAGGTCACTTCTGGTGAGTCAAAGAAGGAGGAGTGAGAATCATTGGTTGGTTTGAGTCTAGCTGGGAACATGAGCATAAATGTAAGATTCATCACACGCAGCTTCTGTTTAACGATATCAAAAGACTTTCTTAGTTTTTGAACTGACCAAGTGTAGTCTGGAAAGATCATGATCCAGGCAGACTGGAATGGCAAGTTCTCCATCACTCAAGCGCGCCATTAAGTAGTGCATTCCTGTCTCCATATATTAAATCCCTGGTGATGAGGAGATTTAGGGGAGCGCCGGGTGGGGGGGGGGGGAGGTGAGCAGTTCATTAGGCTCTGTGGGCCCTCTTCAGAATGAAACAGGGCAAGAGCTTGTCTGGCAGTAGCCAGTAGGTCTACTCCAAGCTTCCAGAAACTTCACAGGGGACGGCCCCTCCACCTTCTCTGGAAAGCCAATGAACCGTAGGTTGTTTCTCCTTGCCCTGCTTTCAGCATTTTCAGCATGTTCCTCCAGAGTTTTGGATGCCATGCTGAGGCAGGACACAGTGGATTTCAATTTTGTGACTGAATGTTCTAGTTCAGCAATGCGGCCCTCTGTTCCTGTTCATAACATTTAATGCAGTGCGTCTAAGAACACCTTTTTCGGTTATGCCTAATCTCTTGTATTTATTATATCTTAAAAGAAGGCTCTTATCAGTTCCCATGGCAAATTACTGTGTTCATTCGCTTGTGTGTGGAGCTTTTTTTTGTTAACTTCTCCTGGCTTCACGCATTTTCGATACTTCTACTAAAGCGGTTCGCATTGTTTAAGCCCCATTCACTGTCAAGATAACATCTCTTCCCAGGGAAAAGGCAGACAGCTTCTAACAGTATGTTGGAATGCTTGTTTTTTACTACTTAGTTGTGTAAAGCAAATGCTTTAGCCTTAGAACATTTGTGGCATTTCCTATTCATGCCTCAGTACCTTTCTTTGCACTTTGTAGGCATTATCGGATGGCTTTTTTCAACTTAATCTATTTGGTCATTATGATCAAATTCTAAAAGTTGTAATAAACATTGCGTGTTAAAAATAAAGTTAGTATACAAGAGCTATGCTATGTTTTACTACTAAACAGGCAGCCACAATTGCAGTTACCTTATAGACAACAGGGTCATGATTTGACTGGTGCAGCAGGTGCAGTGGCACCGAGCCAAAGATTTGTCAGAACGCCTCTAAACACCTAATATTGCTATATTTTACTACTAAACAGGCTGTCACAATTGCAGTTACCTTGCAATTGAAAGGGGCTTGATTTAAATGGTGCAGCAGGTACAGAGGCACCGGGCCAAAAAATGTCATAACTCCACTAAACACCAAATATTGCTACATTTTACCACTAAACAGGCAGTCACAAGTGCAGTTATCTTGCAGGCAACAGGGTCATTATTTGAATGGTGCAGGAGGTGCAGTGGCACCGGGTCCAAAAGTTGTCAGAACTCCTCTAACACCTAATATTGCTATAGTTTACAACTCAACAGGCAGTCATAAGTGCAGTTATCTAGCAGGCACTAGGGTCATGGTTTCAATGGTGAAGCAGGTGCAGTTGCACCGTACCCAAACGTTGTCAGAACTCCTCTAAACACATTATATTGCTATATTTGACTGCTAAAGAGGCAGTCACAATTGCAGTTACCTTGTAGTTAAAAGGGACTTCATTTGAATGGTGCAGCAGGTGCAGTGGCTCTGGGGCCAAATGCTCTAGGGACCCCACTAAACCCAGATTGTTGCTAAATGTTACTAGTAAACAAGGGAGTCACAAGTGCATTTATCTAGCAGGTAATAGGGCCATGATCTGAATGGTGAAGCCGGTGCAGTAGCACCAGGACCAAAAGCTCTAGGCACCCAACTAAACTCCTAATATTGCTGTATTTTACCACTAAACAGGCAGTCACAAGTGCAGTTACCTTGCAGACAACATGGTCATGAATTGAATCGTGCAGCAGTTGCAGTGGCACCAGGCCCTAAAGTTGTCAGAACTCCTGTAAACACCGAATATTGCTATATTTTACAACGAAACAGGCACTCACAAGTGCAGTTATCTAGCAAGCGCTAAGGTCATGATTAGAATGGTGCAGCAGGTGCAGTGGGACCGGGCCAAAAAGTTGCCAGAACTCCTTTAAACACCTAATATTGCTATAGTTTACAACTCAACAGGAAGTCACAATTGCAATTACCTTGCAGTTGAAAGTGGCTTGCTTTAAATGGTGCAGCAGGTGCAGGAGCACTGGGAAAAAATAATACAAAACCGGGAGTAGAGGGTCCAAGGGAAGTTTAAAGACCAGCGCGGATAGTTTCCCCCGTACAACTATTATATAACACCTAGTTATCCGTGGGTCTAACAGGTTTCAATGGAACCTTAAAGAGCTAGAACATAGGCATATGAAGTCTCAATCATGCATTAAGGAGATCCTTTAATAAGGACGGAATCCCATCACCCAAAAACAGTGCATGTGCAGTTTGGAAATAATAACTGCATCAGTCCGGTAAATAGGTCTACATGTTTCGGCCAGTTTGACCTACAAAGTGTCTTGGCCTTCCTCAGGACCTAGATGTTTTGTTGCTACTGAGTAATAAAGTGAGAAAATAGGTGTAACTCAAAAAATTTAATTTTGAAACAGATACAACCTACAACACCAGTAGTTTCATTTTTGAAAGAATACGATGTACTGGTGATACCTGTGGGAAAAGCAGAACGAGAGATCAAATGCTTTTGTTTAGTAAGCTTTATACCAGTTATTATTTTCAAACTGCACATGCACTGTTTGTAATCCTGACACCAAGAGTTAATTAATAAAGCCTTTTTTCTCTTGGTAGTTAGTTTTACAACACACTTCACTTTTTTGCTCTGCGCCCATCACTCAAATCTTCTAGTGCTTTACATCTTTCGGATTTTAGTAGATCCTATGCAAGAATAGTATCTCAAAACATCCCTGAGCTCCTCCCTCACAGTGAGGGGGTCGTAGCCCTTGGCTGCACTAGGCGTTGCAGCCAAGAGGAGAAATCCCAGATGATGAAGCATGCCATTTCGGTGGGTGATGGGATTCCGTCCTTATTAAAGGATCTCCTTAATGCATGATTGAGAGTTCATATGCCTATGTTCTAGCTCTTTAAGGTTCCAGTGAAACCTGTTAGACCCGCGGATAACTAAGTGTTATATAGCAGTAGCACTGGGGCCAAAAGTTGTCATAACTCCTCTAAACACCAAATATTGGTGCAACAGGCAGTATCTCGGAGTCACGCTCACCTCCTTTTCCGTCACTGCAGCCAGAATTTCAGTCACCTCCCTCCAGAACTCCCCTATCTCCGGGCAGCTCCAAAACATATGAAAAAATTCCGCTCCCTCTTCCCCACATCAAGGACAGGCCGCAGTTGTCGTATTGAAATACTTATTAATACGCCCTGGGGTAAGGTACGCCCTGTGGAATACGTAGAAATTCACCAGTTGGAATCTGGCATTTCTAGTGACCTTGCTGACTCGCTCCGTCAGTTCTCTCCAAGTCTTCTCTTCCATAGGTTCCCCCAGGTCCTCCTCCCATCTCTACTGTATCTCAGTAAGGGCCGGGAGTGTCGTCCTACTAAGTCTCCTATACAAGCATGTGACCGCCTTAAATGTCCCTGCCGCTGACACCAAGTATTGGCACCCTTCAGCTAGAGGTGGCTCAGCTAACCCACTTCTCCAATGTTGCTGTATTGCTGCTGTTAATGCTGAATGCAATAGGAAGTCTCCTCTCGGTATGTCGTACCTCTCGCTGAATGCGTCAAAGGGCAATAGAGTGCCATCTTCATACAATGACCCCACTGTAGTTACCCCCACCGTCACCCAAGTCTCCAATCGTCTCCAATCTGCTCTATGCGGCAATGTCATACATACTAGCAACGGAATTTCCGGTGCATACGGGCGCTTAATCTTAGCCCTCTGCGGCTCCTAACACAGCATCTGCGAGCCACTCTTTGTTCTGCAGTCATTTCCCTGTCCTGAACAGGCAATCGTAGTATTATTCTTGAGAGGAGGTCCAGACTTGGGTTTCCGTCCCCCTGTCGTTCCCCGTATCTGACTCAAAACCCATTTCGTGAGCCACTGCATCTGAGCCGCTATATAGTAGTACTCAAAATCTGGCGCTGCCAAGCCTCTCTCCGTTTTTGGCCTCATAAGCGTCTTCATGGCTACTCTGCGACTCCCAGTCCCCCATAGGAAATCCGTCACCATCGTCTGGAGCTGTCTAAATTACTCTGCCGGGATCCACACCAGTTGCATCCCGTATACATACAATAGTCTTGGAAGTGTCACCATTTTTAGGAGTGATATCCTTTCCATCAGCGATAAGGGAAGAGTCCCCCAAAATTCGAAGCTGGCCTTCGCCCCCCTGATAACTTTACCCACATTGCCCTCCAGCAGATCCCCTTGATCATGACAAATTCGGAACCCCCAGGTATGGAAGGCATCTAC
Organism: Calotriton arnoldi; assembly: GCA_963921515.1. Lineage (NCBI taxonomy): Eukaryota > Metazoa > Chordata > Amphibia > Caudata > Salamandridae > Calotriton > Calotriton arnoldi. Next base: position 792,620 of record CAWUFW010001837.1, read on the forward strand.
CTTCCCACTCTATCCCCACTACTGTCTGTGGTTTATCTCGCCCCTGTCTGGTGGAAAACAGACACGGCTTCCCCCAATTTACCCTGAGGCCCGCTACCTTCTCCAGTGCCATCAGCAGTCCTGTGGCTCCGTCGAGGTCCTCCCTTGTGTTTCTGAGAAATATGAGTAAGTGGTCTGCATATAATGCTATGTGATGAATCCGCCCCCCCACCTCCAATCCTTGATATGAGATTCCTGTCCTGGCTTTGGCGGCCAAAGGCTCCATGGCCAAGGCGAATAGCAGGGGCGACAAGGGTGGAGTGTTCCCCTCTCCACCCCATAGCTATCCGATATAATCTTACCCATCCTGACTCGGGCCTTCGAGTCCTTATACAACAGGGCCGTCCATGCCACGAATTCCGACCCCAGCCCAAATGCCCGCATCACCCGAAATAAATATGGCCATTCCAGGCTATCAAAGGCCTTTTCTATGTCGACTGCGAAAATAGCTGCCTCGTCTTTGCAGTACGTGTCTGCTTCCAATATTCTCATCAGTCTCCTCACATTCATCGCCGTGTTATGGGTGGTATGAACCCCGCCTGGTCCTGGTGTATAAGGGCCATCATATGTGGCAACAGGCGTGTGGCTAGTATTTTGCTTAAGATTTTATAATCAAGGTTAAGCATAGAGAGTGGTCAATATGCTGTTTTATCGGATGCTTGTTTCCCTGGCTTTAATAACAGGACTATCAAGGCCTGTCTAGTGGTCTCCAGGAGTCTCCCCCCTTGTTTTGCCTGATTGTACAGTTCTACCAATCGGGGTCCCAATTGATCAACATATGTGGCATAAAATTCGACAGGGAACCCATCTGTCCCTGGTGTTTTGTTCTTAGCCATGGCTTTAATGGCGCTTTTCACCTCCCATAGCTCTATCTCCCGCCGCAGAGCCTCTGCCTCTTCCCGTGAAGCGTTGGTAGTTCCGTACAACTCACATAGGCATCTAGTTCCTCTATGGTGGGGGATACCCTACTTTTATACAAGCCCTTGTAATAATCACAGAATAGTCTATTAATATCTTGCTGACGACCGCGGAACTCCCCCTGATCGTCTTTCATGTCCAGTATTACAGACCCCTTTTTGGCTGGGTTGGCCAGCCAAGCTAGCAGTGCCCCCGGTTTATCCCGTTCAGCATGCGCCCGTGTCATGTATTCCTTGTAGTCGAAGCATCGTAATCTCTCCACATCCTCCGCCACCTCTTCCCTGGCTGTTAACAACTCTTCTTGTTTATCCGCATTCTCCCTTTCCCTTTCAATGCTTCGCAACCGCTGCTCCGCTCCTCACTCCTACCAACTCAGCAATGCACCTACCCCTAAGCACCACTTTGAAGGCCTCCCACTCCGTACTGGGCCCCGAGGCCGTACCTGCGTTGGCTACAAAGTATTGCTCAATAGCCGTTCGGATCGTAGCCTGAAATCCCTGATCTTCCAGTGCCTCTGGTCTGAGACGCCAGGTGGGTATGCATGTCCTAATCCTGGACCAGTCGAGTCCTATCAAGAGGGGATTATGGTCTGAAACCGTTCGTGCCAGGTATTCGCTAGCCTGTACGCACTCATGAACATCAGGGGTACACAATACTGCGTCTAATCGAACGTCTAATTCGTGCATATGCGAAAAAAATGAGTAGTCCCTGCCCCCCGGGTGCTGTGCCCCCCGGGAGTCTGTTAGTCTGCACTGTAAATGCCAGTTCTTTGCCTGCTGTTCTACAAATCGGTGAGTCTGGTGGGAGGGGTGTGGGAGCAATCTAGGTTTACATCGTCTACACAATTAAAGTCTCCCCTCAAGAGCACTAAGCCAGTCAGGGCATCTTTGAGTGTCCTGGAAAGAGTAGCCAGGAAAGCGGCCTGCTCTACATTTGGACCATAAATACTTCCTATTGTGATGTCTCTCCCGTCCAGTTTGCCCAATATTACCACATAGCGCCCTTCAGGGTCTATGAACTGCTTCGTGCATTGGAAAGGTACTCCTGCCCTCACCCACACCAGTGCCCCTCTGGCAAAAGCAAAGTAGTTGATGTAATATACCTGACCCCGCCAGCGGCGCTGCAACTCAGCTCCCTCTTTCGCATTTATGTGTGTCTCCTGTAGCATTGCTATTTGTACCCCTCAGCGCACCAAAAATGCATGCACTTTGTGGCGCTTCATCATGGAGTGCATCCCCGCACATTCCAGGAGATGCATCTGAAATCTATGGAGGGTCCCATTGCATGTATCCTGTGCTTTCACGTCCTAAATTCTCGCCCCAGACTCGCCTGGCCCCTGTTGAACACCCATGAAACAACTGAACTTCCCAACTCCCATTCCCCCGGGCAGGTAACCTCCCTCCCATCCAAACACTTTAACTACAACTGTTCTTCTGGTTGTGTGGTTGTGGTGGCTGTCGCCTTGCCCCGATAGCCCCTCCACTCAAAATCCCCCCCTTATTGCCACAGGAGGTCGCCCTCGCAGCCCCCCCAACCCCAAGATTCACATCAATTTCTCCTACAGTTTCCGTACTCTGCCCCATCCTGTGATAACTATTAAAGGATATAGTTCGCCAGTGACTATTATCTCGCCAGCTCTCTGTCAACCCAGTTCATCCACAGACTGGGCCGTTACCCTCGGCAGCTCCGTCTCCGTGTCCTCCGCTGCGCTCATAAATGGGGAACTCTCCGACCGTCTGTCTTCTCGGTCATTCCGCGAGGAGCTAGGGCTGGATCCTGCTTGGCTGAGCTCTGCCACCGCTTTAAGGGCTTTGCACCTTTCCTCCTGAGCTTCTGTTGTGGTCGGTGCCCTCGTCGTACCTCGACCCCCTCCTTTCCTTTCCGTCGACGACCTTGGTGAGTTCCCTCTTGATCCTCGTCCAGGGCCAGAGTCCAGCCATTCCCAAGCTTCCTGCGGCGTCTGGAAGAATTGCACTCCCTTCGGACCAACCACTCGGAGCCTAGCGGGGAACAGCATTGCATATGGGAGCTGCAGTTGTCTCAACTTCCTTTTCACCGCCGCGAACGTGGTTCTTTGCCTCTGGACTTACCTAGTGAAATCCGGGAACACCATCACTGTACTATTCCCGATCTGATAGTCTTCTGCCGGCCCTGCTTGAGAATATGGTCCCTATCTCTGAAATGAAGCAGACTGGCTATTATTGGCCATGGGGGAGCTCCCAGCCTAGGCGCCCTTGACAGCACTCTATGCGCCCTTTCTAGCACATAAAACTGTGAAAGTCCCTCCGGAGCCACTTCCCTTTTGATCCACAATTCTAGAAAGTGCACCACGTCATCTCCTTCCTCCTTCTCGGGTACACCCACAATGCGCAAATTATTTCTGCGCGATCTCCCTTCGCTGTCTTCTGCCCGTGCCTCCAGGATCTTTACTTTCTCCTCTACGACCCTGAAAGATTTATTCAGGTCTATTATCTCCTCTGGGACTCCTGCAAGCGTTTTTTCAGCGCCAGTAACTCTCTCCGCTAGTTTGCGGTGGTCATCTTTTAAGAGGCCAAGGTCAGTACCAATGGCGTCAATTTTCGTTTCAAGAGCTTCACGAGATGCCGTGATGGCCTCCATAATGTCCGCCAGAGTGGGCCACGCAAGTGCTGCGTCCCTCCCTCTCTCTAGAATGTCGTCCTTTTCATCCATCTGGGTACTCCCGCCTCCTGCGGCCATGGCTCCATGTCCCTTTTTCTTCTGTAGTTTCCCCATGTTGACCGTCCACTTCCGCTCTCTGTCCGTGGACCTCTATATCTTTTCTGGTACTTGTTCCTGCGTGCAACTTCAATTGGGCCTCCTCGCAGTAGCGGGACCGATACTTCACTGACCGCGTCGCAGTCCGCCTTCTACTCGGTACTACCTGGTCTTACCCCTTCAGACGTCCAGGGTCCGGTCCTCTCTCTTCACCGCGTGCGCAGCATGTCTTCCTCGCCTTAAACAGTGGTCTTCTGGTTCCCCAGTCAAGTCTGCTGCTTCTCTGAAAGTTATGGCGCCCTCAGTCACTTTTCAGGCGTCTTTATCCTCTCGTATTACACCCTGTTCTCTTAGAACGATATATAAACTGATGCAGCCTATTGTAGCTCCCCGACGCTGTCCCAGGGTACTTCTTGTTATACTTGTAACTCTGAGATTGTCACTCTCCCAGCATTGACTCTCGCTCTGCTGTCGGACCTGCTCTCATTAGATCCTACCTTTCTGTGCTGGTAGGGCCTCCAAATCAATGTATCTACCAGCTCTTCAGCCCTCTCCTCTCCGGTTTGCACCCTTCAATACATCCGCTCTTGGGGTGTGCCAGTCTCTGATTATAGCCCCATGCGATATTCACAGGCCTGCTTGTGCAAGGGCCTCGCACTCTCTGCTTGCAGGCCCTCCAGCGCTACACCTCCTTGCGCTGTTCAGCTCCCCTACGCAGGTCCGCGCTCCTTGACCTGCTCCCTCCTTGAGCTTGCCAGCCTCAGCTTATATCCCCAAAAGCTGCGCTCCGATCTCTGCCCTCAAGGCCCCCACTCTTCGTTGTTACCGGCCCTCTAGCTCATAGTATTTCTCGGCCGATCAGTACCCTTGCCGCCTTGCTGGGCGGACCAGCCCGGGCTGCTTTCCCAGTCGAGCTCCTATTGGGTATTTGCCATCTTCGTCAGTGCGCTCTTTCTGTTACAATCAGCCGAGTTCAGACCTCCGCGCTGGTTGCACCCGGGTGCCAGCCCTCAGCGTGTCTCCTACCGCCTGCTGCCGCAATTTCTTTTGCCGTTTGTCCCCTACGCCTTGCGATACGGCTGCCTCCACGCCTCCGTAGGATCACTCACCGCTCCCTGCTGAGATCGGCTCTCAATCCCCAGCACAACGGGTGTTTCTCATTAGGCACCCGTACTTCCACGGCTCACTCGACTCTGCTTTCAGCGCCCGACCCGCGCTGTGTCCGCCATTTTGTCTGCCGCTCTTCATAGGGTCTTCATGCGGGCGGTCTTGATTCTTCGGTTCCCCCTGCCAGATGTCCCTCAGATCCACCGCGTTCTGATCCAGGGTGCTTTAGTTAACGACTTCTCTACTTTGTAGAGGGGCTGGGGGTCAGGATATTGCCGAATGGGGGATTCCGAGACCGGAGCTCCGGAGCCTGCTCCCGTCTACATCGGTGTTAAGCCATGCCCCCTGCTCTTCATCTTTCTAGTAATCCCTGGTTACCTCTCACTCTGGAACAGGGGTTACAGAAAACGTTGAGTAAAATGGCCATAGTGGACTTTGGTCACCTGTACACAGATGGACTTTTCCTTACACTACAGCAATTCCAGGTGTGTGGGAACCCCACAACCTTAGATATCTTTACATATGCCAGGCTCCGGACTACTCTATGGGACAAACTCCCAGGGCACCCTATAGAACCAACTGACCACGCTATTGACTCAGATGATGACCTCCACTGATACGATGCAATGAGTAGCTCATCACACAATCGAGTGTACTGGGCTGAGCTAGCCTGGCAGGCATGGGACAGCAACCTGGGTGTGCCGCTGTCTGATGTCCAGTTCAGGTATTGTACGCAAACAGGGCTGTAAATCCCTAAATTACAGACGCAAACTCCTGTATTTTAGATCCTTCTGAGGTCATGGAGTGCACCAGCCTCCCATCACTGTATTGACCCAATACGTTCTCACAGATGCACACATTGTGGGGCAGAGCATGAGGACTTCCTACACCTGGAGTACCCCCCTGTTCTTGCCTATTGGCACGCGGTCCTGAACATGTTAGACCAGATGACAGATCAACACCTAATAGTTAATCCACTCATAACGCTTTTGGGTTATGTTAAAGGTACATCTGAGTGGAACCAGGCATTTAACGGCAATGGAACAGCTCTTGGACAAATTTAGATTAGCAATACATTGGGGAGCTGTAGTGTATCCAAAGTTAATGACTTTCTCTTAGACCGAATAGTCTACAATGATCCTACTGAAATCTATGCACTAATGTTCCCAGTGACCTCACAACGAAAGGACATATGGGACTCCCTCAGATCTTACCTGGCTAGACACAGAGGCACATGGGAATGGCCATGGCGGGAGTAGCACCCTAGAACCCGGTTTGGTCAACCCACCCATTCTACAGATTGTAGCGGACAGAACTTTGTGATGTGAGGAGTTCTGGTGACACGATGACGCTACGGGATAGATGTGGAAATCCGCTATACCAAGCCCTGCGATGCTACGTATTATATTTAAAGGAGGGAGAAGGGTTGATAGGCCACACGATTGAGGACTGCATGTGGGTTATAGCTGTTTTACACTGTAATAAAGGTCACGTTTCTGTTAAATTTCAGATCACCACCATGATAATATAAATGTAGACATTGTAATGTATGTCTTTGAGTCTAAGTAACCAATAAAAATAATTTAAAAAAATCTATTGTTTTAATTTATAATCACTTTTTTGACATTCTCTATTAATTTCTATAGAGTGATCTCCACAAAAAGGTAGAAAGTTAGTAATAGTAACTTTACACTGGTAAATACTGTAATAGGATTCTCCACCCCCTCATTTTACGGTGTGTAGACTTGTAAGTCTACATGTAGATATAAATATACACAGGGAAATGGTGAATTCCATCAATGAGGAGATTTTCTTATCTGCCCCATCTCTTTCCTGAGATGTACCCTGCCCCCTTTATAGTGACCTCTTCCTCAATCAAAGAGCACCCTTTGAAGTGTACTGAAGAGCCTGGCATTTCTTTCTTCAGTGTGTGTCCCACCCAGCTCACAGGAACGCAGCAATCCACAAATCTGCCTTGGGGGGCTTTGGGCAGGCGAATTCCTCTATCTCCTTGTGTCAGCCCTGGGTCTCCTAGATGGAACCCAGAATCTTCCATGTATTGTATTATTTACAGGCACACATATCAAGCACATGCATGCAAAACACACATGCTGCACAGTACTGCATATTAACTTAATGTAGGCCAACGGTGAGTAAGCACCCAGCAGCAGAACTTTACATGAGTGACCCTGTAGGCCTCACTTCAGTGCCACAGGTAAAAATGGCCTGTTCACTCCTACTGATCACAACACGGTACGCTGCCACCACCACACCCTTGCTACTTAACTCCTGGCAAAGGCAGCAGCCCTTCATCTCTATGTTTTGGGCGCCCCTCCGGGTCCAACACGACCGCAATCCATGAGACAGGCCTATGTCATGGTGCACAGGCAAATCGGCACCAGGGATCAAGACATCATTGCAGTTGGGACACTCCGGGCAGGGGTACATGTCCGTTACCATGCGAGGGACTTTTGAATCTCAACAGGCATTTGCTTACTAAAGATCTAGGTCTTTTCAAATTCACTCATAAGCTGAAATTAAAAATCTCTGTAGGATGACCAGAAGGATGAATGATGACCAGGTTTCCACTCCATAAGTCTGAGTTTATAAGACTTGGAGCTGGTGCATTCTCTACTTTCCTTTACAGAACAAATCACTTCGAAAATTGTGTCCAACCATAGGTCAGCTGTTCCAACCTCACAATTTGGAAACATCCATTTTCAAATGGCAGCTTGTGCGGCGGGCAGAAAAGGCCCGCAGCACAAGTTGCCATTGAAACATGGAAGTTTTTAAACATCCCTACACGGTGTGGAAGGCATCATGCAGGTTTCACTCCAACCACCATCATCGTAATACGGCGGTCGGAGTGAAACCAATGATGACGGGTGGAAAGCCTCCGACAGCTGGTCCGAGGCTTTCCACCTGACATCCTAATTGGGCCCAATGTCATTATTAATAAAGTGTTTGATAAAAACTTTACTTTTATTTTTAAATAATGTTGTATAGTTAAATTATGAAAATAGAATAAATATTTCTTATTTATGAAATATAAATTAAGCTTTTGTTGTATATTTATTTGTTATAAGTTTATTTACAAATTACTAAAACAAAATATAAAAAGTAAAAAAAAAATTATTGGAAGAAGTTGTGTTGGGAATATATATTTTGAAATGTATTAATTTGAATGCAATAAAAAAATCTTTTTCATATATATTTTGAAATGTAGCTTCACTTTTTTTAAATTTTAATTTTGGATTAAGATTTTTTTATGTTATGGTTCAACGTTTAGAAGCATTAATAAATATTAATACAACTATATTAATTTTCCAACGTCATTAACATATTTTATATCTTAATGTTTAACCCCTTCGCTGCTAGGCCTTTTTCCCCCCTGTGCCAAGCCTTTTTTTGGCTATTTGGGGTAGTGCGCGCTTAGGCCCCTGTAACTTTTTGACCACATAAGGTATCCACGCCAAATTTGCGTCCTTTTTTTCTAACATCATGGGGATTCCCCTGGAGGGGACCCAGAAATTAGCCAAAATACAGCAAAATTTTGTTTTTTTTGGGAAAAATGCGAAAAAAGGGCTACAGATGAAAGCGTCTTGTTTTTTCCCTGCAAATGGCATCAAAAGGGGTTGTGGTGCTGAAATCACCATCTTCCCAGCTTTCAGGGACAAGCAGACTTTGTCACAAAACCAACTTTTTTACACAGTTTTGGCATCTTTCTGGGACATAGCCTATTTTTGCTATTTTTTGTGCTTTCAACCTCCTTCCAGTTAATGGTAGAAATGGGTATGAAACCAATAATGGATCCTGGAAAGCCATACATTTCTGAAAAGTAGACAAAATTCTGAATTCAGCAAGGGGTCATTTGTGTAGATCCTTAAAGTTTTCCTTATAGAAACTAACAGTTAAATAAAGGAAAAATTGAAAATTAGTTGAAAAAAACAGCCATTTGTGTCAACGTTTTCACCTGTAACTTCTTCTAATTATGACAGCTATTTGAAACCAATATACCGTTATATCCGCTGGACCTTTCTGGTTGTGGGGATATATAGGACTTGTAGGTTCACCAAGAACCCGACGAACCCAGAGCCAATAACTGAGCAGCATCTTGCAATGGTTTTTATTATGTACCGGGTATATAGCAATTATTTTGGGAAACTGTAAACATGGAAAAATTGTTATGAAAGACACCTATGTATTTCTGAAATGGGAACAAAATGTAGATTTTAGAAACAGTAGATATTTGCACATTTCCGAAATTGGAAGTACCCATACTAGCATGAGAATTATAGGTCATTTTTCAAAATGACTTATTTTTTACACATTGTCTTTCATTTGGAAGGCAGAAATGCATCGAAAGTCAATAGGTAATAACAGTTGCTCTACAATTCTGTGTTACCCTAAGTCTCCCGATAAAAATGGTACCTCACTTGTGTGGGTAGGCCTTGTGCCCACAACAGGAAATGGCTCAAAATGCAACGTGGACGTACCACATTTTCACAGTGAAAAATTACCCTTTTTTTGCAAAGTGCCTAGCTGTAGTTTTTTAACCCTAGCTCTGTGGGAACTTAGGGAAAACTAGCAAACCTATACATTTTTGAAAAGTAGACACCCAGGGGAATCCAGGATGGGGTGACTTGACTGGCTCTCACCAGGTTCTGTTACCCACAATCCCTTGCAAACCTAAAAAATTGGCAAAAAAACCACATTTTCCTCACTTTTCTGTGGTGGAAAGTTCTGGAATCTGCGTGGATCCACAAAATTCCACCCACCCCGCGTTCCCGAAGGTCTTCCGAAAAAAATGGTACCTCACTTGTGTGGGTAGGCCTAGTGCCCGCGACAGGAAGCAGCGCAAAACGCAACGTGGACGCACCACATTTTCACAGTGAAAAATGACCCTTTTTTGCAAAGTGCCTAGCTGTAGTTTTTGAACCCTAGCTCTGCCGGCACTTAGGGAAACCTAGCAAACCTATACATTTTTGAAAAGTAGACACCCAGGGGAATCCAGGATGGGGTGACTTGACTGGCTCTCTCCAGGTTCTGTTACCCACAATCCCTTGCAAACCTAAAAAATTGGCAAAAAACACATTTTCCTCACTTTTCTGTGGTAGAAAGTTCTGGAATCTGCGTGGATCCACAAAATTCCACCCACCCCGCGTTCCCCAAGGTCTTCCGAAAAAATGGTACCTCACTTGTGTGGGTAGGCCTAGTGCCCGCGACAGTAAGCAGCACAAAACGCAACGTGGACGCACCACATTTTCACAGTGAAAAATGACCCTTTTTTTGCAAAGTGCCTAGCTGTAGATTTTGAACCCTAGCTCTGCCGGCACTTAGGGAAACCTAGCAAACCTATACATTTTTGAAAAGTAGACACCCAGGGGAATCCAGGATGGGGTGACTTGACTGGCTCTCACCAGGTTCTGTTACCCAGAATCCCTTGCAAACCTAAAAATTGGCAAAAAAACACATTTTCCTCACTTTTCTGTGGTAGAAAGTTCTGGAATCTGCGTGGATCCACAAAATTCCACCCACCCCGCGTTCCCCAAGGTCTTCCGAAAAAAATGGTACCTCACTTGTGTGGGTAGGCCTTGTGCCTGCGACAGTAAGCAGCACAAAACGCAACGTGGACGCACCACATTTTCACAGTGAAAAATGACCCTTTTTTGCAAAGTGCCTAGCTGTAGTTTTTGAACCCTAGCTCTGCCGGCACTTAGGGAAACCTAGCAAACCTATACATTTTTGAAAAGTAGACACCCAGGGAATCCAGGATGGGGTGACTTGACTGGCTCTCACTAGGTTCTGTTACCCAGAATCCCTTGCAAACCTATAAAATTGGCAAAAAAACACATTTTCCTCACTTTTCTGTGGTGGAAAGTTCTGGAATCTGAGTGGATCCACAAAATTCCACCCACCCCGCGTTCCCCAAGGTCTTCCGAAAAATGGTGCCTCACTCGGGTGGGAGGCCCAAGTACCCGCGACAGGCAAGGGCCCACAACGTATTGAGGCGACCTCAAAATGGCCTATCACAAAACGACCTGGTTTTGCAAGGAGGGTCCCATGACGTTTTGGCCCGGGGCTCGGGGGCCACCTAGGGAAACCTACCAAACCCACACATTTCTGAAAAGTAGACACCCCGGGGATTCCAGGGAGGTATGGCTTGCGTGGATCCCCCAACGTTTTCTTACCCAGAATCCCCTGCAAACCTGACATTTTGCAGAAAAAATCCCTTTTTTCACACATTTTTGTGTGGTAAAGTTGTGGCATCACGGGGCTGACACAAATTTCCTACCACCCAGCGTTCCCCCAGGTCTCCCGATAAAAATGGTGCCTCACTCGGGTGGGAGGCCCAAGTACCCGCAACAGGCAAGGGCCCACAACGTATTGAGGCGACCTCAAAATGGCCTATCACAAAACGACCTGGTTTTGCAAGGGGGGTCCCATGACGTTTTGGCCCGGGGCTCGGCGGCCACCTAGGGAAACCTACCAAACCCACACATTTCTGAAAAGTAGACACCCGGGGGATTCCAGGGAGGTATGGCTTACGTGGATCCCCCAACGTTTTCTTACCCAGAATCCCCTGCAAACCTGACATTTTGCTGAAAAAATCCCTTTTTTCACATATTTTTGTGTGATAAAGTTGTGGCATCACGGGGCTGACACAAATTTCCTACCACCCAGCGTTCCCCCAGGTCTCCCGATAAAAATGGTGCCTCACTCGGGTGGGAGGCACAAGTACCCGCGACAGGCAAGGTCCCACAACGTATTGAGGCAACCTCAAAATGGCCTATCACCAAACGACCTGGTTAGGCAAGGGGGGTCCCATGACGTTTTGGCCCGGGGCTCGGCGGGCACCTAGGGAAACCTACCAAACCCACACATTTCTGAAAAGTAGACACCCGGGGGATTCCAGGGAGGTATGGCTTGCGTGGATCCCCCAACGTTTTCTTACCCAGAATCCCCTGCAAACCTGACAACGTATTGAAACGACATCAAAATTGCCTATCACAAAATGTTTTGGGCCCTTGCCTGTCGCGGGTACTTGGGCCTCCCACCCGAGTGAGGCACCATTTTTATCGGGAGACCTGGGGGAACGCTGGGTGGTAGGAAATTTGTGCCAGCCCGGTTATGCCACAACTTTCCCACACAAAAATGTGTAAAAGTGATTTTTCAGTAAAATTTCAGGTTTCTGGGGGATTCTGGGTAGAAAACGTTGGTGGATCCACGCAAGCCATACCTCCCTGGAATCCCCGGGTGTCTACTTTTCAGAAATGTGTGGGTTTGGTAGGTTTCCCTATGTGGCCGCCAAGCCACGGGCCAAAAAGTCATGGGACCCCCATTGCAAAACCAGGTCGTTTTGTGATAGGCAATTTTGATGTCGCCTCAATAAGTTTTGGGCCCTTGCCTGTCGCGCGTACTTGGACCTCCCACCCGAGTGATGCACCATTTTATCAGGCGACCTGGGGAACGCTGGGTGGTAGGGAAATTTGTGTCAGCCCGGTGATGCCACAACTTTCCCACACAAAAATGTGTGAAAAAAGTGAATTTTTTCAGCAAAATTTCAGGTTTGCAGGGGATTCTGGGTAGGAAAACGTTGGGGGACCCACGCCAGCCATACCTCGCTGGACTCCCTCGAGTGTCTAGTTTTCAGAAATGTGTGGGTGTGGTAGGTTTCCTAAGATGGCCGCCGAACCCAGGGCCAAAAACCTCACTGGTGTGGGTGGTTCAAGTACCCGCAACAGGCAAGGGCCCAAAACGTATTGAGGAGACATCAAAATGATCTATCGCAAAACAAGCTGGTTTTGCAAGGGGAGTCACCTGGGTTTTTGGCCCCGGGCTCGGCGGCCATCTTGGGAAAACTACCAAACCCACACATTTCTGAAAACTAGACACCTGGGGGAGTCCAGCGAGGTATGGCTTGCAAGGGTCCCCAAACGTTTTCCTACCCAGAATGCCCTGCAAACCTCAAATTTAGCTGAAAAAAATCACTTTTTACTCAAATTTCTGTGTGGGAAAGTTCTGGAATCTGTGTGGATCCACAAATTTCCTACCACCCTGCGTTCCCCAGGGCTCCCGATAAAAATGGTACCTCACTTGTGTGGGTAGGCATAGTGGCTAAAACAGGAAATGGCCCAAATCGTATTGTGGAGACTTCAAAATTACCTATAACAAAACTACCTGGTTTTGGGGGGGGGGCACCAAATCATGCCAAACTTTTTATGGGGGGAGCAAAGGCCCTTGCCCAAGGGGCCGCTCCCCCCTCCCTGGTGCCTACTGGGTGGATCCCCAAGCAGGGATCCACTAGGGAGGGGTACCATTGGAAAGGGGAGATTCTCCCCTTTCCAACGATACCTCTCCTGAGTTTCTACGTGCTCAGGGGGCTGAGATAGCCCCCTGAGCACGTAGAAACTGAAACTGAAATGAGCCTCTTGGCTCATTTCAGTTTCGGTTTCACTGAAATGACATCAGCGCGACATGCGCGCCGATCGTCATTTCAGGGAAATTAGGGGGGGGGGGCCTCGGGAGCTGGGGAAGCTCTTTATATGTGAGTATGGAGTATTTATTGTGAATATACATTTTTTAGTGTCCAACGCCTTTCCTAAAAATGCATTAGATTACAGAGGAAATAGTAACTGTCGCCCCCATTAGTGCCCAACACCTTCTCCAAACTGGTTTACATTGGAGTGAGGATAGTAAATGTCACCCCTTTAGTGTCCTAAATCTTCCCCAAATTGGTTTAGATTGGAATGGGAATAGTAAATCCAACCACTTTAATCTACAACACATTCCTCAAATTGGTTTAGATTGGAGTGGGAATAGTAAATGTCCCCCCTTTAGTGTCCAACACCTTCCCCAAATTGGTTTAGATTGGAGTGGGAATAGTAAATGCCACCCCTTTGGTGACTAACACCCACCACAAATTGGTTTAGATTGGAGTGGGAATAGTAAATGACACCCATTAAGGGCCCGATTACGAGTTTGACGGTGCAGCGGCGGGACTGCCCCACCATCGCACCTCCAAACCCGCGTGAGAAGCGCCTGCTGTATAATGACTTTTTCAGTCATTGGTGGGCGATTCTTTGGCGTTCCCACGGCGGTGTCTATAAAATAGGCACTGCAATGGGAAAGTCAAAGGAAGTTCCATGCCGTGCTGGAACTGGGGGTGCAGGCACACGGGGGCACATGTTGTGCCCCCCTGTGTGCATCCACATGGAGTGAGGAAAGGCCTCCATGAAATCAATGGCAGTGAGGAAAGTCGTAATATGCTTGGCAGGATTGCGGTGGTCCCACCAAGCATATTGATGCCTCTTGACCGTCGCACCACCGGCAGGGAACAGCGGTGCCCTGGGGGAGTCAACGATCCCAGGGCGGCATGACCGCCAAGGTCGTAATGTGGTGTTTGGAATGCGGCACCGTCGCCCCACCATTGGACCGCCAGACTCGTAATTAGGCCTTTAGTGTTCAACACCTTCCCCAAATTGGTTTAGGCTGGAGTGGGAATAGTAAATGTTACACCTTTAGGGCCTTATTTATGAAAAGTGTTGCAATGCTGGGGTGAAGCAACAATGGAACACTTTTCAGTGCGCCATCCTTGCGAAACCATGGATGCGCCGTATTTACTGAACGGCGCTCCATGTCGCGAGGATTTACTGATACGTCAGGAATCCCGACGTATCTGTCGGCGCAAAAATGGCAGATTGCTGGAGGGTGTCTGGAAACAGATGCAAGTCCAGCAATGTGTCATTTCACGTGGGACAAGCCCATGTGACAAGGCCTGCATCACCCCTCACGCCTGCTTCAAGCAGACGTAAGGATTTAACGCTGTGACGCCGTAGAAGTGACTCAGTGAATTCTCATAGATTACACAGCGCCACTTCTACCAGCCTTTTCTGTGTCGGAACGCCCACCCTACATACATTATACCTGTCGCAAGTATAATGTAGCGTAGGGGTTAAAAAGTGACGCATATGCCTAGATGCGTCACTTTGTAAATGTGGCGCAGCATCACAAAAAGTGACGCAATGGCGGCGTAAAGGCCTCATAAATTCCCAACACTTTCTTCAAAATGGTTTATGGTAGAGTATGATTATGTAACCATTTTAGTGTGAAATTCTTTTGTTAACTTGTATTTATATGTTCTAAGAGTAGTTTGTCATTTAATTAGTATTGTTGGTGTTTAGAAAGATAATATATAGTTGTATATTTGTAATAAATAACATTATTGTTAGATGTAACACATTTTACAAGTTTATATGCATATTTTTACATTTTTAAACATATATATTTGTTGTTAAAAATGAAAAACATTTTTAATACATTTTTATTATTAAATAAAGAAACAAATTCTATTTAAATAGTATTGTATGTTGTACATTTTCTAGGTTTTGTTTTTCTATTGTTTAACCGTTTTGTAACATTTATTAAATTGTTTCATATACATATTCTTAACATGCTTTTACAGTATATAATAAATAATTGTATATTTCTCATACTATTATTTAATTTATACTTTATCATTTATTAACCAGTTTTACAACATTTTCTGACATGTTTTACATGTTTAATAATGTTTTACATTTATTAAAACATTTATTTAAAATGTTCAACTCATTTTCCCATTCATTTACATGGGGAGATATTCTTTTTAGTTTCATTTAGCAGCCCTTTTTTTACTGCTACCTTCTATTTCGTAATCTATTTGTCTGATTTATAGTCTATTTTCCGGAATCCAGATAACATTGCTGTTTGTCCAAACAGGTAAGTTCCTTTCAAAGTTTTTTTTAAGGTTTTGAGGATATGGGGGGGATGTAGGGTGGAGTTCTAGAGGCTAGTTGTAGTGTTGTTTGTGGGGTTTTTGTACATTTAGTTGTATTAATTGTAGTATTTATCACTAGTGTGTTGGTTTAGGTTTTAGTACACTGGTTTAGTAATGTTTCACTATGTTATGTGATATTGTGTTATGTTACTTGCTTTTTGATGATTAATGTAATGTATATGTACTTTTGGGAATGTAATGTTTGTTGTGGTGGGTTTTCTGTTTTACTTTGCAGGTTTTCTCTACTAAAGTGTCTTCTGGGCATTTGGATTTATAGTTTTTTTCTTTAAAGAAATCTCATTTGCTTCATAATAAACCAATATTTTTTGCTTTGATTTCCTTTTTTCTGGGTTTCCAGGAGCCTTTCTGTTTTTAAAACACCTTTTCAGTTTTTTTTATGGTTCCGAGATACTTTGGATTGCTTCAATAGATCGCTATTGGATTGATTTTATTTTTGCGTTTTTTGGAAAATATTTTTGCGTTTTTGGTAGAGTATACTTTTTGACTACGTGAATACAGAGGATGATCTGTAGCTACAGAACATTAAGGGCTTTATTACGATGTCAGGGGGGACACTGTTGCGGTCTTGGGACCGACCGACCTCTGGTCGGCAGTCCTGACAACGCTGTTACAATGCGACCGCACATGGTGTGTCCGCATACTCCCATTTCCCCATGGGAACTTGTGCTGCGGCTGTAGCACAAGCTCCCATAGAGAAATGGGAGTTTCTGTTAATCCTGCATCGTGTGGCAGGCACCGCAGGGATTAACAG
This sequence comes from Calotriton arnoldi, assembly GCA_963921515.1. Taxonomy (NCBI): domain Eukaryota; kingdom Metazoa; phylum Chordata; class Amphibia; order Caudata; family Salamandridae; genus Calotriton; species Calotriton arnoldi. Next base: position 809,011 of record CAWUFW010001837.1, read on the forward strand.
GGTGCCTCCTCGGCCCCCAACCGGAGGCCGCAGGGTGAAGAGGGCCCTGCTAGGGGCCCCCAAAGTCATTTTCCGACAAGTTTTCCATGTCGGAAAGCCCGACATAGAAAGCCTTCGGAAAGCGACATCATAATCCCGATGCCGGAAACGCCATACATAGGGATTACGGTGGGGCCTCCGAGGTTATATCCCTCCTGCAATGCTAATTACACTGCAGTCTGATTCACCTGCTGCACTAGTATTTTTACGCAGGCTAAGACATAACAATTTATTGCTTAGTAATGAGACCCATGGAGGAACACATGCACAATCATATTTTTATAGGTGGTCAGGCAAATAAAACGGTGAGCTGTGAAGTGTGGCTGACATGCATGGTAAAGTGGTATGCAATGGTCTTTGTAACTTACCCTAAAATGGGTGTTTTCAGACCCCCTTGGGGACGGAGGGAGGTTTGGCCCTGTAGTCAGACCCTAAATCCCAAGCGGTCAGTAAACTGAGAGGACCAATGTCGCAACACACAAAACAGAAAACAGACACATATACATAAATCCAAATGCAAATCAGGCTGTTAGCTCAGGAAAATGCTTTTGTGGGTCAGAAACGAGAGCAGCACAGCGAGTGCTGCTCGGGATGAAAGTCCCATTGTTACTCATGTCTTCAAGGGTCCCTAACCATCCATGTACCTACTTGGCTCTGCTCGCACCCGGCTTTTGCTACAACTGGGTAAGGCTTTGGGAGGAGGGTTTATCCCCCATGCCGAGCTCAGTTGGACCAGGTTAGCATTTGTGAAAGTAAGTGTGTGACACGTAACGCTGCAGGTGTCAGTGTCATATTGCCCGGGGCTGATGGGAAATGGAGTCCTCATTCCCCAACGTGCTATTGTCGGCTGTAACGGCATGCTGAAATTCTAGCGGGCAATGTGTTTTTATTCCCTTGAACAAACAAGATTTACAGACAGTATCACCTGTAATGGCATACATGCAATGCATACGAGTGTGAACTGCACTCTTGCTCAATGCACTGGAGTGTCAGCTTTTTAAAGGTGTAATAAAGGTGTCGGTTAATTTAGCCAGTGACATTTAAAAAAAAAAAAGGAATTCCACAATAAATTGTTTTTTTTTATATAACCCTTTAACTTGTATGCGGCTGAATGGGTAGGCTTTTATAAGATGGCAGTCATTGCCATACCTATGGACGTCCTTATAAGGAGGATGAGCCAAATTCGGGGCTCAGTGGTTTGGGTGCTGAATGCCCCCTTGTGTAGTATTGAAAAAGGAAAAATCCCAGTGCGCTCTCATGTTCAGAAAAAAGAGTTATGGGAAAAATCATGTCAGTTGCAGAGTGTTTGGGGGCAACCTCAGGAGTTGAATGCTGCTCTTAAGACAAAAAAGCGTAGTATGACTGATGAACATCATGTGTGGTATATGCACGGAATAGGGCTTTGTGATTACCTTAAGCTCAGTTGGTTTCAGAGGATGTCATCATTAAGCACCACCCTATTAGTGTGAAGTTTATATACCCATCTTTACTCTTTTTCGAGGAGGTTGGAAGTGACTCCCATTTGTGGTGATGATCTTTCAATCACAATCCAACACATTTCCTTGTCACTATGATTCTTTTCTAAGTAATTTGTGGTAAGTTTTGTAGATGCTGTCTTGAACCGGATGGTGCTCCTGTTTTCCTTATTCTGACCTTGATTTTTCAGGAGGTCATCCCAATGTAACAGAGACCGCATGGGCATTCGATTAAGTACACCCCATTACAACTACTACACTTGGTAAGTGCTCTTTGTTCCCAAGGGGTGGGCAGACCAAGGTCCAGCGTTTGAGTGTTTTGTGAGAGGACACCCCGAACAGTTACCACAGGGATAGTTGCCTGATACTGGAGGCAGATTCTATAGTGTATTCTGTCTCGCAGAAGTTTCTCACCATATTTTCGTGTGGACTAGTCTATCCCTAATACTCTTGTTCCTTTTGAAAGAGAAAGGGGTTTTGTGAAGGTCAATTGGTTAGATGTAAAGATACGCCAGTGCTTATAAATGATCTTTTTGACATCATTGGAGGACGTATTATAAGTGCTGACGCTCATCAAAGCAACTGTGTCTTGCTTTCTATTGGACTCCAAAAGACCCTCTCTCGGAATGTTCCTTTCGTTATTTTGCACGTGTGATAATCTTATTGAGGTATTGTTTTCCCCGAAGTTTTTGAGTTAGGGTCTCTGCCTGTTTCTTGAAGTGCTGTTCTTCAGAACAGTTCCTTCTTATCCATAAAAACTGCCCCATCAAGAGATTCTCCCTTAGTGTCCAGGGATGGGCCAGGAGGGATACATTCAGGTACATTGTATATCAACAAGGTTCAGTATTCATCATGGTTGCATGCTCTGCCCCTAGCTTGGTCTGCCATATAGAAGAAACATATACTTTTTGCTTTTTGAGGAACAGCACAACAAAACCCCAACCTACCCCACTCCCACCCATTGTCCCAGGGAGAAATGTGGCGCATTGGCCAGAGCGGCTGACTCCGGAACGTGGGGCTCACAGTTCGAACCCCTGCGCCAGCCGCAGCTCAGCTCAGCACCATTTGACTCTGGGCAATAGCACACTTAATCTCCCCAGTGGCCCCGAGCACCTTGAGACCCTTAGGGGTGATTAGTTTGCACTTTACAAATATCGGATTTATTTATTTATTGTCCCAATGCCACATATGACTGCTGTGAAAAAGTAGTTCCGCCCTATGCAAACATAAATCAAAACAGTGTACCCCCAGGAACTCTCCCATGCAGCCATTGGAGAAGGTCACGTCTATGAATGTGCTACGCCCAGATAAGGCTTACTAGTCCAACCACCCACACCGTGCTCCAGGGGCAGATTGCAAGTTTTGTGTTCTGCTGGGGCAAGTCAAGGTGGGTGGATATTGTCTTTGGTAATGTACTTAAAGTGCTCAAGAAGTATGTCCGGGCCTGTGATATGGAATATTTCCAAAGGCCCGCTCTTTCCAGTCCCATAGCATATGGATAAGGTCCGCCTTGGGTAAAGTACAACAATGACAGGCCAACGCCAAGTTTAGAAAGATCTTATTTATACAGGCTCGTGTGAACTTAGCTCTGTTATGAATGTTAATTCGAATACGTTGGAATTGGGCGCTCCGGGCACCTTGTGGGGGTATTCGAGTATTTTCCACCAATCTGAATCATGCAGAGTTTGAGCAAGGTCCATCTCCCAGGTGACGCATAACGCAGTACGAGCCTGGTCCCTCTGCTGTAGGAAGGCTTTGTAGAGCCATCTAATAAGCTTGTCCCATGTACCTGCAGTGTGGAGTGTTTGAAAGACTCCATGTGTAGGTGGCATTGCGTGCTGTATGCGAAACAACTGATATAGTCATTAGAAGTAGTCCAGGCAGGAGGTTGTACTCAGCCATTAAGGTGAGGAAGGCCATAATTTCCCCAATTTGGACAAGATCACCCACCGTAGAGATTCCATCTTCATGCAAAGCACGCAAATGACCCAATTGCAACCAGCCCCTTTTCTATCAGGAAACCTAAGAGGGGAATAGCCGGGGCGAAAGGAGCTTGCTCTCCCGTTATCTTGTTATTTGGAATTGTTTATTTTTATGTGTTGTAAATATTTTACATAGGATTGAGCTTGTTATTTGAGCTTTTTGGTTGGTGAGGTTTAGATATTGTGTAGCAATATTATATATATATATATATATATATATATATATCCTTCTCCTTATTGCCCCTTCTGGAACTCAGGGACCCATGGGAGGTAGTGCGATGCCGGCAGGGCATACCGGCTGACAATCCAAAACCGAATACAAGTAGGCACACTCTCAGGATGTTACAAAGCGTAGTCACAGTATATGCAGAAAGTTGTTTAATTCACACGACGCGTTTCGACTGCCCAGCAGTCTTGGTCACATGTGATTACATCACCTATGGGATATCCTTAAGAAAGCATGCTAAACATAAAGATATGGACAAATAATAGTCTAATACGTCAGACATCTTGGAACGTGGTTGTTGACACAGAAGAAGTACATACCATGTATAATATTGTAATAAAAGTAAATCTAAGTCCAAAATACACAGGACGGTTGGCCAAATTAATAAATTTTGCTGAATGCAAAAAATAACGCGGCCAGCTGCCAGGGGCAAATGACTAAACTTAGACATAAACAAACCACAAAGGCGTATTGGCATGGTGCCAGATAATTGCCATCATAGTAATTGTGGCATGAATGGGGCAATTAACAAGTGACATGGGTACTGGACAAGTGTCCTGGGTAAGGTCAAAAAATCAAATAGCAAATTGCATAAAGTTCCAAGAAATGAACAAATAAATCATGCAATCTTATCTGTAATGGAATCCCGGAAGTGAAGATGAAGAAAAGGGTAGGGAGCCCGTGCAGGTGGGAAGGTTGTGATGGGTCCCTCCTTTCCTCCTGTGAAGAGACACAAAAAGAAAAACATTAGAATGTGTATGTACAATTTAAAAACCATTTAGAGTAAGTTAATACAAACATACTGTAAAGGTGTCATTCTCGTTGCAGATTAATGAAAGAAGGATAGTTGAAAAAGGCAGTAGTAGGGGTAAAGAGAGAATTATTCTTCTCTTAGGTGAATTGATAATTCCTCATCTTGGTTAAGCCCTCCTGGGATTTTGGTTTGGAAGTCCACAATGTATTTGGATTCCCTTTTCCTAAGTTTTAGGGTCCTATCTCCACCCCTATGGTCATTGTTTATCTGCTCAATGGCACAGTATGTCAATTGGGATGGGTCTGAGAAATGTTTGTCCTGAAAGTGTCGTGCAACCGGGTATTTGGGATCTCGATTGTTGATGGCCCTCATGTGTTCTAAGATTCTCTTTTTGGCCATCAAGGTGGTACTGCCAATGTACCACAGTTTGCATGGACACTCTATGATGTAAATTACAAAGTTGGTACTGCATGTGAGAAATTGTGAGATGACTTTGGTGAGTTTACCCGATCTAACTTCCTTGCGCTTCAGGCTGTTCTTACACGCCTTACAGTGGCCGCAAGGAAAAAAGCCCTGTAGGTTATGTCTATTGGTCCCAGCATCAGTGGTAATGTCACTGCGGACCAATATGTCTCTGATGCTGCGTCCTTTCCTGTACGTGATACGGGGTCTATCTTCCATGTAGTCACCTATAATTGAGTCACTCTTTAGGATATCCCAGTTTTTGACTAGAATCTTCCTAACCTCGCTAGCATCTCCATCAAAGGTAAGGATAATCCTAGTGACATTGTCATTGTGTTCCATGTCAGTATCTGTTCTGACTGCTAGAGTCTCTTGTCTGGTGATACCATCCGCTCTCTCACTGGCCCTCTTGAGGACCCAGTTCGGGTACCCTCTTTCCCTGAAGCGATTCAACATGATCACACATTCATGTTGATATGCTGTCTTCGTGTTGCAGTTCCGTTTGGCCCTCAAAAGTTCCCCATATGGAATGCTCCACTTGAGAATTTCTGGGTGACTACTGAGGGCATGTAATAAGCTGTTGCCCGCTGTTGTTTTACGGAAAAGCTCAGTGTGGATGGTGCTGTGACTGACGTCAATCTTGGTGTCGAGATTCTCTACTGTGGTATTGCTGATCTTGCCTGTCAATTGGATATTGCAATTGTTGTCATTAAGTTTTTTAATGAAATTAATTGCAAGTTTTTCAGACTTCCTCCAAATGATAAAAAGATCATCAATGTATCTGAGACATATCACAATGCGCTCAAGATCTTGGGTAAGCTCAGGGTTTTTGTGTAGGCCTTCCTCCCACTGGCCCATGAACAGGTTGGTAAAACTGGGAGCGAAGCACGAACCCATCGCAGTCCCTGTAGATGACGCCATTGAATAGGAATATATTGTTTTTGAGACAATGAGCTATCATCTCGAGAATCATGATGGTATGCTCTCTGTACCTGACCTGTCTTCTGCGCAAAAAATGGCGACATTCCTCTAATCCTTGATTATGGTCTATGATGGTGTACAGTGAAGTAACACCGAGTGTGATCAAAAAATAATCATCCTTCTATTCAATGTTCTGCAGTTTGCACAAGAAGTCTTTAGTGTCCCTCACGTAAGAGTCCAGTTTGAATACATGATCCCTTAAGAAATGGTCAACGTATTTGGACACATGTTCAAGCACACTACCCCGTGAGGACACAATGGGACGTCCCGGCGGGACAAGGGGGTCTTTGTGTATTTTGGGAAGTAGATACAAAACTGGGAGCTTAGGGTGGTCTTTCTTCAGAAAGCAATACTCTTCCCATTCAATGATCCCCTTGTCTCTCCACTCGGTCAATTTGTCCCAGATAGTGGTAATGCTGTCAGTATAGGCTTCTCTAGACACAGGAATGTAAAAACTACTGCCACTAAGCTGTCTCATGGCCTCCCTGATGTACAAATCTTTGTCAAGTAAAACTATATCACCTCCCTTGTCAGCTGGGCGTATCACAATCTCATTGTCCTCCGCTAACGAGATTAGTGCCTGTCTCTGTGTAAAGGTAAGATTATTGGGAGTTCTGTATCTGTGGTTGGAATCCTGGCGTAGTTTTATAGGTGACTTGGTAACAACCTCATGAAAGATGTCAATGTTGTCATGCGGGAGTGTAGGATAGAATGTGGACCGTGGTTTGAAACTGGTGCTGGCCCCTGCATCGTATGTTATGCCTAGTTCATCTAACACAGAGGTTTCAGTAATTTCTAGTTCTGTGTGTTCTGGCTCCTGTTGAAGTTGTAATAAAGTTACTAGGGTGTCCATGTCCCTAATATCTAAATCTATCTCATTGCCCTGTATTTGTAAGGAATTAACACCTCCCGTTGCAGAGAATCTTAGTTTGTGCCATTTTTTTAGTTTAAGTTTGCGAATGTATTTGAAAAGTTCTATTCTGGTATTGGTGTAATTAAAAGTGGAAAATGGACAGAAAGATAGGCCAAGGCAAAGGGTGTGTTTTTCAATATCATTAAGTGGTCTCTTGGAAAGATTAATAATAGTCCTATTAACCATCTCGGGATCCATTATAGTGTCTTTTTGGAGCTCGCGTTGTTGTTTCCCATGCGCCTGACCTCTGCCTCTTGCGCCATCTTTGTTGAATGCGTAGTCTTCTTTGGCGGTTCCTCCTCTGCCTCTTCCTCTGCCCCGTCCCCTCATTCCTCTTGGTTTCGGTATCGGGGTGTCTCGTGTCGCCTGCCTCCCACGTCGCAGCAGGCGATATTCGTCTAAAAAAAGTCACCGGACGAGTGACTCTTTCATTGCCAGATATACTACTCCCTGATGTTTCTGATTCTACATCACTCACAGTCGATTGTTCTGACTGGGAGCTCTCCACAGTAGTCAGTTGCATTGCCTGTGTCGGAAATTTATCTGTGTAAAGGTGGTCGTATTTCCTACTAAAGGTGAGAATCCTCCCACTTTCATAGTCACAATGATCTCTGTGCATTTTACGTTGTTTACGGGCTTTAATGTCGTCTTCGTAATTCTTGAGACAATCTTTCATACTCTCTAAAAGTCTTTTCAAGTTGTTTTGTTCCATATTGGTCTCCAGATCTTCCTGTATAGATTTTATCTCAGCTAGCAATGCTTCACGGTCAATCCAGGCATATTTAACCAATATTTCTAACATCCGTCTTAAACGTTTCGCGGAGTTTTCAGATCACTCCTGTAGCATTTCGGGATTTGGTGAGTCATAGGATGTGGTGGTAAATATCCGCAGTCCTCTGGGTACCATGTTGTTGTCTATATAGTTTTGTAGTGAGACAGCCTCCCACCATTTCGAGATCTCTGTTTTCCTTCATTTTTCTAATTTCCTTAGTTTGTCTTCCTGTGTTTGAACCTGATTGCTTGTTGTCGTTCTTAGTACCCCTGTGCCTGGTGTTCGTCCAAAGAGTGTGCGAGCAGCAGTTCTCCTCTCTGCCTCTTCCTCCATACTGCAAAACACAACTTACTTGTTTGCAAATTGTGTGAAAATTCGACGTTGCTCCCTCTGATAAGCTATCAGATTCCTCCTGCCGTATGTTCTCAGTGTTCATATGGTGGTTCTATATGCCAATATCGCCACTCCGTGATAGGCACAGCTGATGCTGAGCGTTTTGTAAGCCAGTGTTGTGCAACTCAGTGTAACTGGATCTCATTACTTGCATGTGTTCAATAGCAAGTGTTCGACCTGAAATCACTGTAAGATTAGGTCTGCCAGTTCGATAAGTAAGGGGCCCCTGGTTATGAATAAAGAACTACTGTGGGCTTACCTCATCTTATGTCTTGTCTCCCTCCGATCGATGATTGCGTCTTCCCAGACTTGCTGCTCCCAGTGTTCAGCGGTACAGTCACTTTGGGTAGTTACTTTGGGTAGTTTGTACCGATAATGCAGAGTCCTCATGAATATCGTTTGGGCAACGTGTCGAAAAACTCCATTGACTGTGCCCAATGCGAAAAGAAACACCCGTCGGCTATTGCCTGGCTTCCGCTCGGAACCTGACTTCCGCCTGGCCTTGTTTCTTGGTATCCCCTCAGTGCCTGACTTCCGCCTGGCCCAGTCAGTCCGTTACCTCGTCGATTGTGTGGTGTATGATGGTATACTCACTCGGGGGAGTTTACAGAGTCCTCACCAATGTCGTTGGGCAACAAGTCCAAAACTCCATTATTTGCTTCCCATGCACATGTAGTTTGAAGAGAAAACAGTGCACCCGCCCGCTGTTTGCCTGGCTTCCGCTTCGTGCCTGACTTCCACCTAGCCTCTTCAGTCCGTTTCTTCGTCGATTTCCCCAATACACATCTCGTTGTGGGGTTTCTTTGAACTATTCACGGGAGTCTGTAATGGTATTGTGTCTGATTAGGTGATATCAGATACGCATGAAAATGGCAAAATATATCACAAACTCCGTGGCATATATATATAGACATATATATATATAATATTTTATAATATTTATTATTTTATTATATCAATCTAATTTAAGATTGGAATGTTATTTAATGTCTTGCCTGATGAAATAAAATATTATGTTTATTATTAATATAAAAAATGATTTGTGATGTTGGTTAAGATTATGTTATACTTTTTGGGGAGTTTTGTAGGTTAATATTTATTTTATATTATGCTTTTGGCTAATATTGCTAAGTAATCTACTCCGTTGTTTATGAAGAGTTTTACTTTATATTGTTCAATGTCATACATTTTCTTGGTTTGTTTGCTAAGTTTTGGTGCAATCGGGTTACAGATTGCTCCATTCGTAGTTTGTTGGTAGCTTTCCTCTTTTTGTAAAGCTTCTATAAATTTAGAGTGTAGGTTGTGTTTTTCCTTTTGTGGATTGGAAGGCAATGTGCCATCCTTTCACTGTTTTGTTTGTTTTGGCTTCCTCTGCCAAGGTGCTGTCATAGAAATTCCACCATGGTATTTGGAATTTGGGTTGGCATCTGTGTCCAGAGTGATGTAGTCTGCCAACCCAAGTATCTTCAAAATAATCCACTAGGAGGCTTAGTTTGTGTTTGTTTTGTTGGAAAAAAGGCTTTTTATTTGTAAATTGTTCTGGTAAGCTATCTGTGTGAAAGGGACATAGACTAGTGCTATCATGTTTTTATTTCAAACACAAATTGACTGTTTGTAGGATATTCCACACTAAGGCCAGATTACGACCTTACAGCAGAGCGGTGGCGCGGCAGTGCAAACTCCCACACCACTGCTCCGCCGAAGGTCGCCACCGCCCGCCCTCCAGATCACTACTTTATTGTGGGCTGGCTGGCGGGCGGCAGGGTTCTTCCCCCTGCGGTGCCCTTTAAAAGGCGGCGGTGCTTTTTAAAAGGGTAACACAATGGGAATGCCTCACAAGGTTCCTGCCTGGCATGGATTCAAAAGTCCATGCCGTTCAGGAACCTATGTGCATGCACACAGGGGGGCACATGTTATGCCCTCTGTGTGCTTCCACATAAGTCTAAGGCGTAGGGGCCCCATTGGGCCCCCTTTGTTTTCTCTGTGCCAGGCTTTTCATGGCAGTGGGACCGTCAAGCATATTGCTGCCTCTGACCACCGCTCCCATGCCAGAGAACAGCAGTTCCCTGGCGGAGCGGCTGTCCTACTGCGGTCCGACTGCCCGAGTCCTAATCGGACGGTCGGACCGCCGGTGGCTGGATCCGCCACCGCCATGCCACCACAAGTCTGGCGGTCTGAGGACTGCCAGACCCATAATCTGGCCCTTAGTGCAGATTGTTGGAGGTGTCCCATATGCTTTAATTGAACTGGCAGTAACAGCCAGGGGCGCTGGGAACCCCCTGCTTTAGTAGTTACAGCGGGGTAGAGTTCTTGTTGGACCTCTTTTACCTGCAACACGGCAGACAAAGGCTCATAAATACCTAATAATGTTCAAGTGAGGGTGCTTGAATGAGTGAAAGTATGGATGGATGGGTGTGTAAGTGAAAGGGTGGATGGATAAGTGAAAGGATGGATTGGTGATTGAAAGAGAGGGTGGATGGATGGGTGAAAGAATGGATGGATGAATGGAAGGAAGGGTGGATGGTTGACAGGGTAGATAAATGAATGAGTGACAAGGTGAATGGATGATGAGAAAAAGTATGGATGCATGAGTGAGTGAAAGTACGGATGGCTGAGTGAAAGAGTGGATGGATAGATGGATGGATGGATAGATGTTGGAGTAAGAGGGTGAATGGATGAAGAGAAAGGGTGGATAGATGGATGATCAGAAGTATGAATGGATGAGTAAAAAGATGGATGCTGGGGCATCATGAACCCCCATCTTTAGCAGCTACAGCGGGGTGACGTTTTTGATGGGCTTCTTCTGTTTGCAACTTGGCAGACAAAGGTCAGTGAGTGAAAGGACGGATGGATAGATGTGTGAGAGGAAAAGTGAATGGATGGGTGAGTGAAAGAATGGATGGGTAGATGGATGAATGAATGAAAGGATGGATGAGGGTTGGGGAAGGTGAATGGGTGGATGAAAGGGTATATGGATGATGTGAGAAAGAATGGATGAAGGAAAGGAAGGGTGGATGGATGGATGGAAGAGTGGGACGCAGTGCCTCCCACACTATAGTAACCTCCGCTGCGCTGTCGAGCAGAGTCACTGCCCATGTCCAGTCTAGGAGTCTCGTTCTCACCGGCTGAGGCATACTTCGCTGTTAAGGCGGCAACTTTTTTCTTCTGATATGGGGGTCGAAAACGAGGCAGATCCTCTAGTTTGGCTTTAACGTCAAACTGTCGAGGTTGATCTCGTCCCTGTTGTGTGGTCGGACCTTTGCCACGATCCTGGCGTTCCCCACCACCGACTTGAGAGTCCGATGTGTCCTGTAAAAAACAAGGAGAGCGCTGATCAGGGACATGAAATCGATCAGGAGTCTTAATTATCGCGCAAGTCATAAGTACGCTCAGAAGACTCGGGTGTCGGTGAACCAGCACGCCAACATTGCTTCTGCTGTTGCTGCCCCTGTTTTTTATTTCAACAGTTCTTTTTAGGAAACAACGGGCGCCCATCTTTACCAATCTGGGCTTTTTGTTGAGTTTGAGACTGAGTTTGCGGTTGAGTAAAAGGCTTAATTCCTAGACTATTGCGCCCTAAGGTTTTATAAGCTTTAGCAATAATCTGTGGCAACTCGCGCTGTTTGTCTGCATCTGCCACAGCCTCCAAGCGTTGCGCCACTTGCAAGCTTACAGCATCACCCTTAACATTAGCAAGGATCATATCGGAAACAATGTCGAACACCCCCACCAGTCTCATCCCTAACTCCAGAGCCGCCTCGGCTCCGTGTTCATCCTGAACACGCTTTATCACGGAAGGGAGTATGGTCATTGAGGGGGTGCCGAAACACATCGAATATACCGCTGCAAACACTATACCCCAAGTGTTACAATCAGCTAATTCGGGAACTAGGCCTTTAGGTACACTCATGGTCAGGATCCTGTGTTTCTCCACAGGAGTGGTATTTGGAAAAACCGGTTTGAGTTGTCCAAATTTTTCAGCAAGCCAATAAGGGAATTCATCCTTATTTTGCGGACGCTTGCCCATCACTGAATTAACCATGACAGGACTGATGGTTACACCACCAGGTCCAGGTGGTTGTGCAGCAACGCCAGGTGGTCCCACCTGGAAGTTGCACGACATGAACTGTATAACAGCTCTATGCACACGTATCAACGAAGTATGTAATACGTGGAGCTCTGCCACTGGAGCAGTAAGATAATTTGGGTGCGGGGTATACCCAGTCAAAACAGGCCACGTGGCCCCATCTATCGATAAAGGGCCTAAACGGACCAGCGTTATTGGGTGAGGAAGGGCACCATTAAACCATATTTGGTGTTGCCAAGCCGTTAGTGGAACTTCAAGAGACCTATAAGGCCGATAATTCTGGGGAAGGGCCATTGCAGTATATTCGTGAAACAAATTATCTGTTCCATCTACCGCCGGAAAGGTGACCCAAGAATAAAACACCTCAAAGCGGTAAGCTGCATCCGCTTCTACAACAAAAATGAGCGCAACACCAGCATTAGGGACCCCATGTTGAGTCAAATAAGCTGTGACTGCAGCCTGGTTAGGTGGTGCAATGACAACCGCCATTATCAATAGCAGAGAATAACAACTTATATGTGGCAGTGCAATAAAGGGTTAATAAGAAAGAGAAGGACCTTTTAAAATTCAAGCTTGAAAAACCTATAAAACATCAATATAGGATGCTACTCCGTCACAACTGTCTCCGGAAACAGATGTGAGGGGATTGTGGACAAGCACAAGCAGTACTCAGGAGTCTCGCAGATAAGAACCAGACCAAACGTTGGCGGCGCCATGTTGCTGGGATTCAGCACATACACAGCACTATGCGCAGGAAAACAGGACCTCGGTCTATAGTGGTGTACCAACCTACCACCTTAGTACCCAAAACCGACGAGCTATAGTGTCTCATTCGTTCTCCTCCAAAATCACGAAGCTACAAATGATTAGACAACCCAGAACACAACACTCCCGACTCTCTCAGGTATCGCGGTAGCAAGACATACCCTTTCGCTCACTCACTCGTACTTGTCCACAATAAGAATGGTCAGTCGCTGTTATAGTTCAAAATGTTTATTTTAACTATTGTGCTCTATAATGCAGTATACGAGTCACTACCAGCAGCGAAATGCATAAACCTAGAACAATTAGCATTGTTACAATTCCATACAATATAAAGGGGGATGTCATCATATACAGACAGTGGAAAAAGGACTATAAGGCCTAACCACCCTCCCCTTGGTAAGGTGAAGTTTATTATATAAAGGAAGATCTCTGGGTTTTGTCAGCAGACCCCATACCTTAGTGCCTAGATGGTAGCTTTACATCATAGGAACAGCATAGCTCTCTCCCTGGAAAGGGTCCTCTGCAAGTGTGTGTCAGAACAACATGCATCCCCGTAATATCAAAGCACGAGCTTCCAGCAGCGCAGCTGTGTTAGCAGGTTTTGTCTAGATGCTAGGGACTGACCACAACAGAATAACAAGGGGCATTGTTTATCGACCTTGCACATCGTGTTCGGACTAAACTCCAGGAACAGGCAGAGAACGCAGAAAGCAGACAGTTCTCATGTGAAAGGCACAAACAGAGTCTTGCAAAACAAAGTCATGTAGTAACGTGCGCAAAAGCAGCATCATGGCAGCAGAGCTCATGCTAACTTAGCAATGTCGACAATGACCCTAATGGCCATATAACACACTCCCCTTGGCAAGGTCATAGTATATAGATAAAAGACCAAGACAGATTTCAAGGGTAAGCAGAGTTCAAAAAGGCACGAAAAAAACAGATTGGAAAAAAGTAGAGAAAAAAATAAAAAATTATGGTACCCATGCATCAAACGAAATATCGGTCGCAAAGGGGCAGATTCGCAGAATCTGCCCCTTTGCGGTGCATCTTTGCATTTGGGATGCATCATCCCAAATGCAAAAATCGCTAAATAAGGAATCGCCAAATTTGCGATTACTTTAATTGCGATAGCATTTAAGAAATCGCATATTGCGATTCGTTAAATGCTATGCATCAAAGAAGAAAAAGAATGCCATTTCACAATTAAGAATCGCAAATTACCGTCATTTGAAAGGTGATGGTAATTTGCGATTTCTTTGAAAAATGCAACAAAGTGCATTTTCAAAGTCCCATGTTACACACACACATGCCCTTGGGGCATGTGTGTGCGCAACATGTATCAAAATTGTAATTTCAGGAGTGCAACAGGGTGTCCCTTTGGCACCCTTGCACCCTTGAAATTGCGCATGCAATTCCCATTCATTCCTATGGGCCTATAGGCCCATAGGAATGAATGGAAGCAATTCTCAATTGCGACTGCAATTTGCGACTCGCAATTAAGGAATTTGTAGGAATCGCTAATGTATTAGCGATTCCTACATGCATAACTAATAGCGAATCCTTAATTGCGATTCCTTAAAAATCGCAATTAAGGATTCGCTATTGGCTATTTTGATGCATGTGCACCTAAGTTGTTTAAAATATTCTTATTGCACGGAAAACGTGACTAATATGGAGGTGGTGAATCCATCAAAGTATGTGAACCTAACAATGCAATTCGTTCCAAAAGGTCATCCCTATTGTTAGTAGAAAAAAGGGATGCCATCCAATCATGTAGGCCGACGGAACAGACGTGCTCCTCGTAATCCGATTCTTCCAAGAGCATATCCGGGTAACTTGCAAGATATTCAATAAAGCTCCGTTGCAATAGGTTCTGCGCAGCCGCACAGATATCCCATTCAGCCAAGACTCCAAGTGCAGCCTCACGCGCCATACGTCCATCCCTAGAACAGGCCTGGTCATGGGCCACTAAGGGACCCATTAACTGGTTATAATCCGGGTCCGAACATGACGTATTGGAGAGGCATAAATCCAAAACCCAATAAAAGGGGCACCGCTGACAGTAGAAGACAGTTTGCACGCAAGTGAAGTAGGCAAAGTGAAAAGTTAGTCCATAACTCACGCTAAGCGTCGCTAATGGCAAGCATCCAAAAAGTTGTTGCATTCGGTCACGATACAGTTGCAATTGGCCTGGCCTGTGCATTACCACAAGATGAGCAGCCATTGCGTAGCAGGAACAGAAGCAGCAGGATTCCACCAGCTAGCGCCAGTATTAATGGGAACCCTCCGAAGACGCTGGAAAAAATAGAATGAATAAAGGCCGGTATTACTCCAAATATCGTCTGAAAAGAAGTCACAAGGCCGGATCCCACCAGTTAAAAAAAATGAGTAAGGCCTTCGGTGTCAAACGCATTAAATATTTGATGTATCAGCTCCCCAAAATGCAGTGGGAGATTCGTTTTCAGAAGTGACTGAATCTCGCTAGAAGTTCTAGCCACCTGCAATTCAAAGGTCTCTCGAGCTGAAGTGAGAGCCACTTCTTGTTGAAACAATAGCGCTTTGAGCCTGCTTAATTTGTTGAAATCTGTTTTCAAAGTCGGAATGGAAGGCCAAATCGAAATATCTACTTTCTCATGCAGGGGCGGAAAAAGCACATTGCTACAACAAGTAACACGTTGTGAAACTGTTACTATGTACGGGATTCCTGCCCATAAACCACAGCAGTCGTGGTTATTCAAAATAAGATAACTGTCGTTAGTAAGCAATGTAAAAGCAGGAATTATTGCTGGGACAGGACTCCCTTTAAAAAAACAAGCAAGATTAGGTGCGGAAACATTACAAGCGCCGTGCAACTTAACGTGTTTGCAAACTAGGGATTGTCCCACTGTGGAATCACAGTCCTCCCCTGTTAGGAAAACTTCCTTATCCTCCCGATGACATCTGTAAGTGAATGGTAGGGACCATAACTCACGGAGAAACGTACTTCCCAGGGGATCAAAGCGGCCAATTGGGAAATGTTTCATGCAAGATTTAAATTGAGGGGAGCGCCAGAGAGCCCGCGGCAAGATGGCAGCACATTAGTGCAGCTCCGCCGGTAGGGTTCTAAATATCCGTCCAAAATCCGCTCCAGACACGAGAGGCCATAAAGAAAACACCATAGAAGGTGTGCGAACACCAGAGGAACTGAGTGAGTTGTGACCGGAGACGGCTGCTAGGCGACCGGAGGCGAGAGAGCAGCGAGGCCTGTCAGTGGTAACTGGCGAACGCGTATCCGGAGAGAGGAGGCGGATCGCGACGCGGCCTAACTGCTCTGAAGATCATGGCCGACGCTGGGAGCTCGCAGCGTGAAGGAAACGAGAACGGCACGACTCCGAGAGAGAAGGAGGCGCACAGCATGTCCGCACTTGAGGAAGAGGTGAGCGGCAAATGCGAGATTGGGCCCGGGGCGCTGGACTACGCTGGAGGCCTAAAGGGCGATCACCGCGCTGAGAGGAGCGGTAGGCGGGGCTGACGATCAGCGAGCCGAAAATTGAGCCCGGGGCGACAGGATTAACAGAGGGCCCAGCCGCATTGTAGCTGCGCCAGGAGTTACTGGGGATCAGCACGAAGGGCAGAGATACTGTCAAAGGACTCGAGACAGCAAAATATACGGGGTAGCCGCACAGGAGTAAAATACATGCCAGGAGGACAAGGAGTGTAAAGTGGTGGGCACATATCCTATGATCGGAAGGGTGGAGGCCCCAGACCTGATAAAGTAAGCTGCGAGTAGCAGAGAGCACAGTCAGCAAAGGCGTGATTACATTGAACATAGCACGCTGTGGCATAAAAGGGGCATAAAAGGGGCACCCAACAAACGTGAATGCAGTGCGCTCAGAGGAAGTGGGAGAAACACAGTTGAGGGATAAAGACCGGGAAATGGGTAAAACGGACAAAACACAATTGCGCCTGAACTTCGATACCAGGAGTAACTCCAAACAAGCCACAGAAGTAGGCGCAGAAGGTGCGCAGAGTGAGGGGGCAGCTGGGAGTAGCACCCTGGAGACAACAGTGCTGGCCATGCAGGCCAGCCTGCAATCAATCGACGGGAAAATAGACTCCCTGAATCTGCGCTTAGACAAAATGGTGGCAAAAATGGACAAACAAGCTGCACGAATCACGGAAGCGGAACAGAGAATATCTAAGAATGAAGATGAGCTACAAACGGAGAGCACCAAAAGTTTGAATATGGAACGTGTAGTGGCGGCTATTCAGGCAAAAAACGAGGATTTAGAGGCACGCCCGCGTCGTAATAATTTGCGCGTAACTGGAGTGCCTGAATCCACAAACATGGGCAAAATGGAGGAATATATTGAGGACATGTTAAAGACACTGTTTGGGAGCGAAAACCTGTCGGCGTTACTAGTGGTAGAGCGTGCGCATAGGGCGCTCGTGGCGCGCCCCCCGCCAGGGGCACCACCGCGCGTTATAATAGCAAAACTGCTGAACTACCGGGACAGGGACACTGTATTGAGATTGGCCAGGGAGAAGGGCGAGCTATGATATCAGAACAATCATATCTCCTTTTATCCCGATTTTACAGCTGCAGTACAATCAGCGCGCAGGGAGTTCTTGCCTGTAAAACGCCTGCTGCAGAAAGCAAAAATAACGTATGCGTTGCTATACTCGGCCAGACTGCGCATAGATCATGAAGGTAAACAACGTATATTTGCAACACCGAAAGCAGCCAAAGACTTTGTCACACAGATAACAGGCAAGCATAAGGCCCGGGATGCCTCAGATGTGGAAGACGAAGAGGACTGAGCGTAAATGTGTTCGAAAGCAAAGATAGAGCATACAGATTGGATGTTATGTAATAGATTTCTGTGGATATGCCCCTGAATGGGGAAGAAACAGGTGGACATCTAGATAGGCGAAAAGAACACTAGGCCACTGGTGTCAGGACTCGGGCCGCTGTCACACCCCCACGAGAGAATACCCCAGTCGAGTATCGGCACAAATAGCTGATATTGTATGAGAAAGTTCGTGTATGATGTAGTTGTGTGGTTGGGTATGTCTGTTTATGTGGGGAACCTTTGGCTAGTTGGGGCTGCTGAAGTGGGTGGGGATGTTTTGTCACATCTTACACATACCCGAGTGATTACTACCCCGCACAACATTACTCGCCCATTCTAAGGCGCATTATTAGACGGCAAAATATTGTGACGTCATTGAAATGTCGCTTGGAGACAAAATACATTTTTTGACATGGAATACACGTGGGCTGAACAACCCTCGTAAAGTTAGAATGGTGCTACAGTTCCTAGACAGACATCATATCCAAGTGGCTTTAGTACAGGAAACACATTTGTCTAAACAACAAGAGTGCAAGGTGGGTGCCCGGTGGGCGAAGTACCATATAGCTTCTTCGTACTCTACATATTCACGGGGAGTGCTATTCTTAATTAAGCAAGGGACTCCATTTGTGCCCATAGCACATTACACAGATGACCAGGGAAGAATGATATTGGTACGGGGCAGCTGGCAGGAAAGGATATCACCCTGGTGAACACATATGCTCCAAATGTGGATGACCCTGAATTTTTTAAAGAGGTATGGCGACAAATACATAATATAGCACAAACTCACGTTATATGGGGTGGAGATCTCAACACGTATTTAGACCCTGAAGCGGATAGATCAGCCGCCACTAATTGGCAGGGTAAACAAGCAGCAAAGATACTTCGGGGTGGGATGGACGACTTCGGCCTGATGGATGCCTGGAGATTGTGGCACCCTCAGAGCCGGGAAGGCACATTTGTTTCATTGGTGCACAGCACCTGGTCCAGATTGGACTATTGGCTTGTCACTCCGGAGGTGTGCCAATGGATAACTGACGTACGTCACCTCCCCAAGACATTATCAGATCACGCACCCGTATTGCTAGCACTGAAGGTCCCCGGGGTGACTCCCAGGCCTTTCACATGGCGGTTCCGAGTGGCAACCCTTTTGGATGTCGTTGCTAAAGAAGAAATAAGAGAGGCAATAGAAGAATACTTTAGAGTAAATGAAGGTTCGGTTGTAAGCGACAGCTCTTTATGGGAGGCCTTAAAAGCAACACTAAGGGGGAAGTGTATAAGCTCCCAGGCAGGAGTATTAAAAAGTATAAAAACACAATTAGACAATACGGAAAAGACGCTACATTCCCTGGAAAGGGAATACGAACAACAACCCACAAGGGCCAAATTGGCTTTAATTAGAGAATACTTGACAAATTTCGAGGCATTGGCGGAACAGGAACTGCAGTTCCTCTCCAAGCGACATTTGGCCCACGCATATGGGGAAGGATGGAGGCCTGGACATAACCTCGCCCAAAAACGAAAACGGCGAAAAGCCGCAGAGTCAATTATTCAAATAGTAGACGAAAACGGGAATGGGCACTGCGAGAACTCAGACATACTGCAGGTATTTAAAAACTTTTATATAAATCTATATGCTGCCAGAGAAACGGCTACAGTAGAAGAGCTGTGTCGTTACCTTGATGATGTGGCTCTGGCCTGGTTATCACTGGGGCAGAGAGAGTACCTGGTGCAACCTATAACGGTGGATGACGTAAAATCCGCAATACACGCTTTGCCAAATGGCAAGGCACCAGGAGTGGATGGGTTCACAGGGGAATTTTATAAAGAATATGCTGAATTGCTTGCCCCGCGGCTACTTGCGGTATATGAAGAGGCGTACGATGGGGGCATACTGCCTCCGACGCTTAGGTAAGCTCTCATTATTACCCTTCTCAAACCAGATAAGCTGCCCGAAAAATGCGAGTTACAGACCACTATCTTTGATAAATATAGTTGCTAAAATACTAGCCAAGGTGATTGCAATGAGATTACAGCCATTGATCCCAAAGATGGTACTACCAGATCAGTCAGGATTCATAACCGCCAGATCTACCACTCATAATTTACGCACCTTATTTACACTGCTCCGTTACCTAGAACCAAACATGCAGGCAGCAGTGTTGTTGGATGCAACTAAAGCATTCGATTCCAATGCATGGCCATATATGTTTACAGTGCTCGCACGTATGGGTATACCTGAAGCCTTTCTCAAATGGATTAGAATATTGTATGAGGCCCCGGGAGCAAGGGTAAGAATTAATGGGCACACGTCAGACCCTTTTGGGATCCATAGAGGGACCAGGCATGGTTGCCCACTGTCTCCACTATTATTTACACTAGCTATGGAGCCACTGGCTTGCAAAATAAGGCAGAAACATGCAGAAGCGGCATTAAACTTTCAACTACGCCCATTGATCATATCTCTCTATGCAGACGATATGACGTTGTATGTAAGAGAACCAAAGACGCATCTAGCGCCTATAATCCGCAAGTAGATACAATTTGACTATCACTCTGGCCAAAGTATAAACTGGGCAAAGTCGGTGATATTACCACTTACAGCGGAAACGGAAACCTGTGCGGTGGACTTACCGCTGGAATGGGTGACTGACTCAGTCAAATATCTAGGGGTATGGGTACACAGGGATCCAGAGGTGTTGTTTTGTGAGAACTACGGTAGAGACATAACCGGATTAGAGGATCAAGTGATGCGTTGGATTTGACTCCCATTGTCCATGGCAGATAGGATAGCGGCTATTAAAATGATAATCTTACCGCAATTCCTGTACCTCTTTACAAATGTGCCCGTAGTACTTACAGAGTCATTTTTCAAACAGTTGAGAACACATTTAAAACACTGACGTGTGCAGGCAAAAAACCTAGAATTGGCTGGGAGGTGCTAGTTCGCCCGTATACAGAGGGAGGTTTCTGTGCACAAGACCTAAAATTATATTATTTATGTGTGGAGGCGCAATTTGCGCATTTTTGGTATATGCCACATGAATTTATACCGCATGTAGCAATCGAACATGATACCACAGCCCCGTTACCACTTAGAGCTGTGCTCCCAAATAAACAAGCCCCCCCCTCCCGCATGGAAATAAACACTGTTTACACGACGTGGAAGGCATGGCAGAAAATTATAAAAAGAGTGGAAAGAGACATAGTGTATGCCCCGGAGATGCCTCTTCTGCACCACCCAGATATATCAGTGACAGCGGAAAAGAAGTCTCTAAAGATGTTACAGGAAGCAGGTTTGACAACAATGGGTGACCTATATGTTAATGGGACTTTTATATCATTGGCTGACGCAGCGGCACAAACAACAAACTCGCCACTTTTTATGTTTCTGTATTATAGGCTGAGGGCGGCAGTGCGAACATACAGTTCATGTTTCCCAGATGAACCTCCCACATGTACAACACTACAAACACTGTTGACTAGTACCTCCAGGAAACACCTAGTGACCAAATTATATAATGCGGTGCAAATGGAAAGTGCATTGGGTGGAGGGAAGTCAATGGAGAAATGGAATGCAATATTAGATGAACCAATGGAAGAGGTAGACTGGAAAAGATGCTGTGCACAATTGGCTATGCTAACGTCTAACTGTAATTTACGTATTATCCAATTTAAATATCTGTATCAAATGTATTGTACGCCGCAACAATTGTATAAATATGGGCTAAAGAGCAACTCAAACTGTCCTCGCTGTAGCGTGGAGGGAGCCAATTTTCTCCATCTAGCCTGGAAATGCCAGAAAGTCAATAGTTTCTGGATACAAATTACGAATGTACTAACTGTGATGGTCAATGCTAAAGTGGAGTGTACACCGGAGGTGTCTCCTGGGGTTTTTAAACAATTTCCGCTCGCTTACAAAGAAGCTGTTACTGGTGTGTCTGGTTATTGCACAACGCTGGGTAGCACTAAACTGGGGAAGCAAGGTCAGTCCTATGAAAGCAGCATGGCTTAAGGACGTGGTGTACTGCATGACACAACTAGAAATATATGCTGAGAACAACCAGCGGCATCGAAACCAAAAGACTGTTGGGGTTCACTGTTAACATATCTGCATTCAAAAGTGGGTAACGGAGGATAGGATGGCTATGAAGCTCCATGGCTGGTAATGAAAAGCAAGGGGGGTGGATTTGTCTAATCACTGTATGTACTGTGCTCCGAGAAGATGGATACATCAGGAATGCTGGCAACTGTTTGGCGCGGGTGGTATAAGTGAATCGACCATGTATTGGAATGTGTGGCGCTGTGTCAGTTAATGGGAAGTTAACAAAGTTAAAGGGGTAATATGTACAGCTGTATGTTGCAAAACAATAATAATAAAAAATAAAATAAAAAAATATATATTTAAATTGAAACAGCGAAAAAGGGAGAGAGATAACCCCATGAATTAACCATACAGCTGAATCTGTCTCCCCCACAGAAGATGGCAAGTTTTCTAATTGTTCAATATGTATTAGTGTGTATGTTGCGTCTTTCATGGACATAAATCTCTGTTTATCAGTTAGATTAAATGGCAAAAACAAAGCGGAAGCATTTAAATAATCCCAAGGTACTTTTCCCATTTTAAGAGTCTGTAACGTCCATGCAAACTGCATTACAGATCGTAATTGGTTTTGACCATGATATAACACAGATACATAATTCTGAACAATATCAATAACAGATGAAACAATATTATCTAAGGTATAAATACGTGAAGACAGTGTATTAATGCTATTGTCGACTACTGCAAGGACTTTTTCTAAATTCGCTTTGTCAATTTGGCGCACACGAAGCGCTGCCTCAATCTGCGAAAGTTTCCATATTTTATTGTAAGCAGCATAGAAAAATCTTTTTGTTCTCGGGGTCCTAGGACCTAGAAGAAAATCAGCCAAATTGATGTCACTCGACAAGAGTGACAAGTGTTGTTTAACTGAGGATAACGTAGAATGTTCCAACCATTGTTGGCACAATTTGCCCACTGAATATGTGGTGACTGAATGTGAGTGCAAAAAACGTGGATCCGGTCTAGTCTGTGTGAAACCAGGCGTTATATTATAAAAACGCAGTTGGCATTAATTTGAACTGGTTTGCCACAGCAACCAACCGCTAGGGCCAACATCAGAGACATTTAGAGTGCCATTCCGAAACAGAGACTGCAAAACATCGATTGAATAATTTGTGTGTGCGCGCCATTCATCATTTTCTGCCAATGACGGAAGGGACAGGATATTTAAATTTTTCGCAGTTGCCAGGCCAAAGCAAGTAATTTGATATACTGTATCATTTAGAGATAAGATTTGCGCCGGTATTAGGCAGGCACGATGTAAAGCTTCAATTCCCTGAACCTGCCAAGCCTTAGTGCCCCAAATTGTTTTCAAGTCAATGGTAGCACTCCAGTGATCATAACCCTGTGTGGCCAATTCAGATCTAAAGGAATTGGAATAGATTAATTTAGTGTGGGTCAGAATAAATTTCGATTTCGGAGATAATTGTAATTTAAAGAAATAGGATTCAGGATTGGGCGTGTCATAATCTGTGAAGTAGGTGAACGTATCTCTAAGTGTTTTAGAACTCCCCTGTAAAGGAGTTGGACAATGTTCCTATTGCGTGTAATTAAAAACAGGCCTTAACGTGTTTGTTTTGTGTGAGTAATGATGCCCATAATGTTGATAACAGAATAAATCAGCATAATTGGCAGAATTTAAATATAAATCATCAGCATCAAAAGCAGCATAATACTTTAAATCTGAAAACAGTGAATGTACTGCTTGTACATCCCAATCATCGGAATGTATGTCCGGTGTTACCACGTCTCCTAAAGAAACGCGAAACACCTATGGTATGTTGAGGACCTCCGTCGGACCATGGATTTCGAATGCTACTTTATCCCAAACGATGCCGTGTGCAACCGGGAAAGCTGAAATGTTCACGAGGACTTGATCACGTTTCATTATATGGGACGATGTATGAGGGGCCAGAATTCCATCGACCAATTTCACAGCAGAGCGTTCTGGCAAGTAATGACCATTGATGAGCAAGAAAAACACTGTCACGAATCCAATTGACATGAAGAGAAAAATCAGGATAAGTATCAACCAGACATACGTCCAGTGTGGGACCAGGTAAGTCTTCTTGAACCAAGAGATGAAAATGCTTATTTTTGTTGGTGGAAGTGTCAACGTGGAAGACGAGGAGGAAGAGTCATAGGAGAAGCTCGCACGGTCCCCAAAATAACCGCTTGCTCTCATATTAGTCAAAGGCAGTAGGGCGGCATCAGTTTGATGTTGTTGTGGACTGTTCAGCACTTCACTCTGGGACTCTTCCGCAGGATAAGTATACTCGACTTCGGCGGTGGAACAGGATGGGGTCAGGACAGGTAAAAGGTCAATGGTAGTTTCCGTCTCACCCTCAGCGATACGAGGATGAGTCGAAGCGGACGAATGCACCGGATTCATAGAGATAGCGTTGCATGAAACTGCAGGAGTTACACTATTCAGAATCGGCCAGACGGTGTAACTTGACATTGTCCACTGAAATGTATCTGTTGTCTTTGCGACCAGGTAAAGGTGGTAGAATCACTGTACGAGTACCCTTCAACCCAAGAACCGGGACCGGTGCACGATAAGAGGGACCAAATTATTTCTTGTTCTCCAGCTTTTCTCGTACCAGATCTCCAATCTTAGGAAGCCAGCCGGCGACCAGAATCAGCATTGCCGTGTCATTGGAAGAGGGAATATGTACAGTTGCGTAGCTGTCACGGGTCTTTTGTAGGTCCTGTAACATAGTAGAATGATTATCTACGTCAAAGGTTGCGGCAGCCGCCACAACGTCTAGACCATCAAGGTCTGGCACAAACATTTTAATGCCAAAGAGCATTTCGTATGGGGTCCCCCCACCCAGTGATCTTCTAGGGAGATTATTGAGTGCACGTTGAACTCCATACAAATGGGCCAGCCAGTTCCTGCCAGTACTTAAGACCCTAGCTGCCAAAGATTGCTTTAAATCACGGTTCATTCGCTCCACTATAGAATTGCCCTCAGGCCTGTATGGCGACGAAAACTGCACAGCACCCCCATTGACTTCATCGCGTTCTTGTACGCCTTAGAGGCGAACGCTGGTCCTTGGTCAGAATGGAAGGTGCCACAGGCAAACATCCCGACAAAGACACGCAAATCTCTGATGACATTTCTAGCGTCAGCACTGCGTTGTGGCCAAACCCAAAGGAATCTAGTGCACGAATCAACTGCAACAAAAATGTATTTATATGCAGTGTCAGAAGACAATGGACCGCAGTGATCAAGATATACACAGCCAAACGGCTGATTAGAAATATGGAGCTGTGTTTGTGGTGGGCGTGAGACCGTAGACGGTTTGATTTGCTGACAAATGTCACAAGAAAGTACATAATTACGGGTTTGTTTATATAAACCACCCCACCAATAACGTTGCTGTAAAATAGAGACAGTCGCAGACACTCCGGCATGTGCAGAAGCCATGCCCTCGTGTGTGGCTATGATCAAGTCTGCGGTCCATGTTGGGAATCAGCCGATCCCCAACTGATGGAATTTTAGCATAAGGAACACGTTTGGGAGATAAATGATAAGAGTACTTCGAAGGGAAGCCCTGCGGATAAGCATTTCCATCCTTCGTAGCAATTACTGCTGCCAGAATGTCATTATCTATCTTAGTCATGGACCTTGTAACTGCTGCTACGGAACACGTGGCTACTGCAGATTTGGCCGCTTCGTCAGCCAAAGAATTGCCAACAGCATGCGCTCCCACACCCTGATGGCCAAGAGTATGTATAACTTGTGTGAGAGGCAGACATCGTTTAAGTTCTGCCACTCGAACCCAACGCGTTTTATGCTTGATTGCGCTACCTTTAGAGTCTCGATAGTCATTTTGAGACCAAAAAAAATAAGTTGTCATTAAAAGACTGAACACAGTAGAAAGAATCGCATACAATAAGAGTATTCACATTAGGATCAGCAAACTCAAGGGCTAGAATAAGAGCACGCAGCTCCGCCAATTGTGCTGTACAGTCTCCAAGTGCCTGAGTCTGCACTATGGAAGACTTAAATTCTCCATTTACAATTGAATTAGCCACAATAGCGCAAGCCCCTGAATAAGCGTGTTTTGAACCGGTGGCTGGTTGAGCCGAGCCATCGGTATAAATGATACATTTGTACTCATCCAAAGGAAGCAACGACAACGGAGGAGGATGAACGTGTTCATACTGTAAAAACTCCTGTGTCTGAAGAGCAGGAACAAAGATAAACTTGACATCAGACGATGTCAAAGAAGTAGCCCATTGTATCCAACGAGGATGTAGTGCCTTAGAATTGGGTACACCTGCCTTAGACACTGCTTCTAAGGCATGGAAAGGCGTGACCATAAGAATGCGTTTTCCCTGCGCCAGCGAGCCTTCTTTCAGAATCGCCATTTGGAATGCTGTCAAAACCTTTTCAACATTCGAAAAACGCATTTCAGCCGATGTGTACAAATGTGATTTGTATGCAATTGGTACTGTCTCTCCCTCATTGAACGTCAAGTAAGTGAAACCCACCATCCCCAGTACTATACGTATTACCAGGTTTGTGGTATTATCACGCGTCAACAAGTAGTTAGTCGCAGGCATATCTGATTGCAAAGATTGTAGAATAGTGGTATGTTCCGGAAGCCTGCTGGCAGAAGAATATGTTGGTTGTATCAACGCATAAAGCGGTTTGATACGCTGGCCTTAATCGGGGATGTATGTCCTTCCGAAATTTAAATATCCCAGCAAAGACTGAAGTTTTTTCAGCATAGAGGGAGGTTGCAATTGTGCACATTTCTCCAGAAAGGGTGGGGCTAACCCCCTACCTTTGTTATTGAGCTCATATCCCAAAAAGAGCACTGCAAAATGAGCGATGTGTGATTTAGCAAAATTGTATTTGTATCCATTGTCGGCAAACGATAAAATGATGCCTTCGACTCGGACAAGATGCAGCATTAGTTCGTCGTCCGTCAGATAAATATCATCAACGTACGAGAAAGCATCTGGATCTATGTTGTGCAACAAAGACACAACACGTGCAGCAAAAGCCCCGGGGCTGTTCTTATACCCCATAGGCAAGCGTGTACATTTTTTCTGATTTCCGACGGCGGTGAATGCTGTCAAGTCACGGCTCTCAGGAGCCAGAGTATGTCCAGTGTAGTTTTGTATTTTTTACGAACAAGGTTGTTCACCAGCGCAGAGCTGTGTGTGTCCTGTACCGCAAATGTACGACAATGACTATTCAAATTTCGATAATCCAATACAATGCGATATGAACGGTCAGGTTTCGATACCGGAAAAAGAGGATTATTCATCGGTGATACACAGGATTCAATCACTCCTTGATACTCCAACTGAGTTAGAATGTCACAACTGGAGTCTTAGCCTCACGTCTGATTGGATACTGCGGTTGTGGTTGTGGCATAGACCGTAATGGTATCTCGTGCCGGTAAATCAATATCCCAGCCCACCTGATTATGGTACACCGCTGGGGCAAGGGCCAAAGCCCACTCAGCTGCGTAGGCCTTTGTATGTTCCTCAGGGACGTAACGTGAAAATCTCTGAAGTATCACGTCCTCCCCTCTAGAAGCGGCTAGCACAAATGGTGGAGGCCAATCTGCCTCCGCCAATAAAATGTCACATGAGGAGGTAAGATTTTCCCAGAAAACCGCTGTGATTGTACGCTGTATATCACCTTCAATTTGGAAGACAATCTCATAGAGTCTATCCGGGGGGCGCCAACCCGGGTATCTGCTGTTTCTACTGTAATGAATGTATCAGTTGCTCTCGCTTCCAGACAGGGACGCAGTGCCTCTCGCACTATGGTAACCTCCGCTGCGAGTTCGAGCAGAGTCACTGCCCATGTCCAGTCTAGGAGTCGCGTTCTCACCGTCTGAGGCATACTTTGCTTTAAGGCGGCAACTTTTTTCTTCTGATACGGGGGTCGAAAACGAGGCAGATCTTCTTGTTTGGGTTTAACGTCACGTGTCGAGGTTGATCTCGTCCCTGTTGTATGGTCGGACCTTTGCCACGATCCTGGCTTTCCCCACCACCGACTTGAGAGTCCGATGTGTCCTGTAAAGAATGAGGAGAGCGCTGATCAGGGACGTGAAACCAATCAGGAGTCTTAATTTTCGCGCAATCGCGCAAGTCATAAGTACGCTCAGAAGACTCAGGTGTCGGTGAACCAGCAGGCGAACCTTGCTTCTGCTGTTGCTGCCCCTGTTTTTTATTTCTCCAGTTCTTTTTAGGAAAGAACGGGCGGCCATCTTTATCAGTCTGGGCTTTTTGTTGAGACTAAGTTTGTGGTTGAGTAAAAGGCTTAATTCCTTGACTATTGCGCCCTAAGGTTTTATAAGCTTTAGCAATAATCTTTGGCAATTCGCGCTGTTTGTCTCCATCTGCCACAGCCTCCAAGCGTTGCGCCACTTGCAAGCTTACAGCATCACCTTTAACATTAGCAAGGATCATATCGGAAACAATGTCGAACACCCCCACCAATCTCATCCCTAACTCCAGAGACGCCTCGGCTCCGTGTTCATCCTGAACACGCTTTATCACGGAAGGGAGTACGGTCATTGAGGGGGTGCCGAAACACATTGAATATACCGCTGCAAAAACTCTACCCCAAGTGTTACAATCAGCTAATTCGGGAACTAGGCCTTTAGGTAAACTCATGGTCCGGATCCTGTGTTTCTCCACAGGAGTGGTATTTGGAAAAACAGCTTCGAGTTGTCCGAATTTTTCAGCAAGCCAATAAGGGAATTCATCCTTATTTTGCGGACGCTTGCCCATCACTGAATTAACCATGACAGGACTGATGGTTACAGCACCAGGTCCAGGTGGTTGCACAGCAACGCAAGGTGTTCCCACCTGGAAGTTGCGCGACATGAACTGTATAACAGCTCTATGCACAAGTATCAACGAAGTATGTAATACGCGGACCTCTGCCACTGTAGCAGTAAGATAATTTGGGTGCGTGGTATACCCAGCACAAACCGGCTACGTGGCCCCATCTATCAATAAAGGGCCTAAACGGACCAACGATATTGGGTGAGGAAGGGCGCCATTAAACCATATTTGGTGTTGCCAAGCCGTTAGTGGAACTTCAAAAGACCTATAAGGCCGATAATTGTGAGGAAGGGCTGTGACAGTATATTCGTGAAACAAATTATCTGTTCCATCTACAGCCGGAAAGGTGACCCAAGAATAAAACACCTCAAAGCGGTAAGCTGCATTCGCATCTACATCAAAAATGAGCACAACACCAGCATTACTGACCCCATGTTGAGTCAAATAAGCTGTGACCCCAGCCCGGTTAGGCGGTGCAATGACAACCGCCATTATCAATAGCAGAGAATACCAACTTATATGTGGCAGCGCAATAACGGGTTAATAAGAAAGAGAAGGACCTTTTAAAATTCAAGCTTGAAAAACCTATAAAACATCAATGTAGGAGGCTACTCCGTCACAACTGTCTCCGGAAACAGATGTGAGGGGATTGTGGACAAGCACAAGCACTACTCAGGAGTCTCGCAGATAAGAACCAGACCGAACGTTGGCGGCGCCATGTTGCAGGGATTCTGCACATACACAGAACTATGCGCAGGAAAACAGGACATCGGTGTATAGGGGTGTACCAACCTACCACCTTAGTACCCAAAATCCCAAAACCGATTAGCTATAGTGTCTCATTCGTTCCCCTCCAAAATCCCGAAGCTGCAAATGATTAGACAACCGAGAACACAACACTGCCGACTCTCTCAGGAATCGCGGTAGCAAGACATACCCTTTCGCTCACTCACTCGTACTTGTCCACAATAAGAATGGACAGAGTCGCTGTTATAGTTCAAAATGTTTATTTTAACTATCGTGCTCTATAATGCAGTGTACGAGCCACTACCAGCAGCCAAATGCATAAACCTAGAACAATTAGCATTGTTCCAATTCCATAGAATATAAAGGGGGATGTCATCATATACAGACAGTGGAAAAAGGACTATAAGGCCTAACCACCCTACCCTTGGTAAGGTGAAGTTTATTATATAAAGGAAGATCTCTGGGCTTTGTCAGCAGACCCCATACCTTAGTGCGTAGATGGTAGCTTTACATCATAGGAACAGCATAGCTCTTCTCCCTGGAAAGGGTCCTCTCCAAATGTGTGTCAGAACAACATGCATCCCCGTAATATCAAAGCACGAGCTTCCAGCAGCGCAGCTGTGTTAGCATCTTTTGTCTAGATGCTAGGGACTGACCAGAACAGAATAACAAGGGGCATTGTTTATCGACCTTGCACATCGTGTTCAGACTAAACTCCAGGAACAAGCAGAGAACGCAGAAAGCAGACAGTTCTCATGTGAAAGGC
Source organism: Calotriton arnoldi (assembly GCA_963921515.1). NCBI lineage: Eukaryota > Metazoa > Chordata > Amphibia > Caudata > Salamandridae > Calotriton > Calotriton arnoldi. The sequence continues at coordinate 839,138 of CAWUFW010001837.1, forward strand.
ACAAACAGAGTCTTGCAAAACAAAGTTATGTAGTAACGTGCGCATAAGCAGCATCATGGCAGCAGAGCTCATGGTAACTTAGCAATGTCGACAATGACCCTAATGGCCATATAACACCCTCCCCTTGGTAAGGTCATAGTATATAGACAAAAGACCAAGACAGATTTCAAGGGTAAGCAGAGTTCAAACAGGCACGAAAAAACCAGATTAAAAAAAAGTAGAGGGAAAAAAAAATAATTATGTTGTTTATAATAATCTTGTTGCACGGAAAACGTGACTAATATGGAGGTGGTGAATCCATCAAAGTACGTGAACCTAACAATGCAATTCGTTCCAAAAGGTCATCCCTATCGTTAGTAGAAAAAAGGGATGCCATCCAATCAAGTAGACCGAAGGAACAGACGTGCTCCTCGTAATCCGATGCTTCCAAGAGCATATCCGGGCAACTTGCGTGATATTCAATAAAGCTCAGTTGCAATAGGTTCTGCACAGCCGCACAGATATCCCATTCAGCCTAGATTCCAAGTGCAGCCGCACGCGCCATACGTCCATCCCTAGAACAGGCCACTAAGGGACCCATTAACTGGTCATAATCCGGGTCCGAACATGACGTATTGCAGAGGCATAAATCCAAAGCCCAGTAAAAGGGGCACCGCTGACAGTAGAACACAGGTTGCACGCAAGTGAAGTAGGCAAAGCGAAACGTTAGTCCATAACTCACGCTAAGCGTCACTAATGGCAAGCATTCAAAAAGTTGTTGCATTCGGTCACGGTACAGTTGCGTTTGGCCTGGCCTGTGCATTACCACAAGATGAGCAGCCATTGCGTAGCAGGAACAGAAGCAGCAGGATTCCACCAGCTAGCGCCAGTATTAATGGGAACCCTCCGAAGACGCTGGAAAAAATAGAATGAATAAAGGCCGGTATTACTCCAAATATCGTCTGAAAAGAAGTCACAAGGCCGGATCCCACCAGTTTAAAAAAATGAGCAAGGCGTTCGGTGTCACACTCATTAAATATTTGATGTATCAGCTCCCCAAAATGCAGTGGGAGATTCGTGTTCAGAAATGACTGAATCTCACTAGAAGTTCTAGCCACCTGCAATACGAAGGTCTCTCGAGCTGAAGTGAGAGCCACTTCTTGTTGAAACAATAGCGCTTTGAGCCTGCTTAATTTGTTGAAATCTGTATTCAAGGTCGGAATGGAAGGCCAAATCGAAATATCTACTTTCTCATGCGGGGGCGGAAAAAGCACATTGCTACAACAAGTAACACGTTGTGAAACTGTTACTATGTACGGGATTCCTGCCCGTAAACCACAGCAGTCGTGGTTATTCAAAATAAGATAACTGCCGTTAATAAGCAATGTAAAAGCGGGAATTATTGCTGGGACGGGACTCCCTTTCAAAAAACAAGCAAGATTAGGTGCAGAAACATTACAAGCGCCGTGCAACTTAACGTGTTTGCAAACTAGGGAGTGTCCCACTGTGGAATCGCAGTCCTCCCCTGTTAAGAAAACTTCCTTATCCTCCCGATGCCATCTGTAAGTGAATGGTAGGGACCATAACTCATGGAGAAACGTACTTTCCAGGGGTTCAAAGCAGCCAATTGGGAAATGTTTCATGCAAGATTTAAATTGAAACATCGAAAAAGGGAGAGAGATAACCCCATGAATTAACGATACAGCTGAATCTGTCTCCGCCACAGAGAATGACAAGTTTTCTAATTGTTCAATATGTAATAGTGTGTATGTTGCATCTTTCATGGACATAAATCTCTGTTTATCAGTTAATTAAATGGCAAAAACAAAGCGGAAGCATTTAAATAATCCCAAGGTACTTTTCCCATTTTAAGAGTCTGTAACGTCCATGCAAACTGTATTACAGATCGTAATTGATTTTGACCATGATATAACACAGATACATCATTCTGAACAATATCAATAACAGATGAAACAATATTATCTAAGGTATAAATGCGTGAAGACAGTGTATTAATACTATTGTCGACCACTGCAAGGACTTTTTCTAAATTCGCTTTGTCAATTTGGCACAGACGAAGCGCTGCCTCAATCTGCGAAAGTTTCCATATTTCATTGTAAGCAGCATAGAAAAATCTTTTTGTTCTCGGGGTCCTAGGACCTAGAAGAAAATCAGCCAAATTGATGTCACTCGACAAGAGTGACAAGTGTTGTTTAACTGAGGATAACGTAGAATGTTCCAACCATTGTTGGCACAATTTACCCACCGAATATGTGGTGACTGAATGCGAGTGTGAAAAAAGTGGATCCGGTCTAGTCTGTGTGAAACCAGGCGTTATATTATAAAAACGCAGTTGGCATGAATTTGAACTGGTTTGCCACAGCAACCAACCGCTAGGGTCAACATCAGAGACATTTAGAGTGCCATTCCGAAACAGAGACTGCAAAACATCGATTGAATAATTCGTGTGTGTGCGCCAATCATCATATTCTGCCAATGACGGAAGGTACGGGATATTTAAATTTTTCGCAGTTGCCAGGCCAAAGCAAGTAGTTAGATATACTGTATCATTTAGAAATCAGATTTGCGCCGGTATTAGGCAGGCACGATGTAAAGCTTCAGTTCCCTGAACCTGCCAAGCCGTAGTGCCCCAAATTGTTTTCAAGTCAATGGTAGCACTCCAGTGATCATAACCCTGTGTGGCCAATTCAGATCTAAAGGAATTGGAATAGATTCATTTAGTGTGGGTCAGAATAAATTTCGATTGCGGAGACAATTGTAATTTAAAGATATAGGATTCAGGATTGGACGTGTCATAATCTGTGAAGTATGTGAACTTATCCCTAAGTGTTTTAGAACTCCCCTGTAAAGGAGTTGGACAATGTTCCCATTGCGTGTAATTAAAAACAGGCCTTAACGTGTTTGTTTTGTGTAAGTAATGATGCTCATAATGTTGATAACAGAATAAATCAGCATAATTGGCAGAAGTTAAATATAAAACATCAGCATCAAAAGCAGCGTAATACTTTAAATCTGAAAACAATGAATGTACTGCTTGTACATCCCAATCATCGGAATGTATGTCCGGTGTTACCACGTCTCCTAAAGAAACGCGAAACACGTATGGTATGTTGAGGACCTCTGTCGGACCATGCAATTCGAATGCTACTTTATCTCAAACGATGCCGCCTGCAACCGGGAAAGCTGAAATGTTCACGAGGGCTTGATCACATTTCATTATATGGGACGATGTATGAGGGGCCAGTATTCCATCGACCAATTTCATAGCAGAGCGTTCTGGCAAGAAATGACCATTGATGAGCAAGAAAAACACTGTCACGAATCCAATTGACATGAAGAGAATAATCAGGGTAAGTATCAACCAGACATACGTCCAGGGTGGGACCAGGTAAGTCTTTTTGAACCAAGAGATGAAAATACTTATTTTTGTCGGTGGAAGTGCCAACGTGGAAGACGAGGAGGAAGAGTAATAGGAGAAGCTCACACGGTCCCCAAAATAACAGCTTGCTCCCATATTCATCAAAGACGGTAGGGCGGCATCAGTTTGATGTTGTCGTGGACTGTTCAGCACTTCACTCTGGGACTCTTCCGCAGGATAAGTATACTCGACTTTGGTAGTGGAACAGGATTGGGTCAGGACAGGTAAAAGGTCAATGGTAGTTTCCGTCTCACCCTCAGCGATACGAGGATGAGTCGAAGCGGACAAATGTACCGGATTCATAGAGATAGCGTTGCATGAAACTGCAGGAGTTACACTATTCAGAATCGGCCAGACGGTGTAACATGACATTGTCCACTGAAATGTATCTGTTGTCTTTGCGACCAGGTAAAGGTAGTAGAATCACTGTACGAGTACCCTTCAGCCCAAGAACCGGGACCGCTGCACGATAAGAGGGACCAAATTATTTCTTGTTCTCCAGCTTTTCTCGTACCAGATCTCCAATCTTAGGAAGCCAGCCGGCGACCGGAATCAGCATTGCCGTGTCATTGGAAGAGGGAATATGTACAGTTGCGTAGCTGTCACAGGTCTTTTGTAGGTCCTCTAGCATAGTAGAATGATTATTTACGTCAAAGGTTGTGGCAGCCGCCACAACTTCTAGACCATCAAGGTCTGGCACAAACATTTTAATGCCAAAGAGCATTTCGTACGGGGTCCGCCCACCCAGAGATCTTCTAGGGAGATTATTGAGTGCACGTTGAACTCCATACAAATGGGCCAGCCAGTTCCTGCCAGTACCTAAGACCCCGTGAGTCATTGAGCTGACGAGCTCGTGGAAGAAGCACCCGCGCGCCAGTGAGAGGTACCTGACCTGATGTAATGTTTGGCAGTCTACTCGGCAAACCCCAAATCTGAAGTCTGTAATCTCTACTGATGACGGTTAAAGAACCAGAAACACGTGTCTAGAGATCAGCACTATCTGCGCCAACTCTGGCGAAACACTCGTTATACTATAGAAAAGCAAGCAACATGAGACTGCATTTACCAGAATGCCAGGGGCGAACCTTGCGGGGGGTGAAGCGGTGTGCTCCCACCCCTGTTCCTGTTTAAAAGTACTCCCGTGAGTCATTGAGCTGACGAGCTCGTGGAAGAAGCACCCGCGCGCCAGTGAGAGGTACCTGACCTGATGTAATGTTTGGCAGCCTACTCGGCAAACCCCAAATCTGAAGTCTGTAATCTCTACTGATGACGGTTAAAGAACCAGAAACACGTGTCTAGAGATCAGCACTATCTGCACCAATTCTGGCGAAACACTCGTTATACTATAGAAAAGCAAGCAACATGAGACTGCATTTACCAGAATGCCAGGGGCGAACCTTGCGGGGGGGTGAAGCGGTGTGCTCCCACCCCTGTTCCTGTTTAAAAGTACTCCCGTGAGTCATTGAGCTGACGAGCTCGTGGAAGAAGCACCCGCGCGCCAGTGAGAGGTACCTGACCTGATGTAATGTTTGGCAGCCTACTCGGCAAACCCCAAATCTGAAGTCTGTTATCTCTACTGATGACGGTTAAAGAACCAGAAACACGTGTCTAGAGATCAGCACTATCTGCACCAATTCTGGCGAAACACTCGTTATACTATAGAAAAGCAAGCAACATGAGACTGCATTTACCAGAATGCCAGGGGCGAACCTTGCTGGGGGGTGAAGCGGTGTGCTCCCACCCCTGTTCCTGTTTAAAAGTACTCCTGTGAGTCATTGAAAACCAAAACATAATATTAACGTTACATTGTAAGACACTCAGTTAGCCGTAACTCATCGCTTTCTCATATACTTATAGTGGAAAATAAAAAAGGGCAGAACAAAGCAAAATCAATACAGCAGATGAGCAGCATCGCATCAAGTTTAGGCAGCCCGTTATACCCTCTACAGCACAGGATAGAGTAATTCAGTGCACATACTATACTCAAGTGTCCTAGATACTATCTGCATAACCCAGGGTCTGGCATGCTCTTGCGGTGTTGTAGGACGTAGCATTTTCGCCAGTACAAGCTTCAGATATGCAATCAGACAGGTTCATCAACACTCCCCGCGCTATTCTTCAAAATGGCAGTCCCCTCACCCCCGCCTCCCGAATTCCTATAAGCACTGTACAGGGCCCAGAAGTTCTTGGGGCGGCTTCGAGGGGGGAGGAGTTCGCTATAATGCTCTGTTTGGGTGCAGCAATATAACATGTCCCTCGCCCAGAGTGTGATTGTGGGAAGCGGTCCCCACATCCAGCTGATGGCAACTCTGCGCCTAGCCATTAACAATCCCATGTCCACCAGCCTACGAATCCCCTTCGGTAGTAATTTAGAATAGCCCAGCAGCGCCAGGGCTGGTTCCGGCTCTATGTCCTGCCCAATTATCGCCGTCAGCTCTGAAAATAAATTTTCCCAAAATTTTGCAATGCCATGGCATCGCCATGATAGGTGTATAAAATCTGCTATGTTTTCCATACATCGCTCACATTTGGGGTCGTCTCTAAGACCATAACGGTGTAGGTAACCAGGGTATACTTACCCCTAACGACACTGGTGAAACCACCTCCTCCCGGTACAGGGGAATCCGGAAGTAAATCAACGACATCCGGCAAAACGGGTGGATAACCCCACCCCCGTATCGTGTATCCACACAGGGAGAGAGGCACTGGTCCGACGCAGCGAAGAAGGCGGGGCTGACCTCGGAAGGATCGGCGAATGGCAAGTGAAAAGGGACTGCCTCAGCGAGAACGAGAGAGCGATTTGGACGGACGGAGGAGACGCAGGAGAAGCAGAGCGGGAGGAAGAGTCGGGAAACAGAACTAGAGACGGAAATACCGAATCCGAAGAGAACGACGAGCGGTGGAGTGAGGAGTGGTGGTATCCACAGGAGGACGCTGGAGAGCGGCCGCAACTCAGGAGAGTTGCGGCGGAGCCGGTGAGTGACGACGGGAAGGGAGAATAGGGAGGAGGGACCGAGGGAGACGGAAGGGAAAACGGGCACTGTGTATAACGCGTGCATGGAATGCTGCCACCCGCTGAGCACTTTTCTCTCCTTCTGACCCTATGAGACGATATAGAGATCCCGAACCAAGGGATTTACTTGCCCACTAACTTTCTTTACACAAATGGAGACCGGCTGATTAGGTGAAGTCGGGTTTCTAGACATCACCGTAGGCAACCTGTGAAGAAGCATTCCAGGTCCTATTTTCTTGTTTTTTTCTTTATTCTAGGTTATCGTTTACCTTAGCAACCTCCCCCCACCCCCCTGTCTTCACAGTTTTTTTCTTGATTATTGGCACCAACCGGGTGTGGTGAAGGGTGCACGTCTTCCTGAGCCTCACCTCTTACATTAAATGATTGCTCCCTCTTTTTCCTCTCTCAACTTGAGCCTCCGTGGGAGACCACGGAAGAAGGGAAGTGAGGAGGAGACTGAAAGCGCCACATCAGAGGAATCGGAGGTGGAGCCCTTGAGGAATACAGAAGCCGGCAACAACCTTTTATCTGAACTTTCAAAACAACTAAAAATAAAAAAATGTAATCATTAAGAAATATATACAGCCTCCGCGTTTGTTTATCCGGCCTGCGCTCCCACAATGCAGTATCAGAAGACAATGGACCGCAGTGATCAAGATATACACCGCCAAACGGCTGATTAGAAATATAGTACGTAGGAACAATGGTCCCAGAAAGCAATTAAAGAACACACGAAATCTACATTAATCAGAACAAAATTTGGAAAGCACGACAGAAATTTCTTGTACTCAGTGTTATTTAATCACACTGGACAAAGGTCAATTAGTATCATCATTTAAACACTATTACATAGAAAGTGCCCCTAGGAAGGAAAGGGAAGGGGGGAGACGTGGGGTGAATGTGGTTCAAGTGAGGGTAAGGAAGTGAATGCAGGATCAAGTGTAAAGCACAACAGTCCATTATTTAGAAAACACGTGGTTCATTTCTCAAGCCTATTGTTCACAATGTATCCAAACAATAAATAGCCATGGTTTTAAACAATAACACAGTGCTGAATCTCTGTTGTTCAAGCCGGCTAAAAAAATAGATGTCTACGTTTCGACCCCAAGAAAAATGTAGGCTGTTATATCCCTTACGCCGGGTCTTCCTCAGGGCAGAGGTGGGAGGGGATGGAGGGGGAGTAACCTAGGGATAAAACATAAAACACCTTAAAACTGGGATCATCCCAAAGGGATCAAATGTAAAATGGGCCTATGCCCCAAACGGTTATTACCATGTAAAGCCTTTCAGTGAAGGCTGAAGGCGGAGAAGGGCGCGTAGGCTCCTAGAGGACGAGAGCGAGAACAGGCACATGCAAAGTGTTATTGTTTAAAACCATGGCTATTTATTGTTTGGATACATTGTGAACAATAGGCTCGAGAAATGAGCCACGTGTTTTCTAAATAACGGACTGTTGTGATTTACACTTGATCCTGCATTCACTTCCTTACCCTCACTTGAACCACATTCACCCCACGTCTCCCCCCTTCCCTTTCCTCCCTAGGGGCACTTTGTGTGTAATAGTGTTTAAATGATGATACTAATTGACCTTTGTCCAGTGTGATTAAACAACACTGAGTACAAGAAATTTCTGTTGTGCTTTCCAAATTTTGTTCTGATTAATGTAGATTTTGTGTGTTCTTTAATTGCTTTCTGGGACCATTGTTCCTACGTACTGTTCTGCACCCAGGTCCCAGAGACTACATTTGGGTTTACCCTTTTCAGGTAACTATCTCTGAGCAGGTGCATACCTGCGAGGTATAATTTTGATTTAGTCAATCTTTTTTTAAAATGGTAGAGAGCGAGACTCTGTCCTACACAGAAGAATATATTAATCAGCTATTACAGGACCCTACTAATAATTTTCTTTCTGTGACCACCCCTAACATTGACTTTACTCTAAATGATAAGATTGCGCGCCTAGAGCGCCTAGAAAAGAAATTGGTACGAACTCGCCTACATGGGCATCTGTTGAGCAAGTATTTACAGGCCAATATTATCCCGGTTGGATTACAGGTACGGAACGAGCCAGCCATCTTCGTAGACGTACCAAAATTTAAAGAGGGCTTCAGCTTCGTTGCCAATAACTGCTCCCGGCACTGGATGGTGCTGGGAGTAGAGACAGCAGCGGAACAGGTACAGATCCTTATAGGCCAAATCACTGCGCTTAAGAGTGAGATAGCGGGGGACTCTACACTCACGGACGCCTTGGAACATCTTGGTAAAACACTTAAAGACTTTGAGACAACTGCCCAGACGAAGAAACTGGAGAAGCTAGCCAAGGATATTAGGTATTACGAGAAGAAGAATACCTACCCTTATTTACAAGAGGACTACTATAAACAGGATAACCAGGGACGTTTCAACAATAGAGGCCGTGGTGGTTTCCGTGGACGTAAGAATTATAAAACTTTCTCTGATTCATCCTACAGTACAGACAGTGACAACGAGCAGCCGGGTCGAAGTAGAGACTTACGGATACCAAGATACATGGTACCCACCCCAAGGACCTTACCCTTCTCCCTCTTTTTTAGGAGAGGGCCAATGGAGGCCACCCAGAGGTCGTGGTGGGATTTGGCCCAGAGGACAACAACGGGGGCAGCCAGTGAACAGCACCAACTGGGAGAGAGGACGCGGGAAGACACAGAAGCAGGTCCGTTTCCAACCGGAGAATCATGGAGAGATCCAAAGCCGACGCAGGATCTTCAGGTGGTAAGAAGACCGCAGAACCCTGTATTGAATATTTCCTCCTATACACTCAAAAATGAAGAAACTAGCGTTCTGAGTAAAGGTCTCTCTTTCGTGCCGACAGCACGCCCCAATGAATTTGCACTGAAAACAGAACTTCACCGTTTCTTCAGGAAAATCCGTCTCAGATATTTCTTCAATCACTCTCCCTCATCCGGAGTAACCTCCCAGACAGGATTGAGGATTCCGTCGACGTTTGTCCCGCCAGCCAACCGTATGACGAATAAAATTCTAGCCTATGAGAGCACTGTACTCCGGGATGTATCCAAAATATTGAAGGAATATAAACATACTAAATACAACATCACTAAGCTGGAGAAGGAAGCACTGACATCTTTGAAGAATAATAAGGATATAGTGATCAAGCCCGCTGACAAGGGCGGGGCCATTGTCGTGCAAGATATCATTAATTACAAGACAGAAATCCTGAATCAATTACAGGATGGAGTGAGTTACATGAGGATCGGCTCAGACCCTTCTAAGGACCTCGCGCAAGAGATACTTACCCTTACCACGCAAGACCTTGAACAAGGTTTTCTGACCAAGCACGAATTTATGTATCTGAATCAGAAGCAACCCCGGCTACCTACATTATACACATTGCCCAAGATCCACAAGGACCCATTGAATCCACCTGGGCGTCCTATCGTCTCTGGATGTGGCTCGATGCTCGAACCCTTGAGTAGATACATTGATCACTTCCTCAAGCCCATAGCTGAAGCCACCCGGGCATACCTAAGGGACACAATGCAAACAATCAATCTTGTTGACAAACGCCCGTTTGATCCTAACAATCAACTTCTTGTGACCTGTGACGCTGTGTCCCTGTATACTAGCATACGCAACAAACTGCCCTTGAAGTAATGGGAGAAGTACTGGATCAACGAACGGCACCTATGACGGTTCCGACAGAATTCATCATTGGTCTCCTACGGATTGCCATGATGAAAAACTTTTTCTTTTTCAATGGTCACTTCTATTTCCAAACCAAGGGAGTAGCAATGGGGGCTGCCTTCGCCCCGGACTTGGCCATTATTTTTATGGACCATTTCGAAAAATCTTTTATATTCAGCTAAGAGAACCCCTACTTTGAAAAAGTGTCCTTGTGGAGGCGGTATATCGACGATATACTTATGATCTGGACTGGTGATTCAACTGAACTGGGGTGAAATTTACCACCAATACTGGGCCATTTTAAGTGCGGCCAGTGCAAGGCTTGTCTGACAACCATCCAAACTAAAGAATTCACCTACAAACACCATGCGATCACTTTGAAATCCTTTACCAATTGCAACACAAATAATGTGATCTATGGCATTGTGTGCCCCTGTGATCTCATCTATATAGGCCAAACCCAACAGAAAATAAAGGCTCGCATTCTCCAGCACTGTAGCTGTATTAGATGTGGTGTGCAGGGAGCACCTCTGGTGGAACATTTTACAACTATGGACCATAATCCAGATGAATTGCGGTGGTTGGTACTCAAGAAAGCCTCCTTGGGCCCCAGGGGAGGGAACATTGGAACAATTCTTAATTTAAGGGAATGTAAATGGATGTCCCTCCTGGACTCCATACAAAATGGCTTGAATGAATCTGAGGTTAGCCATGCCCAATTTGCCTGCCTGACACTTGAATAATGCAAGCAGAGTGTATTCTTTAGGATGTAACACCACAATCAAGTAACTGTAATGTTCTCAACATCTTGTTTTCATTGTGTGTAATAAGAACTGTTGGAGGTCCCTTTGATTTCCAAACCGGTATGTCTTTCACCTTACAATCTATGAATGTGTTAAATCCCTTGGAACATTTTTGTTGCCCTAAAAGAGTATGTACTGACCGCTATCACCGCCTCTTGTACTAAATATCTTTGGAAAATGGCAATTCATAATGTGGGCCAAATCATGAGACGTAACATGATTATACATAAACATATGCAGACCCTATGTCTGTGACATCCTGCCCATTCACGTTGAATACCTAATGTTATTATGATATCCATGATCGCTAAATATGTAAACATGCTACATTTCCTCGTGGATACTGTACTTTTACCAGTGTATGTCTCATTGAGACTCTGTGTATTCATGTCGAAATATGCAAAGATCGTTAGACATATCACCATGGTTAATTTTCGCCATGGACACTATATCATTCGCAGCGAGTGTCCCAATGAGCTTCTATATATTTAAATGTTCACATATTCAAAGCTGCTTTCATTACTCCTTTTTAATATCGAACACGTCATCCCACAGGATTCTTTCCTTCCAGCGCAATACACCGTGAGTCTGCCTTCACTTACTTCCCCTCTGTCATAGCTGCCTAGCATTGAGCGTCTGCACGGTGAATTGACACTCGTGGCGGACTTCTCTACTTAAACAACTGGGACTTGAGCTCCGGTTCGCTAGTTACGCACGGAGACATCCCAGACTAGCAGCGGTGAGTAATCATGGAGCATTTAGCTTCTATTCACTTCTCACGCACATTCAGAGTGCGAGGTTTGGGTTTGCTAACCGGAACCCTTTTGTTTCTACCATTTTAGACGTGGAAGAAACCAGGATTATTTTGGCCCGTACTCTAAAGCCCAACAGGTAATTTATTCTTCCATTAAGAACAAGGCGCAAAACCATGCGACACTTTTATCGTGCGTATGATTTTATTACCCTCTTTATAAGTGGAGTGTTCGGTTTTCTAACCGTGACTTTTTTCTGTATATATCCACAGACTCTAACGGAACCAGGAACTTCCCTCATTACAGTAGTTCAGGTATTTCACTCCCCTTTCAGCTCGAGTTGAAATATCATGCGATTTAGTAACTGTGGTGCTGTCTCACTTTAGGTCCTTACTAGCGCTCTTGTCATTTAGGTTTCCAGATCTCAATAACTATGTCAGGCCCAGCCGATTAATCGGGCATGGACCAGCCATCGTTTAATTCTTTACAAGTAAGTGACCATTTCTGGTCCTAATTTTTCCTAAAGGAGCTTTTGGGAATTGTTGTCCTGATATTGCACCTTAACTTTGCAGGTGCCTGTTCTCGTCCTCGTCCTCTAGGACCCTACGCGCCCTTCTCCGCCTTCAGCCTTCACTGAAAGGCTTTACATGGTAATAACCGTTTGGGGCATAGGCCCATTTTACATTTGATCCGTTTGGGATGATCCCAGTTTTAAGGTGTTTTATGTTTTATCCCTAGGTTACTTCCCCTCCATCCCCTCCCACCTCTGTCCTGAGGAAGACCCCGGCGTAAGGGATATAACAGCCTACATTTTTCTTGGGGTCGAAACGTCATCTATTTTTTTAGCCAGCTTGAACAACAGAGATTCAGCACTGTGTTATTGTTTAAAACCATGGCTATTTATTGTTTGGATACATTGTGAACAATAGGCTCGAGAAATGAGCCACGTGTTTTCTAAAAAACGGACTGTTGTGATTTACACTTGATCCTGCATTCATTTCCTTACCCTCACTTGAACCACATTCACCCCACGTCTCCCCCCTTCCCTTTCCTCCCTAGGGGCACTTTCTATGTAATAGTGTTTAAATGATGATACTAATTGACCTTTGTCCAGTGTGATTAAATAACACTGAGTACAAGAAATTTCTGTCGTGCTTTCCAAATTTTGTTCTGATTAATGTAGGTTTCGTGTGTTCTTTAATTGCTTTCTGGGACCATTGTTCCTACGTACTGTTCTGCACCCAGGTCCCAGAGACTACATTTGGGTTTACCCTTTTCAGGTAACTGATTAGAAATATAGAGCTGTGTTTGTGGTGGGCGTGAGACCGTAGACGGTTTGATTTGCTGACAAATGTCGCAAGAAAGTACATAATTACAGGTTTGTTTATATAAACCACTCCACCAATAACGTTGCTGTAAAATAGAGACAGTCGCAGACACTCCGGCATGTGCAGAAGCCATGCCCTCGTGTGCGCCTATGATCAAAGCAAGTCTGCGGTCCATGTTGGGAATCAGCCGATCCCCAACTGATGGAATTTTAGCATAAAGAACTTGTTCGGGAGATAAATGATAAGAGTACTTCGAAGGGAAGCCCTGCGGATAAGCAGTTCCATCCTTCGTAGCAGTTACTGCTGCCAGAATGTCATTATCTATCTTAGTCATGGACCTTCTAACAGCTGCTACGGAACACGTGGCTACCTGCAGATTTGGCCGCTTCGTCAGCCAAAGAATTACCAAGAGCATGTGCTTCCACACGCTGATGGCCAAGAGTATGTACAACTTGTGTGAGGGGCAGACGTCTTTTAAGTTCTGCCACTCGAACCCAAAGCATTTTATTCTTGATTGCGCTGCTTTTAGAGTCTCGATAGTCATTTTGAGACCAAAAAAATAAGTTGTCATTAAAAGACTGTACACAGTAGAAAGAATCGCATACAATAAGAGTATTCACATTAGGATCAGCAAACTCAAGGGCTAGAATAAGAGCACGGAGCTCCGCCAATTATGCTGTACAGTCTCCAAGTGCCTGAGTATGCACTATGGAAGACTTAAATTCTCCATTTACAATTGAACCAGCCACAATAGCGCAAGCCGCTGAATAAGCGTGTTTTGAACCGGTGGCCGGTTGAGCCGAGCCACCGGTATAAATGATACATTTGTACTCATCCAAAGGAAGCAACGACAACGGAGGAGGATGAACATGTTCATACTGTAAAAACTCCTGTGTCTGAAGAGCAGGATCAAAGATAAACGTGACATCAGACGATGTCAAAGAAGTAGCCCATTGTATCCAACGGGGATGTAGTGCCTTAGAATTGGGTACACTTGCCTTAGACACTGCTTCTAAGGCAGGGAAAGGCGTGACCATAAGAATGCGTTTTCCCTGCGCCAGCCAGCGAGCGTTCTTTCAGAATCGCCATTTGGACCGCCGTCAAAACCTTTTCAACATTCGAAAAACGCATTTCAGCCGATGTGTACAAATGTGATTTGTATGCAATTGGTACTGTGTCTCCCTCATTGAACGTCAAGTAAGTGAAACCCACCGTCCCCGGTACTATACATATCACCAGGTTCGTGGTATTATCACGCGTCAAGAAGTAGTTAGTCGCAAGCATATCTGATTGCAAAGATTGTAGAATAGTGGTATGTTCCGGAAGCCTGCTGGCAGAAGAATATGTTGGTTGTATCAACGCATAAAGCTGTTTGATAAGCTAGGCATAATCGGGGATGTATGTCCTTCCGAAATTTAAAAATCCCAGCCAAGACTGAAGTTTCTTCAGCGTAGAGGGAGGTTGCAATTGTGCACATTTCTCCAGAAAGTGTAGGGCTAACCCCCTACCTTCGTTAAAGAGCACCGCAAAATGAGCGATGTGTGATTTAGCAAAATTGAATTTGTATCCATTGTCGGCAAACGATGAAATGATGCGGTCGACTCGGACAAGATGTGGCATTAGTTCGCTGTCCGTCAGATAAATATCATCAACTTACGAGAACGCATCTGGATCTATGTCGTGCAACAAAGACACAAGACGCGCAGCAAAAGCCCCGGGGCTGTTCTTATACCCCATAGGCAAGCGCATGATTTTTTTCTGATTTCCGACGGCAGTGAATGCTGTCAAGTCACGGCTCTCAGGAGCCAGATTATGTCCAGTGTAGTTTTGTATTTTTTACGAACAAGGTTGTTCACCCGCACAGGGCTGTGTGTGTTCTGTACTGCAAATGTACGACAATGACTATTCAAATTTCGATAATCCAATACAATGCGATATGAACCATCAGGTTTCGATACCGGAAAAAGAGGATTGTTCATCTGTGATTCACAGGATTCAATCACTCTTTGATACTCCAACTGAGTTAGAATGTCACACACGGAGTCTTAGCCTCACGTCTGATTGGATACTGCGGTTGTGGCATAGACCGTAATGATATCTCATGTGCCGGTGAATCAATATCCCAGCCCACCTGATTATGGTACACCGCTGGGGCAAAGGCCAAAGCCCACTCAGCTGCGTAGGCCTTTGCATGTTCCTCAGGGACGTAACGCGAAAAACTCGGAAGTATCACGTCCTCCCCTCTAGAAGCGGCTAGCACAAATGGTGGAGGCCAATCTGCCTCCGCCAATAAAATGTCATATGAGGAGGTAACATTTTCCCAAAAAACCGCCGTGATTGTACGCTGTAATATCACCTTCAATTTGGAAGATAATCTCATAGAGTCTACCCGGGGGGACAACCCGGGTATCTGCTGCTATGAATGTATCAGTTGCTCTCGCCTCCAGACAGGAACGCAGTGCCTCGCGCACTATGGTAACCTCCGCTGCGCTGTCGAGCAGAGTCACTGCCCATGTCCAGTCTAGGAGTTGCGTTCTCACCGTCTGAGGCATACTTCGCTGTTAAGGCGGCAACTTTTTTCTTCTGAAACAGGGGTCGAAAACGAGGCAGATCCTCTTGTTTGGCTTTAACGTCAAACTGTCGAGGTTGATCTCGTCCCTGTTGTGTGGTCCGAACTTTGCCACGATCCTGGCATTCCCCACCACTGACTTGAGAGTCCGATGTGTCCTGTAAAGAACGAGGAGAGCGCTGATCAGGAGTCTTAATTTTCACACGATCGCGCAAGTCATAAGTACGCTCAGAAGACTCAGGTGTCGGTGAACCAGCATGCGAACCTTGCTTCTGCTGTTCCTGCCCCTGTTTTTTTATTTCTCCAGTTCTTTTTAGGAAAGAACGGGCGCCCATCTTTATCAGTCTGGGCTTTTTGTTGAGTTTGAGCCTGAGTTTGCGGTTGAGTAAAAGGCTTAATTCCTAGACTATTGCGCCCTACGTTTTTATAAGCTTTAGCAATAATCTTTGGCAATTTGCGCTGTTTGTCTGCATCTGCCACAGCCTCCAAGCGTTGCGCCACTTGGAAGCTTACAGCATCACCTTTAACATTAGCAAGGATCATATCAGAAACAATGTCGAACACCCCCACCAGTCTCATCCCTAACTCCAGAGCCGCCTCGGCTCCGTCTTCATCTTGAACACTCTTTATCACGGAAGGGAGTACGGTCATTGAGGGGGTGCCGAAACACATCGAATATACCACTGCAAACACTCTACCCCAAGTGTTACAATCAGCTAATTCGGGAACTAGGCCTTTAGGTAAACTCATGGTCAGGATCCTGTGTTTCTCCACAGGAGTGGTATTTGGAAAAACAGCTTCGAGTTGTCCAAATTTTTCAGCAAGCCAATAAGGGAATTCATCCTTATTTTGCGGACGATTGCCCATCACTGAATTAACCATGAAAGGACTGATGGTTACACCACCAGGTCCAGGTGGTTGCGCAGCAACGCCAGGTGTTCCCACCTGGAAGTTGCGCGACATGAACTGTATAACAGCTCTATGCACAAGTATCAACAAAGTATGTAACACGCAGAGCTCTGCCACTGTATCAGTAAGATAATTTGGGTGCAGGGTATACCCAGCCAAAACGGGCCACGTGGCTCTATCTATCGATGAAGGGCCTAAACGGACCGGCGTTATTGGGTGAGGAAGGGCACCATTAAACCATATTTGGTGTTGCCAAGCCGTTAGTGGAACTTCAAGAGACCTATAAGGCCGATAATTCTGAGGAAGGGCCGTGGCAGTATATTCGTGAAACAAATTATCTGTTCCATCTACAGCCGGAAAGGTGACCCAAGAATAAAACACCTCGAAGCGGTAAGCTGCATCCGCTTCTACAATAAAAATTAGCGGAACACCAGCATTAGGGACCCCATGTTGAGTCAAATAAGCTGTGACTGCAGCCCGGTTAGGCGGTGCAATGACAACCGCCATTATCAATAGCAGAGAATACTAACTTATATGTGGCAGCGCAATAACGGGTTAATAAGAAAGAGAAGGACCTTTTAAAAGCTTGAAAAACCTATAAAACATCTACATGTGAGGCTACTCGGTCACAACTGTCTCCAGAATCAGATGTGAGGGGATTGTGGACAAGGACTACTCAGGAGTCTCGCAGATAAGAACCAGACCAAATGTTGGCGGCGCCATGTTGCGGGGATTCTGCACATACACAGAACTATGCGCAGGAAAACAGGACCTCGGTGTATAGGGGTGTACCAACCTACCACCTTAGTACCCAAAATGCCAAAACCGACTAGCTATAGTGTCTCATTCGTTCTCCTCCAAAATCATGAAGCTACAAATGATTAGACAACCCAGAAGATAACACTTCCGACTCTCTCAGGAATCGCAGTAGCAAGACATACCGCAGTAGCAAGACATACCGCTCACTCACTCGTCCTTGTACACAATAAAAATGGTCAGAGTCGCTGTTATATTCAAAATGTTTATTTTAACTATCGTGCTCTATAATGCAGTATACGTGCCACTACCAGCAGCGAAATGCATAAACCTAGAACAATTAGCATTG
The DNA here is from genome assembly GCA_963921515.1 of Calotriton arnoldi. Classification (NCBI taxonomy): domain Eukaryota; kingdom Metazoa; phylum Chordata; class Amphibia; order Caudata; family Salamandridae; genus Calotriton; species Calotriton arnoldi. The sequence continues at coordinate 856,716 of CAWUFW010001837.1, forward strand.
TTACACTTCCATATAATATAAAGGGGGATGTCATCATATACAGACAGTGAAAAAAGGACTATAAGGCCTAACCACCCTCCCCCTTGGTAAGGTGAAGTTTATTATATAAAGGAAGATCTCTGGGCTTTGTCAGCAGACCCCATACCTTAGTGCCTAGAGGGTAGCTTTACATCATAGGAACAGCATAGCTCTTCTCCCTGGAAAGGGTCCTCTCCAAGTGTGTGTCAGAACAACATGCATCCCCATAATATCAAAGCACGATGTTCCAGCAGCGCAGCTGTGTTAGCATGTTTTGTCTAGATGCTAGGGACTGACCAGAACAGAATAACAAGGGGCATTGTTTATCGACCTTGCACATCGTGTTCAGACTAAATTCCAGGAACAGGCAGAGAACGCAGAAAGCAGACAGTTCTCTTGTGAAAGGCACAAACAGAGTCTTGCAACACAAAGTCATGTAGTAACGTGCGCAAAAGCAGCATCATGGCAGCAGAGCTCATGCTAACTTAGCAATGTCAACAATGACCCTAATGGCCATATAACAATGTCACCCCTTTAGTGTCCTAAATCTTCCCCAAATTGGTTTAGATTGGAATGGGAATAGTAAATCCAACCACTTTAATCTACAACACATTCCCCAAATTGGTTTAGATTGGAGTGGGAATAGTAAATGCCACCCCTTTGGTGACCAACACCCACCACAAATTGGTTTAGATTGGAGTGGGAATAGTAAATGACACCCCTTTAGTGTCCAACACCTTCCCCAAATTGGTTTAGATTAGAGTGGGAATATTAAATGTCACCCATTAAGGGCCCGATTAACGAGTTTGACGGTGTGGCGGCGGGACCGCCCCGCCATCGCACCTCCAAACCCGCGTGAGAAGCGCCCGCCGTATAATTACTTTTTCAGTCATTGGTGGGAGATTCTTTGGCGTTCCCACAGCGGTGCCTATAACATAGGCACTGCAATGGGAAAGTCAAAGGAAGTTCCATTCCGTGCTGAAACTGGGGGTGCAGGCACACAGGGGGGCACATGTTGTGCCCCCCTGTGTGCATCCACATGGAGTGAGGCACAAGAGGGCGCTGTGGGGCCCCCTTTCTTTCCTCACCGCCACTGTTTTCATGGAGGAAAGACCTCCATGAAATCAGTGGCAGTGAGGAAAGTCGTAGTATGCTTGGCAGGATTGCGGTGGTCCCACCAAGCATATTGATGCCTCTTGACCGTCGCGCCACCGGCAGGGAACAGCGGTTCCCCGGGGGAGTCGAGGATCCCAGGGCTGTATGACCGCCATGGTCGTAATGTGGTGGTCGGAAGACGGCACCGTCACTCCACTGTTGGACCGCCAGACTTGTAATTAGGCTTTTAGTGTTCAACACCTTCCCCAAATTGGTTTAGGCTGGAGTGGGAATAGTAAATGTTACACCTTTAGGGCCTTATTTATGAAAGGTGTTGCAATGCTGGGATGAAACTACAATGGAACACTTTTCAGTGCGCCATCCTTGCGACACCATGGATGTGCCGTATTTACAGTGCGGCGCTCCATGTCGCAAGGACTTACTGATACGTCAGGAATCCCGACGTATCGGTCGGCGCAAAAATGGCAGATTGCTGGAGTGTGTCTGGAAACAGACGCAAGTCCAGCAATGCATCATTTCACATGGGGCAAGCCCATGTGACAAGGCCTGCATCACCCCTCACGCCTGCTTCAAGCAGACGTAAGGATTTAACTCAGTGACGCCGTAGAAGTGACTCAGTGAATTCTCATAGATTACACAGCGCCACTTCTACGAGCCTTTTCTGTGTCGGAACGCCCACCCTACGTACATTATACCTGTCGCAGGTATAATGTCGCGTAGGGGTTGCAAAGTGACGCATATGCCTAGATGCGTCACTTTGTAAATATGGCGCAGTGTGGCGCAGCATCACAAGAAAGTGACGCAATGGCGGCGTAAAGGCCTCATAAATTCCCAACACTTTCTTCAAAATGGTTTATGGTGGAGTATGAATATGTAACCATTTTAGTGTGAAATTCTTTTGTTAACTTGTATTTCTATGTTCTAAGAGTAGTTTATGTCATTTAATTATTATTGTTGGTGTTTAGAAAGATAATATATAGTTGTATATTTGTAATAAATAACATTATTGTTAGATGTAACACATTTTACAAGTTTATATGCAAAGTTTTACATTTTTAAACATATATATTTGTTGTTAAAAATGAAAAACATTTTTAATACATTTTTATTATTAAATAAACAAACAAATCCTATTTAAATAGTATTGTATGTTGTACATTTTCCAGGTTTTGTTTTTCTGTTGTTTAACCGTTTTGTAACATTTATTAAATTGATTCATATACATATTCTTAACATGCTTTTACAGTATATAATAAATAATTGTATATTTCTCATACTATTATTTAATTTATACATTATCATTTATTTATTTGTTTTACAACATTTTCTGAAATTTTTTACATGTTTAATAATGTTTTACATTTTTTAAAACATTTATTTAAAATTTTCAACTCATTTTCCCATTCATTTACATGGGGAGATAGTCTTTTTTTAGTTTCATGTAGCAGCCCTTTTTTTTACTGCTACCTTCTAATTCATAATCTATTTGTCTCATTTATAGAGTATTTTCCGGAATCCAGATCACATTGCTGTTTGTCCAAACAGGTGAGTCCCTTCCAAAGGTTTTTTTAAGGTTTTGAGGGTGGGGTGGGGGGGTGTAGGATGGAGGTCTAGAGCCTAGTTGTAGTGTTGTTTGTGGGTTTTTTGTACATTTAGTTGTATTAATTGTAGTATTTCTCACTAGTGTGTTGGTTTAGGTTTTAGTACATGGTTTAGTAATGTTTCACTATGTTATGTGATATTGTGTTATGTTACTTGCTTTTTGATGATTAATGTAATGTATATGTACTTTTGGGAATGTAATGTTTGTTGTGGTGGGTTTTCTGTTTTACTGTGCAGGTTTTCTCTACTAAAGTGTCTTCTGGGCATTTGGATTTATAGTTTTTTCCTTTAAAGAAATCTCATTTGCTTCATAATAAACCAATATTTTTTGCTTTGATTTCCTTTTTTCTCGGTTTCCAGGAGCGTTTCTGTTTTTTAAACACCTTTTCAATTTTTGTTATGGTTCCGAGATACTTTGGATTGCTTCAATGGATCTCTATTGGATTGATTTTATTTTTGCGTTTTTTGGAAAATATTTTTGCGTTTTTGGTAGAGTATACTTTTTGACTACGTGAATACAGAGGATGATCTGTAGCTACAGAACATTAAGGGCCTTATTACGATGTCAGGGGGGGACACTGTTGCGGTCTTGGAACCAACCGACCTCTGGTCGGCAGTCCCGACACTGTTGTTACAATGCGACCGTACATGGTGTGTCCGCATACTCCCATTTCCCCATGGGAACTTGTGCTGCGGCCGTAAACCGGCTGTAGCACAAGCTCCCATAGAGAAATGGGAGTTTCTGTTAATCCCTGCATCGTGTGGCAGGCACCGCAGGGAAGCCTTCTCGGCCCCCAACCGGAGGCCGCAGGGTGAAGAGGGCCCTGCTAGGGGCCCCCAAAGACATTTTCCGACAAGTTTTCCATGTCGGAAAGCCCGACATAGAAAGCCTACAGAAAGCGACATCATAATACCGATGGCGGAAACGCCATACATAAGGATTACGGTGGGGCCTCCGAGGTTATATCCCTCCTGCAATGCTAATTACACTGCAGTCTGATTCACCTGCTGCACTAGTATTTTTACGCAGGCTAAGACATAACAGTTTATTGCTTAGTAAGGAGACCCATGGAGGAACACATGCACAATCATATTTTTATAGGTGGTCATGCAAATAAAACGGTGAGCTGTGAAGTGTGGCTGACATGCATGGTAAAGTGGTATGCAATGGTCTTTGTAACTTACCCTAAAATGGGTATTTTCAGGCCCCATTGGGGGCGGAGGGAGGTTTGGCCCTGTAGTCAGACCCTAAATCCCAAGCGGTCAGTAAACTGAGAGGACCAATGTCGCAACACAGAAAACAGACCATATACATAAATACAAATGCAAATCAGGCTGTTAGCTCAGGAAAATGCTTTTGTGGGTCAGAAACCAGAGCAGCACAGCGAGTGCTGCTCGGGATGAAAGTCCCATTGTTACTCATGTCTTCAAGGGTCCCTAACCATCCATGTACCTACTTGGCTCTGCTCGCACCCAGCTTTTGCTAGGACTGGGTAAGGCTTTGGGAGGAGGGTTTATCCCCCATGCCGAGCTCAGCTGGACCTGGTTAGCAATTGTGAAAGTAAGTGTGTGACACGTAACGCTGCAGGTGTCAGCGTCATATTGCCCGGGGCTGATGGGAAATGGAGTCCTCATTCCCCAATGTGCTATTGTCGGCTGTTACGGCATGCCGAAATTCTAGCGGGCAATGAGTTTTTATTCCCTAGAACAAACAAGATTTACAGACAGTATCACCTGTGATGGCATACATGCAATGCATACGAGTGTGAACTACACTCTTGCTCAATCCACTGGAGTGTCAGCTTTTAAAGGTGTAGGTTAATTTAACCAGTGACGTTTAAAAAAAAAAAAAAAAAAAGGAATTCCACAACAAATAGTTTTTTTTATATAAGCCTTTAACTTGTATGCGGCTGAACGGGTATGCTTTTATAAGATGGCAGTCATTGCCAAACCTATGGACGTCCTTATAAGGAGGATGAGCCGAATTCGGGGCTCGGTGGTTTGGGTGCTGAATGCCCCCTTGTGTAGTATTGAAAAAGGAAAAATCCCAGTGCGCTCTCATGTTCAGAAAAAAAGAGTTATGGGGAAAATCATGTCAGTTGCAGATTGTTTGGGGCAACCTCAGGAGTTGAATGCTGCTCTTTAGACAAAAAAAGCATAGTATGACTGATGAACATCATGTGTGGTATATGCACGGAATAGGGCTTTGTGATTACCTTAAGCTCAGTTAGTTCCAGAGGATGTCATCATTAAGCACCACCCTATTAGTGTGAAGGTTATTTACCCATCTTTACTCTTTTTCGAGGAGGTTTGAAGTGACTCCCATTTGTGGTGATGATCTTTCAATCACAATCCAACACATATCCTTGTCACTATGATTCTTTTCTAAGTAATTTGTGGTACGTTTTGTAGATGCTCTCTTGAACCGGATGGTGCTCCTGTGTTCCTTATTCTGACCTTGATTTTTCTGGAGGTCATCCCAATGTAACAGAGACCGCATGGGCATTCGATTAAGTACACCCCATTACAACTACTACACTTGGTAAGTGCTCTTTGTTCCCAAGGAGTGTTTTGTGAGAGGGCACCCCAAACAGTTACCACAGGGATAGTTGCCTGATACTGGAGGCAGATTCTGTAGTGTATTCTGTCTCGCCGAAGTTTCTCACCATATTTTTGTGTGGACTAGTCTATCCCTAATACTCTTGTTCCTTTTGAAAGAGAAAAGGGGTTTTGTGAAGGTCAATTGGTTAGATGTAAGAATACGCCAGTGCTTATTAATGATCTTTTTGACATCATTGGAGGAGGTATTATAAGTGCTGACGCACATCAAAGCATCTGTGTCTTGCTTTCTATTGGACTCCAAAAGACCCTCTCTCGGAATGTTCCTTTCGTTATTTTGCACTTGTGATAATCTTATTGAGGTATTGTTTTCCCCGAAGTTTTTGGGTTAGGGTCTCTGCCTGTTTCTTGAAGTGCTGTTCTTCAGAACAGTTCCTTCTTATTCATAAAAACGGACCCATCGAGAGATTCTCCCTTAGTGCCCAGGGATGGGCCAGGAGGGATACATTCAGGTACATTGTATATTAACAAGGTTCAGTATTCATCATGGTTGCATGCTCTGCCCCTAGCTTGGTCTGCCATATAGAAGACACATACTTTTTGCTTTTTGAGGAACAGCACAACAAAACCCCAACCTACACCACTCCCACCCATTGTCCCAGGGAGAAATATGGCGCAGTGGCCAGAGTGGCTGACTCCGGAACATGGGGCTCACCGTTCGATACCCTGTGCCAGCCGCACCTCAGGTCAGCACCATTTGACTCTGGGCAATAGCACACTTAATCTCCCCAACGGCCCCCAGGACCTTGAGACCCTTAGGGGTGATTAGTTTGCGCTTTACAGATACCGGATTTATTTATTTATTGTCCCGATGCCACATATGACTGCTGTGAAAAAGTAGTTCTGCCCTATGCAAACATAAATCAAAACAGTGTACCCCCAGGAACTCTCCCATGCAGCCATTGGAGAAGGTCACGTCTATGAATGTGCTACGCCCAGATAAAGCTTACTAGTCCAACCACCCACGCCGTGCTCCCGGGGCAGATTGCACGTTTCGTGTTCTGCAGGGGCAAGTCAAGGGGGGTTGATATTGTCTTTGGTAATGTACTTAAAGTGCTCAAGAAGTATGTCCTAGGCCTGTGATATGGAATATTTTCAAAGGCCCACTCTTTCCAGTCCCATAGCATATGGATAAGGTCCGCCTTGGGTAAAGTACAACAACGACAGGCCAAAGCCAAGTTCAGAAAGATCTTACTTATACAGGCTCGGGTGAACTAAGCTCTGTTATGAATGTTAATTCGAATACGTTGGAATTGGGCGCCCCGGGCACCTTGCGGGGGTATTCGAGTATTTTCCACCAATCGGAATCATGCAGAGTTTGAGCAAGGTCCATCTCCCAGGTGACGCATAACGCAGTACGAGCCTGGTCCCTCTGCTGTAGGAAGGCTTTGTAGAGCCATCTAGTAAGCTTGCCCCATGTACCTGCAGTGTGGAGTGTTTGAAAGACTCCATGTGTAGGTGGCATTGCGTGCTGTATGCGAAACAACTGATATAGTCATTAGAAGTAGTCCAGGCAGGACGTCATACTCAGCCATTAAGGTGAGGAAGGCCATAATTTCTCCAATTTGGACAAGATCACCCACCGTAGAGATTCATTTTTCATGCGAAGCACGCAAATGACCCAATTGAAACCAGCCCCTTTTCTATCAGGAAACCTAAAAGGGGAATAGCCGGGGCGAAAGGAGCTTGCTCTCTCGTTATCTTGCCCACTCTGGCCAGACACACTGTAGCCCTGTGAAACAAACCTGTGGCTGAAGAAAAACGTTGTGTGGAAGGGTATTGCATGTAATGGAACAGCCCATCCCTAAACTCACTCTGAGTCAGCCCTGTTTTATAAAGAGAGCAGCCAGAGAGCCAGTGGGCCACCCATTGCAATTGAGCCACTAAGTAATAACATTCAAAATCTGTGAGAGCCAGTCCCTCCGCCTCTACCGGGAGTTTCAACGTGGCAAGCGCAATTCGGCAGCGCTCACCGTCCCACAGCAAAGTCACCAAATATGAGTTAAGTTGCAATGCAGGGTTTGGCCCAGTTGACCTGGAGACTGCAGCAAAGTCTGAAATAATTTTGGCCATAGGACCATGGACACATCCCGGACACACAAAGGATCGTCAGCATATAATGAAATTATGTGTATCTGGCTGCATACCGGAATCCCCCATCCAGTTCAGCGCAGGCACATTCGGGCAGCCAGAGGCTCCATAGCCATGGCAAACAAAAGCAGGGACTATGGGCAACCCTGTATGGAACCCCTGTATATTGGCCAAGTAGCGGAGATACATTTACCTGTTTTCACCCGGGCAGTCGGAGCTGAATACAGTATGCGTATCCATTTGCGCCATTGAGACTCTATCTCAAAGTGCTGTAATACACTGTGCATGCAATCCCAATGAAGAGAATCAAAAGCCTTCTCTGAGTCGAGAGCAATACACACCGCATTGGGAAAGCAAGAGGCAGACTCCCCCTTGATATGTGACAACTACACAACAGTAAGTCATATTTAATTTATGTGTTTTGGGTGGGATATGTTATGTTTTGTTATTTCTGTAACAGTTATGTGATTGTTATTTGGAATTGTTTATTTTTATGTGTTGTAATTATTTTACATAGGACTGAGTTTGTTATTTGAGCTTTTTTGGTTGGTGAGGTTTAGATATTGTGTATCAATATTATATATATATATATATATATATATATATATATATATATATATATATATAGACATATATATATAGTATTTTATAATATTTATTGTTTTATTATATCAATCTGATTTAAGATTGGAATTTTATTTAATGTCTTGCCTGATGTAATAAAATATGTTTATTATTAATATAAAAAATGATTTGTGATGTTGGTTAAGATTATGTTCTACTTTTTGGGGAGTTTTGTAGGTTAGTATTTATTTTATATTATGCTTTTGGCTTTTATTGCTAAGTAATCTACTCCTTTGTTGTTTATGAAGAGTGTTACTTTATATTGTTCAATGTCATACATTTTCTTGGTTTGTTTGCTAAGTTTTGGTGCAATTGGGTTACATATTGCTCCATTAATAGTTTGTTGGTAGCTTTGCTCTTTTTGTAAAGCTTCTATAAATTTAGAGTGTAGGTTGGGGTTTTCCTTGTGTGGATTGGAAGGCAATGTGCTATCCTTTCACTGTTTAAGGTGCTATCATAGAAATTCCACCATGGTATTTGGAATTTGGGTTGGCGTCTGCGTCCAGAGTGATGTAGTCTGCCAACCCAATTATCTTCGAAATAATCCATTAGGAGGCTTAGTTTGTGTTTGTTTTGTTGGAAAAAAGGCTTTCTATTTGTAAATTGGTGTGGTTAGCTACCTCTGTGAAAGGGACATAGACTAGTGCTATCATGTTTTTATTTCAAACACAAATTGACTGTTTGTAGGATGTTCCACACTAAGGCCAGATTACGACCTTACAGCAGAGCGGTGGCACGGCGGTGCAAACCCCCACACCACTGCTCCGCCGAAGGTCGCCACCGCCCGCCCTCCAGATTACTACTTTATTGTGGTCTGGCTGGCGGACAGCACGGTGCTTCCCCCTGCGGTGCCCTTTAAAAGGCAGCGGTGCCTTTTAAAAGGGCACCACAATGGGAATGCCTCCCAAGGTTCCTGCATGGCATGGATTCGAAAGTCCATGCCGTTCAGGAACCTATGTGCATGCACACAGGGGGGCACATGTTATGCCCTCTGTGTGCTTTCACATATGTCTGAGGCACGGGGGCCGGATAGGGCACCCTTTGTTTTCTCTGTGCCAGGCTTTTCAATGCAGTGGGACCGTCAAGCATATTGCTGCCTCTGACCACTGCTCCTACGCCAGAGAACAGCAGTTCCCTGGCAGAGCGGCTGTCCTATTGCGGTCCGATTGCCCGAGTCCTAATTGGACGGTCAGACCGCCGGTGGCTGGATCCACCAACACCATGCCACCACAAGTCTGGCGGTCTGAGGACCGCCAGACCCTTAATATGGCCCTTAGTGCAGATTGTTGGAGGTGTCCCATATGCTTTAATTGAACTGGCAGTAACAGCCAGGGGCGGCGGTAACCCCCTGCTTTAGCAGTTACAGCGGGGGTGGAGTTCTTGATGGACCTCTTTTACCTGCAACACGGCAGACAAAGGCTCATAAATACCTACATAACGTTAAAGGCAGGGTGCGTGAATGAGTGAAAGTATGGATGGATGGGTGTGTAAGTGAAAGGGTGGATGGATAAGTGAAAGAATGGATTGGTGATTGAAAGAGAGAGTGGATGGATAGGTGAAAGAATGGATGGATGAATGGAAGGATAGATGGTTGACAGGGTAGATAGATGAATGAGTGACAAGGTGAATGGATGATGAGAAAAAGTATGGATGCGTGAGTGAAAGTACGGATGGCTGAGTGAAAGGATGGATAGATGGATGGATGGTGGAGTAAGAGGGTGAATGGATGAAGAGAAAGGGTGGATAGATGGATGATCAGAAGTATGAATGGATGAGTAAAAAGATGGATGCTGGGGCATCATGAACCCCCATCTTTAGCAGCTACAGCGGGGTGAAGTTTTTGATGGGCTTCTACTGTTTGCAACTTGGCAGACAAAGGTCAGTGAGTAAAAGGACGGATGGATAGATGTGTGAGAGGAAAGGTGAATGGATGGGTGAGTGAAAGAATGGATGGGTAGATGGATGAATGAATGAAAGGATGGATGAGGGTAGGGGAAGGTGAATGGGTGGATGAAAGGGTATATGGATGATGTGAGAGAATGGATGAAGGAAAGGAAGGGTGGATGGATGGAAGAGTGGATGGAGGAGTGAAAGGGTGGATGGATGGATAAGAGAAAGGATGGATGAGTGAAAGTTTGGATAGATGAGAGAAATGATGGATGAGTGAAAGGTAGGGGGAATGGATGACAGATGAGTGAACGCTTAGATGGGTGAGTGGGCGGAAAGGATGGATGGATGAGTGAAAGGGTAAGTGGGTGGATGGATGAGTGGATGGATGGCTGAGTGAAAGGGAGAATGTATGCATGAGTGAAAGGGAGGATGGATGGATGGAGTGAAAAGTTGGATGGATGGATAAATGACAATGGGTGGATAGATAAGTGAAAAGGTGGCCGGATAGGTGAAAGGGTGGCTGGATGGATGGACAGGTTCAATGGATAGGCTTGGAAATGGATGGATAGGTTTGGATATGGATAGCCGGACAGACGGAATGGTGAAAGATTGAATGATGGGTGAAAGAATGAATGGATGACAGAATGTAAAGGTGAAATGGTAGAATATAGCAGGTGGATGAAAGAATGAATGGATAGATGCTTTGACGAAAGAGACAAGAGATCTCTTCTGGGGAGTGTCGTGATGACTTGCTCCATTTGCTTGGTGCCATAATACTCCCTTCGTAATAGCCTTGTATGGCTATGGCTATGTTTTTCGGGTAGTGTTTATCTGTTTTATTTTTAATGTGGTTTAAGAGTTTGTGGTCAGTGCTACTTTGTTTATTTGGTAGTAACACATGTATAAAAGGGATATTTGTGTTTTGATATTCACTTTGTATTGTGTATATCTGAGTGAATGGTTTGGGACACATTTTAAAGGTTCGATCTGTCATCCAGGTTTGACAATGTCTTAGTTTTAGTAAGTCATCTGCTGTAGAAAATGTTAGGATTTGTCTATTATTGTTTAGGTTGTCATATAACAGGAAGGGTTCCTCATTATGTGTCGTTTTTAAGTGTTCAGGCATTTCAATATCTTGGTATTTTCTAGGGGCTGGAAGGGTATCGCTGGTGACTTTTTAAGTTTGTGCAATTAAATGTTTTAAAGTGGGTAACGGTGGTAGTTGGCCTGTGATGAGTTGTGGGACTTTAGGGATTATATCTTTTAGGATTCTTATTGTGGGCTCTTGTGCGCTAGTGCCTGCCTCTCTTATATCCTGCAATACCTCCTTTACTTCTATTTCTGTCGCATTTCGGGGGTGGCTACATTCCCTTATATTAATTACAATATCATCTTTTGTAGTGGCCCGCCCCTAACATGCATCTAAATAATATTTGGTACATTTCCAAATCACATTTTCCATTGATGTACTTTCTTGGTTGTAAGTGTAGCCTACGTGACTTATTAATTGGTTTACTTTCTGGGATGTTATGTATCCTGCTCTTTCTGTCATTGTGTCTGAAAATAGTGTAATTGTATAAAGAGTTACAATTAAAATTGTTTGTTATTTACAAATAAAAGTATGCAACTACATTTATTATTTATAGTTACATGTATGTTCTTCTTAGATGTTTTTTGCAGCTTTTCCGTTGGGGGTGTTGTAATGTGGAGCATCAATTTAATTTTAAATGTTTATTTGCTGGTTGTTTGAAGAGGTTGAGGTTGTTATGTTTTATTTTATTTGTTTATAGGGGAGTTTCTATTTTATAATAATTTGCATATAATTACTTATTTATGTTTTTTCTGGTTTGTGATCCGTGTTGTTTTTCATCAGGTGATCACTTTCTCGAAGTTGTAGTATTTTTTCTAGTAAGTACATGTAAAAAGATAGAGGTTGGAGAGTGTTTTGTTAATTATTTACTTTATAATTTTAATTAAAAGTAAGTTTTAGGTTAAATATAAGTTTACAAATGTAAAAACTTTATTTCGGTTGAATGACCAGAAAAGTGCAATGTGCAATACAGTACATGGCGAGTGATTTTAAAGAGATAATAAAATTCGAAATTTTACATGATTTACATAATACAGGAACAATTGTCGAGAATTGGGCTAGTACCTTGTGGAAATCAATGTTGTATACCCATCCTACCTTATGTGCAAATGTGACAAATGGCAGCAAAAACCTCTAGGAAGACCATATGTCGGGCTAGTAAGGGTCTGCTATGCTGTCTATGATCTCCAAATATCAATTTCTAATAGTTCCATATGTATTTTTGCAGATAAAATGGTAAAACACCATACAAGATTGCACAGTTAATACAGTTTGGGCAAAAGGATCAGGGCTTCTGTGCTTTCCTCCTAATACCCCACATGTGTCCCAGAAATTTTGCGACTGAACATGCAAACAGAGGTCTTGCATCCGATCTTAGGATTCACTGTGCTTCATCGTAATTACTGGTTCCTAACTGCTTGCATATAGGTTTGAGCCATTTTGCTCTTGGAAGTGAGTAGGCTGGACAAGCAAATAAAACATGCACAGTTGATTCAGTGTCGGTGGTGCAACTAGGACATAATGGGGAAGCTGCTGAATTGTGGTGCCAGTTACTTGTGAAAGAATTCAAGGGAAGTGTGCCAAGCCTGAAATGGATGTAAAGCTTCCTGTCGTTGGGTATCTGAATGATATCTAAGTAGCTTTCCTGGGATCTAACCAATTTGAAATCCATGAACTCCAAGGTTAGTCTTCCCCATGATGTATTACTGAGTTCAGTATGTGCTACCCAATCCCAGTTTACTTACTTTGCAAAGTAGCTGTCTTGATGTATACATTTCTTTTTTCTGGGTATGTTAGAGAATCCGGCAGAGTTTCCTCATCGTCCAGCTTTTGTCGTTTTTGCATCACTAAGTTGATGAAATATGTGTACAGGTTATATTGTTCATTTAATTGTTTGTGTGATTTGATTGGTTAAGTTTGTTTATAGTTTGATTTTTATTGGTTAGTTTAGTTTTAGTTAAACTTTTATCAGTTATGTCCTTCCATGGTAAATGCTAATTTATGTTTTACTTTTAAAGTTTCAAATGTAGTTCGATACTTTTGAATATTATTTTGTTTAAATATATATACATGTATTAATATTTATATTGTTGCATGTTTGTAATTTATGTAAAACATTTTTGCTCATATTGTTATGTATTTAGTTATAATTTTTAGGGGTGAATTATTATGATTTTGGTGATGTAATATACTTTTCTTTTGTTAAAAACACGTGTATATATATTGTTTAATGTTTATTGTAATTATTTGTTTAATGGAAAAACTAGTTATTTCTATGTTTATTAATGATAATGCAATTTCTTTTGGTGATATTTTTGTAGTCGATATTTTGTGAGGTGATATTTTTGACAAATCATATGTTTATTTAATGGAAATTATATTTTTGCTTCTGATATTTTTGTATATCAATATTGTGCGCAACGATATTATGTCAGTGATCCACAAGTACTGACGATGAGTGTCTGAAAAAGTACCAATGTTATGTTAAGGTATGTTATGTTACGTTACGTTATGGTATGTCAATGGTTTCCAACCTTTTCACTCCTGAGGACCCCAACGGAATCCCTGCTGGAAGACAGGGACCCCAAGCAATTGTACGATTTAAATTTCAAACATTAAAACAGTAATTCGCAGAAAATACTCAAACCAAACAAATAGTCAAATTACTAAAGCTTTTAAACTTTATATTGAAAAAATATGCAAACATTTTAATGGGAAGGTTGATGCTTCATCTCGTCGATTCATTTTTCAATGTTTGGCTTTATTTGGAAAAGTTGAATGCTCAGGCCAGATTCTACATTTCCCAAGTGCTTTCTGTTTTTTAGGTACATAAAAACTAAGAAAGCTTTTTCACATAAATATGCGGTGGGGAAATGAAGTAAAACCTTAAGTGCTTTGTAGTATAATTCAAGATAATCTATTCGTACATGCAGTCAAATATTCACCAGAGAATTTTCCTTGAATTGAAGTTTAATGCATTATCTGTAAAGCCTTCAATCAAACCATTTTCTTCAACTGATGTCAGCCCCGTTAAATTGTCCATATCTACATTAAAAGGATCTTTAATCCAGTTTTTGCTTTCATCTGGAAGTGGCAAGTACTGATAAACTACACCGCATATCTTGGAGATGCTGGATAAAGAATTCCAAGACTTCATTTGATAATTCATCATGAACTGATTCCAAGAATGTCTTCAGGTTTCAGAAAGAATCAAAATTTCTTTGTGAGAAGCGACAAGCCCACAAATCTAACTTTATCATTGCCTCAATCTTGCCTTCGACATTAAAAATTGTGAAACCTACTCCTAGTATACTCAAATTGAGCGCATTTATATGAGGGAAGGTGTCTGCCACATACGCAAGCATGGCCAACCAAGTATAGTCATTTAAACGCTCAAGTGTAAATGGAGATTCCAGTTCAATGAAAAATATTCTGGTTTCATCTCTCAATTCAAAAAGCCGAAACAAAACTCTACCACGAGACAGCGATCGGACATCTGTATAGAGCTAAAGCTGATGATGATCACTATCCATGGACTGACCAAGCTGCTCAAAAAGCTTTCAATTTAGTGACCTAGCTTTGATAAAATGTTCAATTCTGACTGACTCATTCAAGACCGTTTTTAATTCCTCGGGCATCTTCTTAGTGCTAATGATTCTCGATGAATGCAACAATGATGCCATACAACTGAAGGGTTAATTTCCCTTATTTGTGCAACAAATATAGTTAGTCTCCCAGACACAAGCCCCATCTGTGCTGATTTCTATGCTTTTGGGCCACTGAATTCCATTTGATGTCAGAAATTCACTGAAAGTGCTGAAGACTTCGTCAGCAGTGGTGTGTATCAAGTAGCGACAGAACAGGAAATCTTCAATAATGTTCCTCTCAAATTCATATCTAAAGTAACACAGGAGATGAGATTTATTTGCTATGTCCGTACTTTCATCTACTTGTAGGCTATAATGCTGACTTTTACAAATTCTTTCAATCAACTGTTCTTTTATGTTGTCTGACATTTTGTCAATTCGCCTTTTTACAGTGTTGTTAGATAATGGCACCAAACTTAAATCTTATGCTGCTTTTTCTCCAACCATTGCACTCACCATGACTTTAGCTGCAAATACTATTACTTCTTCAGCAACTGTATGGGGTTTTCCAGTTTTTGCTATGAGCCTGGGCACTTCATATGAAGCGTTAAGGGCATTTTCATTAAAAGATCCTATTGAAGTTTTATTAATTAATTTTCTGCTTTGTCGGAGCTCTTGCTCTTAATTTTTTAATAATTCTGTGGATTTGGTAGCATGTTCTTTATGCTTAGTTTCCAAGGGGCTTATTTACAAGCCCCTTGCGCCACCCGTACGTCACTTTTCCCATGTTAAAAATTACGCAAAAGTGGTGCAAGGGGCTTGTAAATAAGCCCCCAAGTGTCTTTGTAATTTAGAAAGTTTCATTGCCTCATTTGCCAAAATTTCATAACATAGCACGAGATACTTCCCCTAAAATCTTTTACTTACAAGTGGCTACCAAAAGAAAAATCTAGTAGTCTCTGTAACTTATGTAATGGTGGAGAGCAAGACTTGGATCATTTGTTGTTTACTTGCCCAAATGCGACAGTCGTAGAAGCAAGAAAAAGGTTTCTACAACCAATTTATCTAAAATGTAGAATTACCTCTGTTCAGGACTTGATCTCGCTCTGCAAGGTTCCGCCAAATGAATTTGTATGTTATAATTTATTTAAATTTTTAAAATCCTTTTTAACTTTGTATTAGAATGAAATCTTTTATCATCTTATTGCTAAAACTTTTATTTCATGTATCAAATATTTGTGGTTCTCAGCTGAGAACTAAATCAAATAAACTTAAACTTGAAACTCATAACATAGCACACATTGTGGTTGCTGTTTGTGTTTTGAACCTGAACATGTGTAACCCAGTGATAAATATTCAACATCGTATTTGCGACACTTCATTTTCTTTTGACTTAAATCACTTTGGGCCTCATTACAATGCTGGTCGGACCGACTGTCCGACCGCCTTGGCTGCAGTGCGATTCCGACCATCGAGGCTGGGAAAGTCCCCCCCCGTCTTATGATGCAACCGCGGCAGTCTCATCTACAGTGGTGCACATATCCCCGATTTGCCGCTGCATGTGCATACAAACTTACAGGAAACATGTCATATGTAAACACATGCATTTCATATGTGGGTGCCTTGTGCTGCATATATATACCCCATTACTGGAGTGTGGCGATAGACGCACAGTCCAGTCAATGGGAATTCATACCACCTACAGACACCTGCATTCCGGCACCCACAGGGTTGTAGTCTATGGGGTTCAGTTGCCGTGGTGTAGGGGGGACCTGGAGAAAGGGGTCCACGTCAGAGACTGTTGGGGAAAAGCAGATTTGGGTGAGTGTGTGCCCCAAATCCTTTGTTTCCGACGAGTTGAGGGAGGCGGTTGGACTTCTGTCGTCGGCTCATCGGCATCGTAATCCGGACAGCGGTCGGAACTTCCTGTACAGTTTCTATGGCTACTCATTTTCTCTGACCACCATCTCAGCAGTCGGAGAAAGGCTGTTGGAGTTAGCGGTCTTCCAGCGGTCGGTTAGACTGCATTCAGCATGCATCGTAATTCGTCTGTCGGTCAGACCACTTCTGATGAGACCTCGGCGGTCTGACCGACACCGATGAGGCTGCGGATGTCGGTCTAACTGGCATCGTAGTGAGACCCTTTGCTTTGAGCATGATGGCCCATCATTGATGTCTTCAGTGACTTTCCGCTTAAGTGTAAGCAACGATCCATTGTCCTTATGTTTTTTAGGATACCCACAAATGACAAGTCTATTGAATCACAACATTCGGTTATGGAATCAATTTCTTGCAAAGCTATTTGGTCACACACGTAGACCTTCGCTACTTTACCTGCTCTCATCAGATGTTTCCAGACTACATATGCTCTAATGTTTAGAGATAAAGCAGAGCCTGTAAGAAGATTTTAACACTGTATCAGCTCTGGTTTTGTGGACAAGACAGAGAACACTAGCAAATTATATGCATGGATATGACAATCTTATGAACGCTGCTTCAAGATAATGCCATTTGCTCAGTTTAGTTAAACATAGCTCATTCATTTGGCCTGAAGCGTGTAAGAAGTTCATTGTTGATTGCACAGAGAAGTTCGCACAAAAGTATGGGAAAATATGAGCAGGATTGGAGTTGAGCCAGAACACTTCAGAAAGTCATTTTGCCTGCTACACACTGGCCATTACTATGTTGAGGTTGGGATTCAATTTAAACTAGAGTGTTACAGACATTTCCTGTGTGTGGTTTTCTGGCAGCCATGGGACATGGCATGAGCAGCTGATGTGACGTTGAGAACAGTTAAATGCATACACATTCATGCCAACATTTTAGAAGAGGAAAGTGGGTTATTTAAAAAAATATTTGGGTATTTTCCCCATTCACGTTTTTTGAAACGTAAGCAATTTCGGGCATGAGACAGCCTGAATCTGGTCTATTGTCATGTATGCATACAGTGGTCTATTTAGTGGTACGAGGCTCCTGCTCTCAGCCATAACAGCACCTCTACATTCTCATTTCAGAGCCCAGGAGGGGTGACCCTTCCTTTCACAAATGGGTTGAATGACTATGAATTAGCAGGTTTTACTATATTCATCTTTTAAGGTCTAAAAACATGATACATTTAGAAAGAATTGTATAATGAAGACATACCCCACAAGGCAACATATAAATAGGCAGAATGTTTTGAAAAAGTATGGAAGAATAGAACATGTGCTCCTACTGTATCCAAGGCATGTCATTGACCTCCACCTTGGTGTATTTTTAGAGTTCCACTTAAACATTTATATTAATCAAATTTATGCAAAATGACTCCGTTCAATTTTTCACTTTACTTCCTACCATCACATGCTTAGGCACCATGATGCAAGGAAGGATACAGCATTACTCTGGGCACTTACATATGATACAAAAAGAATTCTCACAGCCAACCTGCAATTTACCACAAGGGCAGGACTGGGGATTCAAAAGCAGCCATGTAAAAAAAGCTTAAACCAGCCTCACTTCCCTGGTTTCCTCATGCTATCTCTTTCTCTTTCCATCCATTCATTCTCTATTCCCTGCTTTCCTCTTCTCCCTTTCTGATCACTTTCTCTCTACCTTCCCTCTCCCTTGCTCCCTCTGTTTATTTCTCTCTCTCCAAGCCTCCCTGTGCCTGCTGTAATTAACACTGAGGAGCTGGTGAAAATGACTGAGGTGCCAGGAGTGGCCTGGACTTTCAAGGCCGGCCTCAAGCCCAGAGGGGAAATGTCAGGTGGAATAAAAGACTTGGCCCTGTTCAACATTTTCACAACCAAGCAGTGCCCAATGGTGTAGCTGTAGCATGCTACAAGTACACTAAAGCACCTGAGCAGCACAGCAGAGGATTGAAGCGCTATATAATTACAATTACAATTCCATTACGAAACGAAAAAATAATTTGCAATGAGAAGTCTTTCCTGTTTTCTAGATGAAACCCCAATACATCCAACTGACATTAAAAGGCTTGTTTTGTCTACTCATCACTAAATGGCTACAAGGTGGAGGTTTCTTCCAGTCATGGTCATCTTGTGTCATCTAACACCAGAGTCATTGATGGAAGGGAGAGGCTCTTTAATCCCTTCGGTGCGTCGGACGGCCAGGAGCCGTCTGACACAACAGTGCTCATGTGCATCGAATGGCTCACGGCCGTCTGCGCACATGGCACAGGAAATCCCTCTAGTGAGGGTACCAGAGGGATTTCCTTTGCACCAAAACAGCCTCAGGAGCTGGGGAAGAGCTTCCGCAGCTCCCGAGGCTGTTTTGATGTTTCACTGAAATGACGATCAGCATGCACGTCGCGCTGATGTAATTTCAGTGAAACCAAAATTGAAGTGAGCCGATCGGCTCGTTTCAGTTTTACTGCCTCTGTGCTCAGGGGGCTATCTTAGCCCCCTGAGCACCGAGGCAGACAGTAGTGTTATCATTAGAAAGGGGGTAATCTCCCCTTTCCAATGGTATCCTTTCGCTGGACGTCAATACCCAAGCAGGGATCCACCCACTAGGCACCAGGGAAGGGGGAGCGGCCCCTTGGGCAAGGGCTTTTGCGCACCCCCCCCCCCAACGTTTTATACAAAATTCTGTCTGTATGGGACATGAGCGGTGTGTTGAAACGAGGACAAAAAACCCATTTTGTTGAGAAAAGTCAAGCACCAAGACAAAGGGGTATGTGCAAATAAAACAGGTTGCGCCGACTTCTATTTTCCGTTAGTGCAATAAGAGATAATTTTCAACCTTAGAGTACCATGGAGGGGGTAACACTACAAATTTATATGTGAACGTGCTCAGAGAGATTAGCCAGTACCCATTTCTTATGTCAGACACGATATGTTCTATTTCCCTTCACAGTGTGTGACTAAAAGACAGCACCAACCGCCTGACCCGCATGGTGCTAATTAGCATACCACAGTAGGTAAGCAATGAAAACTGAAAGTTGAGATTCCACTGGCATGAGCGTGGTCACACCAGATACACAGTAAATTCTGGGAGTCTTTCACTATTTGGAATGCGAATGGCATGGAATGAAAACAGGTAGAATCTGTTCTGGTTAAACACTTTTGACTATAGTTCACAATAGACTATCTGTAGGGTGTCAGTTAACATCATGGTTCTTATAATTACACGGAGATCACAAAAAAATAGTATAGTCATAGTACTGAGGAATTTGACACTAGTTATCATGGAATTTTGGATAACAGAAGTATATGGATAAAAAATAAAGGATGAAGTAATCAGGGTGGAAGCAACGTGTCTAAACTTAGGCTATATGTAAGGTCCCACCATAATAACTCTTTTTGTTTCCCTTGTTGTAGAAATACTACTCAAAAACAGAATACACAGGTGAACGCATTAGGCCTCATTTCTTTGCATGGAATGCGTGCTAGATTTAGAGCAGGGATTTTTTGAAGAGTAGATTACCCAGAAAATTAATCACTTTCAAAGGGCGTGCGCGTCACACAAAGTCCAATAGTCAATTGTGTTTTCAAAATTTATGATTTCTTTATTTTCATCAATATAAAAAAGTGTTGAACATTAATACTCCAGCCAACGCGTTTCATTCCCACACTGGGAACTTCATCAGGGCTGTACGCTTCGTGTTGGTTGCCGTTACACTCTTCACGTATTCAAGAGGAGGCGTGTCCGACGGACGGAAGGTCTTTCCACTTGTTGCTGGCTTCGTGTGTCGATTCGGATGGCAGGCGTTGTAGATTACCCAGCCCTGAAGAAGGCCCCAGACCCAGGTGGGTTCACGTTGCTGGCCGAAACATGTTGGCACTTTGAACAGGGTATAACTGAATCAATAAATTCAGACACAACCCCATTCACGCTTTTATCCTATACCCCAGGTACCCACCGAATAAACGGACCGTTTGGGTATACCTGGAGGTATTTTTAACATCACTCATCTGGTTCCCTGCATAGCCAGTTCTATGCTTTATATAAGAACTCCCATAACAACTTTGGTTGAGTCCACCCAGGTAGTGCCATCTTACCTGGGTGTGGAAAGACGCCTATGATGAAGCATGTCACGATAAGTGAGTGAGGCGTCTTCTCCAATATCTTTGGATATCCCAACCCAAAAACTTTTGGAGGGGAAGTAAACTGTGCGGGACCATTTTCACTTGTCTTTCTTCCTTCTTTCTTACAGTCTAGACATCCCTAGGGATTTATAGACAACAGTAGTTGCTTTTTTGTGATGCGAATGATATGTGCTTCCCTCTCTCCGCATCTTGGGCATGCCGCAGTCTCCGTCCCAAAGTATCTCCTAATGCGGGATGGGGTGAGATACGCTCTATTTAATATATAAAAATTAATTAGTTTGAAATGCGCATTTCTAGATGCCTTTGGGGTTCGCTCTAGGATCCTGTCCCAATCCTTCCCTGGGATCTGCTTCCCCAGGTCTTCCTCCCACTGTACCCGCAGGCGCTCCAGCGGCTTCTGCATATCCTGCCTCATCGCCTTGTAGAGGCAGGAGACCATTTTGATCCTTCCCGCCGATAACACGACATAACTGCAGCCTGCCAGTGCCCTGGGTTCTGTTCCACCCACGCCCAAGTGTTTTTTAATCCTTCTAATAAGGGCCCCATGTTTCAGGAACTGACCTCCTGGCAAGTCATATGCTGCCTGCAGTTCCTCAAAGGGGAGTAGTATCGCATCTTGATATAGGTCTCCCATTACTTTCAGACCTGCCTCTTCCCAGTCTTCTAGTCCTGCCCAGTGTTCACCCTGGGGCAGCATAATCAAGTCTACTTGTGATAAGAGCCTGGGTGACCGTTCGTCTGGTGTTCAGTGGGATCCACTGGAAAATCTTGTGTAGCATTCACAGGATGTGGAAGCATGAAAAGGAGACAGCGTTGATCTGTCTGCTTGTGGAGAGGTTGGTATCCAGGATGATCCTGAGGTTCTGGGCATTGTCCGCAGAGGTGGGTGAGGGGGCCAACTTCGAAAGACCACCAAGAGGCATCCCAGGGGGCGTGGTTGTTGCTGAAGATTAAGACTTTTGTTCTGTCTGTGATGAGCTGGAGGCAGTTTTTCATCCAAGCAGCGATGTTGCTCATGCAGTTGGCGAAGTTCGCTTTGGCAGTGCAGGTTGAGTCAGTAAGGGAAATGATGAGCTGTGTGTTGTCGGCATATAGGATACTATGTTGATGTCGTGGGCTCTGACGCTGTCCGCGAGGGGCATCATGCAGACGTTGAAGAGTGTTGGGCTGAGCGATGATCCTTGAATGACTTCGCAGATGAATTTCTTGGGTTCTGAGGTGTATGGTGGAAGGCTAAACCATTGAGTTCTGTCCATGAGGAAGGGGAATATCCACTTGAGTGCTGGTGCGCAGATATCCAAGTGCTGAAGTTTTCTGATTTGTGACTTGCGGCAGACCGTATCGAAAGCTGCAGAGAGGTTGAGGAGGATGAGTGAAGCCATTTCTCCTCGGTCAAGGTTGCTTCTTATGTCATCGGTGGACACAATGAGGGCCGTCTCTGTGCTGTGGCTGGTGTGAAAGCCTGATTGAGAGCTGTCTATGAGTTGATGGAGTTCTAGCTGGTCTGCGAGTTGGGTATTGATGGCTTTCTCAATTACTTACGCTGGTAAAGGCAGGAGTGAGATTGGCCTGTAGCTGCTGAGGGTTTTGGGGTCTGCTGTTGGTTTCTTCAATAGAGCATTGGTATTTACAAATACAATAATGTAATACATGTCGCCAGTGTTTCTGTAACCCTTAACTCCATTTACTCCAAGAGAGTGTGGGCACTGAGCTTCTCTTACTCAGAACTGCATTGCTCTCCAAGGGTGGAGTCTTGGGTACTAGCATTGAGTCCACCAAACATAACCTTTAAAGACTTTAACTTCACAGCCATTCACTGAAGACCCTTTGGAAGAAGAGGTGTGTTAAATTTGCCCAGTGTGAGGCTCCCTCAAAGTTTTGTCTTGCTTGTGTTTTTCCCAAACCTTCAGAGAATATGTTGCTCCTGGAACTCTCAACAGAGATGAGCCCTCGATGCAGTTGACCAGTTGCTCTAAGGACCGGAGCCAAGGGAGTAGCCAGCAAATTAAAATACCCCCCACTTTGATCCATACCTCGAATGCCACTGGGTGAGGGAAGCGAGTAAGTCCTACCGACTCTAGATGGTGTCTCTTATTAACACCTTCCGTTCATCTTTAAGCATTTCATATACACATCCATCTCTCCATCTTTTCATACTTTTATCCATCCTTTCACCATTCCATCCATCCACCCTTTCATTATTAGTTTTCCATCCTTCCACTCACAGTTCCAAACATTCATAAATCCTTTTTATCCATCCATTCATCATCCATTCTTCATCTATCCACCAATCCATCCTTCCACACCTCCATCCTGGCGAACACTCATTCATTCGCCCATCCATCCAGACTTTTATCATTCTAGCCACTTTCTATCTCTTACTCATGCAAATTTTGTTTTGTCTAGCAGCGGCCCGTGCAGGGAAGAGCGGTGGGGCCAGGATAGGGGGATATTGACAGACGCCGACGAGGGAAAATTTACTAATTATTTAATTTTCCATCGTAGTCGTCTGTGGAACCTTCCCCCAACCCGGCCCCAACGCTCTTACCTGCACGGGCCATGGCTGGTTTTATCCTTGCATCCATCAGTCCATTCGCCCTTGCATCCATCCTTTCATCCTTTTTACTCTTCCTTCTCGTCACAGTTTCTTCCTTCCAGCCCTCTCTCTTCCTCTCTCTCTCTCTCTCATTTTCCCTGTCCTTTCCTCTTCATTTCTTTGTTATTAACTTTCCTTGCCTAACCTCTGCTATCGTGTCCCGTATTTTTAAGAGCTTTTGTCTGCAGAGCTGCAGGCAAGAAAGGCTCATAAATAACTGAGTTTCAACACCACCCCCGCTTAAGCTGCAATAGCGGGGGGGGGGCGGGGGGGAGGAAGGGGGGCGAGGGTTCACAACGCCACATACTTACTGGGATTA
Organism: Calotriton arnoldi; assembly: GCA_963921515.1. Classification (NCBI taxonomy): domain Eukaryota; kingdom Metazoa; phylum Chordata; class Amphibia; order Caudata; family Salamandridae; genus Calotriton; species Calotriton arnoldi. The sequence continues at coordinate 880,318 of CAWUFW010001837.1, forward strand.
ACCACAATTACACTGACATGCTTTCAATAAAATAAGAGAGATATTCACTTGACTGGAATATCTGAAATTGTATTCTATTTGGAAAACACTGACATTTTCAATTCACTTTTATTAGAAGTAGAATAGCAGCTCAAACAGTAGTTATGCAGTTACTGTGCAAATAAATGGAATACACCATCCAGAAAACGTCATTCAAATAATAAAATTAACTTTTCTAACACATTGTGGAAAATTGTATTTGCATACAGTTTCTCAGTCACTCATATAATTCATCAGTGTTCTGTCCAGCAGTAGGCACACTCACTAGGTCGATTCAGGGTCACTGCAAAGAAGTTGACTGGACTAAATAAATATAAACAGTTGAAAAAAAGTACCCAAATGATGGAACCAAGGCTTTTGGACTGGAACCAACAGACGAAAAAATATTTTTCCAGCAATCTCGGCTTCTGAAGCTATTTCAGGATTCTTATTTAAGAATTTGTGACCGATAGAAAATGTTTTGTGGCAAGTGCTTTGTTTGTTGTCAACCCACTAGACAGTTAAATTCAGTTAACAGGATAGCCACAGTGAATATATTTGAGAATTCACTTGTATATTGCTTGAGTGGAAATAACTTGCAGGTCATTCTGAAACACTGAGTAGATTTTAATATTTAGTTGTTCCTGCGTAGCCCCATTCGGGATAGCTTTTTGTATGGTAGTAACTCAATTTGCCTGTCATTCTAAAGTACTTAAATTTGATTCTCTATATGATATGTGACTTATTTCAACCAAGCAATGATGAGAAATAAGGTAAAGCACATCAAGAATCTAGGAGAGGATAATGAAAGATATAATTGGCGGCTGCAACCGGTCCTCCATATATTGCTATGGTATTGTTAAATGAAATATTGTGGCAGCTGCTACCTGTGTTACTTTCACTTTACTACCAGAATCAGGGGTACACTGGTGCTGGTTTTTGTGTTTTCAGTCCAATTTTCATTCACCTGTTTAAAAATAGCAGATCTTGCCCTTTCTGACATCGAGTTTTAATACAAATCGTCGTATCAACAGAAATGGACAAGAAAGAAACCAGAAATGCAATGCACACAGAAAGTTCTGTATCCACCACTAGTAGCTGTCACAAAGAAAAAATTGCAAGTATTCATCAACGACTACTGTACTACTGTCACTGCTGAAGTACATTGTGAGCAGATGCTTTGTGATTCCAGGGATGTTTCAGTGTTTTTAAAGTTCATCACTTTCAAAGAGTCCAGGGTAGGGTGGTTCTGCGTGTTGGAAGGGTTCTCCTTGCTTTGCTTCCAGTACTCTCTCATTGAGCGTAGAATAGAGGCTGAACGTTGGGCGTACTTTCAGCGGCTTGGGAGCTGCGGTGTTTGGATTGAAACGAGCTGAAACAGAAGAAGAGAACTGTCAATTCACTTGTTTGCTTATGTATCCATTTCCAAAATTCATTTGTATTTACATTTGCAATTGCTTGGAAATGTTCTTCATTCAGTAAAAGATGCTGCCCTGCCAGACAGTGAACACAAAGGAATATATTATAATTATATATGGGCACTGGTACGGCTCAATACAGTTTTCTGCAGCACTCGCGTGCTTTTATAATCTAGAGGTTATGTTTTGCATTGTGGTATGCCACACAAGCACCTGTGCAAAATCTGCCCCAGGTCTTATTCACTTGGGCCCGCCCTTTGCAGGATCCACGGCCGGACTGGGAACAGAAACCAGCACTGGCAATTCTGCTGGACTGGCACCCACGAGTAGGGTTGGGGAAGGGGCTGGGGTTTTGGGGGGTGCTACTGAGAGAGGCACCGCTGCAAAACCAACCCCCAGTAACAAAAACGGCCCCCACCCTTCCCGCCCACCGGGAAAACGACTGATGCCCGCTAGGTCAGGACCCAATTCTCCAGTTCCGGCTCTCACTGGGAAGTACAAGGACACTCATTAAAGAAGCAATGTCAATGCCAACTGTTGCTTTAGTACAGTGAACAGCTTTTTTTAAAGCTTCAGTTACAAGGTACAGAATCGACAGCAGCAGTGCAAGCTTCCTTTACACAGGTGGATGATGCAGTGCACAGTTCCCTCCTTACATACATTGCTGCAACACTGTATGTTTCACAGATATATACAGAACAGTAACAGCACATGAGACAGTAGTGCAAGCTTCCTTCATTAGCAGGGGTGAGATTTCCCACAGAGATTTACTCTGGAAGAGGGAATATGCTGGAGCATCGCCACAGATCATTTCAAATAGCCTGTTGTCTCTGGGCATGGAATTGTCGGGCTGGGATTGATATATATACATATCAACAAAGTACATATCCATGGAGTTAGGTATAGAAACTTACCTTTCAATAGTTTGTCCCTCAATATTGTAAAGATATTCTGTCCTGTCAATATTCAGGATTGGATGTTTCCAGCCAACACCATAGAGACGGAGGTGACATGAAATGCTCTCCATATCAGACCCATGAATTCCACTGACACCTTTGTCCCCCACCACTCCCAAGCAACAAGGTCTAGTGTGAGTATGCAACCAGCTACCTCCACATCCCTGGGTCAAAAGCTATGGCCAAGGGCATACAGGGGCCCCACCCATCCCAGGACCTACGAATAGAGCAGATAACACTCCCCCCCAAACAGGCAATAGCTTCCACTGTCATCCAAGAGATTGGCCACTACCAAACCTCAAGAGGGTAGAGGGCAGAATGGTGCACATGTTGGAATGATACCCTAATGGGTCACAGGCAATAACGGGGGAAGAAAGGGACTCACAAACAAAAATCATAGAACACCATATCTGCAAACCTATTTTGCCTAAATCGTTTTATTGACATTTTCAAGATGAATGACATTTACTGTTTGGTAGTAAACAACTAATAGGATTGTGAAGGAAACTTGCCTAATCTGCCTGGTGACCTCATATTTTTTTGCCTTTTTCTTGATCTTATTTTTGCTGCTATTATGACCCTGTTTGTTGTAACATTGCCATCTAGTACCACAGGGGCTGTGATCTGCCCCAAAAATGGTACTGTAAAATTGGTTTCAGCCAACTTGTCTATTTAATTGTCCAGAAAGGCCTCTGTAGGTTGGTACAGAAACTGCACCACAAGTGTGGAAGTTAAATGTATATATGGGCTGCAGTGGGTACTTCTAACCCCCACGTATGTGCCAAAAATACATAGCTCCAGGTAGCACAGTTTTGCTCTGGCTGTGCTGCATTTTAAAAGCACTGCAGTGACACATGACAGGTAAAAGTGACTATTCAATGTAAGAAAATGTAATTGTAGATATTAGATAAGTCATCTCTAAAGTGTGCCTTGTAAGCCAATATTGCTAGGTGTTTAATTTATAAATATGGGGAAAGAACGTTTTGGAGACAGATAGTATGCCCTTTCAGTGAACAAACATTGCAGTGCTTGCTGTTTTCACTGTGTAGGTAAAGCTGCATTTTCAAATGTGAAAGTAGATTTGAGTTAACTTTAGAGGAAAAGTAACTTTAAGAAAGTGTGCTTTATGCTGCCTGAGAGAAAACAGGCTTGCAACCAGTTTGCCTCCCAGCTCTAATCCAGAGGCCTCATTCACATTCATGGCTCAAAGTTAACAACGTTGATCTCAAAGAAAATGGCTTGACCTGACCTTTGGGCCCAGTGTGAGTAGATACTGCTGAACCAATGTTACTTTAATCCATGTACTGTAGTGTAGGGACTGCTACACAATGAATCGTGTTTATACATGCATTAGTCTTGAATGTGTATTAACTTAGCAAGCAACAATAACCATGAAGCTTTAATATTAATGGAACAAACAAGATGTATTTTAAGGTGAACAATGATTGTTTAATATTTTTATCTAAACAGTATTCAGTTTTATTGAAGGTATTTATAAAGTGAAGAACTATCCTCGGAAGGCAGCCGAGCACTAAACATATCCAACGTGTGATAGACAAGTAGGTATCTTTACAATTAGAGTTTTAGCCAATGCTAATGAAAATGCAGAGGAAAACGTAATATTTCAGAAGGACCTGAGACACAATTGAATGTGTTCTGTCTGATCTGGTTCTGATGCCTTCAGGTCAGTTCCTCTACCCTCTCCCATTTCTTGAGAGCCATCATTTCTGCACACACATTTCATCTCACAATACAGGGCTGTTGCTTCACATATGTAAGTATATAGATAAATGTACATGTGTGTGATAGAGAACTGGAAATTCATTTGACTTGCACAATGACACTTACTTCCAACATCAACTCGTGCATGACATGTAGCTACTCCAGCCTCATTTACTGCGGATATTGTATACCATCCATCATCTTTCTTGCCCACATTATAAATAAGGAGACAGATTTTCCCATTGGAATCTTGAAGCAACCTGAAATATGAAAGAAAGAGCTGAAGTAAAAGGAGATTTAGGGATATACATTTCAATCCTATACCATATTAAAAATTGTCTTGTTTTGGTCTTCTTTATTAGAATTGAGAAGGCATTGCTTTCTACACTTATTAAATGATTTATTGTGAGACTTTTGCCAAAAGGAAACTAATGTAAAGTACTCTTTTTCTATAGGTTTCAATAGCTCTTTAAATAAAGAGCCCATCCCTAACAGGAGTGACCAAAATGTTGAAATACCAGATGTATAAAGAAATATAATGCAGCTTTGGCGGCGAACAATTCGGTTACAGGATTAGTTTCTCTTGCAGTTAGCGTTTCCAAGTTAGGGGCATTTTTTGGACCATGTGATTTGAATATGGTAATGGTCAGCATAGACAATGGCGCAGAACATATGATAACCAACTTTTGATTTTCATTGCCTTCTGAATGCAAAGGGGTAGCCCTCGTGAACCAAACAAATGCACACACCTTTCCCTGCATCCTCATACAAGTGGTTTGTCAAAGTTGGTCTATACAGCAGTTTTGATCTTCTTCTGCACAACAGTTCATGAGTCAAAGCCAATACATAGGCAATAAATGACATGATCAAAAGACACCCACTGTAATTCTATAACTACCGTGGCACTGCCGCACACACAACCACAGATAAATCTGCTCCAGAAAGAAACCACATTAGAGGCCAAATGGGTTGTATCTGGTCCATCTTCAACTGGGAGGGGGTGAAATTCCCATTATGTCCAGAAAGCCAGGAACATTTGTGAAACTTTGACCTTCATGAAGTTGGTCGAAGTTGTCAAGTCTGCGTCATTGGCTCTAAATTTAGTGGAAACTCTGGACTGCCTCCCTATGACAATTGTGTGTTTCAACATGTTCAAGATGGTCGGGACATCCTGCAGCAGGAAACTGTGTGCATTTCTTTGTACAAATATGTATTCTACTTATTGTTTATAAATATATAGATATTCTTCTAGGTCTACTTAACAAATGAATATATTAATCATGTTTAGAATATAAATATATATATATATATATATATATACATATTTTATGCTTAAGATGTATAAGGTTACTGCATAGTTTACATATAAGTTATTTGATTATATGTTTATGGGTCTCTTTTTATCTATCTGTTACAATATGTGATAAGTTATATACGTTATTTGATTATATGCTTATGGGTCTCTATTTTTATTTTATTTTATCTATCATAATGTGTAAATATGGTCATAACAATTGTATCTATCTGTGCATCACTACTGAAATATTGGTGAAAATATAAAATAAAAATAGATATAGATAATTAAAAAAATACATAAATAAATTAGCTTTGTGTATATAACACTTCAAAGTCGGAGTTTCTAACTATTTTTCCATACAGGTACATATGAGACTTTATATAATACAACTTTATCTCTCTTTATTATTTTTTATAAACATGTATACCTTTCTATGTAGTTATGTATCTATATATTTTACTTTACTCCTACTGTAGAAAAATATATAAATACATAAAAGACATTCAACTCCATCCAATTCACTACTCTATGTCTCATCCTATACCTCTTTCAATATATCCTCTACCTCCAATCTCTGACTTTTCCCCAATCTCATTGTACTACTATGATCTCCCTAATAGCTCTTTTAGCCTCTTCCCTACTCTACCCCTAATTTGAATCATCCCAAACCTCATTTTACTACTATGATCTCCCAAATAACACCTTCTAGACTCTTACTTCCTCTATCCCTCCTTCATCCTATTCAATCCAACTAACAGACTTACATGCCCGCCGCTTGAATTAACAACTTAGATTTCCCTATACTAATCCACCACTTATCCACTTTGGGTTCTGGAGTAACGTGCTACTCGCCAAAAAGCCCTTCAGTGCCTCGTATGGGGTAGTACACGCTATATAAATACAATTACAAACTGTGGAAAAGCAAGCGACTTCTACAACCTACCAAAGAGCTGTGCTGACCTGTCCCGCAGTTTGTGCTGGTTTTGTACCTCGTGTAGGGCAGTGTTGTTAATGTTTTCTCATTATAACAGGGCCGGCTTTAGCACTGGTGGCGCCCGGTGCGACAATCTTTTTTGGCGCCCCCCCCCAAGACCTCCTCCTCGGATTCCCTCCTTACCACCTGGCGAAAGTGCCCCTCATCTCTCCATAGCCCCTCGCTCACATACATTTCATTTGTTTTAGAGCACTGGTAAAGGCTGTCTTTACTAATCCATGCAGATACCCACCTAAAACACAGATCTGTTCTTTGCAGCAGGCATATTAACCCTCTGCGCTACTTTATGGTGGGTCAAAACTGCCACTAGACAAAACTCTGATCTCTCTCTCTCTCTCGCAGGAACATTAATAACAAGATCTATCATGACATTTGTATTGCTGCCTGAAAGTTGGACACACAAGGAACTCTGCAGCAGGTACTTTTAAATTGGAAGTTATTGTTGAACACAGCAACTCCCCCGCGCCAGGTCAGTGCCCCACCGCCAGGTCAGCGCCCAGTGCGGCCGCACCTGTCGCACCGCCCTAAAGCCTGCTCTGCATTATAGTTATAATAGAGCACAACCTCTGTCACTGTAGGTGGTGTCAAGTTTCATGTGGCTTGAATGCACAGATCAGCACATGCCAGATCAGGGACACAAATCATTAGAGCTACGTTATAGCTTCATGTAGGGAAGGAGGGCTAGAGCACCTGGATGCAGTTGTAATTAAATTGGCAACACATACATAAAAGTGGTATCATCATGCGTTGGGGGCAGCTGTACCCTCCACACTCTCTGGCACCATATTCATCTGGGCCCATGGCTTATGCCAAACAAAACTGAATGTCCAGCACCACAAATAGTACACTTGCTAATTGGCTGGACTCTAATGAGCGGATCCGGTAGGATAAAAGCTTTCTGTTGCTTGGCCTATGCAGTATAGAGGTGCAAATTGACAGAGTGGATTGGGCACCGGTTTGCTGGCAGATTTCCTGATTGGACCAGCACTGTGCCATGTGAAAAGCTCTGGTTAGGGACAGCAACATTGTAAGTAGTTAGAGCCATTTCAAGTCTCCACCATGCAGCGATAGAGGAGTGAGATGGGCCAGGCTGATGAGACTCATGGACTCATGTTGTATGAGTGTATGACAAGTGAGTCAGCCCCGTCTATCTCACATGAAAACAGTGCAAATACTTCACAAAGACCACTGAGGAGGTGAATGGTGCTGTCTCCCCAAATGACCCAATTATGTGGAGTTACCTTAAATTGAAGGCTGCTCCTACCAAATGTTAAAGAAAGATGCAATGCCTGGCCTGGGTCACCCCAGGGAATGTTTATCCACCTATGTGCTCCATCCATCATCTTATTGTGTTAACTTGGTTCGCCCTAAGTTGGCAGGGTATGTCCAGATGTGTGTCCTTTGCTCACTTTACCACTGGATTCAAGCTAGCCTGGCTGATGAGGGATGTTACCCTGAAACCAGTCCAAGGATGATTGTTTCTGGTCCAGGGAAGACCTGGCTTGGCAGTTCGGGCTGGACTGTTCCCATGAGGAACAGGGTCAAGACTGATTTGCATATGGCTGGGTCTGAACTGGGGTGGCGAAGTGAACATCACAGGGCACCTATGGGCTGAAACATGTCGACCACCCACGATTTTCAGTAGGTACTATAGAACAGCAGCCCTTCTATATTCGCACCGCTTTTTCTTTTATCCTTACCCCATCCTCAACACATTAAAATCGAGATTGATAGATGGAGGTAATTTTAAACGCACTTCACTTTCACCCTCACCATTTCTGATCACTACTGTAAATACCAGTTGGTCTTCCTCCAGGTGGAGGAAAGCATAACAAAGACCTGATGATGATGCTTTTCACGTAACCAACCAAGCGGAGAATCAAGATATACCGCACTTACGGTCCACTCGTGAATGAGGGTTTTTTAAGATGATGAGAACCTAAGACCCTGGTTATAAACAGGACTAGTGATTCATTCGCCTGTGATTACATATCCATCGGATGGAAGCCAAATGAATCCCAGCTTCTTTCTCCCTCACATTAGAAGAGATATGTTTTGGAAGAGTCTTCTATCACAAAAAAGAATGCCTATTGTTTAATGATATGTTATGCCCAGGCCTAAAGCCATTTTCATCCATATGGACCCATCTGGGCATATATGGTAGCAATCTAGTGGCAAGGATCCTGCTTTAAAATGCATAATCTGTGTTGAGTATAGAAGAGGATGATATGCCGCCATATCCAGTGGGTCGTGTCGTGGTTTGGGTAAAGCTACAACCAGAGCTTCACGAGTAGTAGTTGGGAGACAACCCATCTCCAGGAAGGCGTCAGCTTGAATGTCAGTAAACTGAAAAAGGTATAATAAAATTCGACTGGCAGGCCATTTGTTCCTGGCATTTTATTCCTGGCCATACAGTCTACGGCACCACTTCGTTCCTGGTCATTTATGGGGAATCTGCATTTGTGTATGGTTGTGAATAATATGTGGTAAATACTATGGTAATGGGCATCTACAACTGTTGTGTTTGCCCCAGAGTATCACTTAAGACTGTGATTGGAGCGTGTCCTTTAGCATCCCTCAGGATTCTGGCCATCAATCTCCCTGCTTTGTCGGCATGGTTGTGTGTTTATACGACATATTCCTTATAGTTTATACAACACTGGCTGTCAAAGAGCACATCATACTCTTACTTGATCTGTAACAGTGTGAGAATGAAGAGGGATTCACTATGATTTAAGTTTGCCAAATTGTTAGTCCGTTTACTAGTGGTATTATTCCTTTAAGCATTGTTTCACAGCAACCAACAATCTTTTTTGTGGATATGCCTCTCATAACTATGTTACTTCACATTCTGCCAACCTATTAGATGTTGTTCCAGTGTTAATGGCTATGTACACATCTAATAACTCCTGTAAAGTGGCTTTGCAAAGTGCATCTTCCAGGTTTATTTGTAGTTGCCAGATGTTAATAGGAGCCAGTTACCTACCCCACTGTAACTTGACTGAGGGTGGATTGTGATCCAATTATGTACTACTTAAATATTCTGATCTTCATATCGATCTATAGATATTTTGCGTGCAGAGTATATAGTTTAGTCTGGATTAGAGGTCATGCACTAAAGAATAACAAGGATATTTCTTTGTATCTGGGTGAGAGCTTCTTCAGCCATCCAGTAGTGACCAATGGTGATAAATTGGGTTGTTGGTTGAATGGAGTGTCTGCTCTGGTCATGAAAACAAAACACAAGAAAAATCCCTCACCAATTTAAAAGCTAGAGTACATTTTAATAAATTATTTGACATCAAAACAACAAAAATCCAATCAGTAGAACCAGAGTTTTGAATTTTAAAGTTTTTAGTAAAAACTAGCGCCTAAAAGATCACAGCGCGGACGTCTAGTTGCATGATACCAGATCAAAGTTAAAAAATATGGCCAATCGTGATGTAGCGCAGGTCGAATACCTTTGGACTTAGAAGACATTTCAAGAAACATTTTCTGAGAAGGTATAGTTCAGCCGGGCATGGCTACAGGCTGTGTCCGAGGAAGGAGCGTTGTTGTCAGGGAGCTACTGGATGAAATCGCAGTGATGATTTCTACTTTCGGACTTAGTCTCTTGTTTGGAAGTTGAAAATTTCCAGTGGGATGAGACAGGAGGCTGTATCCGAAGATAGTTCCAGGAGATTGGATACCCATTTGGCGAAGGAACGCTGAACAGGATTTGCTGCTGCATAGAAGAACATAGAACAGCGACGAAGTCAGGCCTACCGGCGAAGCACCTTGGGTGGCTCAATGAGCAGGTTGGTCCCGCTCTCCCCTTGGTTCTCAGAGCAGTTTTTAGCCCAAAAAGTCCCAAGTTTTGGATTTTGGTTATCTGAGCACCTTTATCACCACAACCAACAGTCTAGGACTGGAGGGACACCACTTGGGGGTTCAGGACTCCCTCAGGCTGGGTTCAGGTTCAAGATGGTGGAAGCCTGATACAGCCCTATGGCTCTGAACAGGAGGTCAGCAAACTAGTCATTGGAGTCACTCTGGTAGTGTTGGATCTAGGTGAAGAGGCAGGGCTCACACAGCATGGCTGGCCTCTGAAGGTTCAAAGCAGTCCTTCCAGGTGCAGCAGCTTAGTCTTGTTAAGTACACAGCAGGTCACAGCAGCAGGCAGTCCCCCGAGAGTCCTTCCACAGGTCCGGAATGTGAACTGTTGAGTGGGTCTGACAGCCCTATTTTTATACCTGGTGCCTTCTTTGAAGTTGGGAGAAGTTTCTAGAGGCTTCTCTTTGAAGTGCTTGGAATGTCCTGACTCCCCCATCCTGGCTCCAAGCTGGCTGCAGAGACAATGTGGCGGTGACAAGCCCTTTGTGTGAAGGCAGAGCGAAACCTAATCAGTTGCACGTAGGGCTGTTCCCAGCTCGCCCCCCCCCCCCCATCCTGCCTATAGATGACCCATTCAGGCACACCTAACCCCTCTATTGTGTGGCCGTCTGGAAGGAATACACAATGACCAACTGCCTGCTACACCTAGCCATGTGACCCAGGATACAGGCAGCAGACACCAATTGTTGGGACACGAAAATGCCTACTTTCAAAAAGTGCCATTTTCACATTTGTGACTGAAAATCTGACTTTACCATTAAAGTGGGCTTTAAATTACAATTCTTTATACATCAAACACGACATTCCAACCTGTTCCCAATTGAGAGTTATCACTTATTAAACGTATTAAGTTAACTCAATGTTATCCTATGGGAGAGGCAAGCGTTGCAGTAGTGAAAAACGAATGTAAGAATTTTTTACTACCAGGACAAGTAAAAGTTAAAAGTACATGACCATCTTTTTAAAGACACTGCAACCTACCCTATGGACTGTCTAGGGCCTACCCTAGGGCTGACTTATATACATTAAAAAGGAAGTATTAGGCCTGGTAAAAAGTTTATCTTTGCCAGGTCGAGGTGGCAGTTTAAAACTGCAAACATAGGCTGCAATGGCAGGCCTGAGACATGTTTAAAATGCTACTTAAGTGGCTGGCACAATAAGTGCTACAGACCCACTAGTAGCATTTAATTTACAAGCCCTGGGTACATTTAGTACCAATTTACTAGGGGCTTGCAAGTAAATTAAATGTGCCAATAGGGTGTAAACCATTATTACCATGTTTAAAGGAGAGAGCACAAGTACCTTACAACTGGTTAGCAGTGGTAAAGTGCGCAGAGTCCTAAAAGCAAACAAAAATGGGTACCAAAAACAGGAGGGTGAAGGCAAAAAGTTTGGGGATGACTCTGCAGAAAGGGCCAAGTCCAACACCACTGTTGGCCCCCTTCTAATAATCTTTGGCTGTTTTTACTACTGTGCAGCGTGGCAAGGAGGGAAAGAACGGTCCAGGTGAACTTCAGACACTCCAATAAAATCAACCCACAGCATTGATCATCAACTTCTACTTTAATTGCCTCAAAGGGTACTCCAAGTTTAAATCATATCAGGGCACCTCTAGCATTAGCAGAATAGGAGGTAAAGAATATTGGGCCCCTCCATCTCCTCCACAGCCTTTCCACTTCAGACTGCATCAGGTGTGTTTTCTGTAGGACAGCGATCTGTGTTGTTCTGTGCTACATATCTGCATGTCTTTCAGCCCTTTTCTTAGCATTTTTCATATCCATATATTCCATGTCAATATCTGGTATTTTCTATTCCTAACCATGCAATTTATGTTTCATACAGGGTCTGAAAAAAGTGTTGGTAGCTAGGCAACCCAGTCACTGCACCACCTAAGGTCACGTTTAACACTGCATAATCATTTCCCACCTCAAATGACCAGCTACCAGATGGTCACACATTAGACATATTGAGCCACAGAAAACGAGAGGCAACTGAAAGCTACAAAGTCGTATCCAAATTCTTTGCTAAAATATGCAGCAAGTCGGTTTGAGGTTGAATTTTTCTTTTATTCTTTTCTTTCTTCTCAAGACAGACAGACACATGCAGCCAAAGTGTTTCACCCAACACATAGGCTTCTTCAGGGCAGCGCGATTCAGTTGCAATAGTTGTGTATTAGATGAATGACCGCGTCGCACTGACGTTTAAAACGTATGTTCCACGCTAATTGTGAAACCCTGGAAACAATAAGCCGTCAGTAACTGTAGAGTGTCCAAACATCACAATTCCTTCAAAAACATCCTTGTTGGGGATTTCTGGTACTTTAATGTACTACGCCGTGTTCGGCAACAAAGTCATCCACGCCACGTCCGAGTCCACGCACAAAGAGCGCACAAACTCCGACGTGTCGTGGATGACTTTGTGTCTGTCTGTCTGTCTTGAGTGCATACTTCAGCAAAGAATTTGGATACAACTTTGTAGCTTTCAGTTGCCTCTAATTTTTTGGGTCTCAATATGTTTTATACAGGGTGCATGCAATCGGTTAAGGGGCTAGCATAGATCAATCCAACCCTGTAAATTCCTTATTGTCATACTTTCTGCTACATTTTAGTACATGTTCGAACTCAGGAACAGTCGGCTAACAACATTAACTTGAAAAACCAAATAACACCCCTACCCCCAGACTGAATTGTACTAAAACTCAACATATCTACTGTACTTACTGCTTCTGGGAAACATAGTGCATCGCTCCAGGGTGGACAGTGTTGATAGTTAATGAGTGAAAAGAACTCAAATATGATGGATCACCCACCCAAAGACGAGGGAGTACACGTCAGTAGATTTTTATACCTGTGTGCCCTATTGACTCCAAAATGTTTTATATCACCATTTCATTGCCTGACTATTGTCCTTGGCATATTTTATCTCATCTCTGTTCTACAATCTGCTCATAACTTTGTATATAGTCACGTGTCCCACAGTTTGTGACCTATCAAATGAGTTTGTCTACCAATCCTGTGGTGACCTTTGGTAAAGAGTCTGTGTCGCTGTCCAGCAGTCCTTATTCTGATTCTTCACCTGACCTGGCATTCTCCAACCAATCCTTATTTGTAAGCCACCACCAGATGTTATGGCAGCGGCGTTTGCTAGTACAACTTTCTGTTTAGCTCTGGTTTGCCAACTTATTGGGTGTATAGAAAATATTAACATTTTACACTCCTTGTGAGTTGTGATCTATTACCCCATGATTGTTTAGAGACCACATCCTTTTTTGTGTCTGCGAACGTTGTGGATTGTGATATTTTTCTGTCTATTCCCACACAGATTCAGGGCTTATGAAGAAATTATATTTTTGGCTAGCAATAACTTTACGACAGGCGCATATTATAGACCAAGTTTTTGAAGTTTCTTTTTGAGAGACAGGAATGAGACATGCTGCTGCACCGCAAGGATGACGTCAGAAAAGATCAATACTTTCTAGTTTTCCAATATGAAATGCCCGGTTTTCCTAGCTTTTTGCAAGACAATGTCCCAGTCTTTATAATGGAAAACGTTTGCAACAGCAGGTCTAGGTAGTATGCATCTAGACGGAACTCTGTGTCGAGAAGAAGAAATGAGTAAAATATGTCCAAATAAATCTGTATCGAGAAAAAATCCTTGGTTCACACCCAAACTGCATGAGGTGAACCAAGAATTGAATGCCATTGACCTAAAGACTACTCACCCGACCTAAGACAATAGTATGTCAATGCACCGGCAATTTACACTTTCTGGGTAAGAATAATATAGGACAACCCAGATTCTACAGTAACTTTTTTTTTTTTTTAACTTTATTTTTCATTTTGCAATAATGAAAACATAGCATAAACAATACAGCATATAGGGTCGCGACATCTTTTTAGTAGTTGATACTTGGCACAGATTGCAGCGTTTAAGGAGAACAAACATCAGAGGTACATAATCAGCCTTGTAAATAATACAGTGAGAAACAGGTCCTAGGGTACTCCAAACACTACAGTAACTTTTAGTGGAAATCCTCTGATGGTCATCCAACTCAACAATGTTTGATATGATCAAGTTCTCTACCATTAATATTTAACACCACTTCATATTTGGATTCAAGCGTATTTATGTCCTGATTATGAATACGGCAGTCCCAAATCCGCCAATTACAAGTGGGGCAGTCAGACCGCAACCAGCCTGACACAAGCCCGCCACCACCGCCAGGATCCTGGATCCCGTGGCAGTCGGGGAAGCTGCCACAATGGCGGCAGTCTAGATACCGGCACCACCTTGCATATTACGAGTTGGCTTTCTGACAGCCTTGGCAGGGATCCTGCCATGAAAAGGTTGGCAGAAAGGCAGGGAGGAGGCCCCAAACAGGGCCCCTGTGCATTTTTGCTCATTTGGCATTGTGGCTGGGGGCACATGTTGTGCCCCCTATGCCTGCAGTGTCGTGCGCGCACTGTGTGCCATGCACGACATGGTGCATGGTAACAGTTCGCGCACAAAAGTGCAGGCACTGCAGTGCGGCGGCATTGCCTTCAGGCTCACTCTGTGAGCCAAAGCATGCTGCAGCAGCAAGACTGCCTCCGGCACACCGCTGGACCGGTGGTAAACTCGGAATAAGGCAGTTGGGAAGCCGCTGGCTTGGCAGCGTTCTCCCGACCACCGCAACGGCGGTGCGGCGGTCAGACCGCCAATCTCGTAATTGACCCCTTAGTGTTTAAGACTCGCTGTTACTTTCAGAAGCACTTGTGTTGTCCAACTCAATACATGCAACTTGGTATTTCTTCTTCATCTTTTTCACACACTCTAAGCTTTTAGCTTTCCTAGCAGGACACTTGGAATGTTGTACACTGACACAATGGTAACATGAAAACTGCGATTCTTTCCTTGTTGAAGAGGCATTGTAGGTTTGTCCCTTTTCCTCTCTCTCCGTCACTTTACACTCAGATATTTTAATAACTCTCTCACAAATTGGCTCCCCCTTTTTTGCAATGCAAGCTTTGCACACCTCCGGTGCTATGATACCCTTCAGAGGTGAATCTCTGTTAACCAAGGTCTCTCCTGCACTCCTTGATTTATATATCAGCATTACTGCTTAGTTCAGTTGAACTCATCGTGCAGTGTGCCAAATTTACAATTGATTGCAAGTTTTGTTTTTTTTAAGTCGACACGTAATCTTCCACTGTCTCGTGTTTTTTCCTTCTGACGTTAGATAAATTTGTTGCGCGTAATTGTTATGCACACAGACATCAATATGTCCTGCACGCCCCCACACACGTTGTGCATCTGATAACAAACATAACCTTTTGGCGCAAGGCAATGCAACAAGATTTCTTTTCCTTCCAGAGGAGAAGTTCAAATTCTCACTCTCAGTATTCAAAATATAGTTATAAAAAATCCTTCCAATCCACCCAATTCATGCTGGGCTCTCTAAGCACTGAAAGAAATTCTCGTGCTGGGTTTAAAGTGAACTGCTGTGATGTTGCCATTGTGTATAAGAAAATACAAGTGCCTACTTAGAACAAAAGTTCGTTTTGTGACATGTGTAAGCGCAATTTTGGCTTGCAACATACACCTTCTCAATGGGACGTACGAGAATCCTTGTTTGATAAAAATGAGTTGTGGCACATGTATCTAATTAATTGTAGATTGCTGCCAAGACACTAATTAGATCTGGATGCTTTTCTTGATGAATATCATCTGGAGGCCCTGTTTCTCACCGAAACATGGCTTCGTGAAGAGTCCATGCCAGATGTAATAGAGGCTCTTCCAATGGGTTATAATAAAGCTAGATGTGATCAGCCAAATTAAATAAGTGGTCGGTTGCCATAATTTATAAGGATATTTTTAATGGTGTATTTACTCCTCTCACTATTCCAGGTTGTGAGAGTCTTTCCTTTACCATCAACTTCACCCCTGCTTTAACCTTTTCAGGGGTACTGGCTTATCATCCTCCTTGGCTTGGTAACTCAGTTTCTACAAGCCTTACCTGATAGTTTGGCTGAACAGGCCCTACATAAGGCCAATTTTACACTTCTGGGAGATCTAAACTTGCACTTTGATTATATTAGCTGTTAGAGTGCAGGGAACCTACTTTAGGACCTATCTGCTATCCAACTTGTGCAGTTAGTGGAGGATCCAATGCACAAAAAGGGCCATCTTCTTGACCTCATTTTTACTAATTTATCAAACATGAGAACAAAAAACCCTTTTCAGTTCTATGGTTGGACCATTATATTGTTCCTTTCCTCCTCGCCAGGCATTGGAGGAAAAATTCTCCCTCCCAACAGCAGAGATTAGATCGCTGTTGGTCTAAACTGGACCCTGTCAACTGGGAAAATAGACTTTTACATTCTATACCTGTAGTAAAGAGTGAAATATCTGAGGTAATCCCAATGTTCAATGACTGGATCAAGTCCTCGTTAAATACTCTCATACCTCTTAGGATCATAAAATGGACCTATCAGAGGGTCGGGCCCCCTGGTTTAACATGCACTTGTTGGAACTCAAGAAAAAAAGCAAAAGGATAGTACATTAAATTGTAAGGAAGCAGGAAAAAGACATCATTATGCTATTACGGAAGCGTGCTGCACTTATTTTGCCTCGTATTCAGAGAAAGAGCTATTTAAAATAGTTAACTCTCTCATAAATCCTGCTAAAACGTACACCCTACCCCCTCCATCTGATTCTCACTGTAATAAGCTGGCCAAGTCTTTTCTTGAAAAAGTTAATAACATTTATGCTACTTTTGCAGATAAAGCAGAGCACAATAAGGCTTTTGATCGGACTTACCATGGCAGTGCATCAAATGATACTCTATCGGCCTTCCCCCAATTAGGAAGGACGATGTAGAAGGGTTGATGAAGACAGTTAACTCAGGTTCCCCTTTGGACCCGGCCCCTCTTTCTGCCCTTATGGAAGGGGAAAATGTAATCCACCCTGTTCTCATAGATATTTTCAACTTATCGCTTCAGAGCGGAGTGGTGCTACCTTTATGGAAACACGCTGTTGTGAGACCATTTTTTTTTGTTTAAATTTGTTTTATTAAATTTTGTAATTTTTCCACAACACTTTATACATCCGCAACACAGTGCAATTTATACATTAAAGCTGTTTGGAGTACAGTTGTTACGTAATGCATCTCAGCTGCTAGTGTCAGATTCAAATCCAGTGCGCTGACAGCAGGTGCGATGTCTTGGTGGTCAAATCTTAATTATTTTCCAGCATAACATTGATATAACAGGGGAGAGAAAAACCGAAAACATAACATTTACCCTTACTCTCTAGAGCATTATTATTAGTGCTCCACCTCGTCCATCATGCCTATTGTCGCTGTGTATCGCCGTACTGCCCCACCCACCCACTTCACTTTGTTGTGTGTGAACTTAAATGTGTATGTCTTCCAGTGCCCATATTGCCTAATCAATGTGTTTTTGACCCGATTGAGTGTCGGCAGGGAGGGGGGGGGGAGAGGGAGTGCCATACCTGAAATTCTGCACGTGTGCCACCGGTTGGGTGTCATTTACCTCGCCCTATTTCGTATGTTCTATTTGCCTTGGTGGTCTACACCCCTCGTCACTCTCGGGTACGTCTGCTAGTGTCTCCGAGTGTCCCTGCCAGGATGCTCGAAAGTCTGTTAAGATTGTGTCCCACTCTGTCGCTATTGGCTGCTTCCGCAACCCCATCGCGTCTGCGCAACGGAGCGCTATACCTTCCGCCTGTGCCCAGCATAGGAGTGATTGAAACCAAGCTTTCGCTGCTGGGGGGTCAGGGGATTTCCAGCATCGCGTGAGCAATCGCTTCGCCACTATGAGCCCCAGATCTACGTATCGGGACGTCACCCTTGTACTTTTTGGGTCTTTGGTACAGTCCTAATATGCATGTCTCCCATGTCCAGTCCAAGGTTCGTTCCGTGCACTGGGTTAGGCATCTAGTGACCGTTCCCCAGTATGGCTGGATAGCTGTGCAGGACCACAGCATATGTAGTAAGTCTACACCTGCCTCGTCACACCTTGGGCATTTGGCGTCAGTGCGGTTGAAGTATTTGTTTATTTTGGCCGGCGTCAGATAGGCTCTATGTGTTATATAATACTGGATGAGTCGGAATCTGGCATTATGGGGGATACATGTAGGGCTCTCAAGTATGTTTTCCCATTCCCGCTCCGTGCTAGGCCTCTGTAGGTCTGTGTCCCAATGGGCACAAAGGGAGAGTAATTGCGGTGCCGTGTGTGTTCTGAGGGAGTCCGCAAACCATCTGGTGAGATGACGGCCCGAGCCCAATTCATGCAGGTACTGTATGGTTAAATGGGTGGCAGGTTCCTATGCTACTTTTCCCCATGACGCATTTAGTGTGCGTGTACCGCGGCATGAAGCAAGAACTGGCCTTGCGGTAAGCCAGAGTCTTCGGCAAGTTCCTCGAACGGAATGAGTTGCCCATCATTGTATAGGTCCCCTAGCGTTTATATGCCCGCCTACTCCCATTGGGAGAGTTCTGCGCTAGAGATTGCTTGATGCCTCCTGGGTGTACCGAGTATGGGGAGAGACGGTGCGTATGGGGTTACCCGATGCGTAATGCGAAGGCTGTGACCAGCCGTGGTGCGTGCAGGTAACAGCGGTGGGGCCAGGTAAGGGGGGATTTCGAGGGACGATGCAGAGGGAAAATTCAATAAATAATTAATTTTCCTTTGAAATCCCCCCTTACCCGGCCCCACCGCCCCACCGCTGTTACCTGCACGGACCACGGCTGGCTGCGGCGGTAGCAGTGATGTGCCACCCTTACCAGCAGCTGCGTAGGTGCGTTCCCCTCCTGCTTGGATGGAACAACGCCACCAGCTGGGAGTGAGTGAGTCCTGGCGTCTGTGTTGCTGTGTCCTCCAGTTGGCGCACTTAGCCACCGCGCCACCCATTGGAGCTGCGCCGCTAAGTAATATTGTTCCATATTAGGTAGGGAGAGGCCCCCTGGGTGGTCGGGGGATACATTCCGATCAGTGCTACTCTGCTTCACGACGCATGCCAGATGAATTGCCGCATATCTGATTCCAGACCTTTGAATAATGGTGGTCTAAGGTGTAGTGGTAAGTTTGTTAAGTGGTAGAGGAGGCGTGGAAGAAACACCATCTTTAGCAGCGTGATCCGACCCATAACTGCCAGGTGTTCCAAAAGGTCATCTGTGCCCTCACTGCTGTTATGGCGCGTCCCAAGTTGCCCTCAAGCAGGTCTGATGGATCCCTGTATATAAGGATCCCGAGGTATCGGAACGATGTTAGCTGCCAGTGTACTGGCCTGCCGTTGATGACTAATTGCGGGTCTGGGGTAGACTCTGTGAAGGGGTACAGGCACGACTTCTCCCAATTCACTCGCAGTACTGACACGGAGGCAAATTCGAGCAGTGTATACGCTATCGCTGCGCAGGGCTGTCTGACGTCCCTGAGGTATATTAGCAGGTCATCTGAATATAATGAGATCGCGTGTATGCCGTCACCCAGAGGGATTCCCCATTCATCTTGCGTTCTGCTCAGTGCCTCAGCTAGTGGCTCAATGGCTAGCGCGAATAGTAGTGGGGAGAGCGGGCAGCCCTGCCTCATGCCTCGCTCAATTGGGACCTGCTTCGATATATATGGGCCTGTCATGATCCTAGCTGTTGGGCGTGTGTAGAGTAGCTTAACGAGGCCTAGAAACACATCTCCCAGGCCATATTTCCGCAGCGTAGCAAATAAAAATCCCCATTCTAGGGTGTCAAACGCTTTTTCCAGGTCTAAAACCAGGCACCCGGCACGCACCCAATTGTCCCTGGAGTAGTGCGCCACCCGGAAGAAGCGTCGTAGATTTAAAGACGTGCTGCGGGCAGGCACAAACCCATTTTGGTCAGCGTGTACTAGCGGGGCCAATCTATTCGCCAATATTTTGGCTAGCACTTTGTAGTCCGTATTAAGGAGTGCTAGCGGGCGGTATGAGCCTATCAGCTCTGTGTTCCTGTTGGTCTTGGGTAAAGACACTAATAGGGATTCCCGAAGCGTGCCCTGGAGTATCCCTGTTTCCTGCGCGCTCTGGTACATTGTGAGGAGCCGCGGTGCTAAGGCCTGCTGATAGGCTTTATAATATTTGGCCAGGTAGCCGTCCGGCCCAGGCGCCTTACCCATGGCCAGTGAACGTATTGCATCTTGCACCTCCAATAGCGTTATTGGCTCGCTTAGCTCATCTCTCTGCTCTGCTGTGACTTGCTGCAAGGCTAGGGGAGTGAGAAAGGATTCTAGTTCCGTTGGTTCTGTATGGGTCAATGACTTGTATATTTTGGTGTAGTGCGCAGTAAACTCGCAGTGGATATTGTGCTGCTTGATGAGTACCTGCCCCGTAGCGGATTGTAGCCACAGTACAGGCGTCTGTGCGTACTCTTGATAAATCATTATCGCAAGCAGTCTATCCGCCGCCGCATGTGTGCGCGCAGACTGATGCGTAGTTTAAGCAGCGCAACCTCTCTAGTACTTCTGCATGTTTTTGTCTTTGTGTGTCTATGTCTTGCTGCGTGGCACTGCCCTGCGCTAACTCAGCTTCTAATTTGGTCAGAGCATCTTCTATGCGTTTTACGTCATGGTCCAGCTGTTTCCTGATACACCAGCTCAATCCCATGCATTGCCCTCTGACTACTGCTTTGCCTGCATCCCACAACACGCCCGTATCTGTGACTGACGCTGTGTTCCTTTCAAAATACGTCTCTATCGCTGCGCCTACTGCTTCTCTGAATGGGGGATCTTCTAGTGCCAGAGTCTAGAGCCTCCATAGGTGGGCAGTGGGTCCCCCATCATCCCCCTGTAGACTCATGATATGTGGGTTATGGTCCGAGTGTGTTTTGCCAAGGTAGTCTGCGCTAGGGCACTGCGCTAGTATCGATGAGCTTGCGACAAATCGGTCAATGCGAACATGTAACCTGTGTGGGTGCAAGTAATGGGAGTACAGTCGTGCCTGTAGGTTGAGGGCTCTCCACACATCTGCCAAGTCCCAGCGGCGCAGCCACTCCCCTAGATTGCGAGCGTTAGATGTTGCAACTGTTTGTGGCAGTGGGGAGAAAGATCTATCAAGTGCAGTGTCAAGGACCGAATTAAAGTCTCCTCCCAGAAACCAGGGAATGTCGCACCAGCATGAGAGTAGGCCTGTTAGTGTGTGCCAGAATGCGTTCTGGTCCGTGTTTAGGGCGTTAATGGACCCTAACACTATTAGTTTCCCATTGAGGCGGCCTTTTGCTAGCAAATATCTGCCATGTACATCTATTTCAGTCTCTTCCGGTGTGAATTGGGTTCCTGGACTAATCCAAATTAAGGCCCCCCCCCTGGCGTAGGCCGAGTAGCCCGTGGCTAATATTTGACCTCTCCACCTCTGCTGCAATCTGCGAATCTCTGGTTGCGTTATATGTGTTTCTGTGGGAGTGCCACATGTCGCTTAAGGTGCGCATATATTTCATATCGACGGGCTGGCGTGTGAATCCCCCTAACATTCCAGGTGACTATGTTTGTGGGCGGCATGTGACAGATGTGAGAAGTTGGCCTGGCATATGCTGTCCACTAATTATAGTGCGCACCTTGCACCAGTCCAAACAACCCCTTATTGGAGATAGGTTAAAGACAACCTTTATTGAAAGCTATCCTAGTGGTAGCTATGGAGAGCAGCCTTCAGGCTAAGTCTTGAAGGAATGTAAAGCAGCTTGTTTTACCAGTCTATAATCTCGAGTGACCAAATGAAAGAGGACCACACCAGGTATATTCAAAATATATGTATTTATTACTAAACACACCCCTCTAGTCTCTTTATGAGGCTCGAGTTCGAAGTACATACGTTACGAGTTAACAGTAATAGCACAAATACACGTTTGAGCCCCAGGGGCGTACTCAAACCATATACCAATAAAGTGGTATAAGAACCACAACTGAGCTAGACACAAGGCCTAGAGCCTGTAGAAGTGCTTGGACCACAAGGAACCACCCAAGGCAGTGACACAGGGGACCCACGGGGACGCGTGCAGTGTATGAACACAACCGCGAACCACCGTTAACTTCTATGGGGAAAGTCGCGATTAGAATTTAAAAGAAAAGGGACACTTAGAGGAGGACTTGGAGCAAACCCTTTGAGAACTAGGCTGTTCTAGTGTCAATACCCACGGGAGCACCGGAGTACTCGAGTTACCTCACCCAGGGGAGCCGGGTGCATAGGTGTCTTTCGGGGTCGGGTTTCGCTCGTCGCTTTCAATGGCGATCTGCTGCAAAGTGCTGCTGGCGGCCAAGTCGAAAGTGTTCGGGTGGATCCAAAGGTGGATCGAAGATCTGAAGAACCTGAAAGCAGAGGGGACAGAGTCTGGGTCACTAGCCAGTGACAAGGAAGGCGATGAGCAGATGCCCACCGATGTCGAGTGCTTCAGGTAGTTGACGGTCGTCTTGACTCTTCAGCCACGAGGTCCAGGAGGCGTCGACGACAACCAGGAGCTGGATTCGGGCTGTCCCACGACGTCTGTTGATTGCAGGGGTGTCGGCGACCGGATTGGGCTCAACAAGCCTTGGCAACGGCAAGTCTCGTGGAAATCGAAGAAGGACGATGTTGCAGACCAGCAAGGTCTGGGAGACTCACCCAGCGAGGATAAGTCAGGGCACACCTGGAACAACCAGGGAGCCCAAGCAGAAAAAGATTGGCCTTCGGGAGGGCCTACTAGCCAACGGACTAGCGACCGCGAAGGAGCCTCGAGACGGTGCACGTGGAGCTGGCTCACAGGACACTCGTGGAGTGGAGGCCAGTGATCTTCGGTGCAGTTGGTGCTGGAGGCTGGGGCTACTCAGCACGACTTCGTGGGAGACCCAGAAGAGGATGCACTTGCAAATGCGTTCGGTGTCCAGGGGTCACGGTTCCACGTTACCCACGACAGCTACGGGCCTCAGCTTTGCTGGGGACTCAGGGCAGCCTCGGGGAAGTCTGGAAATCCACCTCTGGTGATGCAAAGACTTCGGCGTCCGACGGGTGCTTCAGCGATGCAGACCGGACAATTGCTTCTTTGGTGCCTGCCAAGCAGGGGAGTCACTCCTTGACCCCAAGGGAGATTCTTCAGTCATCTAATCTTAAAGTAGAGCGTCGAAGGTCCAGGATTCTGTATCAGAGTTTCGTCCAGGTAAATCTAAAGTCCTAAGGACTGGGTTCCCTTACTTATACTAAGGTAGGGGGTTGGACATACTCTGTGGCCCCACCTATGGGAGGGCCAGGGCAGAGGGGTGGTTACACCCCTTTCCCTTTGTCCAGTTTCTCGCACAGAGCAGGGGCTGGAAGCCCCTGAGCCGGTTTGAACTGGGGTATGCACAGGGACACCAAATGTGCCCCCAGTGCAGGACTTCAAAGCACCAGAGAGTGCTCCCGCCCAGCCCCAATACACACTATCCTGTCTGGGGAGGTGGTCACACCTCCCTGGGACAGGAAACCTATTGTCCAGGCCTCCCCTGCCGGAGTTTCGGTCAGCAGCAGGAGGCCAGACTCGTGTCTGTGGCAGCGGCATCCATTTTGTGATGCCAGGGCTCTGGAAAGTCAGTACCGGGCATACCGGTGTGTACATGTCTTTCCTCTAGAAGGGTGGAATGCTACCCCCGCCGCCAGAACTGGCGGGGGGTAGTATTCCAAGATGTTTGACACCAAACACGACATGTTTCCGTGCAGCCATCCCAAAGTTAGCATTTAACGCGAGGTTATAATGCGCTTAAGAGTATATGGTCAGGCTGCACTGCAAACAGCATCAGAGAAGGGTCTCCGAACGCTGCAGAGGGGCCCTGCTCATGCAGGGGCACCCTCTCACATAGGAACCACGCACTCTGCCTTCAGGATTGATAAGGCCTGCCATAGGAGTGACTTATAGGTTTATATGTGTGTATGTATGTAGTGATATAGGTAGCCTATATCACAGTAAGGGGTGCATGCACCACCTTACCCAGGCTGCAGTAGCAGACCTGTGGTGTCAGTTTGGATGGCCTTCCAGGGGTGGCACAATACATGCTGCAGCCCCTGGTAGGCCTCTGAGGTACCTATGCCCTGGGTACATAGTATACCATATACTAGGGACTTATAAGGGCACTCCAGATTCCAATCAGAGATGTGCCTAAGGCACATGGAAACCATTTTAGAGAGGAAGCAGCTAGGCTGGGGTTCTGATTAGCAGGGCCCCAGCCAGACTAAGGTCGAAAAACAGTGAAGCATCAGCAAAAAGTGGGGGTACCCATGTGAAGCAGATCCTACTCTCCTACACAACCCCCCAAACGTAGGGACATTAAACTAACCTTGCCCAGTTAAGTCTTCATGTTCTAAGTGGAAGTACCTAGAGAGTCCATCTGCATTGGCATGGTTACTCCCAGGTCTATGTTCCACTGTGAAGTCCATCCCCTGTAGGGAAATGGACCACCTAAGCAGTTTGGGGTTTTCACCCTTCATTTGTTTTAGCCATAAGAGGGGCTTATGGTCTGTTTGAACAAGGAAGTGAGTACCAAACAAGTATGGCCTCAACTTCTTCAGAGCCCAGACCACAGCAAAGGCCTCCCTCTCAATGGCTGACCAACGTTTCTCTCTAGGGGTCAGCCTTATGCTAATGAAAGCTACTGGCTGATCCTGACCTTCATCATTCAATTGTGACAGTACAGCCCCTACCCCCAATTCAGATGCATCAGTTTGAACAATGAACTTCTTGGAGTAATCAGGACTCTGCAGAATGGGAGCAGTGCACATGGCCTGCTTCAGGTCATCAAATGCCTTTTGACAGCTAACTGTCCACTGAACCTTTTTGGGCATTTTCTTGGAAGTTAAGTCATGCAGGGGTGTCACTATTGATTCATACCCCTTGACAAATCTCCTATAGTACCCAGTCAGGCCTAAGAAGGCTCTCACCTGAGTCTGGGTAGTTGGAGCAGTCCAGTCCATGATGGTCTGGATCTTGCTCTGCAGTGGTTGAACCTGGCCTCCACCCACAAGGTGGCCCAGGTACACAACCTGACTCTGCCCTATCTGGCACTTTGTGGCCTTGATAGTCAGGCCTGCTTTCTGCAGGGCCTGCAAAACATTTCTGAGGTGGACCAGGTGATCCTCCCAGGTGGAGCTAAAGACAGCAATATCATCTAGATATGCTGCACTATAGGCTTCCAGACCTGTAAGGACTGTATTCACCAACCTCTGAAAAGTGGCAGGTGCATTCTTCAGACCAAAGGGCATCACCACAAATTGATAATGCCCACTAGGGGTTGAGAATGCTGTCTTTGGCTTTGCATCATCAGCTAGTCTGATCTGCCAGTAGCCAGCTTTCAGGTCAAATGTGCTTAGATACTTGGCTGAGGCCAAAGTGTCTATTAGCTCATCTGCCCTTGGTATTGGATGGGCATCAGTCCTAGTGACTGCATTGAGACCCCTGTAGTCCACACAAAACCTCATCTCTCTTTTCCCACCATTGGTGTGAGGTTTTGGCACAAGGACCACTGGACTAGCCCAAGGGCTATCTGAGGGTTCAATAACTCCCAAATCCAACATCTTCTGGACTTCTGTCCTGATACAGTCCCTGACATGGTCAGGTTGCCTATAAATCTTATTTTTAATAGGCAGACTGTCCCCAGTGTCCACTTCATGAGTGCACCAGGTAGTCTGACTGGGTGTCAGTGAGAATATGTGTCTGAACTGATTGAGCACCTGTCTGCAATCAGTCTGCTGCTGGGTAGTGAGGCTGCCTGCCAAGGCTACACCATCCACTGACCCATCACCAGGGTTCTGTGAGAGCAGGTCAGGGAGTGGGTCACTCTCTTCCTCCTGTCCCTCATCAGTAGCCATGAGCAAGCCCATGTCTGCCCTGTCCACATATGGTTTTAACCTGTTGACATGGAGAACCCTGTGGGGACTCCTGGGTGTTCCTAGGTCTACTAAGTAGGTAACCTCACCCTTCTGCTCAACAATGGTGTGGGGTCCACTCCATTTGTCTTGGAGAGCTGCTGGGGCCACTGGCTCCAACACCCACACCTTCTGTCCTGGCTGATAAACAGTCAGTACAGCTCTTTGGTCATGCCAGGCCTTTTGAAGTTCCTGGCTAGCCTCAAGGTTTTTAGTTGCCTTTTTCATATACTCAGCCATCCGGGAGCGGAGACCAAGTACGTAGTCCACTATGTCTTGCTTTGGGGGCTTGAGAGGTAACTCCCATCCTTCCTTCACCAAGCACAGTGGACCCCTGACAGGGTGACCAAACAAAAGTTCAAAAGGGCTGTAGCCAACCCCTTTTGAGGCACCTCCCTGTACGCAAATAAAAGGCAGGGCAAGAGTATGTCCCATCTTCGCCTAAGCTTTTCTGGGAGCCCTTTAATCATGCCCTTCAAGGTTTTGTTGAATCTCTCAACTAAACCATTGCATTGTGGGTGATAGGGTGTGGTGAACTTGTAAGTCACTCCACACTCCTTCCACATTGCTTTTAAGTATCCAGACAAAGTTTGCACCCTTGTCTGATACAACCTCCTTAGGGAAGCCCACTCTTGAGAAAATTCCCAGGAGGGCCCTTGCCACCACAGGTGCTGTAGTGGTCCTAAGGGGAATAGCCTCTGGGTACCTGGTGACATGATCCACTACCACCAGGATAAACCTGTGCCCAGATGCTGTTTGGGGATCCATGGGACCAACAATGTCAATCCCCACCCTTTCAAAGGGGACCCCCACCACAGGTAGTGGTATCAGGGGGGCCTTTGTAGTGCCACCTGCCTTGCCACTGGCCTGGCAGGTTACACAGGAGCGACAAAACTCCTTGGTGTCTTCAGACATGTGGGGCCAGTGAAAGTGAGGGACAATTCTGTCCCAAGTCTTGTTCTGGCCCAGGTGACCTGCTAAGGGAATATCATGGGCTAGGGTCAATAGGAAGCCCCTGAACTTCAAAGGTATAACCAACCTCCTGGTAGCACCAGGCTTGGGGTCTCTACACTCTGAGTACAAGAGTCCATCATCCCAATACACAGTATGGGGACCACTAGCTTTCCCAGCAGCCTCAGCAGCAGCTTGCTGTCTGAGGTGTTCAAGAGAGGGGCAGCTCTGCTGCTCCTGGCTCAGATCTGCCCTGGAAGGTCCCCCTGTCCCCAAGAACTCAACCTGGTCAGGTTCAAGCTCCTCTGGGACAGTTCCTTCCTCAGGACTGAGATCATCCCCCTCAAGGGACTGATCTTCCTTCTGAGCCAAGGGGGAAGGCACTGCCTTTACCCTACTACTCCTCTTCTTGGAAGGCACTTGGTCCATTATTCCAGAATCCAAGGCCTGTTCAGTGTTAGACATTTTGGCTTGTGACCTGGTCACAGCAAACACATCTGCAGGGATCCCCAGCATTTCTGCATGGGTCCTGAGCTCCACTTCTGCCCAAGCTGAAGTTTCTAAGTCATTGCCAAGCAAGCATTCAACGGGTAGGTCTGCACTTACCACAACCTTCTTACGGCCAGTTACCCCTCCCCAGGAGAAGTTAACAACTGCCAGAGTATGGTCTGTTCTGACGTTGCTAGCATTGGTCACTTGGTACATTTCACCAAGTATTATCTGCACAGGATTCACAAGGTCTTGTGTCACCATGGTGACACTTGCCCCTGTGTCCCTAAATGCCAAAGCCTCTCTTCCATTGATTAAAGGCTGTTGTCTGTACTTGCCCAGATTACTGGGACTCACAGAGGAGGTCATATCCATGCCTCCATCACAGACTAGGACAGCCTGAGTGAGTTCTCTGACTAGGTCAGAGCTCATCTCTTTACCCAGGGTCAACCCTACTAAACCCTTGGCTTGTGTAGTCCCGCCACCAACTGTAGCTGCACTAGGGGGAGCAGGTGCCTTAGGGGCATTGGTGGGGGCTGGAGTCGAGTCTTTGGACTTGGTGCAATCACTGGTCCAGTGGGTCTTTTGCTTACAGACCTTGCACCATGGTTTTCTTTGGCCTTTCCCTTTGGTAGACTGTGAATCCCCACCTGAAGAAGATTTTGGGGGCCTTGTGAAGACTTTTGATCTTTACCCTTCTCCCCAACCTTATCAGAGGTTTTCGAATCTTGCTTCTTAGGGTCACCACCTTGGTTCTGTACCTTCTGCTTCACCCTGGTTCTGACCCATTTGTCTGCCTTCTTTCCCAATTCTTGGGGAGAGGTCAGATCAGAGTCTACCAGGTGCTGATGCAACAGCTGATTTTGACAGTTATTAAGAATCTGCTCCCTCATTATCAGATTGTACAATCCTGTGAAGTCACATACCTTACTGCCCAATAACCAACCTTCCAGAGCCTTGGCAGAACAATCAACAAAGTCCACCCAGTCTTGAGTCTGTGCTTTTGGGTATCCCTGAACTTTAACCTGTATTGTTCAGTGGTTAGGCCAAACCCATCAATTAGAGCACTCTTCAAGACTCTGTAATTATCAGCATCCTCCTCTCTAACAGTGAGGAGCTTGTCTCTACCTTTGTCTGCAAAGGAGAGCCACAAGATTGCTGCCCACTGCTCCTGAGGGACCCTCTGTACTTTACAGGCCCTCTCTAGAGCAGTTATCCATTTGTGGATATCATCCCCACTCTGGTAGGGAGGGACAATCTTGCTCAGGTTTCTATGGTCATAAGACCTTTCCCTATCTTTGGGGAAACTGCTGCCACCATGGGACTCTAGTCCCAACTTTTGTCTCTCTCTATAGAGATCTAGGGACTCCCTGTCTATAGCCAATTGCTGTTTCCTGAGTTCAAGTTGAGCTTGCTCATATTGAATCAGTCTCTTTCTCCTCTCATGAGAGGATTCCCTCCTATGAGAGGAGACAGAGGTCCCTATTGAGGTGTCAGAGTGGTTAGACTCCTGAGAAGGAGACCTAGACCTTCTGGGCACACTCAGAACTCTTCCTCGGGGGACAAAGGGGAGGTCAGTCTGATCCTCTCCCTCCTCCTCCTCCACAGGAGGAATTGGGTTTTCCAGGAGAAGGTCATTTTCACCTTCCTGGCCAGTTTCAGAGGGGGGGGGGGCTGGGTTTCTTCACCCCTGGCCCCTTCCTCATCTTCTGCCCCACCCTCTTTGCCTACCCCTTCAGACCCTAGGGGCCTGCTGAGATCATCAGCTAGTAACACCTCCCTGAGGTGTTGGGTGCTGGCACTTTTGCCTGCCTTCAACTTCCTAGTATTGCATAATGCTCTCAATTCCAAGAATGGGAGTTTATCATACTTGGAGGGAAGAAGCCCACTGGCTTCTGGCAAGGACTCACTGGGTCCTGGCTTTGAAGACATCACTAGTGAGGTGTGGTGTATGCACTACCTACTCTAGTGTGGCCTACTAAACTCTCTTGAGTTGTAGAAAGGGTGTGCTGTCCCTTAACACACAACTCTAAGTTCAGTAGAACTTACTGTATTACTAAGCTTGATTTATATGTACCTTAGGTACCCTTAGTGGTTTTCAGTTGATCAATTCAATTGAGATTATCTGGTAAAACAATAGCAAGCTGGAATCCCACACGCTGCACACCAATGTGAGAAGTTGGCCTGGCATATGCTGTCCACTAATTATAGTGGGCACCTTGCACCAGTCCAAACAACCCCTTATTGGAGATAGGTTAAAGACAACCTTTATTGAAAGCTATCCTAGTGGTAGCTATGGAGAGCAGCCTTCAGGCTAAGTCTTGAAGGAATGTAAAGCAGCTTGTTTTACCAGTCTATAATCTCTTGAGTGACCAAATGAAAGAGGACCACACCAGGTATATTCAAAATATATGTATTTATTACTAAACACACCCCTCTAGTCTCTTTATGAGGCTAGAGTTCAAGTACATACGTTACGAGTTAGTTATCTACAGTAATAGCACAAATACACGTTTGAGCCCCAGGGGCGTACCAAACCATATACCAATAAAGTGGTATAAGAACCACGACTGAGCTAGACACAAGGCCTAGAGCCTGTAGAAGTGCTTGGACCACAAGGAACCACCCAAGGCAGTGACACAGGGGACCCACGGGGACGCGTGCAGTGTATGAACACAACCGCGAACCACCGATAACTTCTATGGGGAAAGTCGCGATTAGAATTTAAAAGAAAAGGGACACTTAGAGGAGGACTTGGAGCAAACCCTTTGAGAACTAGGCTGTTCTAGTGTCAATACCCACGGGAGCACCGGAGTACTCGAGTTACCTCACCCAGGGGAGCCGGGTGCATAGGTGTCTTTCGGGGTCGGGTTTCGTCGTCGCTTTCAATGGCGATCTGCTGCAAAATGCTGCTGGCGGCCAAGTCGAAAGTGTTCGGGTGGATCCAAAGGTGGATCGAAGATCTGAAGAACCTGAAAGCAGAGGGGACAGAGTCTGGGTCACTAGCCAGTGACCAGGAAGGCGATGAGCAGATGCCCACCGATGTCGAGTGCTTCAGGTAGGTTGACGGTCGTCTTGACTCTTCAGCCACGAGGTCCAGGAGGCGTCGACGACAACCAGGAGCTGGATTCGGGCTGTCCCACGACGTCTGTCGATTGCAGGGGTGTCGGCGACCGGATTGGACCCAACAAGCCTTGGCAACGGCAAGTCTCGTGGAAATCGAAGAAGGACGATGTTGCAGACCAGCAAGGTCTGGGGGACTCACCCAGCGAGGATAAGTCAGGGCACACCTGGAGCAACCAGGGAGCCCAAGCAGAAAAAGATTGGCCTTCGGCAGGGCCTACTAGCCAACGGACTAGCGACCGCGAAGGAGCCTCGAGACGGTGCACGTGGAGCTGGCTCACAGGACACTCGTGGAGTGGAGGCCAGTGATCTTCGGTGCAGTTGGTGCTGGAGGCTGGGGCTACTCGGAGCCCAAAGCACGACTTCGTGGGAGACCCAGAAGAGGATGCACTTGCAAATGCGTTCGGTGTCCAGGGGTCACGGTTCCACGTTACCCACGACAGCTACGGGCCTCAGCCTTGCTGGGGACTCAGGGCAGCCTCGGGAAGTCTGGAAATCCACCTCTGGTGATGCAAAGACTTCGGCGTCCGACGGGAGCTTCAGCGATGCAGACCGGACAATTGCTTCTTTGGTGCCTGCCAAGCAGGGGAGTCACTCCTTGACCCCAAGGGAGATTCTTCAGTCCTCTAATCTTAAAGTAGAGCGTCGAAGGTCCAGGATTCTGTATCAGAGTTTCGTCCAGGTAAATCTAAAGTCCTAAGGACTGGGATCCCTTACTTATACTAAGGTAGGGGGTTGGACATACTCTGTGGCCCCACCTATGGGAGGGCCAGGGCAGAGGGGTGGTTACACCCCTTTCCCTTTGTCCAGTTTCGCGCCAGAGCAGGGGCTGGAAGCCCCTGAGCCGGTTTGAACTGGGGTATGCACAGGGACACCAAATGTGCCCCCAGTGCAGGACTTCAAAGCACCAGAGAGGGCTCCCGCCCAGCCCCAATACACACTATCCTGTCTGGGGAGGTGGTCACACCTCCCTGGGACAGGAAACCTATTGTCCAGGCCTCTCCTGCCGGAGTTTCGGTCAGCAGCAGGAGGCCAGACTCGTGTCTGTGGCAGCGGCATCCATTTTGTGATGCCAGGGCTCTGGAAAGTCAGTACCGGGCATACCGGTGTGTACATGTCTTTCCCTCTAGAAGGGTGGAATGCTACCCCCGCCGCCAGAACTGGCGGGGGGGTAGTATTCCAAGATGTTTGACACCAAACACGACATGTTTCCGTGCAGCCATCCCAAAGTTAGCATTTAACGCGAGGTTATAATGCGCTTAAGAGTATATGGTCAGGCTGCACTGCAAACAGCATCA
This sequence comes from Calotriton arnoldi, assembly GCA_963921515.1. Lineage (NCBI taxonomy): Eukaryota > Metazoa > Chordata > Amphibia > Caudata > Salamandridae > Calotriton > Calotriton arnoldi. The sequence continues at coordinate 912,342 of CAWUFW010001837.1, forward strand.
GAGAAGGGTCTCCGAACGCTGCAGAGGGGCCCTGCTCATGCAGGGGCACCCTCTCACATAGGAACCACGCACTCTGCCTTCAGGATTGATAAGGCCTGCCATAGGAGTGACTTATAGGTTTATATGTGTGTATGTATGTAGTGATATAGGTAGCCTATATCACAGTAAGGGGTGCATGCACCACCTTACCCAGGCTGCAGTAGCAGACCTGTGGTGTCAGTTTGGATGGCCTTCCAGGGGTGGCACAATACATGCTGCAGCCCCTGGTAGGCCTCTGAGGTACCTATGCCCTGGGTACATAGTATACCATATACTAGGGACTTATAAGGGCACTCCAGATTCCAATCAGAGATGTGCCTAAGGCACATGGAAACCATTTTAGAGAGGAAGCAGCTAGGCTGGGGTTCTGATTAGCAGGGCCCCAGCCAGACTAAGGTCGAAAAACAGTGAAGCATCAGCAAAAAGTGGGGGTACCCATGTGAAGCAGATCCTACTCTCCTACAACAGAGTCATAGGTTAGTGTTGTGTGTGGGTGGCCCAGCGCGTTATAGGCTGGGTGACGATATGTCAAGCATCCAGTGGGTGCGAAGTGTGTCTGTGGTACCTTCAGGTGTGTGGGCATGCTCACTCGGGCAGGTGCTGAGGAAGGGAACTGTATGGGGTTCAATTGGGATAGAGCAGAGCGACAACATGCGTCTGCCCAAACAGAAAACAATGCCATGCGGCAACTTATGGCTATGATCGCCGTGTCGGTCCTGATCATGTATATCCCCCATGTATGTACTGCTGTAGGTGTATACTTGCGTGTCCACGGGCTATGTTGATCTGCTAAATTAAGTCATCTGCAGTCTGGGGTGTTACAACTGGGAGTGATTGCGAGTCTTCGTGAACGGGCCACACGGCCAGCGAACTGTCTTCGCTCAGCGATCGTTCTGAGGAGGCGTCAGTGTCTCTGCTGTGCTGTCGTTTTCTCAGGTCCACCACCGGTTGCAGGGCATCTCCTCTCTCTTGCAATACTTGTTCTAGGTTGGGGACAGTCTTTAGTTGTATCAGTGATTCCGCAGCTCGCAGCCTGTTTCTCTTGCGATGACCCCTACGAGCTCCTGTGTTCGATTCTGTATAGTGGGGTCTCTGAATTGCCGAGGTGTGATGGCCCATGGTTTCGAGCCAGTCCCATGTGTCTTCCGCTTTGTTAAAGAAGTGTGTGGATCCATCTGCAACCACACACAGACGGGCCGGGAATATGAGGGAGTATTTCATGTTCAGGTCCCGCATTCGCCTTTTGACAGTGAGGAACGAGCTCCGCTGCCTCTGCACCCCCAGGGCGAAGTACGGAAAGAAGAGGACTTGGGAGTTGTCCACCATGATCACCTCCATTTTTCTGGCCTCGTGGGGCACTGCATCTCTGTCCTTGAAATTCAAGAGTCGGAACAAGACAGGCCGGGGTCCACCGCCCGGCAGCGGCGGCCTGATGGTACCCTGTGTGCTCGCTCTACCGCAAAGAAAGCAGAGAGTGTGCCTGCTGGCATTAGGGACTGTAGCCAGGCTTCAGTGTACGCTGCTGCATTCCCGCCTTCCATGCCTTCCGGTAGCCCCACCACGTGGACATTGATCCTATGGGACCTGCCTTCTGCATCGTCTATTCTGCGTTCAAGTGAGTGCAACCTGGATGTGAGGTCCCTTATTTCCGCGGTCATTGCCTTGGTCACTGGGGCAACCTCTTCTACCTCTGCTGCCAGCTCGCTGACCCTCCCAACTAGTTTTCTGTGGTCTGCAGGTAGGAGCGTGAAGTCCGATGGGACTTTATCTATTCGGCCTTCGAGTTACGCACGGGTCTGTGTCAGTGTTTCGCCGATTTGTATCACTGCCTGGAGCACAGAATCTATGTTTGACTCCAAATTGGAAGTTCTGGAGGTGCCGGACGCTTCGGGTTCTTGGTCCGACTGTGTTGGGCCTGGTGTTGGCTGCGTGGCTGTAGCGCCCGTGCCTGTGTGCTCTCTGCCCATCCTGTTAGGGTGGTTTGGCTGCTGTGTTTGGCAATGAGGTGATTTACAGCGCTTCCCAGTTCGTGCTAGCACTTCAAAGAGGCTCCCCACTTGCGGCCCAGTAAGTGTTTGTGCGCCAGGACGTAAACAGCTGTCTGGGGGCTGGGACCTCTGCAACCTGCTTGCTGGGTGTGGGCGCCCACAGCACAGGTCCGATCTCGTATGGCTCCCTGCTACTCCCCAATGGCACCACTGCTACTGTTCTCACACCTCTCCGCTCCAATGATCTCCTTCCTACTACTTGCGGGAGTAGCTGTTCTAGTTTGTCCGCGCCGATGTCTCCCGCCTCACTGTTTTTCACCCCAGGTACCTGCTAGTGCGCTCCAGGATTTTCCCTCTCTGTGACCAGCATAGTTTCCCATTTGTGAAGCTAGGCCCTGTGCGGCCCGTGCATGTGGACCGTAATTTGTTGCCTACTCTGAGCTGTAGGCCTTCTCCACTGGTCTCGGTGTTTCCTCGTGGGTGCTGTGTTCGCTCGCCGCGTTTTCCGCTGCAGGCTCCCCTGGTTGATGCTGGTAGCTGCTCGCATCTCCGCAGGCCGCACGGTGCAGAGCAATGCTTTTCCCATGCCGCCTTGAGTTTCGATGCAGGCCGGCCTTAGAGTTAGACTGCGGAGCTTCCCACCGCTCCGATTCGCGGGCGGCGGCAGCTGGGGTCGGGTATGGGGCTTACAGATCACATCGATGAGTGGTGGGTAGGTGGTTACAACACACCTCCGGCCTTAAAGAGAGTGACTCAGGCTCTGCCTTCGTGCCCACGCAGCCGTCTGCACGCCTCACACCGGTCCACTCTGGGCGTCTCTCTCGGTGGTGCGCAATGCGGCTCGGGCCTGTTTCACTACCCGGAGCCACCCTGCGCTCAAGTTTTTGTACACGCCGCTGCTTACTTGGTGGGAGGCCTTCTTCACCGGCTTGGATGCTTCGGGGTGCACGCCATGCTCGCTAGGTCCTGCGCTGCGGGCTCTTTACAGGTTGCGTTGGCGGCTGCTCTCGCTTCCACGGCCCACGCGGTACTGATTTGTGCTTCACCATCACTGCTTGAAGCTTCGATGCAGAGCGGCCCTAGAGTTAGGTCGCAACAATCCGCGTTGCTCTGGTTCTCGGCCGGTGGCAGCTGGGGCCCGATATAGGACTCCCAGTCTGCGTCGATGGGCAGGAGGGGGCTGCAACGCACCTCCGGACTCAGGGGAGGCGGCTCAGTCTCCTCTTTTCTGCCTGCACTGCCGGCCGTGGGTCTTTTGTCTGCTTTCTCCTTCGGCGGCTCCTGCAGTGGTGCGCGACCCCGCCCGGGCCTGCACTGCTACCCGGGGCCTCTCCGCTCTCGACTCCCTGCACACGCAGGTGCACGTTTCGGCCGGCGGGCCTTTCCGCCTTGGCACTAAGGTCTGCCTCAGCCCTCACACCAGTGTTTCCAGGCCGCTCCTCTTTGAGGTGGGTCACCGCACCTCCGCTATCCGCGATGCTGTTTAGTCACGGTTGCGGGGGTCTCACTTCAGCAGACACTGTTGTGAGACCATTATTAAAGAAACCATCTTTGGCCCCTGCATTAGTGGAAAAATATAGGCCAATATCCCTGTTGTTGAGTATAAGCAAAGTGCTTTAAAAGTTTGTCGATTAACAGTTATCTTTATTTCTGGAAAAGCGTAAGGTATTTCGTTTCACTCAAACAGGCCTTTGTCTAGGATGTGATACAGAGACAGCATTTTTATCTGTTATGGAAGAATTGGCAAAGTTCTTGATCAAGGTGAGTCGGCTGTAGTGATATTATTAGATCTTAGTGCAGCTTTTGATACTGTATAACCCCCTATTCTACTACACAGGTTGGAGCAGGCAGGAGTGGTCAGCCTAGCCTTGAAATGGCTTGCCTCTTTTCTAGATGGTAGGAGCTTCCAGGTTTAGGAGGAACAATTTTACTCAGAATCATACCCCCTTAAGTATGGAGTACCCAAGGGCTCCTCATTAAGTCCTACTCTATTAAATGTGTATGCTCGTCCTCCGGCAGAGATTGTGTATTCATACAGTTTCTCAATAGTGTCATATGCGGATAACACTCAGATTGTTATCTCACTTCCCCCTGATACGGTGGTAGACTCTAGCAGCTCAATTCCTGCTTGAATGAGGTAGCTAAAAGGATGTGTCAGTTATTTAAAGCTTAATGGCGGTAAAACCGAGGGGGTAGTAGTGGGGAATGATTCTATTTGTTGGTCCACTCTGCACTGGCCAGACCTACTAGGAGACCATCCTACCCCCAAATTAGTTGTAAAAAGTTTGGAGGTATCGATTGACAATAAGCTTACTTTGGAGATACAAGCTAGGAAGCTAGCTGCTTTGGTCTGCTAAGGATACTTACACAAATTTTAGCATTCCTACCTTAGTCTGTGCAGAGACTGGTGGTATAGGTGTTAGTCCTATTGCAATTGGAATATGGTAATTACCTTGGAAGCCTCCAGTATGTTGTAAGAGGATTTTGAGTTGTGCAAAATGCTGCGGCTCTGGTTTTGTTGAATTTACCTAAACATAACTAAGCTGCATTGGCTTCTCAACACTGTCTCCCTGTTCCTAAGAGGATAGTTCGAGGCCCTATGCATAGCTCATCAGGTTTTGCATAATAAGGCCTCACAACTACTACAACACTTGGTCCGTCTCTATCTTCCCAAGAGAACATTGCGTTCCTCTGCTCTATTTCTATTAACAGTTCCTAAAATTAACAAATCAAGAGGTGGAGGAAGATTTTTTGCTTAGATGGTTCCTAAATTATGGAACTCACTGCCTACAGAGCTGCGGAAAACTAAAGATGAATTCAGTTTTAGGAAACTGTTGAAGACTCTGCTATTTAACTCTGTAATAATATTGGTATTAGCATGTTCTGTCAGCGCTGGGAAGCCCTGTGGGTAGCCATGCGCATTAGAAATGCCAAGAATAGAATAGAATAGAATAGAATATGCAGAATTGGGTAAAATAGCACAGTCTACACATCTAGCTTAAAGTCCCACAGCCATAGCATGGCAAAAATAAAATGTAGAGAATAGCTCAAACTCTCAGAATTAGACATCACATTAAACTAAACCTGCATACACCAGCATTGAAACCTTAGTTGCAGTGCTGCTCTCCTTTAGAAACAGCGCATGCACTTCCTGACAATGGTAATCGTCATTGTTAGTCAGAATCCTGGAAGTGTTCACACAAGTGTTCAGTCTTCCAAAGAGGTGCCGATCCACAGTAGAAAACAGTACTGCATTTTCTAGCAACGGATGTAATGTAAGAGGTTTACAGATGCCAGTTTGATGATGTGTCACTAGTCTTACCCTGTGCTCCATCACAAATGGACTTTAATGTTATTCATGAGCCTGTTCAACTCCAGCATGTTTCATTAAGACATCAAGATCTAGAACTTTGAACGAATTGTCTTATGAATGGTTTCTTACTTTTTTAGCTGGAATGTCTCCATGGTATGCTCTTTACCAATTTCATCTGAAATTTAGGCATTTTATGGGTAATATTCATGCTATACAAGGAGTAAATACCCCTTTCTGTATATTATAAGGATATTGCAAGACACCTAGGAGTTCCTTGACAATACAAAGACCTTTGTTGATCACAGAAATCCAAAGTGACGTACAGTATCCTTCAAAACAGCAGAAGAAGGGTACTTTATCCCATATAATATGTTGATCTCATGCTCTCTCCTTCCCAAAATAAATTTAATAGCTGGCAAGTGACCCTCTGTTAGATGTGACATATTCTACAGATTCTGCCATTTTAGACCACAGAACTTTGCATGTTGGGATATTCAATGTTGAAAAAACTACATGTCCCAGAATGCATTCTGTTGCAGGCTAAAAAGAAATAGGATTCCTGACGTTTTTCCACAACTGAAGCTAGATCTCTTGGTAGAAATGCCTAAGCACCCTCTAGGAACCAGCAGCTCTGGCCCATCCAGGAAAATAAAATAATGTATTTCATGGGTGAAGGGTAGAGGAGCCCATCTGTTTGCTATTCTACCCTTCATGCATGAAAAAAACAGTGCATAATTTGGTTAATTTAAGCCGGTGAGGCCCACTGGCACTCATTTTTGGGGATCCAGTTATGAACTACAAATAGTTCTGTCGGGTGAACAAAATCTCCTCAAGGGGAATTGTAAAATAATGTTTTTCATTTAACATTAAATACTAGAAGGGCCTATAAATGATCCCTCAAACATGTGTGAAACTTCTCCTGACTCAAATAACACAAATATTTAAAGAAAAAGATATCTAAAAACCACTGACACAACACAACCACTAACTTGTTTTAAATATATTATTTTTCATATATTAAACATGTATATCTATCTCTTTTCATATTTCTCTTTTCAAAGGCTGCACAGAGAACATAAAGAACAATACATCACATTAACATATACATAGTGAAAAACAAAAAATCTCCCAGTGATCACATACACAAACATGAGATCTTGGAACCACATATAATCAAAATGTCCCAAAAATGTTTTGTTCAGTGTATCCTTATATCTTCTTTACATGTTCCAAGGATAGCTGACATAGGACATAACGTAATGTTTGTGACCACTGGGAGATTTTTTGATTTTAACTATATACCCAGGTTCTGAAGGACACAGGGTAACCCCATTATATTTAATGGCATTTTTGGGGATCAGCACTAACTTTTACTCAATAGCCTCAGTGTGTGAGAGAGAAGAACTCAAAAGGGGGAAAGACAGAGGAAGATAAAGTCAGAAAAACAGTGACAACGGGAGAAATGAGAGATGAAAAAGAACCTGCAAAAGTGACATACAGGGGTGTCTGGTGGTGCATTAAAAGAGAGATAACGTGGAATCAAAACTACGTAGTCTTGGGATCCAGCATCCCAATCTTCAAAAGCACTGGCCAGTGGCTTCTGAGCAAAACTATTATTTTACAAATTAGGCACTGGAAAGAAATAATTGTATTCTTAGAGAGATCTGTGCAGCTTATTGTTGCAGGCTGTCTAGGACAGCCTGCATTCCTTTCCAGAGAAATGAGGGAAGCTAGAATATGGGCTCCCAAGTACTGACTCTGTGAAGGGACAGATTATTTTACAAACTGCTACTGTCACACAGATGATGTTTGAGATCAGGCGCACCAACTTATTTCAGGCTGTAGCAGTGGTGGCTCCTCCGCTAAAGCGGAGGAGCATTGCCCCACTGCTTTGAAGCAGAGAAATAAAGGAAAAATAAAATGATAGTAACGTAATGTTATTATACATTTATTGTGTCCTGCTGCTGCAGCTTTGTGTGACTGGGTGGGGCTGCTCTGCTCATAGGGCAGGGGAGGAGTGGTAGCACCTTCCTAAGTGCGCAATGACTGTTTGGCTGGCCCTCATGGGCCGGCCAAACAGTCATGCGCACTTTGCATGTTCTCCATGCAGGCTGCATTACAGCCTGCGTGGAGAACATGGCCAGGCCCCCAGTCCCTAGCTGAGCGCCGAACCATGGCGCTCAGACCAATCAAGGGATTCAAGGGAGCCTGGGTGCTTACTGTAGGACTTGGCCTTTTTGGTTAAAGTTCCCTAAACTTTTTGCTTTCCCCCTAGACCGTTTTCCTGACCTAGAGATGCCAATTTAGATGCTTTGGGTACTTTGCCACTGCTGATCAGTGTCAAAGTACAGGAGTTCCCTGTGTAAAATGCATGGTGATTGGTTGGCCATGATTGGTATGGTTGCCTTACTAGTAAAAGTCCCTAGTGATGTGCACTGCGTGTGCAAGGGCTAGTAATGCAAGGGCGCGCAGAGAAGGGAACTCAGGCCTTCAGTGTAGGGCCTGCGCGCAGAATGCTAAGTTAGCATGTTGTCCTGACAAGTGCAACCACTTGTCAGGCCGGACTTTCCCTTTTACATACACAGTGGGCACCCCTGTGATAGGTCTCAGGTAACCCCTGGGCAGGGTGCAGTGTAGGTAAAAGGCAGAACAAACTGAGGTGTGTGTTATGTTCTGGCAGTGAAAAACTCTCCATTTCGTTTTTCACTGCTGAAAGGCCATTCTGCCCATAGGACAGAATGGGGGAGGCTAGGTGTTGTATTTGTTAGCCTAGTTTCCGGTCAGTTTATAATAGAGAGGTGACGTTTGGCCTGTTAAATCTGGCGGTTGGCTACTTCCTCAGCGCCAAGACGCCTCGGCATAAGAGCGCTTTATAAATATTTCAGTCAGTCAGTTTGGTATGTGTGAACTCACAGTGTCATAATGCATCTTTCTGTAAAGGTGGTTTTGTCACTGTGTTTATAAACCACTCTTTTAGAAGTGGCTGAGTTTTGTGCTCTGAGCATTTCTGTGTGTCTCTGAAATGTGGATTGTCTGTCTGGAATTGAAAGGTGAGAGGAGCTGGGAGAGGTCTTGACCCAGGGAGGGGTGAGATGGCACCAGGCTGCCCTGTATCTGGAGAGTAGGGGGAGGAGAAGCCCGGGAGGTGAAAAGGCCTGGGCTGGTGCTATAAACCAATTGACCCATCTCCTGCTGAGTGATTAAGGATCCAGACCCCCAGTATCAAAGGGAGAGAGGTGACACTGGGAGGGAGACACCCAGAACTGATATAGGGAGGGGTCAGGGACCCCTGAGCACATACAAACTTCAAAGACAGTAAGGGGTATAACTATGAGAGCTGAAACCCCTGAACGTGGGAATGAAACAGATATGGATTGAGACTGAAAAGGCTTGGACCCATTCTGTGGTCAAGAGAAACCTCTGCTAAAGAAGGAACAACTGAAGAGACTGTGGTGGATAGACCAATCCTTGCTTCGTGATCTGGGGCTGGTCTGCAGTTTGCTGTTCTAACTAAGGAAGAGGCTGTTGGGACTTTGCTTGGAGGCGCTGGGTCCCCCTGCTTGAAGAAGACTGTGCTTTGTGCTGTGTCTTGTAACCCCAAGGGCCCAAGGTGAGCTGGCTCCCTGTTTGGAAATACAGGATCATAAAAGTTTCCGGAGAAGTCCCAAGCAACGCGGTGTGCGCGTGCTTTGTGCCGCTTGAGACCCTCAGAAGTTGTGCCGTGTGATCGTGGGCACGCAGGAGTAAGCTAAGTCTAAGACACGCAGAGTGCGTGTCGTGGTGCAGGCCAAGGTGTTGGTGAGGAGCGTCTGGTCGTGGAGTGCACAGGGAGACGAGGCGAGGCTCGGACGAGCAAGTGTGCGTGTCGTGGTGCAGCCCGGGGGCTAGTGAAGAGTGCCTGGGCCTCGTGTGCACCAAAGGAAGCAGCGAGACTCGGACGCGCAGTGTGTGTGTCGTGGTGCAGTCAGGGCGTTGGTGAGGAGCGCCTGGACATCGTGTGCACCAGCGGAAGAAGTGAGTCTCGGACGCGCTAGGTGCGTGTCGTGTTGCAGCCCGGGTGTTGGTGAGGAGCGCCTGGGCCTCGTAGGCACCAAAAGAAGAAGTGAGTCTCCAACGTGCAAGGGTGCGTGTCGTGGTGCAGCCAGGGCATGAGGAAGAGCGCCTGGACATCGTGTGCACCTGGAGAAGAGGTGAGACTCGGACGCGCAGGAGTGCGTGTCGTGGTGCAGCCAGGGCGTGAGGAAGAGCGCCTGGACATCTTGTCCACCGGGAGAAGAGGGGAGGCTCGAACGCGCAGGGTGCGTGTCGAGGTGCAAGCGGAGCGTTGGTGAAGAGCGCCGGATTGTCGTGAGCACCAGAGAAGAGGCAAGTCTCGGACGCGCGGTGTGCGTGTCGAAGTACAACCTGAGGTGCTGGTGAGGAGTGCCGGGTTAGGTTGTGCACCAAACTGAAGTAAAGTCTCCACAGTGCTGAGGGTGGGTCTCGGTGTGGACCGAGTCCGCCGGAGTGAGGGCCAAGTCATCGGGGCCCTCGGAGTCCATCAGTAGCGGCCCGGACCGGCAGCCACGGAAGAGCTGAGCCGCCGGCCCGAGTCCGCAAAAAAACCCGTGACGGAGTTCTGGATCAAGGCCCAAGTCGCTGACGTCGGGGAGGAGAGTGGGATCGTGCCCCCCCAGGTAATGTGGATCAACACCTGGGGTGGGGTGCGGGCCCGGAGGGACACTCTCTCTGCCTCCCGCTCAGTCAGCTGCGCGAGCCATTGCTTCGGCTCGGATCCCGGCCTGTGCTGACTCAGGACGGGGCAGTACTGGGTCCGGAGTGGGAAGCAGTACTTTGTGTGTCATCATTTGATCCATAATGGGGGCACTGTTACCGGAGCACGTAAAACTGTTGTATTACACAATTGCATTATTGCTGCTAACGAACTATCAAACTGTCGTATGACGCCTGACCTCATTTGTGCCTAACGAACTTTATGCTTGGTGCGCTACGCACTGCGTTATTTCTCCCATGCATATTATTTGATTGTAATGTAGCGCATTGTATGATTTTGTCAGTGCACAGTATCGGAGTATAACGTGGTGCAGTGTATTATTTCTTTATTGCCCCGCACAGGATTGTAGCGTGACGCATTGCTTTGTTTCTTCCTGGTACAGGGCATGCTGGTGGTGATACGCATTGCATTATTCCTTCAATTGCAAAGTACATGACTGTGGCGCTACGTATGGTATTATTTCTCTGTTGCACAGTATAAGAGAATATCGTTACGCATTGCAGTATTGTTTCCTTATGCAACGTGTGTGTTTCTAGCAATACGACTGGTCTAACCTATTGGGAAACGGTTAGAGAAGAGCTTAACTGTTGGTTAGACGCGGTGGTTGGGATTAGAACCTACCAACCCACCGGAAAGAATACTACCCGTTCTTATATGTTGATTTTGTATCGTGTGGTCGTATCGTATAATTTCTTATATAAAGATTATACTCTTTTTATCAATACTCGTGTGGAGTCTATTTGTGATGACATCATGGGGTTATTTTGAGCGTGGTTGCACATACTGAACACTCGTGCTTTGGAGATAAGCCTGGCTGCTCGTGCCAAGCTACTAAGGGGGTGAGCAGGGCTATCTCAGACGGTGTCCCTACTTAGCCTAACGTTGAAGCGAGGGGTCGAGGGCGCACGCCTCCAGCATTTGGTGGCGGCGGTAAGCGACAGGGACCTCCACTTCCAACATTTGGCGGCAGAGCGGTGGGATTCGATCCTAATAGAAAGTAAACGCGTATGTGCAAAACCACTCACAGTAATTGGTGTTCATCATAAATTGATTGTAGACCGCGATACAACAACATATTGTTTTTAATTTGGTGGTTCCAAGTTTAATCCACACCTCATGTCTCAGGGGGAGAGCCAGATAGCTGGTGAGGCTGAGATTGCAGAATTGGAGTTTGACATTGAGGCACTGTTTACCTACAAGGTTGATCAGTTGAGGAAATTCTGCAGGGCTTTGGGATGTCCCATGAAGAGTAGCGCCAAGAAGGAGGAGCTGCAGGTGGCCTTGAGGGCCTGGTGGGAAGCCAAAGAGGCTCAGGAGACAGGTGATGGTGAGGTGGATGAGGATGACCCAGGGAATGGATTTGGTCCACAGGATTTGCCAGTGGAGGGACCAGCCGGAGGGGCTGGTAGTAGCCATTCAGGGAGGAGTTTTTCACCAGAGGAGTTGGAGGAAAACCAAAGGGTCAGGCTGCATGAGTTGGAGGTGTTAAAGCTTAAAACTCAAGCAGAGGAGAGCAGGAACGCTCTCGCGTTGGAAGAGAAATGGCTTCTCTTCGCTCACAAGTTAAGCATGAGGGAACTGGACATTAAGGGTAGACAAGCAGAGTCCAGTGTGATTGGTGGCAGCGCACAGCCAGTGCCAAGTGTGGATGAGTACAAGAGTGCACTGGAGGATTGGGTAGTGGTCAGCATGGTAAATGATTTGGAGGGGTTATCAGATTTGGCCCCAGGGGAGCCAAGGCTCAGAAATTATTTTCCAGGATTGCGCCACCCCGGGTTAGGGTGTAGGTTCCTTGATTCCCGGGAGCCTGCACGAGAACCGGACCCCTGGTCATGGGTCCAGGGGCCTGAAGGGGCACCAGAGAGGGAAGGAGGGCCAGGTGGCGCGAGGAGATCCCAGAGTAGGGAGGAGGGATTGCTGGCTATCCCCTTGTCTCCAAAGGGGGGGAGGCAGAGTGAGCAGCACCCCCAGGGATCAGCAGCACCACCCAGGAAACTGGGGGGGGGGGGCGTAGGAGAGCCCCCGGGTGGAGGCCTTGTGCCTGGGTGCCAGCAGTGTGGGGAAGAACACCTAACGTCAGGAGGGCGTGGGGAGTCTGTAGCCAGAGCTCCTGCCGTTCTGAAGTTTGTGGGTGCCATTCCTAAGTGGCAGGCCCAGAAAACTACATGGAAGATTAAGAAAGGGTTGTGTTCCCCAGTGGGGACACTGAGGGGACATGGTCCAGCCAGTAGGGCTGGGTCCCCTAGGAGTGACCAAGGTAGACCCACTCTTAATCTAGAGGGCAGGATAATTGGAGGTAGTATCCTGCCCGATGGGTCTCCCCAGGGTACCAGGTTGGCATGGGTCCAGCACCCCTGGAGGGTCCCCCTGGCCGGGGGGGGGATCCATGGAACAGCATTGTTGGCTCAGGGGGTGGTGATCAAGAAGTCCCCCTGGGGGTAGGAAGGCGAGGAACAGGAGGGTGTCCCTGTGGTAGAGGGCCTGCGTCCTGGTTCAATCGCCCGAAGCCGGGAAGTCCATCAAAGTAATGATTGGTCTCCCCTGGCTTTTGGCTGGGAGGGGGTTGTGTAGGACTTGGCCTTTTTGGTTAAAGTTCCCTAAACGTTTTGCTTTCCCCCTAGACCGTTTTCCTGACCTAGAGATGCCAATTTAGATGCTTTGGGTACTTTGCCACTGCTGATCAGTGTCAAAGTACAGGAGTTCCCTGTGTAAAATGTATGGTGATTGGTTGGCCATGATTGGTATGGTTGCTTTACTAGTAAAAGGCCCTAGTGATGTGCACTGTGTGTGCAAGGGCTAGTAATGCAAGGGCGCGCAGAGAAGGGAACTCAGGCCTTCAGTGTAGGGCCTGCGCGCAGAATGCTAAGTTAGCATGTTGTCCTGACAAGTACAACCACTTGTCAGGCCGGACTTTCCCTTTTACATACACATGGGGCACCCCTGTGATAGGTCTCAGGTAACCCCTGGGCAGGGTGCAGTGTAGGTAAAAGACAGAACATAAACTGAGGTGTGTGTTATGTTCTGGCAGTGAAAAACTCTCCATTTCGTTTTTCACTGCTGAAAGGCCATTCTGCCCATAGGACAGAATGGGGGAGGCTAGGTGTTGTATTTGTTAGCCTAGTTTCCGGTCAGTTTATAATGGAGAGGTGACGTTTGGTATGTGTGAACTCACAGTGTCATAATGCATCTTTCTGTAAAGGTGGTTTTGTCACTGTGTGTTTATAAACCACTCTTTTAGAAGTGGCTGAGTTTTGTGCTCTGAGCATTTCTGTGTGTCTCTGAAATGTGGATTGTCTGTCTGGAATTGAAAGGTGAGAGGAGCTGGGAGAGGTCTTGACCCAGGGAGGGGTTGAGATGGCACCAGGCTGCCCTGCATCTGGAGAGTAGGGGGAGGAGAAGCCCAGGAGGTGAAAAGGCCTGGGCTGGTGCTATAAACCAATTGACCCATCTCCTGCTGAGTGATTAAGGATCCAGACCCCCAGTATCAAAGGGAGAGAGGTGACACTGGGAGGGAGACACCCAGAACTGATTTAGGGAGGTGTCAGGGACCCCTGAGCACATACAAACTTCAAAGACAGTAAGGGGTATAACTATGAGAGCTGAAACCCCTGAACGTGGGAATGAAACAGATATGGATTGAGACTGAAAAGGCTTGGACCCATTCTGTGGTCAAGAGGAACCTCTGCTAAAGAAGGAACAACTGAAGAGACTGTGGTGGATAGACCAATCCTTGCTTCGTGATCTGGGGCTGGTCTGCAGTTTGCTGTTCTAACTAAGGAAGAGGCTGTTGGGACTGTGCTTGGAGGCGCTGGGTCCCCCTGCTTGAAGAAGGCTGTGCTTTGTGCTGCGTCTTGTAACCCCAAGGGCCCAAGGTGAGCTGGCTCCCTGTTTGGAAATACAGGATCATAAAAGTTTCCGGAGAAGTCCCAAGCAACGCGGTGTGCACGTGCTTTGTGCCGCTTGAGACCCTCAGAAGTTGTGCCGTGTGATCGTGGGCACGCAGGAGTAAGCTAAGTCTAAGACGCGCAGAGTGCGTGTCGTGGTGCAGGCCAAGGCGTTGGTGAGGAGCGTCTGGTCGTGGAGTGCACATGGAGATGAGGCGAGGCTTGGACGCGCAAGTGTGCGTGTCGTGGTGCAGCCCGGGGGCTAGTGAAGAGCGCCTGGGCCTCGTGTGCACCAAAGGAAGCAGCGAGACTCGGACGCGCAGTGTGCGTGTCGTGGTGCAGTCAGGGCGTTGGTGACGAGCGACAGGACATCGTGTGCACCAGCAGAAGAAGTGAGTCTCGGACGCGCTGGGTGCGTGTCATGGTGCAGCCCGGGTGTTGGTGAGGAGCGCCTGGGCCTCGTAGGCACCAAAAGAAGAAGTGAGTCTCCAACGTGCAAGGGTGCGTGTCGTGGTGCAGCCAGGGTGTGAGGAAGAGCGCCTGGACATCGTGTGCACCGGGAGAAGAGGTGAGACTCGGACGCGCAGGAGTGTGTGTCGTGGTGCAGCCAGGGCGTCAGGAAGAGCGCCTGGACATCATGTCCACCGAGAGAAGAGGCGAGGCTCGAACGCGCAGGGTGCGTGTTGAGGTGCAAGCGGAGCGTTGGTGAAGACCGCCGGATTGTAGTGAGCACCAGAGAAGAGGCAAGTCTCGGACGCGCGGTGTGCGTGTTGAAGTACAACCTGAGGTGCTGGTGAGGAGTGCCGGGTTAGGTTGTGCACCAAACTGAAGTAAAGTCTCCACAGTGCTGAGGGCGGGTCTCGGTGTCGACCGAGTCCGCCGGAGTGAGGGCCAAGTCATCGGGCCCTCGGAGTCCATCAGTAGCGGCCCGGACCGGCAGCCACGGAATAGCTGAGCCGCCGGCCCCAGTCCGCCAAAACCCGTGACGGAGTTCTGGATCAAGACCCAAGTCGCTGACGTCGGGGAGGAGAGTGGGATCGCGCCCCCCCAGGTAACGTGGATCAACACCTGGGGTGGGGTGCGGGCCCGGAGGGACACACTCTCTGCCTCCCGCTCAGTCAGCTGCACGAGCCGTTGCTTCGGCTCGGATCCTGGCCCGTGCTGACCCAGGACGGGGCAGTACTGGGGCCGGAATAGGAAGCAGTACTTTGTGTGTCATCATTTGATCCATAACGGGGGCACTGTTACTGGAGCACGTAAAACTGTAGTATTACACAATTGCATTATTGCTGCTAACCAACTATCGAACTGTTGTATGACGCCTGACCTCATTTGTGCCTAACGAACTTTATGCTTGGTGCGCTACGCACTGCGTTATTTCTCCCATGCATATTATTTGATTGTAACGTAGCGCATTGTATGATTTCGTCAGTGCACAGTATCGGAGTATAACGTGGCGCAGTGTATTATTTCTTTATTGCACCGCACAGGATTGTAGCGTGACGCATTGCTTTGTTTCTTCCTGGTACAGGGCATGCTGGTGGTGATACGCATTGCATTATTCCTTCAATTGCAAAGTACATGACTGTGGCGCTACGTATGGTATTATTTCTCTGTTGCACAGTATAAGAGAATATCGTTACACATTGCAGTATTGTTTCCTTATGCAACGTGTGTGTTTCTAGCAATACAACTGGTCTAACCTATTGGGAAACGGTTAGAGAAGAGCTTAACTGTTGGTTAGACGCGGTGGTTGGGATTAGAACCTACCAACCCACCAGAAAGAATACTACCCGTTCTTATATGTTGATTTTGTATCGTGTGGTCGTATCGTATAATTTCTTATATAAAGATTATACTCTTTTTATCAATACTCGTGTGGAGTCTATTTGTGATGACATCATGGGGTTATTGTGAGCGTGGTTGCACATACTGAACACTCGTGCCTTGGAGATAAGCCTGGCTGCTCGTGCCAAGCTACTAAGGGGTTGAGCAGGGCTATATCAGACGGTGTCCTTACTTAGCCGAACGTTGAAATGAGGGGTCGAGGGCGCACGCCTCCAGCATTTGGTGGCGGCGGTAAGCGACAGGGACCTCCACTTCCAACACTTACCAACCACAACGCAGCGTTGTGGTTGGTAAGGGGAGCCTGGCTGCCTGCTTCCTGTTTGGGTCCATCAGTTTCTTATTACTAGTGTTCTGAAGTCAGAACATGGCTATAATAAGAAAAAAAGGGCCTTATGTACCAAAGTATTTTGTGGTGGCAACGCTTGTGATTCACAAAGTTACAAGTTTTGCAACTGGAGAAATACATTTTTACTATTAACAAAAACTCTTTTACGAGTTAGACAAGTCTTTCAGACTCATATATGGGCTTTTGCCACTCTGTCCCAATCTCAAATTGGAAGGGAGCATGAAAGGGGCATCCTCCTCTTATCTGTGATTCAGACGCGCATGTATCAATGGTTTGTAGTTGCAACTGCGATCAAAAACCATTGATCGGATACCAGAACCTCAAAGGGGTGATATCTGATTCTCAAAGTAGTTTTTGGGATAGCCATATGTAACTTGGGGAGCTGTATACTGACCTCTCAATGTGACTCTCAGTACATAGGTTTGAAGCAATGGAGCCCCTTCATGAGTACATTTTTTATTAATTATATTTCATATAATGTACTTGCAGCTACTGCGGATATAACCCTAGGCAAGGATTATTGTGTTTGAATTAACAAACAGTCATAAACTTTATTAAAGCTTGAATTAGGGCTTTCTGTAAATATTCACTAACATTGTGAAATTGATTTGTGCTATGCACTGGAGTACAAATGTAGTGCCTCAGCTTTTGGGGGAAATCAGCACAGTCCCCTTTGTGTGCCCTTGCTTCCACTAGGCATGGGTTTTTAATGCAAAATGAGGACAGGTTCCCTTAGCAGAATATGTTTTGCATCAAAACCTACAGGTGTAGCTCTGATCTGGCCCCAGTAAAAAACACACCTTGATGAAAAACGGCACAAAATAGGTTGGTGCTGACAAATGAGCACCTTTCAGTGAAAAACACCTGTTGCACGGGAAAGTAAATCACTTCTGCTGCTATGTATCGCTCAAGAACTGGCGCAAAGCATTAGTAAATCTGGGCCATAGTTTTCCACCCTCCTCTCTGAGGAGGGAACATCTGATTAGCTGGCAATGGCTAGTGATTGGGCATTAGCTTTCTGTCACCTGCCCAACTTTGTGAATATGGTTGAGAGCTGCCCTGCCCTGAACTGAACTTGGACCTACAGAGACCCTTTGTTGCATAACTGTATCCAGAATATTGAGACTGAATGCTGCCCGCATCGTCGTGGCTGGGAATAAGCCAGGGCCCAGCTGAACCTCTGTTTGTCGGCTTTGATGCTGCTGCCCCTGCCCTACCCCAGCATGGAAGGCTATAACCAGCATATGAGGGTCCTTCACCCACAGAGAGCCTGAAAAACGTCAGTCCACTGTAACTCCCAACACAAGATAGAGGAAGGCTGCTGAGACTTGGACCTCGTCAGATACTGATGTTTGTGAACATCTGGTGAAAGCTACAGAAATCGGCAGCCTGAGGGATGCCCCCTGCATGTGTGGTCAGACAGTGGTGACTGGTAAGCACACTCCTTGTATCCTCAACTTGTATTATTAGTATCCATTTCATTTGTGCTCCGTTTGCCCTGACTTAAGCCATGGTCCAGCATCCCTTTAGCTAGCAAGGCAGACAGATTCAGAGACCTACCTTAGTGGTCCACCTTCAGTCCCATGTGTTTCTGTACAATTTTCTAAGTGGTGCTAGTTAGCACCCCTAAGGTAATGCACCTACACTATATCCCATGTACATGTAAAACTCTGATGCTTATTCCCCTTGCCTTACAGAAACCCATGATGCTGCTGTCACTTTTGTATTGGTTTTGTCTTGCGTTAATCCAAAATTCATGAACACTTAGACTTGCAAACATCATTAAAGTACCTGAAGAGGTGCAATGTATCCCATTGTGGCAGAAAGGTTTTATCATCCTCAAGTTTTGTTTA
Source organism: Calotriton arnoldi (assembly GCA_963921515.1). Classification (NCBI taxonomy): domain Eukaryota; kingdom Metazoa; phylum Chordata; class Amphibia; order Caudata; family Salamandridae; genus Calotriton; species Calotriton arnoldi. The sequence continues at coordinate 930,387 of CAWUFW010001837.1, forward strand.
AGGATATGTGAACCCATAGGTTTTTGCAAAGAATAGCTGTAGCTAGTAGCCCTACTGCATTAGATTGCTCTTTTGCTTTTTCTGCTTGCAGGCTGTTCTACAAACATTCAGAGTCCATATGTTAAAGCGGGGTCTATGGTTTTAGAACTGTATTGTGTTTTACATCTGTGCTGAATGTGTCCATTGGCCTCACTAGAGATGGCCTCTCTCAGAATGGGATCACTGGCTCATTACACCGTAACAGAATATTGAGAATTGTGCTTGGTATTCTGTACGATTGTTTTGTGTCCTGTCCATTCGATATAAACTGTTTATTCTGTAAATATATTTTACATACGAGTTAGTCTTAAAGGTGTTGAGTACACACAATGTTTGGTTGGATACATTTATTTTATTGTTTCTTGGATTACTGAGTCGCACTGTCTAGCCTCGTTTCACGCGCCTACTCGCTTGAGTTAAGCTTTGCACTGCTCACCCAAAACTGACCAACGTTAAGAACGCTTAAGTGATCTCCACTTTCTGTTGTGAACTGTGTACCATGAGAGCTGAATACTAGGGACCCAAAGCTTTTTATAATATAGAGAGGTCTGGGGCCGCTATAATTACCCACTCTCAGGACCCAGCCTGCTGGAGCATCTCGGGTGTTGCACGGGTTAGGGATCTCAGGCCATAGCAGCATAAGAGCCAGCCTAGAATTGCCTGAGGGTTTGGTTCACCACTTCGTATTTGGTGGTCGACTGAAGCAAAAGGAGTCAAGTTAAGGGAAGAAAGTAAGATTCCAGGTATCAGTTTGTCTAAGATTGCTGCAGTGAGTTGACAGAATACAACAGCTTCTCTATCATGGAACACCTATGACTCCTTTATATTTTTTTCTGACCTAACCCTTGCCCACTCCTAAGTCTTCTGTTGGATCCCATCCAGCAGTTAAGCTTCTGGATGTTGAAAGACAACTGGAATTGTAATAACTATTATAATGCTTTCAATAATCTGCAAGCCATCTATCAATGCCATGGCCGGTCATAAAGCCTTAAGAGCCCACAAAAAAATAAAACTCTCATAAATAAAAGCTTCCCAAGCTGCTGCCCCTGACATCGACCACACAACACTCCAGTCTGAGCCACAAATACTTCAGCATATAAAGAAAAGCACAATCTCACCATCTTCTTACCTTAAACTGGACATCTGTAGTCTAACCTCTGCCAAAGCAAGATGAATGGTTCAGAAAATGTCCTTGTTCATATTTAGAATTTACTACATATCTTGTCTTAATTACCCTCATTTACTTGAAGCACAGCAAGACTCTCAGCCAATGTAGGCTACAAAGTGAATTCCAAGTTGGAACCCAGTCGAGAAGTAAAACTGTGCTCTCTACGTGGTCCTAATGGTGTGAATGCCACTGCTGTTGGATGTTAATGGGTTATGCAGGATCATGGACAGCCTGCTTTGAACTTTCAGCTGAATGATGACAGATGCCCATTAGATCTGGCTGTTTATAGTAAGCACCTTGCCCTTTTCATTCATGTCAGAAGATCTGGTCGTTTTTGATAAGGGAGATTCCACCCCCTTTTCTTCATCTCAACAGACACATTGCCCACTACAAACTTGCTAAAAAAATAGATTTTATCAGTGTATCGGGTGTTCTCCAGTAAAAAAAAATGCTATTTGATTTGAAGTGTTGAAAATCTTCACACCTTTCCTGACCTACACAGGGAAATGTCAGTGATAATAATAGCACTATGATCCAATGTATACTAGCTGTCAGCCTGAGTTCGTGGAAGGTACTTATTACAGGACTGGTATTATATCCGCACGTCATGAGGCTAGCAACAGACTTATCACAACTGGTTTCTTACTGACGCTACATTTGCTTCAGTTTCGTTTGGATCAATATTTACACCCCCTGAGCAATGCAAAAAGAACATTTCACACCAGTCGGCAGTTCAGATGTAGACGTCCATGTCTGTGCAAGCTTTGAAATCTGGAAATACTAGTGCAAAATATAAGTGGCACCATCCGGCACCATCCTTTTAAAATTCTTTTTTAAGGGAAGAAGGCACATATGGTGAGTGAGGTCACTGCATTTTCACTTTGTGCACTGCAAGGGAAAAAAGAGAATAAGGTGCAACTTTCACTAAACAAAGTGTTCAGTCCTGCCCTTTTTACCAAGATCGGCCGTGGCAGTCAGGGTTGAGGGAGGAACCAAAAGTAGCTCTGAAATAAATGCTCGGACCAGCACCGCTCCCTTTGACCTCTTGCGCATTCTCTCCCTTCCTATCCACCCATTTCTCCTCTCATTTGCTCTCCTCCCTCACTGATCCCTCTCTACCTTCTCCCTCCCATCGTCTTTTGTTTCTTTCTTAAAAAATCGCTGAGCCTGTTGCGATTATCCTCGAGGAGCTGAGGAAAATGACAGAGGCAACAGGTGCTTTCAAATCCGGCCTACAGGGGCTTCAGCCCACCCAGGAAATGCATGGTGGAATAAAAGGCATGATGATGTCCGGCTTTGCTGATGGGGATCACAATGTCAGCCATGACCAATTACAAGGCCCACAGGGATCTCACAATAACAGGCGGAGAAGTGAATAATACCAAGGATTATTTGCAGATCTTTAGTCGTTGTAGGGCTCGATAATGGGGGGATGGAAAAGGGTCTTGAATCAAGGAGGTGAGTAATCCTACTTTACTACTAAGGAGTTTGAAAGATACTTGGTTAAGAGTTCAAAGAATCTCTTTTCTTATTGTTTTAACTTTATCTGTGGACAACAGTAAGGTAGCCTTAACTGATTTGATCTTGAACAACAAGAAGTCTAGTTGCCTCTTGTGGTCCTGATACAATTTGATCACTGTTAGACCTGGCCCTTTTGACAGGTTTAGCCCCAAACTTTTTGCCTTTTGCCTCCTATTTTTACGACCCTGTTTTTGTTGGCTATAGGATTCTGGACACTTTACCACTGCTGACCAGTGCATATGCTCTCTGTATACATTGTGTCAATGATTGGTTATCCATGATTTGCATATTTGATTTACTGGTAAGTCCCTAGTAAAGTGGATGGTGTGTGCCAGGGTCAGTACATCAAATGCCACTAGTGAGCTTGCAGCACTGGTTGTGGCACCCAAAGGAGTAGCCCTGTACAAGTATCTCAGACCTACCACTGTAGTGTTGGCGTGCGCAGTTGTGAACTGCCATGCTGTCCGGACACCCACTTGCCAGGCCAAAACCTTCCCTTTCCTTACATGCAAGGCACCCCTAAGGTAGCACCAAGGTACCCCCATGGGCAGGGTGCAGTGTATGTGAAAGGTAGGACATGTACTAGTGTGTGTGACATATCCTGATAGTGAAATACTGTGAAATTAGTTTTTCACTATTGAAAGGCTATCTGTCCCACAGGCTTATCATTGGGGTTGCACTGTAACATTTTTAAATGTATAACTTGCTACAGGGACAAGATAGAAAAATGAAGTTTAGACTCCTGTGTTTGAAAATGCCACTTTTAGAAAGTGATACCAAGGGGGATGATGGACGGAGCGTTAGAGCAAATCAAACACTCACCCCCAGTCAACTGATCTGGGTTTAATCCATCATCATTCCTGGGCTCACTGTGCCACTGTAATCAAGCTATCCTGGCTGAAGAGGGGTGAAACCCCGAAACCGGTCCTAGGATGCTTGTTTCCGGTCCAGGGAGGACCTGGCTTGGCAGTTCGGGCTGGACTGTTCCCATGAGGCACAGGGTCAAGACTGATTTGCATATGGCCAGGTCTAAACTGGGGTGGCATGGTGAGCAAAAGAATGATGGATTTAACCCAGATCTCTTGACTGGGGGTGAATGTTTTGATTTGTTCTGCATTCCGTCCATCAATTGTGTGTCTTTTACTTTTAGAAAGTGGGCATTTTCTTACTTCACCATTCTGTGAGCCTCTGGCTGTTTGTGTATTCAGCGTCTGGTGTGTGAGTGACGGGAGCTGAGATGTGCATTCACTCTAGACAGTCACTGGGGGGGTTGAGGTGTGCCCAGTCTGGCCTGGGTGACTCATCACAGGGCTGAATAGACCTGGTCTGCAATTAGAGTGGTGGGATGAGTTTTGCTTACACATGAGTAGGCTGTGTCTCCTTTTGCACAATGCTGTCTCCGCCCCCGTGGTCATGCTGCACCAAGGAGGACAGGACTGGTTTGGACTGGATTCAGAGACCCTTGACACAAAGAGAACAAAGACATTTTGGGGTATAAGTATGACATCTAAAACTCCAGGACTTTAGATTGCTTCAAGAAACAAGAGGACCCTGCCAAGAAGAAGAGCGGAAGAACTGTGTGAGGAGCGCTACCTTTTCTGAGTGAGGGGTGGGTTGGTCTGCAGTCTGTGGTGGAGGAAAAGTACTGACTCTTTTTACCCTGCGGTGGTATCCTGCTTGTGAAGGACTCTCCAAGGGCTTGTGTGTGCTGGCCTCCTGTTGGTAATCTCAGGGAAATAAAAGATTCCAAGAAAGATCCTTGCTGGATCTTAAAGTACCTTGCCTGGGAGGAGTGCTGGAGAAACTGTGTGAGGAGCGCTGCCTCTGGCTTATGTGGGGTAGAACAGCCTGCAGTGTTTGCTCCTGCCTGCGGCAGGAAGAGGACTGGACAGTCTTGGTGCCTTTCTGTATGGCAGAGTAAAAAAAAAGCTTGTGAGAAGCACTGTATCTGGTAGCCCAGCGCGTGAAAGAGCGCTTTGCGTTCCAGTGCAGCTGGTGAAGAAAACTTCCCCAGCTGGGAAGGAGCGCTTGGATTTGCACTTCAAGGCTGTGCTTGCTGCAAGGTGAAAGGAGGGGGAGAGCCGAGGTGCAAGGAGCGCGCTCCCTCTCGCCTTGTTCCAGCCGGGGCTCTGCTGACGTGGCCACGGGCTGTGAGACATTGCAGTACCCAAATGGGAAGGAATCCCAACCGGGAGTTCCCTCCCCTTGCCTTGCCTCAACGCAGATGTCCCGGTGGGTGGGCCAGCCGCTGCCGAGGACGGGAAGACCAGCACCACCAAGAAGCCAACTGGGGCACGTCGTCTCCTGCAACCGCCGGCAAGTGTGTTGCCAACAGGGAACGCCGGACGCGGCCACACCAGTGGGTCGGGCCTGTCGCCACGGTAAGCAACCCGGGAAGCTCGAGATCGCCCTGAGGCCGCAGCTGGAAGGTGAGACCAGAGCTTTGCGAGGGCTCAGGACCAGCAAAGGCAGTCACAACTGGGGCCGGGCTGCCCAACTTCGTTTTGGATGTGCCGCGGTCTCGTGGGCAGCCGTGTGGTGCTGCTGAGGGAAGAGGGGGGCCCAGCAAGGTCTCCCCAAGGGGTTTCCAAACCACGAGGGCCCCTACCCGATTGACTTACCGAGGCTGGGGAGGCTTCTGCGTGTGGTCTTGCCACAGCTGCCCCTCGGTGCCATCGCAGGCAGCTGTTAGATTACCTACCTTGAAAGCATTTCTTTCAGATGACTGCCTTTGCCATTACAGGCATGCAAAGGCATTGGGACATACTGCACATTGATGCATGCCCTGATGTGGCGACTAGATGCTGGGTGACAGGGTAGACAGTCCCGTGATAATGTTTTCATGATGGTTCATGACATGGGCAATGAGTATTTACTCTATTACCAAGTGATTTATGAGCTAGGTGATGTTGTGACCTGTGCTACCTGCATTTGCTTCATTGCACTACACGTGATGTTATGACTATGGCCTTATGGCAAACTGGTTTCTGATCTATGCATGTTTTTATGACAAGTGCCCAGTGGCACAGTGATGTATGCGAGTGGTGATCTAAGGTATGTTACCTCCTACAAAAATGATTTATGATCTATGTGATGTCCTGACAAGCGCCTATTGGCGCAGTGATTTATGTGATGTGGTCCAATGTGCTACGAAGTGATTTATGGTCTGATGTGTTTCTATGTACAATACAAAGGATATTTTTGATATAACCTTGTGTGGAATCTCTCTATTTGTGGTGTGCCTAGTGTGTCACTGGTGTGTGTGTTGCGCAAACGCTTTACACATTGCTTCTGGGATAAGCCTGACTGCTCTGCCAAGCTACCAAGGGGGTGAGCAGGGGTTATCTTGGTTGAGTAACTCCCTTGCCCTGACTAGAATGATGGCTTCTCCCTGGCTTAGATGTACACCCTAGCCAACCAGAAACCCCATTTCTAACAATCACAAAACCTAGGTCCTGAAGGACTATGGCTTGTAGAACCTAGGGCCATGAGAGGTGGATTTGAGGCATGAAAATCATGTCATACAGACATATTATCAACCTCATTTTCAGGGTCATCAAAAACTAGACTACTGGAGATATGACTCTGGTAAAGCACCAACGGGCTGAGTTAAGACCAAACGGAAGGGTTGTGAACTCAGTTCTCTCAAATTGATCCCCATATGTAACCCTTCAAACTTCTTTTTTACCAACTCAGTGGTCTGCCTTCCAGTTTAAGTTCAGAAGAAGAAATTATTAGGCTCACATGAAATTCCTCGTTGGAAGTTGCTAGATCCTCCAACATGACCTCTGAACCGGCCATTACATTTGCAACCTCTGGTGTGGGAAAAATGGGCAAATGTAACTTTGGGGGCTATAGAATTGGATGCACTATGCTACAGCTAGCCTTGCAAAATGTTTTGTTTTAAATTCAAGGACCTTCTGAAACATCTACTCACAGCAGGCTCTTTGTTTACACAGTGGGACAAGGTAACAGGTATAAGCATATAGCATCTTTTTAACCCTTTTCTTGGTCAAAGCTTGATTCAGTAGCTAGCGATGTCATATTAATATGTTTAAAGCATTTGAAATCTGTGTAATGAAGCAGGATCTTCGTATAACGGATCTTGATATGTTAACCTTATTCTTTATGTTCACTTTATTTATGTTACTAACCACTACTTTAGGGTTTGTTTTGATTATTCTATGCAGCTCAACATGTCACCGAATGCAGTTTTTGACAAAATTGCCCCTTACAGCCATGGAATAAAATATTCCCATATACTCCCGTTCTAAGGACTGAGAAAGCCTTTTGCAAAAAATTGGAAAAAAGATGGCGCTCGACTAACCTATCTGTGGACAACATAACCTATAAATTGGCCATAACAGTCTATCATCGTAATATCAAGGCAGCACGCAAAACTTATATTGCTAAAACTATTGAAGCAGCTGGGAACTCATCAAAAACTCTTTTTAATATCTTAAATTCCTACATTAACCCTGCGGCCTGCATCTCAGATCCATGCCCATCCCAATCTCTCTAACGCTTTGGGTGACCATTTTGAGGGCACAATTAAGGAGATTTACTTAAACCTCCCTCCTACAGTCCCAATGGACCTCATAGTCTCTTCTTCTTGCACTGATTCTCCCATTAGTCTTTGTAATTTTACCGCAATCTCCATGGAAATTACTTTTAACCTGTTAAACTCTGAAGTCTGGCTCTCCTTCAGACATCTGTCGACCCACAGTCTTGGCGACTCTTGCCTCCGAACTAGCACCGCAAATTTCTTCCCTAATTAATCTATCAATTGCATCTGGGAAAGTGCTCTTAGACTGGAAGGCGGCCTTGATCAGACTCATCCCAAAAAAAAGCAACTATGTTCCCACTGATTTGGCTAACTACCGCCCTGTTTCCCTCCTCCCTTCCTTGGCCAAGCTACTGGAAAAACATATTAACTATCAATTAACCACCTACCTGGAGACTAACAGACTATTGGATGGCTCTCAGCCTGGTTTCAGACCTCTTCAAAGCACCGAGACAGCCTTGCTTGCGGTCACTGACCATATTAAATGATCCCTTGATGCTAATGTTCCGACAATATTGGTTTTATTAGATCTGTCAGCGTCATTTGATACGGTGTATCACCCCGACTTCTCGATAGACTCCATGATCTAGGGATTCAGGGAATGGCCCTCAAATGGTTAGCGGATTTTCTATCACAAAGATCCCAAACAATCACCCTTGGCCCCTATAGGTCTAGGACGATGCCATTGACCTATGGAGTCCCTAGGGCTCCTGTTTGAGCCCCACACTCTTTAATATTTACTTGGCCCCCCTTGCTAAGATAGCCAGAGGCTTTGGATTTGAGATGATCTCATACGCTGATGACACGCAGCTACTTTTTTCTTTTGGCTCTGATTTGTCCAAATCTAAAGCCCTGTTCTCCTCCGGGATGAAGGCCATAGCCACCTGGATGTTGGATAACTGGCTGCAACGCAATCCTACAAAAACTGAAATCTTGCTATTCGGACAAGCCCAACTTGTCTGGGCCCCGGAATGGTGGCCATCCGAACTGGGCCCCAGCCCCTCACCTAAATTAGTAGTAAAAAAATCTCAGGTGTCCGTATAGATCAATCTCTTTCTATGAAGGAACACATCACTGCTACCACAGCGTCTTGTTTTTACATGCTGCGCCTGTTGCGAAGAGTTTACCCCTATTACCTCTCTCCTGAAGGAAAAACTTGGTCCAAGCTTTGGTAATTAGCTGCCTCGACTATGGCAACTCCTTTCAGGCGTCCATTAACGAGAATCTATTGTCTAAACTCCAGGTGGCCCAAAATACTGCTGCACGCCTTGTCTGCAACTCCCCTCTGCGTTCATCCTCAGCCCCTCTTCTGCAGTCTTTACACTGGCTTCCAGTGAAAAAAATAATCATTTTTAAAGTATGCTGCTTAACCCATCATGCCTTTCACGGCCAAGGGCCCTCTTTTTTAGCAGCAAAGGTTCTGCCTTACACCCCAGTGAGACTCCTTAGATCTAGTGACAAAGCTTTGCTTAAAGTCCCCAGGTTTAAGAAGGCCAGGGCCGGCTACAGATCTTTCATGTTCCTTGCTCCTTATCTTTGGAATAATCTGCCCATACAGCTTCGTCTCTGCAAAAACCATTTTGTTTTTAGGAAGACGCTAAAAACCCACCTATTTTAGTCAACCTCAGCCTGTCCTCTGCCCGTTGTCCCGGGCCGAGATAACCCTTAGGGGTTGATTTGAGCGCGATATTAAGTTAAAATAACATAACATAACAAACATAACATGTAAGCATTAAATTATAAGTAAATAAAGACATATGATTTACAACTACTATTATTGTGAAGTGTTTCCTTGTAGTAATAGGGACTTTGGGGATATCAGTTCTAAAGCCTGAGAAGTGTAGAAGAGTTGTCTAATGGGAAATGAGACCACAAGTCCGGTTCTGTAAAAGACACAGGCTTTCAATAGCACAATAGACACTGTCATGTATGAATTATCACAACAGCTTACTCGTAAAGCCCACATGCTTGCTGCTCTTTTGCCCACTTTGCAGCCAGATGTTTTATAAACTTCATTCCAGTATGATATTTCTAGTCAATCGCCTATGTTTTTGTAATTCTTTGACCCAGCCAGTTCTAGCACTGTAACACCACCTGGGGTATTTGCAAGCTTTACTAATTCTAGCATCATCATTATCATCAGTGTTTATGGTTCTGTAACGGAGTATTGCACTAGTATCAACTCAAGGTACAGTCAGAAAAGGGGGTCGAGCAGTGTGACATCAATACCCCCAAGTAGAGTGTTTATTCTAAATACATGTAGCTCAACTTTGACCTACATGTATTTAGAATAAACTGCACGTCAAGAGAAGCATCTAGATCCAGTATCTCGTAAACACCTGCAGCTCTAATCAAATATTTGCAACCAGGATGGGTATTATTTTTTTTATTTAATTACATTTAGTACATCGTTAGTGGCAACTTGCTCACTGTGAAGCTATTTAGCAACACACAATACAATTATAAACTGTGCACCGTCCCACCACCCTCCCTTCTCCCCCCTGTTGATCTACCTCGACTCGGGTTCTCACAGTATCTCTTTTAGTCTCATTGATGTGAAACACCCACACTCCTCCTCACCACCTGGCTGGACTAGCCTTTTCTTCTTGTCCCAGCTGTCACATATTTTCCCAACTTTTTGGGACATCCACTTCCGTAGTATTTCCCTTTTAGCCAACACCAGCCCCAGGTTTACAAGCACTCTTTGATGTGATGTCCGATCCCTCCAGACACCTAGCAGTACCAGGGGCACCTGTCCATCTATTTGTGTAATGACTGCAGTCTCTAGCCTGGTCAGTATCCCTGGCCAATAATGTCCCAGCTTCGGGCAGTCCCACTGTGTGGAGGAAGGTTCAACGCTTGCCTGCACCCTCGCAAGCACGTACCATGGTCTGACTGCCCTATTTTATGTAATAGCGTCCTAGTGTAGTAGATCCTGGGTAGTATTTTTAGCTGTATCAGGTGAAGACGCGCTTGTATGGCCACTTCAAGGGGGAATTGTAGGGCGTCCCTCCAGTCTTTAACATCTATGTCCCACACGTCTGCCTGCCAGTTTTCTCGTAAGTTGCTCAGATCACCCATTGTGTTCACCATCAAGGTTCTATAGGTGAGAGAGATTGCCTTGGCGGTCATATGGCCACTCAGCAACTGTTTCTCCATGGGGGGACTCTTCCATTGTCTCCTCAAGTGCGTTCTGAGCACGAAGCGCATGGCGAAGTTGTAAGTACCTGAATATATTCCTGGGAGCCATATCATACTCCCTTCTCAGATGTTCAAATTAGACTATATCGTTCGCATCCAATATGCCTGCCTGTATGGATAGAGTAATCCAGTCCTGTTAGAACCGGGATTCCCTAGTTGGCAAATTCTAAAACCGCTGACCATCAACGGTAGGTCCCAACGCTGCCACCAATGTTAGAACCGGGATTCCCTAGTTGGCTGAGGTAGGTACCTTAGGCCAAGTAGTGACCCTCGCTTCCACGTCAGGGAAAGGAAGGACACCTTCTCAGATAGCCCCTGCTCACCCCCTTGGTAGCTTGGCACGAGCAGCCAGGCTTATCTTCAAGGCTAATGTGTAAAGTATTTGCAACCACGCTCTCAGTGACCCAATGATGACATTACAAAAGGACTCCACACGAGTTTCATAGAAAAACAAGTATATGTTTATATAAAAAGATATATGATGAGACCACACAAATAAAATCCAACATATGCGTATTTGTAATATTCCTCCTGGCCGGTTATTTGGCCAGCCAGTCCCTGTAGGGTCTGGCGGTATTAATGAGCAATTCTAGGTGATCCAATGCAATGCTATGCAGTTCGTAAAGCAAGAATCAGGCACTTTGCAATGTAAAAATAATGCAGTTCGTTATGCAACAATCCAGCAGTTCGTAATGCCAAAATACTGCAATGCGTGATGCAACAATCAGGCAGTTTGTTATCCAAACTAATGCGATGCGTAATGCAACAATCAGGCAGTTTGTTATGCAAACACAATGCAATGCGCAATGTAACAATCAGGTAGTTCGTTATGCAACCACAATGCAATGCGCAATGTAACAATCAGGTAGTTCGTAATGCAGAAACAATGCAATGCGCAAGGCACTTCGGCACCGATCACAGTGCTTTAGACAGTCTCTCTGCCTCTCGTACTGACTTGCGGTCAGCTTCTGTCAACATATGCCCCCAACACTGGTATGGTGTAAACCAAAGTACAGCTCCACACTCCGGCCCCGGTACTGCCACTCCTTGGCACGTACAGGCCGCGATATGAGCTTGAGCAGAGGCTTGTGCTGCAAGAATGGGAGAGGCCGAGAGCGTCCCCCTCCGAGCCCGCACCCCGCCCCAGGCGACGACACACGTTACCTGGGGGGTGCGAACTCTCGCGACTTGGGCCTCCGATGCGACTTGGTTGATTCCGGGCCGATGGCGATATCGAAGATCTCAAGCTGCAACAGGGCACACGCACACAGCGTCGCTGAGACTCACTTGAGCTTCGGGTGTGTACGGTCACAGAGCAATCCTCACGAAGGTCTCAGGCTACACGAAGCACACGCACACATCGTCGCTGAGACTCCCTCGAGCTCCGGGTGCACACGAACACAGGGCAATCCTCACGAAGGTCTCAGGCTGCACGAAGCACACGCACACAGCGTCGCTGAGACTCACTTGGACTCCTGGTGCCCACGATTACAGGGCACTTCTTACGAGGGTCTCAGGCTGCAAAAAGCACACGCACACAGCGTAGCTGAGACACACTTGAACTTCGGGTGTGCACGATCACAGGGCAATCCTCACGAAGGTCTCAGGCTGCACAAAGCACGCGCACACAGCGTCGCTGAGACTCACTTGGACTCCAGGTGTACACGATCACAGGACAATCCTCACGAAGGGCTCAGGCTGCAAAAAGCACACACACACAGCATCGCTGAGACTCGCTTGGACTCCAGGTGCCCACGATCACAGGGCAATTCTTACGAAGGGCTCAGGCTGCAAAAAGCACACGCACACAGCATCGCTGAGACACTTCTGGAAACTTTTGTGTTCCTGAGTTTCCACAACAGGGAGCCAGCTCTCCTCGGGCCCTTGTGGTTAAGTTACTTCAGGACACAGCACAGCAAAGTCCTTTCAAGCAGGGGGACACAGCACACAGCAAAGTCCCTTTAGCCTCTCCTTGGTTAAAGCAGCAAACTGCAGGCCAGCCCCAGAACACACAGCAAGGGTCAGACCTTTCCTTCAGTCTATTCAGCTGTTTCTTCCTTGGCAGAGGTTACTCTTGACCACGAAGTAGGTTCAATCCTTTACAGTCTTGAACAGTTCCATTCCAAAGTCCAGGGGTTTCAGCTCTCATAGTTATACCCCTAAATGTCTTTGAAGTCTTTGTGTTCAGGGGGGCACTGACCCCTGTCTAAACCAGTTCTGGGTGTCTCCCTGCCAGTGACACCTTCTGCCTTTGATAGCGGGGGTCTGGATCCTTAATCACTCAGCAGGGGAAGGAGCCATTGGTTTATGGCAGCAACCCAGGCCTCTTCACCCCCAGGGGCTACTCCTCCCCCCTACACTCCAGATGCAGGTCAGCCTGTTGCTGTCTCACCTCCTCCCCTGGGTCAAGACATTCCCCAGAGCCTATCACATTTAAATCCAGACAGTCAATCCACAATCAGGCAGAGACACTCAGAAATGTTAGAGCACAAAAACCCAGCCACTTCTAAAAGAGTGGTTTCTAAACACACAATTCAAAAACCACCTTCACAAAAAGATGTGTTATTAAATTGTGAGTTCAGGCACACTAAACTTCACCTCTCCATCTTAAGCCTTTGGGAAGATAGGCTGGAAACATATTACACAGCCTTCCCCATTCTGTCCTATGGGCAGGATGGCCTTTCAACAGTGAAAAACGAAATGGAGAGTATTTCACTGTTAGGACATGGTACACACCTCAGTACATGTCCTACCTTTCACATACACTGCACCCTGCCCAGGGGGGTACCCTGGATCTACCATAGGGGTGTTGGATGTGCATATAAAGCGTAAGGCCTGGCAAGTGGGTGCACTTGTCAGGACAACATGGCAGTTTAACAAACTGCGCGCTGGCACTGCAGTGGCAGGCCTTAAGTTCTCTCTTTAAGGCTACTTGTGTGGGTGGCACAATTAGTGCTGCAGGCGCACTAGTAGCATTTGCATTACTAGCCCTGGCACACATAGTGCACTTTACTAGGGACTTTACTAGTTAGGCAAACATACCAATCATGGACAACCAATTACCATTACACTTTACACAGGGAGCACTTGCACTTTGACACTGATCAGCAGTGGCAAAGTGCCCAAAGCATCTAAGTTGGCAACACCATGTCAGAAAAAAGGTCTAGAGGGAAAGCAAATAGTTTAAGGAACTTTAGCCAAAAAGGGCCAAGTCCAACAGGTCCCATGTCCAGAATCCTGGGAAGTTATTCATCGGGCCCAATTTGGTTCCCCACCACAGTGGTTTTTTTGATGTCAGTCGTTTTTCCCACTCCATTTCTCTGGTTAAGTGACGCCAGGTGATTACCACTGTGTTGGTCGCAGGTGGTGTCTCATCTCTCAGTTTACCGTTGTAGAAGGCATGGAGATATCCCTTCTCACCCAGCACTACATGGTCCAGTCTGTATGCAGGGTCGTCTAGGGGTGCGTACCCCAGTCATTTACCACACTGAATTGTCACTTCGTGGTATTTCGAGACATTCAGGAGTGCTATGACGCCCTCATATGATGAGTGCTGGAGCTACGCAAGGGCTATACGAGGCGGTCCATTCTGCCACAGCAGGTACTGCAGCAAACTGTTCAATGTTTGGTTTCTATTGGATCTACAATAATAATAGCCTGGTTACTTGAACTATGGGATTTTTCGTCTGCACAGTTTTCCGCATAATTATGTATTCGCGTAAAAACAACAATTGATGGACAGAATGCAGAACAATGTCATACATTCACCCCAGTACAGAGATCTGGACCTAAATCCATCGTTGTTTTGCTCACCATGCCATTCCAGTTTGAACCCAGCCAAATGCAAATCAGTCTTGACCCTGTGCCCATTGGAAACAGTCTAGCCCGAACTGCCAGGCCAGGTCCTCCCTGGACTGGGAACAAGCATCCTAGGACCTGTTTCGGGGTTTCACCCCTCATCAGCCAGGATAGCTTGACTCCAGTGGCATGGAGAGCACGGGACCCATGTCTGGGCATACCCGTCCCACTCGGGTGACAAATGCAAAAACAACAATTGATGGACAGAATGCAGAACAATGTCATACATTCACCCCAGTACAGAGATCTGGGCCTAAATCCATTGTTTTTTTGCTCACCATGCCAGTCCAGTTTGAACCCAGTCAAGCAAATCAGTCTTGACCCTGTGCCCAATGGGAACAGTCCAGCCCGAACTGCCAGGCCAGGTCCTCAAAATCCATCATCTGCTGCACAATCTACAGATTTTAACAAAACAAAATTGTTTCTAGCTAAAATGGTTCAAAAATGGCTAAAAACTCAGCAACACATGTTGCTACTCAGTGGGAGGTTCTTAGCAAGGGTTGACAAGTCATCTTTCTGTTGTTTGTTGCTGTATTTGAGTGTCAGACTGGTACTCATGAGGAAAACCTTGCCCATAAAGTGTGAACATGTGTAAACATGGCAAAATAATAAAGTAATAAGATGTCAAAATGTGCCACTTTACGCTGCATAATTTGCCATTTCTTGTTGCATAATTTAGTAAACCCTGCTGTATAGTTTGGTGCTCCCCTGCAGCATGATTCCACTGGCCTTGAATATTAGTAGCTCAAGTGGATGTTCATGGATATTCTAGAAAAGGTTGGACACCAGTGGCCTACAACAAGATATGGAAGCCTTGAGAGCACTATGGATGAATCCATAAAGTAACAGTTCTACAAAGTACATGTCAGTATAGAAGTACATCATGAGAGTCCTGTTGATTCATAGGGTGCACTGTAGTGCAGTGTATCAGATAGGATGTTTGTTCTATGACACACAAAAAAAATTGTCTGCTGTGTGCCCAGTTTTGTGTTTTAAGTACACAATTTTCTCCTCATCAACACATGCATGGTTGCTGTGGCAGCCTGAAATAGTAAAATATTTAAGACTTGCAGGTAAAGCCTATGGTTAAGATACTTTAAAATTTTGATGTAAAATTTACTGTTTCGCTTCAGTGTATCCACTTATTGCCTCTGGAGTATGTAGAGTTCACCCACACCAAAATAGAGCACACTGGCGTCCCTTGCTGCACAGGTTCATTAGGTACAATGTGGGCTTGGCATGAATATTTCACCAGAGCTAATTATGTTTCCTGGTCTGGCCCAGTGGGAACTGCATTACTATTGTGCAAATTCCAAATGCTTCTGGCCCATAGTAGCAAAATAAAAAGTAGACAGGCAGCAAAGGCAGTAGTGCTAACAGATTATCCTTCCTTATCTTTTTTTAAATTAATCATTATAGAGGTGAGTGTGTTTGTTTTGGGGTGAAGTCAGTTGTCCCTTCCAGACAATATATTTAGAACTGACCTACTTTTCAGATAACATGCCTGTTAGACCTGACAGCCTTTGTTGTGGTCTTCCCCCAAACGTTTGGCCTACTCCTCTCCTGTTGCTGAAATTTGTTTTTGTTCGCTTCAGGACTCTGTGCACTTTACCACTTCTAAATAGTGCTAATGTGCTTGCTCTTACTCCTTAAAACTTGGTATAATTGGCCTACACCTGATTGGCACATTTAATTTATGTATAAGAACCTAGAAAGGTGGTACAACATGTACCCAGGACCTGTAAATTAAAAGCTAAAGGTTGGCCTGAAGCACTT
Source organism: Calotriton arnoldi (assembly GCA_963921515.1). NCBI lineage: Eukaryota > Metazoa > Chordata > Amphibia > Caudata > Salamandridae > Calotriton > Calotriton arnoldi. Next base: position 946,514 of record CAWUFW010001837.1, read on the forward strand.
TTTGAGCCATCCCCTCAAGTAGCCCCATAAAACATCTTAGGCCTGCCATTACAGCCTGCATGCAGTTTTAAACTGCCAATTCGACCTGGCAAAATAAACCTTTTGCAAGGCCTAAACCTCACTTTTTAATACTAAACAGCTCATTGGGCAAGGTGCAGTGTATTTAAAACGTTGGACATGTAATTTTAAGTTTTATATGTCCTGGCAGTGAAAAACTTCCAAATTCCTTTTTCACTACTGTGAAGCCTACCTCTCCCATAGGATAACATAGGGTTACCTTATTATATTTAATAAGTGATAACTTTTGTTTGGGAACAGGTACAATCATGTTTGATCTCAAAAGAATTATAATTTTAAATCCCCTTTAATGGTAAAGTCGGATTTTAAGTCATAATTCTGAAAATGACACTTTTATAAAGTTGCCATTTTCGTGTCCTAACCATTTGGTGCGTGCAGCCTGTGTCCTGGGTCAGACGACTATGAGAAGAGTCGCAGCTGATTTTTTTGTATTCCTCCCAGGCAGTAAGACAAAATGACTCAGAGTTGGCAGGATTGGCCATCCTGCCAGGATGAGAAGGGGCGGAGCTGTTTCATGTCCTACTTACATTCCAAAGAAGCTGCCTCAAGCCCTCTCACAAAGAGCTTGACACCAATCTTTTGTCATCCTAGACCTCTTGGAGCTTGGGCAGGGGAAAAAGGAAATTTCCTGAACCAGATGTAGGGGTAAGTCTAGACGTTTCTCCTACTTCAAAGGCTGGCACCAGGTATAAATATTTGACCCTCTATTCAACTCTTCAGTTCACACCTGGACCTGTGGAGAACACTCAGAAGACCTGCCATGTACCTCAGAGGACTGCCCTGCTGCTTGAAGTCCGCCTTGTAACCTAGAGAACTGCCCTGCAACTTGAGGTCTGTCTTGCTGCTTAAACCCAGGACTGCCTGAGTGACTGCAAGGGCTAGTGGCTGGCCTCCTGTTCTGAGCTACATGGACACAACAAGCTCCAACAACTATGAACCAGCACCTGGACCCTGCATGAAATGAGTCCTGCCCTCCAAGTGGTGCCCACCCAGTCCTGGAGCCTTGGATGTTGTGGTAAATGTGTCCAAACAGCCACAATCCCAAACTTGGGACTTAAAAGAATTTTCACTAAAAAGTTGACCTGAGAACCGATAGTGGACCTGGACTTATCCGCTTGCCGATTCGCCCTAGGTGCAGCAAATCTTGTTCAGTGGCTCCTCTTCGGAAGGGTATCCGGCCTCATGGATCCCTCATCGGCTACAGCCTGCTGCTTTGTGTGGCTGGATATTCTCGACTTCCAAAAAAGTGACAAAGCCTGAATGTGGAAATCTTCACCACAACATTGTCCAGCAGCACCCCAATGAAAACCTCTCCACCTCGGACACCGCCGGCTGCCTTGCCAGGCTGAACTTTATGTTCTCAGACATTTATCTTCCAAAATTCTTCTAAGTCTGAAAGTAAACCAAGACGGGGCCCATTCCACTTTGTGTATTCGAATCATGCTTTATCGCTGTCGGTCATAACTTTCACCAGGGTCTCGCACGACTGTATGTCTGCAGCTGGTACTTTAATCTTTCAGGCACTATTTTCACTAAAAACCTTTAAAATTAATAACTCTGGTTGTACTGATTGAGTTTTTGCCGTTTTTCTGTGTCAACATGTTTAATACATTTTACTTAATTTTTCTAAATTAGTGTGGGATTTTCCTTTTGTTGTGTTTTCACTTTATTACTGTTTGAGTGCTGCATAAATACCTTTCACACTACCTCCAAGTTAAGCCTGATTGCTTTTGTACCAAGCTACCAGAGGGTTGAGCACAGGTTAATTTATTGACTTTTTTGTGGTTCATTCTGACAGGGATTATGGTTGTTGATTCAGAAGACTTCGCACCCCCCTCAACCAAAAACCCAATTACCTACAATCTCATAAATTATATGATTGTTTGTATGGGCATTTTCATACTCTGAGCATATTGCTTAGTTTGTGCTTCTTCATTTCAAAAGGTGCTTATTTGTTAATTCAGTGCTATGAATTATTGCGAGCAGATTACTAAAGAGATTTTAAAAATAAATGTAAGACAGACAACTGAGCGTTATTGTATTAGTGTTTTTCTTGCTTTAGTCATGGTATTTTGCATCATACCTTATTCTGTCCGTGTTGTACTGCAACATTTCATTGTTTTTCTTCAATAAGATTTGTGGAAATGGCACAGCAGCGACTTGGCATTCAACCTTCACTGTATCTCCTTCCATACCACGTGCACTCTGTGGTTTGCGAATAAATGATGGTGCCCTTCTGTGCTCATGTGCTAAAAAGCAAAGAGTAAAGTACATTTTAAAATTCTTGTTGCATATAGATGTTTAAAAAACACATACAAAACAAACAAGACATGTAATTGGCGTTCAGAGAGTGTAACACTCCAGAACGTATATTGTTTCACTTTCTATGGCTCAAATAATTATCTGAGGTTCTCATAAAAAGGTATCACTAGAAGATGACTTGACTAATGAAAGCTATAAGTACAGACGTTTAAGGTAGAGAACATTAAATTAAAATACCAATGCCTATAGAGCCAAATCACGGGAGCATTAGCAAATTTATGATACGGATTTGATAAAAAAGAAGATCGGCAGATGGACTCAATTATTAAGCACCTTACTCTATTTGTCTTCTTTACATAAATACTGCAAGGGTCTTAATGTATTGGGTAGCCTCCCCAAAGATCGTATTTCTTTATGGTGACAGGTGCAACACATTTGCTACTGTGCTTGGGAAACAGCGTTTACAACGCTGCCATTACATCACGTTCCTATTACAACGCGGTCGTTACAACGTTGTTGCACCGCCTACCACCTTTACTCACAGAGCTTTTCAATCAGTTAAAAACAGAAAACCCACATGCTTTGAACAGTTAAGTGAAGTTCAACCAACACGACAAAGGCAGCTTCCCATTAACTGAGTAGGTGACCCGAAGTAGTCCTGTAAATGACCTAGTCCATACGTCCTGTCAACTTGAACATGGAATGCCAAGTGTAAACTCAACAGCCTGCTTAGAAGCATGGACTAAGGAGCATTGCGGTGTACTGTACACTCCAATTTGCATCCTACAAACTTGCACCGGATGGCTTGCTCAGTTGGGGAAGTGTAAATTAGTATCATTTGCTGACAGCATGCGATAGTAGTGTCATTCCTTTAGAGAAACTCCATGCTGAGCGGCCCTGCAACCACATCATTTACGCGACAAGGAGTTGACTCACCCTGGGTGTCAGAAATTTCAAGAGATTAATCTGGTCCCCACAGTGTGCTCTACAACAGTGATCAGAGCTCAATACACTGCTAGATTTGTTTTAAAAAAACGCTCTGATGCCACCTCAATGGCTATCCATGTGGCAGAGCTGCAAGAGTAAATCACAGCAGCGGCCAAATAGTTCCCCGTAATGCGTCTGATATCCCACTAAGTTGGCCAAAGTATTGCATAAAGTGAAGACTATGGGGCTTATTTCATTTTTGGTGTGCTGTACTCCATTCCGTCAGTGATTGGATGTACTCTTTTGCCTTTGGCAAAGAACAGAGAGGCAGGTAAGACCTCTAACTCATGGCCACTACGGAGGTATCTCTATCATAGATGCGGGTGAGAGGAACATCAGGCTACAGATTACCTCAGTTGCCGTTTCCCCAAGCCAATCTGCTGCACTGAGGCGAGGGAGGGTTGTGGATTGGGTTTTCTCCTACTGTCCAATTGATCTACAGGACTCTCTCAGCCACATAAAGAAAAGCTTGATGTCTCTGGGTTGGCAGGGAGTCTCCCACCTTCCTCTTCACATTTGTCAGCACAGGGTCTTCTGCTCTCATCAACTGAGGCCCAGGACTCTGACAGGAAGGTGGTTAAATATCCGTCTAAAAACCAAGATGCTCTTGTATGTTATGTTATGTTAATTAGGCATTTATAAAGCGCACGGCTACTCCCAGGAGTGTCCCGGCGCTGAGCAAAAACCACGTAAACAAACACAATAGAAGAAAGCCAGACGAGAAACCTGCCAAACAAGATTAAAGTTGGAAAAGCCACGTCTTAAGTTTTTTTCTGAAAGTGAGAAGGTCCTGAACCTGTCTGAGGGCCAAGGGGAGACTGTTCCATAGGTGGGAGGTGATCACTTGGAAAGATCGACCTCCGACCCGAGCAAGAGAAATTTTAGGAACAGGAATCAAGAGTTGAGATGAGGACCTCAGGGTACGTTGGGGAGTGTAATGGGGAAATCTTTGTCTGAGATAAGGGGCTCCAATCTGATTAAAAGCTTTGAAAACCAGAATCAGTGCTTTAAAGTGGATTCTTTTCTGAACAGGGAGCCAATGCAGGGATAACAAGAGAGGGGACGAATGAGTTCTAGGGCCAGCCAAAAAGATGGCCCTAGCAGCCGTATTTTGAATCACCTGCAAACGGGTGATTAGATAACTGGGAAGTCCCAAGTACAGAGAGTTCACGTAGTCCAATCTCGAGATAACCAGAGCCTGGACAATGGTCTTTCTGTGAGGGACAGAGAGCAGGGAAGAAAATTCTTCACCATTTTTAAAATCCCAAAGCAAGTCCCAGCTACGGATTGAATCTGGGACTTCATAGAAAGCGTGGCATCCAGCCTGACACCAAGGTTCTTAACCATGGTCACAGACGACCTGGGGGGGGTCAAATCCTGCGGCCACCAGTCATACCAAGTCTCACATGGTCGAGAACCAAAAAAGATAATCTCTGACTTATCAGGATTACATTTCATTTGATTATCCTTCAGCCACAAAAAAACTGCAGAAAGGCATGAGTTAATTGCATGTCCATCAAACTCAACACCCTTCTTGCAAGTGAACAACAACTGAGTATCGTCAGCATACGATACGATCTTAGCCCCATGTTGTTCAGCCAAAAGGGCGATAGGGGCCATATAAAGATTGAACAAGGTAGGGCTCAGGATAGAGCCCTGCGGGACTCCAACATTCATAGGAGGAATAGCAGCAGAGAAAGGGGGGGACCATATAGTTTGGAGGCGGTCGCTGAGAAATGACTCAATCCACCTCAGGGCTAGGCCACCGACACCACCCTCCACCAATCTTTGCACCAGTCTATGTAGGGCGCAACCTCTCACGGGCTCCAGGCACTAAAAGGTTCCACAATAACCCAGCTGCAACACAGCTGTGCCAGGCCTCTCTCAAGGGAAGTGGAGCCCTGATCTCTAATGTGGGCTATATGTTGGAGGCAAAATGCCAGACTTCTCTCTCGGAGCTCAGAGAGACACCACCATCTCTGTCCCGACAATGGGGTATAGTTTGAATTCTCAAAATGTAGAAATAACATTTCTTTCATAAACTGGTTACACATACAACAAGGGTCAGTCCCAGTATAGTCAATGGTGGTGTTTACTGACCAAGTAATTAATACATGTGGTCCACTTACTGGGCATGAGTCGGAGATAGTTTATATTTTTCTTAAAACACAGTTATGGTCTCAGTGGTTTTTATATTTTTACAAGAGGTGCAGATGTACGAGTGAGAGAGAACCCACTGTGACATTCCCTGTGTGTACCTAAGTTTAGAGGACCATTTTTTAAAACATTACCCATTGTGATCAAAATCTTTAAGTTGATGAGTGCACTGGTGCAACTGGGTGCATTCACTAGAACCTCAAGGTTTGATCACTTCCTGATGATAACTGGACCTTAGGGACCAACCTGGACTACAAATGATGGTATCTCCAAAACCCTATGAGTTAGAGAGTAGTCAATGGTTCCAGCATCAAGCAAGCGTATGGCTGACAATGGAAGTGGACTCCCATGCTGGGGTATGAAGGCAGAGGATCTCCTGGTCCTTCTGGGGATGGGCCAGTGGGAGATATGGGCACCATAAGGGTACAGGTTGGGCCGACAACAGTAAAAACTCAATAGTAACTTTGAAAGGTGTCTTTCCAGCTTCATATTCAGAACATGGCTTCTTTGTGGTCTTTGTCTTACTTTTACTTGCCATCTTTGCTGCCGGGATGCGGGTATTTCAATGTTCCAGGGTTTTCACTGAATCTTGAAGCATCCTCCACACAGGTTCTGCAGGCAGTTGGAACTTGTGCAGAGCTTTTAAAGATCAGGACAGGTTCTGTGCTTGCAATGCAACAAAGCTCCTCCAGTTGACTGACACATCAGCTCCTCTTCTGTCTCCAGGTCACAGACACAAGGCTTCATCCAAGAATCACAGCATTCTCAAGTCTGTGAAGAGGAATTGTAATCCAGTATGTGATCAGCTCCCGAGCATCGTGTCTCCTCTGAGCTGGAGCAAGGAGTCCCCTGGGTTTCCAGATGATACACCAAATTCTGTCTTTTTGTGGCCAGAGAAGGAAGTCTGCTCAAAAAACGTGCTATCTTTTTCAAACATTCTTCTCCCTTCCTGGACCAGTGCATCTTTATTTTTGCCTTATGAAATTCAAAGAGTACCAGAGCACATGGTTCAAGGTCAAACAAGTTTCAACTTGCCAATGTTTTAATATGAATTGCCCTCAGATGAAGTCGAGCATAAACCTACCATTCAGAGGCACCAGCCAGAAACACATGACGATGAGGAGATGGCTGGGTTTCAAATCAGCAGGGGAAACCTGCTTTAAACAAAGGAAGGGGATGGAACTTTGCCACTTCATTGGCTTCAGGGTTGGGAAGCTGAGCACATCGCCCACCATCTTCTGCATCTATGTATACAGTGTCAAAAATGGACACCACCTTTCTCTCTTACCTAGTAAAACACAGACACAAAATACAAACATTTTCCACACAAAACCCACACATGATGGTAGACAAAGGTTTCCGATTATGAGGGACTGAATTAACATTTATAGTGGCGTGCCAATAGTTATTCTCCCATGAGAGCTAGAGGTAAAATGGCCTATGCCACTGGACTTGAACTGCTATCCACGACTGCTAGCAGTCTCGTATGAGAAGAAAATAGTTAAACTCACTCAGACTAGGGTTCACTATAAGTAACATCCTGTCAGCTGAAAAGCAAAACATATTTAGAGCATCTCCAATGTCCTTGCAGTTTGTTGAGTTAATTGGAGGCAATCATATGGCAGACCAGAAAAAAAACACAGGGTCATGGAGCAGAACTTTTCTAAGCAACGTGGAGGATTTTTGTCTCAAACACTAAGCTGCTACTTCTTTTGTTGTCTACAACATACAAATTAAAACTAGGGGTGGGAGGTAAACTCCACTCCAGCGGATTTCGTAGAGTTTTGCTCACTAAAAACTCCACCAACCACCACGTGGCAGAGTTTTTCTCGTGCCCGGCTCCAACGTTAAGTTGGCGAGCCACAAAATTGAGTGCTAGGCCGCCTCCCGGCGAGATTTCTCAACATGGGCGGTTGATGCAGGTCGCTACTGCTCACGTTGAGAAAGCTGCTGCTCGAGTAGAAAATCTACTCGACTAGCAGAAAAAAGCAGCGCCCTCTGGCACACTGCATGGTGCCATTTGAGCTGATTTTACAGCGCAACACAAGCTCCTGGTGCGCTGAACTCCGCCGCTCGCAGAACTCTGCGAAATCTTGCTGAGTTTTTAGGTAACTCTGGGGAATTCCGCAGAGTTTAAACTCCACGAGTTCTGCCCACCTCTAAATAAAACACTACACCAAATATGTCCTGCCCTACAAAGACCACAGTGCATTTCCATTTAAAGACTCCTAACTTGAGCCACAATAAAGCAAGCACACCATAGAACCAAAAACGGTATCAGCAAATAGTAAAGCATTAGAATTGTCGTGTTCAACATATTTATCACCCCCCACCTCTTACATCCTGAAATATGAGAATACTCAGCTCTTGTAGTATATCAGTTTGGAAGCCATTGATGTGGCCTGCCACTTCTGCAATGCAAGGCAAGTACCAGCTGGCCTATTGCTACCCTTAATCCACCAAGTCAAAGTTACCGTAGGCTGAATAAATCTGGCAAAATATTTTACCACATAAACACCCCAGGTACTTTATAACACTACGAGATAGTACACGCTATCTTCAAAGCAAAGAATGGAGCATGTCACACATTCTAATGCAAATAGGTGTCCACGTAAACTCTAAAATCATTTTTCCAACCATGTATCCGATATGTCCCGCTCAAACATCCAGTTATACCGCAGCTTTCTGTAAAGTGCAACTGACTGCTTTATGATCTAAATGCCCAAAATGTGCAACATAATTTACCAGAGATACAAATCCACCACACCATTTCCCTTAAATCATAAATACACTAGACAAACTAACCACTGACCATAACATTGTCAATTACACCATTCTCCTCTACTGGCAATCAAGCCCCAATTCAGTTTGTTGGTACTGCACATTACGATGGTGGCATAATAATCCCCATAAAAATCTCAAAGAATGTGGAAATATGTTATCCTCATTAAATATGCAAATTGCACACCAGTTTTTTAAAGACCAATCTATCTGACTGCGTTCGCCGACGAAACTACCACTCCTTCAGCCAAGAAGCAGACAGAGGTGGTTGATTTCCCTCTCTGCAGGATGAATGCAGAGCCTAGGAGAGTGATGGGAGGTAAAGGGAAGAATAGTTTTGGCAAGGTGTGGCATTGCGCGCTCCCCACTTGCCAAAGAAAAAGCTATGCAGAGACCGAGGGACCCATTTGTAAGGACAACATTCTGCCAATTCCAACGGTGTGACTCAGGACTGTGAATTTGACCTCGTAAACGGATTCAATTTAGATGTGCAAAACCTTTCATGAACTGAGTCCTAAAACGAAAAGCTTCTGATCTGATCGACTTTCCATGTTCAGCCTGAGGCTTACACGGATTATGCAAAGGAAGTCTTTTTTACCTAAAACATCAAGTTGCATTCTGAACGTGGCCCTTCCAGCACGGTGGGTTGCGAGTGCGACACATTCATACTCCCCCGCGTCAGCGAGCCGAACCACTTCAAAGATCAAGGAATGGAAACCACTCTTGGAGCCAAAGCCTCATGTGAGTGGGAAAAACGGGCCACTGCCATTTGAGTGTTTCTTGTTAAGTATTAAACCATCTGAGGGGCCTGGTGGTAAATCTGGGATGAAATAATGGGGGCTGGGCATCATCAGCCATATACCTTCTCATTTATTCTTTTTAAACCATTTATGGTATGATTCCGTTTTTAAGTGAAGGTGTAAAGGACAATTAATCAATACTATTCATTTGAACCCCTCTTCTCTGAAGCTGCACTTTCCTCGTTAGGCTGACTAGATGGAGTGGATGACTGGGTTACCTGCATCCATTCGACTTTTTTCAGTTGCGTCTTCCTGGCCTCACTTGGCTTGTAGGAAGATGTATTGGTAGTTGACATTTGTAAACAATGTTTTTTGAAAATATTATATAAATATTTAAAAGCTCGATTCGGAAACTGCAGGGCGAAAAGTCAGACGCTTGCCCCAGGTAGATTACTCCTATGTCAAAGAGAAAATACCCAACTTTCATGGCATTCTTAAGCAATTACAGGAGGAGAATGTGAAAATCAACAACAGTTAAAGACTTGCAGGAATTATTCACAGGTGTAACATTCACACATGTGGAATTTTCAGTACTGAAAATGTGAACCAAATATGTATTTTTACATTTAACTGTTTTGTTTCTACAAATGGAAAGCGTTTATTTTCTGCGGCAATTCCATTCACGATTATAACTAATCCTTTCCATTATCACCCTTGAAAACGATGTCACTTCTAACCTTGGCAGGAGTAAATATGTGAGTGTTTCTAGGATGGGAAACCACCTCCAATGGGTGTACAAGCATCCACAAATCAGAGTTTGCAGAACACACCTACTTTTGCATATAGGTCTACCCAGAAATGGCAACAACCATACTCTAGTCCTAAATAGCTTTTGTCAAGGCCATTTGATGTGGCACAACTCTGCCAATTACAATTGTGTGACTCAGGACTGCGAATTGTACCTTGCAAACGGATTCAGTTTAGACGTGCAAAACCTTTTAAGAACTGAGTCCAGAAACGAAAATTTGAAAAGGCAGCATCTGATCTGATCACCTGTCCATGTTCAGCTCGTAGGCTTACACGGTGTATGCAAATAAAGTGCTCCTTACCCAGAAGATCGAGCTGCATTCTGAACGTGGCCTTTCCAGCACGGTTGGTTGCGACACATTCATACTCCCCCGCGTCAGCGAGCTGAACCACTTCAAAGATCAGGGAATGGAAGCCCTTCTCCGACACGATCATTTTATGAAACTGATCCGCACGGACAGGCCTTCCATTTAAAAACCATGCCACATCAGGAGCTGGCAAACCAGTCACCTATAAAAATGCAAAGTATTGTGTTAAAAGATAAAATGAATAGAGCACTGTAACATAACATACAAACAGGAAAGAATATTTTGATTGACACAATATAGAAGTATTCCGAAATATAACTTTATCCATATACTCTAAGGATAGCAGAGATTTTATTTTACTTTAGTTCTCAGTGTTCTTGTGTATTTTTTTGGCACAGTTTGAGAGACCGCTAATGCCAGGGGCCCATTAACAACAGAATTGGTGATACTTAGTGAAATTCATAGTGTGCCCGATGGCTGAGAAGACCACCAGCTCTATGATCTTGAGAACGCATCACCCATCGATCTCCCTTAGACAAGTCCTGACACGTGGAAGCAATGTGAAGTTATGGGGATGCACTGCTTAAATTGAGCCGGTGGTTTCCGGTGCTCGGCACCGGTACTTAATTGTCAAAAACGGGACTTATGACAGTCTGCCACATGGAGGCGCTGTGTATCTAATTTAGAGATGAGGACAACAACAGTTGTGTATTCGTTCAGTATACAGTACACATTAGTAATATCTGCCACCCAAGCCATTCTTATAGCTTTGGAGGCATGGAATAGTGTGAAATGTCACACTTGTAGGAGTATGATGGTCAGTAGTTATGTTGGTACAGTCTTTGGCAGTGCTAGCAGGGGCAATAGGTGTCGCAAGATGCAGTTGCCTCCTGACGAGAGCCCTGGCACTTACATTTTTTTTTAGAAATTAAGCACTGGGGTATGCAGGAGCTGCACCCAGTGCTGATGCCTATCGGACTTGCCATGCTAATTTAATCCAAGCACCTAAACGAAACAAGCCCTCTGTGTTTTTTTTTAATGAATGTTGATGTTTCTAGTCATTATATGCATATGTTTTTGCAAAGAATAAGGCAAACATCAAGTGAATACATAAGGAATAGTAATCACAACACGTTGCTGTACATGTAGTTAGGATTACCATTGGCTAATTGTGAATATCTTTTTGGCTTGGCGTTCTGTGTGAAAATGAAGGATGATTATTGCCTACAGACTGCCCGACTCTCCACTTGTACTTCTTCTCCCAGCACCTTTTTAGGTCTTGCTTATAGACAGCTGTAGCTCGTGGTCAGAGATCTCATGTTCATCATCATCAAATAAGCTTTATTCGATTTTTGCATAAATAACCATAAAAGCGTGCAATTTAAAAACACATATACAGTACATAATTAAGGTTGATTGCAAGTTATTCAAATTATACAGGATTTGGTAAAAAAGCAATTATTACAATTCCAACCTGTATGCTTTACGTAATTCATATACAGATAGTTTTTCTGCATTTGATTGTGCTTTTTAAGAATAATGCAATTGATCTTGAGAAACATTCATTTTCTAAAAGTTGCAGTGCTAAAAATGCTGGTCGACATGGTCTCAGACCCCACAGTTTTAAAATAGGTAAAATCCACCTCCTCCGTTGTGTAATGTAAAATTTGCAGAATAAAACTATGTGCATGGATGATTGCTGAGACGTTTCGTCACACGGACAGTTACTCAGTATTTTTGACCAGTCATTTATTGTGGGGAAGCTTACCAATCGATGAAAGATACCAAGTCTAAGGCGAGTCAGTACAAATCTATCGTACCCACTCGGGAGTACTTAGGATCATTAGATTAGATTGTACCGATGAGCGTGATGCCTCAGCAGCTAATCTGATTGCCTCCAAATGTGGCATACAATATCTTTCTGGAGATGGAACACATAGAGGCTGGGTCATCGTAGTATTCGGGACGGCCCAGATCAGTCATAAAATCTTTTATATATTTTAACCAGGGAATCTCTAGTACTCGATCAAGTTTAAGGCTATCTTTTATAATGTCGCGGTTGACAGAAGTTTTTATTGAGGTCCAGATCCGGTGCCATAAGAGAACCGGTTGGGCTTTTATTAGATCTGAAATGTACGGGATCCCTAGTTCTGCGTGGCATATATAAGTTGAAGTGCTACATGGAACTGCCAGCAGAAATTTTAAAAAGGCGTTCTCATGTTATTAATACAAATATATACATACATACATATAGTTTAGAAGAATGGGCTTTTAGTCAGTGCTCATCAGCCACTGGACATTGGCATTTTTTTTTATTTCCATTGGCTGGGTAGGCTGCCATTAAAGTGATAGCATTCCATGGAAGGTTACATGGTGCTTCAAGCCATTCCCTATGCTAAACTTTCCATGCTTCTGCCACCCCTGCTGGCTCTGTACCCCACACCCTCTCTCTGCAGGATAGGACCCTTGCTGCCCTCTCAACTGCTACTAGCTGGCAATGTATGTTTTGGTGACATTAATTCACTAAGGGCCTGATTTGGAGTTTGGCGGATGGAGTAAAGGCAGACAGGGTGACGGAGAACTTTACATCTGCCAGCCTGCTTTTTCTCTGCTCACCAGAGAGATGTCTCCCAGTCCCGGGACATCTCTATATATTGGCAGCAACCGTAGTCACAGCGGTTCTGGTCAATGTTGGAAAAGTTTGACGGATGGCACTGTCAAACATGATGGTCAGCCATCAAACTATTCCAAAGATTATATATTTTTTTGAACAAACTGCCAAAGCACGAGTTTCTTTTTGAAAAATTAAAAACTATCGGCACCACAACGTGGTTGCTTTACCCCCCGTGGTGTGTGGGGGGGGGTCATTATTTTTTTCTCCTATCCCTCACCGCCTGGTTTTACCTGGCAGTGATGAACAGGAAACAAAAAAATAACATTTTATTTATTTTGCAGATTTATATAGCGCAAACTCGACCCGAAGGTATTGGAGCGCTTTACATGAGCACCAGTTACGTTACACAAAGACACATTCATTTTTTTTTTGGGGGGGTGGAGATTAAGTGATTTGACCAGAATCACAGGATGTGGAATCGACCCCAAGGCTCGAACCATGGTTTCCCAGCTCCAAGGTCAGCAGTCTAGCCGTGAGACTACATCCTCTCCCCTAATGCTGTGCACCCCACTCTGTCAGGCCATTGGCAGGCCTGCCAAGTATCACGCATCAGGCGTGACTAACGCATTTCAGTGTGGTGTTCCGCATCACCGCACTGAAATGCATGGTCATGAATTTTAATGCCACTGTCTCACTCTGCTGTACCAGTGCTGAAACTGGCTACGCCAGGCTGCCAGCGCGCGCGCCGTCGCCTGTGACACCTGTGCGCCGGCTCTGCTGCTCCCTGCAGACTTGCCGGCAGGCTCAGTAAACAGTTAAAGATCTTGTCTGCTGGCTGAGTGCTACAATGTATATAATCTTAGCCCTGCTCTGCCTGGCTGCATTGTGAAATATTCCCGCCCGTGGCGCGGCTGTCAAGTCAGTGAGTCTCTGACTCACTGCACAATTATACCAAGACCCGGGGCGGGGCCTGCCCTCAGCAGTGGTTGCGACCCGTACTACTGGCTGTGGCCCCACAAGGGGGATGTGACCTCACGTCCTTGAACAGGAAGGAAGTGAGGTCGGTCAGGATTAAAGCGGTGGGGGACTCGACTGTGGAGTTGTGCTGTCCGCGTCCCTCGCCTCCCGGGGTCCGCGGCATAACTCAGTGCACTGTGCTGCCTGCGCATATACCCGGCGTTGGACCGGACGACCGGGACAGGTCACGGCAGCATCAACACTCTCTCAGCATCATGCAGAGGCAGCACATACAGCTGAGCCAGAGACTGCTGCCAAGCGTTGTCGAGGAAGTCCATGAGTCGCTGTGGCCACGGCCCGCCAATTGCTGTCGGCTCGGGCTCGCCTCAGTAAGGTAATCTCCTAGGCCTAAATTGTTAACAAGCCTTATTTATACATGCAGGATTAGCAGAGTGAAAGAGGGCGTTAGAGCAGACGCCATCAGCGGTGATCACTTTGCATATTTTTATGATATTATTGTATATGTGTGCATGCATAATCCCCTGTTGGGGCGGCCCCCACTGACCTTCATTTTTGTGTATGCTGTCTTACACACACATCTGCCATGGTCGCCGGCGCCTTGGTATATTCCGATGGACCACATTGGTGACCTGTGTGTAAAGTTGTATTACACTTTCACTGTAAAACGCGGTGTTATTACCGCTGCCTAACATGACATGGCGGTGTTACCTATCATGCTAATAAAAATTTGCTTTAGTGGCACGCGCGGTGACAGTCTTGATCACCTTCTGAGCTGCTGCCTGACAGTTTTAAGCTATGTTAGTCGCTCCCACCAACTCTTTTTGGGTTGGGTGAATGTGAGAGCCACTGTGGGGCCTGTCCACTTAACTTCTCAGCATGCCAAGTGTTACTAAGTCAGTAGAGCCTGTAGGGACAGGCTGTGGCTGGTGTGATGGTGACTGCCGCCAGCAGGGCTCGCAGGTAGTGGGCAGCACGCTGGACCGGTGTGGACTGCTCAGTGAGCTAATGATTTTTTTGATGAGCTTATTTTCTCTTGGAATAATACAGCCTGTGGCATATGATGTGACTCTTCTTGGAGTTTCTCATTGCTGAGATGTGTGTAATTGCTTATATTTATATGTTTCCATCGTCTTTATTGCTTGATTTTGCTTGCCAGAAAGTGTCACACATAGTCTTTGAAATGTCACTCATATTTACACTGAAATTATGAAAATGTCACACATAGCAATCTGAAACCTTGGCAGCTATGCATTGGGGGAATGTTTACGCTGACCGCATCAATTTTACTCTGTCAGCGTAAACCTAGCGGTCCACCGGACTCTAAATTGAGCGGTAAGACTTGCCGGATAGGGCGTGCCCTCTCCGCCAAACTGTGAATCGGGACATAGGTTTTCATGGTCACATGCATGAGAACCTTTGTCCCCTCCTGGCTTGCTCCCTTTAGCTATTTCCTGCTATGGCTTTTTAATGTGCAGTTTTTATATAGCGCGAACTCGACCCGAAGGTATCAGAGCGCTTTACTTGAGCACCAGTTGCCTTACAGACAGACACATAAAAAATGTTTAGGCAAGGGGAGATGACGTGATTTGCCCAGAATCACAGGATGCTTGAGCCTCCCGCCACACTCGAACCTGGTTTCCCAGCTTCAAAGTCGGCCGCTCTAATTTGTTTCTTGTGGAAATAAGTGTTTTTTTACAAAGCGCTCTGATGCCTACAGGGCAATGTCCACATATATAAAATCACATAAATAAATGAATACATAAATGATAAATTAAAAGTGTTTCGTTCATATTATTTCTTTTTTCTGGTTGTTTTTTTTCTCCCTGCTGTACTGAAGGACGCCACTGGAGAGCAGCACGCCACTGGAAAAACTAAAACACTCCAAATTACAAAAGGTGTCATGCTTAGTGCAAATGCTGCGTTATTTGCTATGGTGCACTGTATGTGCAGTGTTTCTCATTTTTGGTCGTAAGTTGCATGGGCTGGTAGACTTCTCAACTACTCTCCTGGCATTCACCACCCTGCGCACAGACTCCCACTGCGTCCACTACAAAGAGAAGGGAAATAAAACTAAAGAAAAGTTTTAGCATCATTACGTTTGCAGTCTTCTTCAGATAATTCAATTTTCT
Organism: Calotriton arnoldi; assembly: GCA_963921515.1. NCBI lineage: Eukaryota > Metazoa > Chordata > Amphibia > Caudata > Salamandridae > Calotriton > Calotriton arnoldi. Next base: position 962,355 of record CAWUFW010001837.1, read on the forward strand.
CTGATCAGCTTCGCAATGCCACCTTAAAACTCCATGGTTGATAAATTGGGCTTTAAAACAGCCTTTGGCTATAATACAATTAGACGTGCCATTATCAGAACAGAACAACTCTACCTTTTATCTTCAACCAGTCAGATTACAAACCGCAATCTAACATGGAGCAGTGCACCTTACATAATTTGTGCATTGTTTAGCCGGCCTTATTTTTTAGTTTTGCCACATAAGATAGTTCATTTTCCAAATTATGGAATGTTATATTATGACATTTCCTAAAATATGTCTTCAATATTCCAAGTTCAGTTGCATGACTATTGGGTGGGTGATGCTATAAAGAAAGATGGAATGGACCATCCGGGATAAAACATGTGGTTATTTAACCCTTACCCACCACTTTTTGTCTTTTCACTGGACTGCATTCCTCACAGGAATACATTTCAACACCTCAGTACCATAGAATATATCCCCTTACCTCTCCTTTTATGCATGTCAGACTTCTGCCTTACACAACGGTTTGAGTCTGTACATCTTTTGACTTGTGTTTATAGGTAGTCAATATCATATACATAGCTCGTATTTAAGCAGATCATATCGTCTTGTAGAAGTCTTGTGAGATTCATTATGCAGGAACCCTTCCGCTGGCCCGGGAAAAATTACAGACTTTGTAGAATCAAAATGTGAGCTGTGGCATGGCTTGGAATACTAGTTATTGAGCCATTTATACTCGGTATTCTGAAGAGATGGACTTTTATGAGCAGTAAAATATCAAACCTTTTGATTATCTTAATTATATTGCTGTAACTGGTCCAACAATTCATCGAGTTTAATTTTAAAAAATTGATCCTGTAAGACTGTAGAGTTCACTGGGCTCCGTGTGTGTTCTGTGTTATTTAGTACCTAAATCCCCACCACGCATCTCAAAAACTAAAAAAACTGTGGTTATCGTGTTTATTCATTTTTTGCTCCTTACATAATCGCGGGAATGGTGTTTTTCCAGTGGTTATAAAGACATTTGAATCCATTTCCTTCCTTCCTTCCTCTTCATGGTAGCGGTTCATTGAATTTGCTTTTCAAGTAACTAATTATTCCCCTAATCCCTGCCAGTCTAATTTCCTAGTATTCATATACTTCTATGTCCAGCAGTCCAGTTCCACAGTTTGCATAGATAAATATATGGTTACACCTCATTAAAATGTGATTGTAGCAGACAAAATGTTAATAGTGGGCATTTAACATGCCTTCCTGCTGCCCCATTCTTCAGGCAAATGGCAAAGTTCTGCTGGCATACTTAATAAGAGAATAACCTGACTGTTTGGTGCTCTAAATGTGAAATGTCTTTCTGTGTTGACCTGTAGAATGTCAGCTAAATACTGCCTCCAGATTTATGACATTTGGGACTCAACACTGTTTTGTGTCTGCTACCTCTATTGCATATTGGGGCCCTACAGGTGCAATTAATATGTCCATAATGCTGGTCTCCTGTCCGAAATAAGTTTCGGAGATTTTAGCAAAACGACCCCTCCCCCCTGAGGGGTTGCAACAGACCTTTTGCAGGATGCAAAAAATGGTGTGCTACAGTAAGACCTGAGGAGGGATGAACAAGACATGTGGCTGCCTAGAAATAAATCCACGTAGGACAGCATTAAGACCCAGGGAGGGCTGCTACTTGACCAAGGAAGGGCATCAACAAGGCCCACGATACTTGCAGTAAACTGCAACATGACCCCTGGGGGGTTGCAAAGAGAGCTGTGGACTGCTACAACAAGACACGTGGATGGCAACAACAGGATCACTGGAGGGCTGCAGCAAGAACTATAGAGAGCTACAAGGCTACAACAAGACCCACAGATGGTTGTAATAAGACTCAAGGAATGCTGTAATAAGACATGTTGACCACAGGAACAAGGTCCATTGAGGGGGGAGGAATGCCAAGAAAAACATGCGGTGACTCTGCCACTGCTGACTGCCAGTTCCTCCTCCCCCTCTGAAGTAAGGGTGAGCAGTAAACTCCACTTCACCGGCAGAGTTCACATATTTTCTGTCACTCTGCACTCCGCTTGGAGGGCTGAGTTTGGCAAAAACTCCGCCTAAACCGCATTGCGGAGTTTGCCGACACCCACCACTATTGATCACTGCAATGGCCCGAACAGTGGCCATGGTGAGCAGGCTGCAGCCAGGGAGCGTGCAAGAGCGGCAGCCAGATGCCTTGTGAGCATTCTGTCTGACTCCTGATCTCCACCCCCTTCCCTAGAAGGCGACTTGCCATTACCTGCGACTGCTGCGGTGAGCTGGAAGTTGAAGGTGTTGTAGTCCTCAATTGCCACACATTTCCAGAAGTCGTGGTAAGGCTGTACTGTGTGTACCGGTGCCTGCGGTTGGTTTGTAAAATGAAGTTGAACAGCGAGGCTGTGCGCATTGTATTCTGCTAAAGTCCCTGACAGACTAGGGTTGTATTAGACATGAGGAATGCTCCTTCCAGTCCCATCCACTCAGGCCCATGGAAAGACAGAGGAGGTGCCGCCAGTGCTATCAGGTACACGCAGTACACTTCAAAGGCGTGGGGTGGGTGAGGGGTGGACAGGGATGGACCTCAGCCCTCCCCAAATGAGAACTGCCTGCCAAGTTTTATGAGGCAGCATTTTGTGCTGCAGAGGCAGGCTGCTGCACGCATTTCCGAGAGGTGGGTGCGCTTTCCCTCACTTTCGTCCCCGGTGGTAACTAACTAACTGCAAGCAATGGGCTGTGAGGGGGCGCTCTGGTGAGGTGGAGACAGGGGGGACATTTCTGTGCATGGAGACTGGTGGGCAGTGTTAGAAATGGTGTTTCTGGTTGGCTAGGGTTTGCACCACGCCAGGCTGAACCCACCATTCTAGTCAGGGTAAGGGAGTTACACACCCAAGATAACCCCTGCTCACCCCCCTTGGTAGCTTGGTAGAGCAGTCAGGCTTATCCCAGAGGCAATGTGTAAAGCATTTGCGCAACACACACACACCAGTGACACACTAGGCACACCAAAAAAAGACCTCAGGCAAGGTTATATAAAAATATCCTTTGTATTATACATAAAACACATTAGACCACAATCACATAAATCACTTCACCAACCAGGCGATTGTCATAACCTCACATAGATCATAAAATCACTTTGCCACTAGGCAATGGTGGTAACAGCATAGGCAGTGAAATAAGGTAAATACCAATATGTTGCACACGTCATAAAAATATCATTACTGTGCATTTTATACAGTCCCCTTCTATGTTATTTGTTATCCTGGCAATGCAGGGCATAAACCAACATCTCACCATGAATATGACATGCAGCAAGTAATGAAAGGCAAACATACAAATCACCGTATGTCACGAGGAAACAACCAGTATCACCATAGATTTATACAGCACAGCGCTTCTGTGCTTCTAGTACACCCTCTACAGTAATGTTGCTCCCCAAACATAAGTTACAGGGCCACCTGCCCACCTACAACAGTGAATGCGGTACTATCGGGCAGTCCCAGTTTAAAAAATGGAGAGTGCAGGAACACCTGCCCTCCTATTAGGACCAATACGGTAATCTGCCCGTTGTTACTTCCATGAGGAGGGGGGCCACCGTCGAGGTCTCACCCCGTCCTTACGCCCAGATCCAGTGCCGCTACTACCACAGCAGCTAGGTGTCCCACAAGGTATGCACCAATACGAGGTGGGGGGTGCACGATGTCGAGTCCTGCGGGGAGATCTCACTGGGTCACCTGAGTGTCAGGGAATGAAAAGGCAACTGTCCCCGTCCAGTAGAGACCTGGGCCGCCCCCAGCCAGGACGTAGGGCGGTTGGACAATTCCCCCAAGACTCTCCACTGAGTCGGGGAGTAGTCCTCTTACCTCGAGAGGGGTGTGCGACTCTCAGGCAGTGAAGTGAGCCGACTCCGCCCACTCCGCGACACCAGCGGAGTTCCTCTGCTCGCTTTCGCCCAACGGCTCGAGGCTCCCATCCAGCAGCAGGGTGCTGCGGGCCCTTCACAGGGACGGCGATCAGCAGAAGAGGCCCTTATCTCGGGCCATGTGTTACCCAGACAGGATTTCTCCTTGCCTTCTGCGTCTCAACTAACCAAGGGGATCATGCAAGGGGGATCCTCTACGGCCGCACAGGAGCAGTGCAGGGGATGTCGGAGCTGGCGGCTTCAGGCGCACTGCTGTCCTAAGCATCTCCCACTGTACCACACGGGAACTTGGACAGGGAGGAGCCCGGAACATGCAAGCACACACAGGGACACCACGAGTTTGTGGCTATAGAGCGCTCACCACGCGCTGATCATAAGGAGACAGCAGAGAGCTTACCACGCGCTCTTAGGGACAAGTTGAGGGGCAAGAAATGAAGCACTCCTCAAACGCTAGGAGGGAATCAAGTGCTCACCCTGTGCTCTATTGGCAAGGACAACTGGCATAAGCAGCCCTCCTTGGAGAGCACTGGGGCACACCAGCAAGGTGCAGACAGGCAGGCCAGCACAAGGGTCCTCAGAGCAAAGTGGCAGTCCTCATCTCAGGGCAGCACGTCAGTACTACAGAGTAATTCAGTCCCATGGCGGTCCTCCTGGCAGTCCAGCAGTCTAAAATCATGGGGGAAAAGCCCCTGTACTTACACTCCCAAAGTTTTTGTTCTTGGGTCACTTCAAACAACTTTAGAAGTGCACAACACCCCCATTCAATCCCCAGCCCTGGCTCCAGACACACTACAGGGGGGCGGAGACAGCATTGTTAAAGGCAGGCACAGCCCTATTAAGGTGCTAGCAAAACTCTTCCCACCACTTTAAATGCAGACCAGGCCTATTCAGCCCAACTATGAGTCACCCCGGAAAGGCAGGACACAGAGTCATAAGCACACGGAAATGCCCACTTCTAAAAGTGGCATTTCTAAAATAGTAATAACAAAACCACTTTCACCAATAAGCAGGATTTATCACTACTATTCCAAACATACCAAACAACATGGCCACGCTATCCCTTTCATATCAGAAATTACCACTGAAACACATATCAGGGAATTCCCAATGCAAACCTATGAGAGGAGCAGCGTCACAGCAGTGAGAAACCAAATAGGCTGTTGGTCACTACCAGAACATGCTACACAGCAAAGGCACATGTCCTACCATTTACCTACACAGCACCCTGCCCATACGGCTATCTAAGGACTACCTTAGGTGTAACCTATATGTAGTAAAAGGGGAGTTTCAGACTTGGCAAACACTTTAAATGGAACCTCACTGTGGCAGTAAACTGCGCACGCAGGCCTTGCAGTGGCAGAGGCCTGAAACAGGTTGGAAATTCTACTTCTGTGGGTGGCGCAAGCAGCGCTGCAGGCCCACTAGTAGCATTTAATATACGGGTCCTGGGTATATAGGATACCACTGTAAAAGGGAATTACAGGTAAATTAAATATGCCAAACAGGTGTAGACCAGTCTTACCAAGTTTACAGGAGAGAGCACAAACACTTTAGCACTGATCAGCAGTGGTAAGGTGCCCAGAGTCATAAAACCAACAAAACAGGTCAGAAAAAATACAGGAGGAAGGCAAAAAAATTGAGGATAACTCTGCAATAAAGGGCTAGTTCCAACAAGCAGAGGTGGGAGGGGAGGCATTTCTTCCGTGCATGGAGAAGTACAACTGCCAGGTGGGAGGGTCTGAGGCGTGTGTGTTTGTGAGGGGGAGAACATTAAAGAGTAAACACCATTTTCAAGCAGCTGCCATACTACTGGGTTACATGGTGATTACAAATTGGGAACCTGAGGAAGGCCCGTCAGGTGGTGCGCAAAGCTCCTGTACATTACGGACTGATCAGTGTCTCTACTGCGCTGAGCATGCGCATGCCTGGGATATTAGGGTATTATATTTGAGCGTGTGCAGCAACAGGCAGGATTTCATGAGCAGCAACAGGTAGAAAAGTGCTGGAAGAAGTCACCTGCAGCATCCACTGAAAGGACAACTCCAGCTGACCAGCTTCACCTGGATTTTCCTGGAATGACAGGTGCATTGTGGGAGTTGGAGTCCCCGACCCCAAGAGGCAAACTAGAGTTTCAGAACCCTTGGCTGGTGCTGTTGGACCCTTCCTGACCCTCAAGGAACCTTTAACAAGAAGATCTGAAAGTTTGGGAACTTTTTGCTAACTTGTGGAAAAGAGCTCCAGAATAAGACCGGCATTGACGACGAGAGTCAAGCGGCAATGTCGAACTGCAACTCGGCGTGACCGCACTAGTTTGTTCCGCTGAACGCTCAGGTGCTCTTCGCCATTGACGATGAAGACAAAGACCCCCAGGGCTCACTGAGGCATTGCGGTGCAGCAGGCCACCGTCATCGACACAAAATCCAGGTTAGAAGACCCGATCGCACAATGTCGGGAGAAAAAGCTAAAAAAAATGACTGCGTCGGAAGGTAAAAATTTGACCGGGCCCAACCACTCATTGTATCCGACCCACGCTCCATCGCGGTTGGCCTGAAACTTTGACTTTGTCCCGGTCCAGTGCGTCCAGATAGCCACAGTTGGTGCTTTACACTTTTTGGCGCTAGAAAGCACATTTATTAAGTTAAACTTTAAAAATTCATTTCTCTGGATTTCTTCATTGGATTTTTGTTGTTTTGGTCTCATTCTAGAGATAAAAATATTCTCTATTTTTATAAATTGGTGTTGGAGTTTTATTGTGTTGTGCCACTGTTTTGGTGATATTAAATGCTTTACACACCTGTCTCCTAAGTTAAGCCTGACTGCTCGTCTGCCACGGTACCAAAGGTTGAACAAGGATTAATTTATTGAGACTTGACTGGACCTTATTTGTGATTGTGGTGTTATTACTAGCTGTAGGTACCTGCACCTACTAATTAATCACCTTCCAACACCCTCCAATAACCTTCCCTTTTTCAACTTTATTTCTTCTCTAAAATCCTCATATAACTTGTCCTCCCCAGCCTGTAAAATACACTAAAATCTACCTTTCACAAATTCCATTCCTGTGAAACAACTGACACGTGTCTCTCAGTTTTTCCTTTCTGCCCACCATGTCCACCTCTTCCCTGTTCTCTGCCTCCTTGACCTCTCCACTGCAGTCAACACAGCCAACCACTTCACCATCCTACTGACTTTTGCCTTCATAGATGTTACCCAATGGGGTCACACCACTATAGCAAAGGTGAGACCTAATGGCTTTGTCAATGATTGTTGTTCATGTCTTGACTGAGCGAAATTCACAATGTTTCCAGCCACAACATGTCCCTGGAGATTGTACCTGCCTCATCCGTAGGCCCAATCCCCACTGTACAATTGGGAGCACAGCAAAGAGCTGCGTTTCCCAGAAACTCCTCTAAAAAAGAAGGCACTGCCTCAACCTGAATGGTTGGAATTTTGTACTGGCAGCTGACGGGCAATATGAAAGGAGATACAAACCTTGTTTGCATCTGATTTCGTATTCTCAGTCATGTGCAAACCCAGAGCTTTTCTCCATGCAAATTCTCCAATTATTACCTGAAAGAATTTGTGTGAAGAGTTTGTTGCCCTCCAAGAGGGCATTGTTTCTATTATCATACCGCATATATATGTGATCACCATAAATCCTTCTGAATACAGGCACTTATACATTTGACTGAATGTCTGCAAGTGTGTTGTCCTTGGTGTTCCCAAAAAGACATGACAAGTAAAACACTGCAGCACACCTGTAGCAGGTATTTCAGAAAGGACTCTTAATCACCTTGAAAACAATACAATATGAAAAAGTGCAAAAATATAACTGAAGAGAAGGTCTCACAAATCTAATTATGGTTCAAGACAAGAGCTTAGCCACCACAATTGCACAATTTTACAAAGATACATTTTGGATAGCTTCCTCAGACCCAATCTTCAAACAACAAAGCATCAAAAAGTCATTGATGGCTAATTTGTTTCCAGCTTGTTGTTTTATTTCGTCAGTTTTAGGGCCAACACATTTTTGCTTCAATAAAAGCTTGTATATTGCCTTTGGGATCCTTGGTAGATCAGTTAATGTTTTTTTAATGTTTTGCTTTATCTTGTTACGTTTTTATCAATGTCAGTGGAACATGCTGCAAACAAACATCACTACTGTGATGATGATGATTGAAATATTCAGAGCAGGCTGAAAACCAAAATCAGTCCTGGCAAACATGTTTAATCCTGCCCCACTACCTTCCTTTGCTCTCTTCCTTCCCCCTCACCCTTTCGCTCTCTCTCTTACTTTCCTGATGCCCCCATTTCGAATGCCACAATTAACCCCGGGGAGCTGGAGTGGTGTCAGAGGCACTGGAGAGCCCACGGGCCTTCAAAAGTTGGCCTTTAATAGCTGCAGACCTCCAGGGAAATGCCCGATAGAATAACTGGCCATTTGGAGTAGGCAACACTAAAGTGGCAAGTCTGACACAATCAAAGACAAACACGGATGGTGACACAACCCCGGGAGAGAGGACTGGACTGCCCATGCCAACTTTGAAGCTGCTTTCATGGATGCGAGGCCTGCCAGGGTCCAGTCTGGAAAGCCCCATTGCACTTTCCTAACACAGCCCATCACCCATACCCAGCTGAGCGTAAGACTTTTTTCCTGTCCGGTGACACAAAATAGCACTCTTTAGCAGGCAGCGTGTTCAACCATTTATACTAAGGGGCAGATACGAGCCTGGATTACGCAATACTAGAGATATTTAATCAGCAATAGACTCTTTCTGTCAACTTGAAGCAGAAGGCATGTACATCTTCAGTTAAGGAGGAACATGTTACATTTAAAAGAGACATTACCGTTTGATAGTATCCGATCACTTTAGAGAATGAGGTATAACAAAATGGAACTCAATCACATCATTACAAGACAACAGCCCTCTAGTAGTTGCAACATTGTCAATTTAAACACGGACATTTGTTTAATACTAGTTACATATTAGACAACATGGCAAGATTTCACGCAATTCAAACTCACTTTGAAGTCTATCCTGCAGAACCGTCCTTCTTCAAGCTCTAAATCTCCTGGGATGGTAAGAAATCGGGGAGGGAACAGCTTCTCCTGGATTGATCTATGTTCATTTCCTTCTCCTCGGGAAGGCCTGTTCCTGTGGAAACATTACATGAGTGAGGGGCTGCACATTTAAGGTATAAGCAAACACCAGTCTTTTAAAATGGCACACATGAAATCCCGGAATGAGAAAGTCAATGAAGAACCATGGGCAGTTAAATGGTTTGCAGCAAGATAATGTCAAATACCTTGAGATTGCTATCATACAGTGTCTTGCGATGATATGTTTTGAATTGGAGCATGAGGAACACCTTTAAGCTAAAAAGTTTTCTTTTTATATCACCAACTTTGGGCTCAAGCCTTGGGGTAAGTGAAACAACTCTTGACTGGTGTATCTTATGACCTTCTAGCTATGTAGAAGAGTTAAGTGTCCTGACCATGTAGGAGTTACTTACGGTTGTGCCATGATCCAGTTCATCTTGCAGTGCTTCTGGAAAATCAGGCACTCTTTTATAGAAAGATTATGTCTGAATAGGGCAAAACTGAGTATGTGCCTATGGATCAAAGTACAGATCTTTCTCTGTGCTGGAATGTATTTAGCTAGATTTTTCATAGTTTTTTCGTATTGGGAAAGTGCCAATCTCCTTAAGTAAGGGTTGTCATCGGGGTGCTGGCCTTGTGTTGTCATTTGATCCTTTCCATGACAGTTATAACTTTTTATGTTAACTAACAGAGAAAGAGAGAAATGAAAACAGCCTGAAGAGGTATCACCTCCCTTTCTAGGCCATGTAAACATAAACAGAACCTGTAGTCTTGAAAGTACTGTGCGGCTGAACTCTTGTCCCCAGTATACTAAACGTGTGTGCCACTATATGGGTTCCTTAAAAAAATCATCTCACCCACATGCTTCACCATCAGGGTTGCCCCCTAGCCAGCATGAATGGGGCTAGGCAGGCTCATCCTGAGCTCTTGAATTCTTTTGAGAGGTTTTGATAAGTTAATATGGGAGTATTTCTTTGATGTAAATGGTCCCTATCTGAGTAGCTGTTAAAACTACATTAGGGTAGGTAAAATTGACATCACCTATCTTATACAAGATTAAAAAGAAAACCTAGACGCTGGAGTAACTAAGTACATATTATGGTACCTGCTTCAGCGTCTAAACACAGTCAATATATTTCAGACCTCACTGGCATGCAGAAGCCTTGATGGGTCTTAAGAGGACTAATGGGACCCTAATCACTTGCACTGTCACTACTACTGAAAGGGAGAAAGAGGAATACTACATTAATACTGGAAGAGTCGAGGGATAAACCTGACTTCCTGTAATGAGAACAAAACACACACAATGCTCACAAATTATGGTAAACCTCAATAATAATGTAATCTGACCACCAACAGTATCACCCTACAAGTGATCAATACAACCCTCACGTGTATCACACTGTGCGCAAATCTTACCCATTCCATAACTCTAAGCTCATTTGAGGATGGGTCAAAGGACACAGCATCAACAATGTATCATACGTTGCTGGTGCTATGGACAGAAACAAATAGTTCCATCAATGGGTTGTCATTCTCTCCACACGTTCTTTTTTGTTTTCCTAAAAGCTGGTATTTTTTCACACTTTCTTTTATCAGGGGTTTATATTGACAAAAATCACTAACATTTAAAGTCAGGCAGAATTGTAGTGTACAGTATTACTGTTGGAAAATGGCCCTCTCTGATAGGTCGCCCCAAACTGTTTGCCTTCCTCCTCCTATTTTTCTGACCTTTTTGTTGGCCTTAGGACTCTGAGCATTTTACCATTGCTGACCAGTGCTAAAGTGCATGTGCTTCTCCCATAAACATGACATTGGGGTATACACAATTGACATATTTAGTTTACTTGTAAGTCCCTTGTAAAGTAATATACCATATACCCAGGGCCTATTACCTAACTGCTACTAAAAAGCCTGCAGCACTGTTTGTGCCACCCACAAAAGTAGCCTTGCAAACCTGTCTAAGGTCTGCCATTGCAGGACCTGTGTGTGCAGTTTACTGCCATTTTGACTTGGCATTTAAAACTACTTGCCAAGCCTTAAACTCCCCTTTTGTTACACATAAGTCACCCCTAAGGTAGTCCCTAGGTAGCCCATGGGGCAGGATGCTGTGTAGGTAAAAGGTAGGACATGTACTGGTAAGATTTGCATGTCCTAGTAGTGACAAACACCCAAATCCATTTTTCACTGCTGTGAGGCCCACTCCTCTCCTAGGTTAGCATTGGGAATTCCTTAATACACTTTTAAGCTCAAATTCCTGATTAGAAAGGAGTAGCTGCATCATGTTTTATATTTTTGGAAAGGTAATGATAAATCTTTTTTACTGGTAAGGTTGGATTTAACATTACTCTTTTAAAAGTGGGCATTTCTCTGCTCTTACTGCTCTGTGTGCCTGCAGCCTGTCTCCAATACACGTCTATGGTGGGTGACAGCTAAACTTTGTGCATTCCCTCTAGACAGCCATAAATACAGGAATGGTGGGTGTGGCAGTGAACTCATCTGCATTCTGATAGCTCTTCCAGGGCAGGAAGTGGGGGGGGCTCACACTTACACCTGAATAGGCAGTGTCCTGTTTCCCACACAAATGGCTGATTAGCCCCTACTGATAGTCTGGAGCCAGGGTTGGAAGAAAGAGGGACCTGTGCACTTCAAAGGCATGCTTCGAAGTCACCCCCAATTTAAAGGGACAACTACAAAGACAGTACACTACTGAACCTGTGAGGAACACTGCCAGGAGTAAGGACTGCTGTGCTACAAGGATTGCCACCCTGTCTGACTGTTGCTCTGAAGGAACTGCTTTCTGCTTTGCTGAGCAGCCCTGCTGCCTGCTGATCTCTGCCCTGCTGAGGACAAGGACTGGATCCATCTCACTTGAACCCAGAGCGACTCCAAGGGCTTGCTGACTTGCCCCCTGTTCTGAAGTCTCAGGGCCATCAAAGACTTCCTGCAACTCTGCAACAGCACCTGAACTCTGACACTTGTGAATCCTGCCCTGCCAAGTGATGCCAATCCAGTCCTGGGCCCTTGAAAGGTGATTTATGCTGTCCAGAACCATCAGAATTGACGAAGTGACAACTTTGCACCAATCGGAACCAACTCAGTGCCCTTCGACACCCATGCAATGCCGATCCCAGGACATCCCTGCGTGGCTAGACAACATGAGACCCAACTGCGAGGTTTGACAACGATGCAGCGCCTGCATCTTAAGGGGTTAGACAACGATACGAAACCCAAATGCGTGGCTCGACGACGATGCCTCCACCTGACTGCATGAATCGGAACAGACACATCAAATGTTCGACACGGACGCTTGCTCCATCCAAGGACTTTTTCAGCGGGCCCTGCATAAGTCCTGTAGCCGACCTGCCTTGAATCGCAGTCGGCCTGAACTTTGGATTTACCCTTGTCCAACGCGACCTCAAGTAACCTCTAAGCCCTACTTGACTCTAAGCACTACTTTTTGAATTATTCTTTAATAATGGATAACTCTGGTTTTACTTTTTGGATTTGTCATTTTGTGTTATTTTATTCACAAAACTATAATCTATTTTTCTAAACCTGTGTGGAGTATTTTTGTGATGTTTTCATTGTGTTACTGTGTGTTGCACGAATACTTCACACATTGACTCTTTAGATTAGCCTGACTGGTCTGTGCCAAGCTACCAGATGGAGAGCACAAGTTATCTTTTAGTGTGTATGTATCTTACCCTGACTAGGATTGTGGTCCCTACTTGGACAGGGTGCTTACATCTGCCAACTAGAGACTCAATTTCTAACAAGTACACATTTTAAAAAGAGCTTTTACTGACCAAAATGACTAAAAGCTGTTTTTGTGCCCACAGATTCTTTAGAAATAGCATTTGGCCACAAACACTAAACGTTACAATTGGGAAAACCAATGGGGTTGATAGAGAAATTTATTGACCACTATTGGACTCTATACAAGTCTTAATATACAAGCGACTGTTTAACCTGCCAAAGAATACTATTCAAGCTCAGGTACACCTGGAATTTGGCCTTATGTCTCTACAAATAGCTCTGCAAGGTGCACTCATCAAATCCTGAAAAAGGATGAAGAAGACCCCAAGGAGTATGTTGATTTACCATTTATGGCAAGAAATCGTGCACCCTAGACCCGATAATACTTGGCCGAAATATCTAGAATCCTCATTAAGTACATTAGGCCTTAATGATTTGCGGGCCGCACCAACTTCGCCTGTGTTTTTTAGATGCCCAGTTAACAAAAGTTAAAAAGTTCTTTGCAACTGCGTGACAAGGATATTATTGGCAAACAATAACATAGTTGGATTGTTTTAAATTCGTGCATCCTTCCTCGGTGCCACCAATATCTCAAAACTAACTTTTCCCCTAATCTGAAGCTGATGTTCCTTTCATAAAGGGTGGGCAATTTTCCCACAAAAGACTTTGTTCCAAGATGGAAAGTAAAAAGGACAGATGAAATTTCAGCCTTTGAGGTTACAAAGAATAGTTTTTGGTGCACTCTTTATGTATATGCCCAGCTTGCTGGATGCTCGAGGGAAATTACTAAGGAAATGTTTTAATCAACTTAATATAGGAACTTGCAGGCAGGTATATATATATATATATATTTGTTTTTTAGCAGTTTTCTCGAAGAACAACATAAACTAAAGGCAAGCAAAACAGCATGACATGTACCCTTCACATACCTTCTCCATATCATTCCGTTGTGACTCAGTACTCAGCCCCACCACCAGAACGATTCCCAATATTTTTTACCATTTGATTATCCATTGTCCATGTATACATTCTCATTCTAATTATTACAGCAACCCAACGTCTGGAGGGGCCATTATTTTTCCAATCGTCCCTAGGGGTACGTTTAATATGCTGCTCATCTGCCAGTGCCCACTCTAACAAGTCTCACCTCCAGGCTGAGGGTTCCAGCGCCTGGGGCCTCTTCCTGTTGATAGCTATTTGCTGTCTCACCAGGACCATGCCAAGTGCCAATGTCCGGGTAGGCATTTTCCCTAGTCATCTCCGGGGGAGCAGCCTCAACAGGCAAAGCTTTTCCGTCCCCATCAGAGCCACACCAGTAACATGAGACAGGGCACCCATCACATGAGTGCAGAAGCCCACCAGTCCCACACAAGACCAAGTCATGTGCAGAAAGCCTGCTGATGGCTGACCACACCTGCCACATTTCAATCAATCAATCAATCAATCAAAGGTTTGTGAAGCGCAGCTACTCAACCGGAAGGGGTCTCAAGGCGCTGAGGGGGGTGGGGGCGCACAGCTCCCGGAAGATTACAGAGCTCCGTCGAAGAGCCAGGTCTTGAGGTCCTTCATGAACTTGGGGAGTGATGGAGTCTGTCGGAGTTGGAGAGGGAGGGAGTTCCATGCCTTGGCAGCGAGGAGGGAGAAGGAGCGTCCTCCTGATCTGGTCTTCTTTGTGCGTGGTACCATCCCCAAGGAAAGCTGGGCCGAGCGAAGGGATCTTTCGGGTGCGTGGAAAGTGAGGCGGTGGTTCATGTAGGCGGGTCCAGTGTAGTAGAGGGCTTTGTGGGCGTGGGTGAGAAGCTTGAAGGTGATTCTCTTCTCGACGGGGAGCCAGTGTAGAGTCCGTAGGTGTTGGCTGATGTGGCAGTAGCGTGGTAGGTTGAGGACTAGTCTGGCAGTGTCGTTCTGGACGTTCTGTAGTTTGCGGGTGAGGTTCTTGTTGATCCTGGCGTAGAGTGCGTTGCCGTAGTCTAGTCTGCTGCTGATTAGGGCATGGGGGATGGTTTTCCTGTGTTCGGGGGTAATCCAGTTGAAGGTCTTTCTGAGTAAGCGGAGGGTGTGATAGCAGGAAGAGGTGACTACGTTGATCTGGCGGTCCATTTTGAGTTCGGAGTCCAGGATGATTCCAAGGTTGTGTGCGTGGTCCGTGGGGGAGGGCGGATTCCCGAGGGCAGGGGGCCACAAGTTGTCATTCCAGGCATCGGGGTGTGGTCCCATGATGAGCACCTCCGTTTTGTCTGTGTTGAGTTGTAGGCAGCTGGTCTTAATCCATCTGGCGACTGCTTCCATACTGTCTTGAAAGTTATGTTTGGAGAAGATGGGTTAGTTGGACAGGGAGACGATGAGTTGGGTGTCGTCTGTGTACGAAACGATGTGGAATCCGTGTGGTCTGACGATGGATGCGAGCGGGGCCATGTAGACGTTGAACAGGGTCTGGCTGATGGAGGAGCCTTGGGGGACTCCACAGGCGGTTGGTGTTGGTTCCGAGAGAAAAGGAGGGAGTCTGACCAGCTGCGTTCGGACAGAGAGGAAAGAGCGGATCCAGTTGAGGGCCTTGTTCCAGATTCCGGCGTCGTGGAGTCTGCGGGCTAGGGTGCAATGAGAGACTGTATCAAAGGCCGCAGAGAGGTCTAGGAGGATGAGGGAAACAGTCTCTGCTTTGTTGAGGAGGTAGCAGATGTCGTCTGTCACAGCGAGAAGGGCGGTTTCGGTGCTATGGGTCTTCCTGAAGCCTGATTGGGAGGGGTCGAGGATGTTGTTTTCTTCTATGAAGGCGGCAAGTTGGCTGTTGACCGCTTTTTCCAAGACTTTCGCCGGGTATGGGAGTAAAGAGATCGGTCTGAAGTTTTTGAGGTCGGTGGGGTCAGCCGCGGGTTTTTTCAGGAGAGGGTTTATTTTGGCGTGTTTCAAGTCGTCGGGAAAGGAGACGGTCTCAAAGGAGCGGGGATGATTTGTTGAAGCACGGGAGCGATGATATCTACGGCTCAGTGGTAGATGTGGTGAGGGCGGGGTCCGTGGGGGCCCCGGAGTGCGTGGTCTTCATAATCTTTAGGGTGCCTTCGGTGCTGAGGGTGGTCCAGCTGTCCATTGTTGGCTGCGTGGGGCTGGGAACGGTGGGGGAGGGTTCCTCATGGAGGTTGTTGTGGAAGTTGTCATAAATGGTCTTGATTTTGTGGTGGAAGAAGGTGCTGAGTCTGCCACAGAGGTCCTGGGAGGGTGGGATGCCGGTAGTCTCGCTGTTGGGTTGGGCAAACTCTTTGATGATGCCGAAGGGTTCATCGCGGTTGTGTGCGTGGGTGGAGATTCTGTCCTGGAGTGCTTTCTTTCTTGAGTGTCTGATGAGTTTGTGGTGGGCGGTGGTGGCTGTTTTGAAGTTGTCGAGGTTGGCTGGGGATTTGGAGTTCCTCCATAGTTTTTCGAGGTGTCTGCAGGTGTGTCTAGATTCCCGGAGTTCGGTGGAGAACCAGCTGGCTTTCTTGGCGTGAGGCTTTCTTGAGGGGGGGCGATGGTGTTGGCGCAGTTGGTGATCCAGTTGTGTAGGGTGCGGGCGGAGGTGGTAGGGTCGTCGTCTGTGGTGGTGGGAGCGGAGTTGCTGAGGGTGGCGGGAAGCTGGTCATTGGAAATCCTGGTCCAATTTCTGCGTTGGAGCTGGTGTAGACGTCTGCGGGAGATGCTAGCTTTGAAGGTGAAGTGTACGCAGCGGTGGCCTGTCCATGGGAGTTCGGAGGTGTGGCTGAAGGTGATGGAGTTCTCTGCTGTGAAGATGGGGTTGAGGGTGTGTCCTGCTGAGTGCGTTGGTTCTGGTACGCTCTGTTTGAGTCCGATGTTGTGGAGGTTGTCCAGAAGGGAGGTGGAGTTGGAGTCTTGGCGGTTGCTAAGGTGGAAATTGAGGTCTCCCAGCAATGTGTAGTTGGTGGAGGTGATGGCATACGGGGTGATGATGTCGGTGATGGAGTCGGAGAAAGGTGCGTGGGGTCCGGGGGGTCTGTAGATGAGGGTGCCTCGGAGGGTGGTGGACGGGTTGGTCTGGATCTTGAAGTGGAGGTATTCCATCAGATCTGTAGGCCCGTCGGTGTAGGTGCTTAGGTGAAGGTTGGCCTTGTGGGCGATGGCGATGCCTCCCCTGGGGCGGTTTAGGCGGTCCTTCCGGGTGATTTTGTATCCTTCAGGGATGGCAATCGCGATGTCTGGTCCTGAAGCGGCCTTCGTCCAGGTTTCGGTGAGGAAGGCTATGTCAGGAGTAGTGCTGTCGAGGAGGTCCCAGATTTCCGCTGCGTGTCTGTGGAGGGTGCGGACGTTGAGGAGGATGCATTGCAGGGTTTGGGGTGTGAGGGAGTTGTTGCTGGAGGGTGGAGGAGGATCCTGTGTTTCGGCAAAGGTAAAGGAGCGGCGGCAGTGTTGGCAGGTGAAGGGTCTGTGGGTGTCGAGGGGTGAGGCAAGCTTGCAGTTGTTGTTTTTGCCGGCTTTGAGTGCGTAGAGAGCAGAGGAGCTGTAGCGTTGGCAGGTCGGAGGACCAGGGTTCCTGGTGCTGGTCGCGGTGGGGTCTCGGACAGGCTTGCCTTATGCGCGCCTTGGCGTGCCCACTGTGCGCGCACACACAGTGGCTGCCATTAAGTAGGGGTCGGGGGGAGGGCAGGACAGCTGGGAGGCCGGAGCGGGATTTGGGAGAGAGCACGGGGGAGGGAGGGGCCGCTGGGGCAGTAGCGGCAGGAAAAGGAAGCAGACAAGGGAAAAGGAAAGCGGCAGAAAAATGACCAGAAAAGAGAGGCAAACAGGAAAAAAGCCAAGTGCAAAAAGCAGAAACGGAGCAAAGGATGAAAAAAAACATAAGGCAAAAATAGTTTAAACTGGGTCATACATGTTTGATGAAAGTAATTAAATTGAATAAACCTAAAGCAGGCTTTGGGCGACACCTGTCTGACCTGCTCACATGCTCTCCTTCAATCAGCATTGGTCAACTTCTCCTCGCAGTCTACCCTCCACCTCTCCTTTGCCCGTGCCATTGTCCCCCACGTCCGTAGGTAGGGCTAGATGGAGGTGTATGATTAGTCTCCTACAGCCTGCCAGTTCCATCAGCTGCCTCATCACAGTGTGTTCATGTGACTCTTCCGGAAATTATGTTCAGAGCCCACAGGCCATGTGCGCCAACCCAGCATACTGTAGGAATTGTCCCGGGCCTATATTAAACTGCTCCTGAGCCTGTTCAAAGGAGATAAACCTCTTATTAATATAGCGATCTCCTGCAGTCAGGCTTCCACCCTCCCACCACCTCACAAAGGACATGTCCTGTCCGAGAGCGGAGAACGGCCTTAATGCCCAGAGAGGCAGTCCCACTCCATAGGGTGCCCTTTGCAGGACCACTTCCAGCACTCTGTGCCAAACCCATCCATCTGTTGCAATAAATACAGGAGGGAAGTAGGGACCTTATTACCCATCATGAGGACGTCCATAAAAGTATGCAGATCAGGTGACCCCTGCGAGGAGCTTTTCTTTCCACGTTCGGTCCTTATCAAACCATTGCACCGCGTGTTGTAATTGTGTAGCTGTATAGTACAAAAAAAATGATGGGGAGCCCCAGGCCCTCGCCACGCAAAGGCAATTTCAGCATGGCGAGCTTTACCCGGCTATGTATCAATATAGAGTCGGCCAGACCAACACAATCAGAAGCTCACACAAAACAACGTTATGTCAACAACCTCAGACAGGGTTCCTGTTATTTGCATCTCTAAGAAATATCTTGCATAAAGTGCTGTGATGGACTGAACTCTTGCATTCATATAATGCCCTTGTCGATCATCAGAACACATCTGTATTTAGATATGATGTTTATTTCAGGGTGAATATTAGTTTTCTACAAGTGAAGAGTCTAATACTCTTGAATATAAAAGAATTACTGTAAAATTAGGCATCTCCACAATTGGTCTAAGGGTCTTTGCTCTGAATGTCTTCAACACTATTCATGAATATTCTATGAGAAGGTTTGTGTATTTTGTGACAAAGTGTGTAAATGTCCCTTTTTGTGACCTGGAAAAGTATTTTCCTGCTAAATGCCAAATAATCCATAATCATGGAAAATAAATATCTTTGATATGCACAGATAAGTTACACATCCTTTGTACATAAAATCACGATTCATGGTTAAGGGGCTATCCTAACCTATTTTTATTTTTTGATGGCACAAGTCCCAACAGCCCTTACTCAGCGACCCACATCTCACCCTAAAGGCAGCATGATCTAAATCACTTTCACTGGTGCCATTGAAGTGTACAACTGATGTGCTGAAAAGTGAGGAAGATGTAGTTACAGTTTTAAAGAATGATCACTAAGCTCAGATCTTGTGGGTTTTTGGTTTAAATGTAAAAAGTAGGGGTGGGCGGTAAACTTCATTCCATTGGAGGAGTTCACTGAGTTTTTGTCACTCGGCTTGGAGGGCGGAGTTTGGCAAAAACTCTGCCTACGCCACGTAGCAGAGTTTACACACCCACCAGGCCACCACTAAACTCGAGATGACCTCACCTCTTCCGTAGTGACTCCGTCCTGTCTCCTCCGCCTTCTTCCTCAACAAACTCAGAACGGCATGCTCGCTATCCATGCGCCTCCTTTTAAAAACGCAACCTCTTATACATCCTGCGTGCAGCTAGAACACCAACTTGCTTGATCTCTGCGTGAAATGTAACACCATAGAAAGGGAAAAAGTACAACACATTCCTGTTATGTCTTTCCTTACGTATTAAGAAGAGGCCGCGGGGACGGCCGCAGCTAGGCAGAAGGCAGATGTGTGCGCTCCGCTCCGTTGTGCATTGCATCTGTTATGTTGTGCCAGTTTCTATGGAGCTCGATGCCCACCCAAGGCTTCACGCTCTTCACATTTTTGTTAGTGTAAAGTTAGAAATGGTATAAGAATGGGAAAGGTTTTGCACAGGCATGTGTAGTTATCTATAAAATTAGGACTCTGTGGGTGTTTGCCTCATTTGCATTGTCAACTCCCCTGACACTATCCTGGCAACATCCACTACTCCTCACCTAGATAACACTTTTTTATAAAAAAACAAATTTATTGGTATTTACCTTAAAGTAAATAAAGCATTCACAGAATCGTTTAGCAATAACATCACCCATTGTTCTGAGGACTTTCTAAAAATGAATGGTAGGGAGTATAAGCTTTTGGCCTGGCATGCTTTATGCAATAGCACAATATCTTGAGTTTGGTCCGGGTACCTTCCTTGGTGCCTGGAAAATCATCTGCCACCCCCAACAACTCAGGCACAGTGCCATGGTACACCATCGTGTCCCTGCAGATTTTGGTATGTTTGTTAGTGCACCCAGCTGACTGATAAATTGGGATTTCACGTGTCATGCAGGGGTCCATTGCCCCTGCACATCCCACCAGTATGGGTGGGTCCCAGCTTAGCCAGTTCCTAAGGGTGCTAGCAGTGCCCCACCAAAATACCATTTCAAAAATGTGATGTAAAGTAAAATATTCTGATGTCAAAAATATCGTGGGATAAAATATTGCGGTAAGAATATTGTTTTTTTCCATTATTTTATGTTTTTTTATTATAGTTCTTTATATCGTTTTGTAATTATTTTGTTATGTTTTGTCACTTTTTGTGTTGTAAGTAATTATTATTTTAATATTAGTTATATGTAATAATTTTTTGTTATAGCTTGCTTGATTTTTACTTTGGTACTATATTTATAATGTTATTTTTCTGATTATATTTTAATATATATATATTTGTTGTTGTGTTGTTGGGTTTGTAAGGGAGTAGGGTAGGAAGTTTCATTAATATATTTTATAGTTGTTTATGTGTAGTTTATTTTTTTAATTTAATTTGTTAATTTAGTAATTCATTGTTTAATGTACATTATTTCTGTTAATTATTTCTCAATAACATGATTTACATAAAATGTTATTTGTTTTAACTGTTGATTAAAACTATTAATTGTTTTAGCTAGTAATTGGTTAATTAGGTTAAATCACTTATTGATTTTAAGCAAATAATACTTAATATCTTTTTAAAAATAATTGTGTACAATTTAGTATTATTTATTTGGTGGGTGATGGGTCTTTAAAGTAGCGCGAAGAGTGTTTTACATAGTTATAATTGGTAAATATATTTTTTTTAATGTACTGCTAATTTCAATGTAATCATAATTTTTAATTAGTTATATACATTTTATACTGCAAATGTAAATTTTATAATGTAAAAGTATGGTATATATCTAATATATTAATAGAAATTTAGTTTTTCTTCCTTTTTATTTATATTTCTTTTTCTTTTTAATTTTGGCGTGGGAATAGTAAATCTTGCTATTCCAATGTCCAACTATTTCCCTACTGTTGCTTACATTGGAGTGGGAATAGTAAATCGGATACCTCCGAAGATCAAAACTTTCCATACTGTTGCTTATGTTGGAGTGGGAAAGGTAAACCTGACTTCTCCAAAGTCCAACACTTTACCTACTGTTGCTTACGTTGGAGTGGGATTAGTAAATCTTTTTTTTTTTTTTTTAATTTGTTTATTGAAAAGCTTGCAAGTACAATACACAAGCTCCACAAGAGAGCCATCAGCATCGACATAGCATGGATCAATACAAGCATTTTTTAGTTCCGAAAATTGCGTCAATAATATGTAGCACGAAACATAGAACATAGAACAACCAACTCCTGAAGAGCCATCAAACCCCCCCCCCCCCCAGCACTTTAAAAGATGTGACACCATACAGGCAAGGGATCTTGAACACTATAGACACACATGTAAGATAACACGAATACATAATTCCAATCGCATTAAGTCCCAATAAGGCACAGAAAAGAATGCATGACACATCACAAGTCGGGATGACTCAGTAGATACATCGTCAGTGGGGACCAGAAATCTTTGGGCCGAGATGGCTCAGGCAGATCCTCCGCATAGGTCTCCAACTGCTCCCTACAGTAAGTTAAGTCTCGGATCCATTTCCAAACCGTGGGTGAACCCTTTGTGCCCCAACATTGTGCTACAGCTCACTTGGCCAATAATGTCGCCACAGCAACCTGACGCCGGTTACAAGGTTTCAAGGACTTCACGTTACCCAGCAGGCATACCTCTGGTACACATCGCACCCGTTCCAACACAACATCCGTCAGCACACTCGCAACACTGGCCCAAAAGGCAGCTATCCCTGCACACTGCCACGATAGGTGTAAAAAATCGGCATCAGCTTGTCCACACCACACACAGCAAGCTGTATCACGCAATCCAAATCTCCGCAATTGCATTGGAGTGTAGTATAACTGGTGTAAAAAATTTTAATGGATGATACGAAGATTGCAGTTAGCCGTGAGGCGCCCAGTGAGTGTACAACAGAATTTCCAATGATCAGGGGACAATGTGTATCCCAACGCTGCATTCCATTTAAGATATGAAGGATGTTCCTCCGGCTCCCTCTCACGTAGGGACCCAGCATACAATTTAGTAATCAGACCCTTGCGCTCCTCTCCAGCCAGCACCGCCTGCAGTGCTCGCAATGTCTGAGGCTCAGCCGGATAATTGGGGTAAATAGCTCTGACCGCTTGTCGCACCCTCACATATGTGAAGCACAGCATTGAACCTTGAGTCCGACCCGCCTGCACGTCTGGCAGCGAGCGGAACTGGCCCTGCTTGTACAGGTCACCCATCTGCGTAACCCCGACTGCCTGCAGCACGCGTAGAGCGGAGCGCTCCTGGGCCGAGATATCTGGATGTGCCGCTATTGGTAACTTTGGAGCATAAAGGTAATCCAGCTGCGCCCTTCTAGCAAGGGCCTGCCAGGCCCAGGCAGTGCACTGCACTGGGTTAATTTCTGTCCTGGGGCCCCCACCACCACACGAAAGTGCTGCCGCCACAAGCGGTAGTGGGAGTATTGCATCTGCCTCGATCGCCGTATGGGGTAGAAACCGTTGCGGAAAAAAACAATAATGCGCAAATTGCGCCTGAGCGCACAAATAGTAGAGACGCATGTCAGGTGCCTCGAAGCCACCACGATCAAATGGTTGTACAAGAGTATCCCAGCTACAGCGAGGCTTCTTGCCCCCCCAGACAAACGACAATAGGGCCGATTGTAGCACCTTAAAGATAGAGATATTCAGACGAATAGGAATATTTACAAACAAATATAGTAATTTGGATAAAATAGACATTTTTGTCACCGCAATGCGATCCGCACGCGACAGGGGCAGCCGGGCCCAGTGCTCAGCCTTATCTATAATCTGTGTGATAGTACAACCATAGTTCATAGAGATTACCTGATCAGGGTCCCTGTGTAACCAAACCCCCAGGTATTTCACTGGGTCCCGGGTCCAAGACAGAGGGAAGTCCAGCTCAACCTCGCAAGTGCCAGCCGTCAGTGGAAACACCGTCGACTTAGCCCAATTGATCCCTAAGCCGGAGAAGCCTTCGAATTTAACATACTCGCGGAGCAATTCCGGAAGGTATGTTGCAGGCTCTCGGACATATAATAGCATGTTGTCTGCATAAAGCGAGACCACGAGCGGGCGCTGCCTGAAACGCAGTGCGGCCGATGCATGCAGCTGGCGCAACTTGCAATCGAGAGGCTCCAATGCCAATGCAAAGAGCATCGGTGACAGGGGGCAACCCTGCCGCGTGCCCCTACCAATAGGAAAGGCCGACGACACCCAACCATTGACACGAACTCTGGCAACCGGCTCGGTATATAGCACCCTGATCCACTGAAGAAAAAATGGGGGGAGGCCCATTCTTGTGAGTACGGTGAACATGTTAACCCATTGAAGGGAATCAAATGCTTTTGCTGCATCAAGCAGCACCGCTATGGCCTGAAAGTCGGAGTCAAAATAATGTAGGGTGGCGAAGAGCGTGCACAGATTATGCGTGGTAGACCGGGCAGGCACAAACCCTGACTCGTCAGGGAGCACCAGCAGGGGAACCAGAGGCTGTAGCCAGAGAGCGATCATCTTTGCCAATATCTTAGCGTCAATGTTAATGATTGAAAGGGGCCGATAGGAGTCACAACGATTAGATGCCTTATCAGGCTTTAAGAGCATAACTAAGAGGGCTGCCTTCAAAGAGGGCGGGAGACGACCAGTATCATTCGCCTCCGCGTAGACCTCAAGGAGTCTGGGGGCTAAATCATCCACAAAGGTCTTATAGAACTCACTAGGGAGCCCGTCCAATCCCGCAGCTTTACATGTGGGGAGGGACATAATAGCAAGCTTTACGTCCTCCACATCAAAAGGTTGAGTAAGATATTCCCTATGGCCCAAGGACAGCCAACCAAGGGCGACGTCATCCAAATATGAGTGGATATCTTCCGGCTGTACCACAGCCATATTTTCGTAAAGTCTAGTGTAGAAATCAAGTATGGTCCCACTGATCTCAGATGTGGTGTAATGAGCCTCCCCCGTCTCGTCAAGCATCTCTGTGATATACTCCTGACTGCGTGGAGCAGCCAACTTCTGCGCGAGTGAGCGGCTGGGCCTACCCCCCCTCACCGTAATATCTAGCCTTACTGCGTCTGGACCTATAAACCATCTCTTGATCGACAGTGTCGTTATGTTCGGTCACTAACTCACTGATCGCAGAGAGTGTCGCTGGTGAAGGGTCCTTCTCATCGGCACGTTCTAAAGTGGAAATGTCCGCAGCTAGTTTGTGAATCCTACGCCTCAGATCCCTCAAGACACCTGCCTGCGCCCCCATACAGATCCCCCTAATAGTTACCTTGAATGCTTCCCACAGGACGCCGGCGCTGTCAACTGAGCCCTCATTCTCCTTAAAAAAAATGTAATGGCCTCCCCAACTGTGTGCCTGAATACGGAGTCAGTCAATGAGGATGGCTGCAGTTGCCATGTGAACGGTCTCTCGCATGCAGGAACCTGAAGCTCTAGGAGCACAGGGGAATGGTCCGAAAGCATCCGAGCCAAATGGCGCACCCCAGCTACCCAAGTACACGCCGCCGCAGTGACAAGCCAAAAATCCAGGCGGGACCAAGTCCCATGTACAGAGGAAACAAAGGTGCTCTCGCGCACCCCAGGATGTTGCGAACGCCACACATCATGCAAACGTCCTGCATCCATCAGTCCCAGCAACGTCTCAGAAGCCTGCTTAGGTCGTGACATCTCACTACCCATACGATCAACAACAACATCCAGGCAAACATTAAAGTCGCCACCCCAGAGTATCTCCACATCCGGAAAGCTCGAGATGCGACGCCAGACATCCGCAAAGAAAGCCGATCATCGATATTCGGTCCATACACATTCACCAAAAGCACACTTGCCCCACCCAGCTGACCATGCACAAGCGCTATCCGGCCATGATCATCCGTCTCAGTTTGAGTGACCGTAAATGGAACCCCTCTTTTGACCAGAATCATCACTCCCCGTGCATAGCTGGAATATGAGGACGCCACTCGTACTCCCGCCCACCGACCACCCACATTTTTTTCCGACAATTTTGTGAGGTGGGTTTCCTGTAAGAAGGCTATCTGGACATCCATCCTGTCCAAATAAGCCAATACAGACCGCATCGTCTTGGGGGTGTTCAGGCCACGGACATTCCATGTTAGGAACCGCACTTTACCACTCATTGAGTCAACATAGCTTGAAGAAACCTGACAGTTGGATATATCAGAGACATGTGTCCACCATTGCAAACAAAAAGGTGAATACCACAAAACCAAAGACAGAAAGTGCCGGTCGTCCCCCCCTCACCCTCCACCTCCCAACCCCCCTCCCACTTCAGCGTCCCCAACTCGCCAAAGCCATCCCGACCCTCTCCAACCCATCCCCAATTAGGAAATAACAAAGCGAAATGTAGATGGGGTACTCCCATTAGGGGGCGTCAGAGTGCTACTAGCCTCCTATTAGGTAGGAGGTGGCTGAGCATAAATTAGGATCTGTGCCTAGTAAAAGCAATACAGCAGGTAAAGTACATTGCAAAGAAAACGTGCATATATCAGAAGGCTCAACTGTGTCCACCTGCAAAAGGGAGAGAATCAATGAAAACATATAAGAGTCATAGCATTGCACAGATCAAAGAATGGCAGCCCAAAAAATCTTTGTGGCAGGACAAATTATATAAGCGCGCCCCACAGTCCTACTGTTCCTCATTATCCGATGGTGTCCGGGATTCGCGTCGCCTCCTCTTTAGATGCTTTGCATGCTTCAGAGCCGCCTTGGGATTGGTAAAAATTATTGAGTCTCCATCAGGGCCTATCCTCAGGCGGGCAGGATATAACATCGCATAAGGAACCCCCTCGGATTGTAATTTTTTTTTGACAGCCCCAAACTCCCTTCGCGCAGCCTGTACAGAAACAGTAAAATCAGGGAAGAACGAGAGTGTGTTGCCCTGATGTTCAATAGTGCCCTTATCTCTAGCCATGCGTAAAATGACATCACGGTCCCTATAATTCAACACCCGCGCAATAATGGGGCGAGGTGGAGCGCCGGGACCGGCCTAGCTGCGAGAGAGTGATGAGCCCGCTCAATAATAAACATAGTAGAAAGCTGGTCAGTGCCAAAAATATCTTTGATCAAAGTTTCAACAAATGTCTCCATTTTGCCCACATTCGTTGATTCTGGCAGCCCGGTAATTCGAATGTTATTACGCCAGGAGCGGGCATCCAAGTCCTCATTCTTGACCTGAATAAGGGAGAGAACCTTCTCCATATTATGAGTTTTCCCAGCAACATCGCTCAGACCATCCTCCGTCGCAGACACCCGCTGCTCGACTTCCCCCATGCGGGTGTTTTGCTTTTCAAGCTGCGATGACATGTGGTCCAAGCGGTGATTCACAGCCGCCATTGTGCCCTCTATAGATTGGAGGCTACGCTGCATGGCCAACAGTGTTGTCTCGATAGTGGAGGGCCCCCCCTCCTGGGCGTCTGCCTCTGAATCAGAGGCCGCCTTTTGTGGAGTCTTGGTGGATTTGCGCGCCTCAAACGTGAGGCGAGGTTGGGATTTATCAGTCCTCCCCATAGTGACCGTAATCTGAGCCAATCTATCTAAAAGGGAGTGAAGACGAAGAGGACACCCCCAAAACAGACCCCACTCAGGCCTCGAGATCCGTGTAGAGAGGGCACGTGCTGCAACCAGCCCTGCGAGTCCAGTGGCGCACCCAGAGGAGAAGTGCTCCCGCCTGTACACCACACCAGGAGGGTCAAGAGAGTGAGAACTCAACCATAGACAGGAATACCAACAACGGCCCTTCTTTACAAAAGTGACACGTGGCGTAGGCCCCCTGCAGTAGTGTCTCCAATAAACACAGCAAGGCTAAAAAAAACAAGCATTGGCATAGCCAATAGGTCTCGCCTTTGGGACCTTATAAGCGTTTAGCCATGCAACAGTTGATGTTGTTGCAGCAAGGATATTGTGCTGCATAACTAAATACTTATAAGGTCCCAAAAGTGAGACCTATTGTCTATGCCAATGCTTTTTGTGTGCGGAGCACATTGAACGCGACCCGACGCCTCAGGCAGCACCCACTGCATCCGGGGGGCACCCTGGGTGCGACGAGAGCAGACACCCACAGGAGGGAGATGTCCAGGAGGAAGCAACGGAAGCCCCAGCAGGTCATCTCTGACTGCGAGACCTCCACCGGCTTGGAGAATGGTGAGGTGGGGCAAAATGCTGTAGGGGCGCACGAGGGGCGCCATGTGGGGGGGTAGGGAGGTGGAGAGGATGGGTGAAAGAGCAGTGGAGGTATTTGTTACAGTGGAGGAAGCCTTTGACACGCACCCCCCCCCCATAAATTAAAAACACGCACTCACAAAAAGATATGGGACAGGTAGGGTGGGAGCGAAAAGTTGTTACTTAGAGACCGTAAGAAGCAACATTGAGCAAAGGGTTTGTAGAGTGAGAAGGAGATCCGAAAGCCTGTGAAGCCAGGTCGTGTGTAGGAGTCGGGACAGGGGAGGCCTGGGATGAAGAAATGAGGGAAAGACAAGTGATGGAGAGTGAAAGGGACAGCGTGAGAAAGAGTCCGATCGTGCTTACGCGCATGTGCGTTGTTGCGAGAGGGAGTACGACAGGGGAGCAGAGGTAGGGAGGACTGCATGAAGCTAAGAGGCATGGGACGCGACAAATGACAGGAAAGAGGCTGAGGTTGACAGGGAGACTGGGGAAGATAGAGAGAAAGTGGTTAAAATAGAGGAGCGGGCCATAGTGACACAGGGAGAGGGGCGGGTGACAGTGGCACTCAGTGGAAAAGTCAGTGCGACTGTACGAAAGAGACAGGTGGTTAATAACCCCGAGACGCACACAGAGAAACAGGCTGAAACTGATGGAGAGATAGAGGCAGTTGGAGAGACAGAGTTCTGGTCACATCAAGAGAGGGAGCAATGCAGCAAGACAGGGTACCTGTGAGAACGGCAGGAGAGAAAGAGACAGGACGACACAGAGGGATGGACAGGGCAGGGGCGACGACCGCACATCGTGGCGCACGCAGTCAGACACGAGAGGGTCACCGAGAAACATTCAAAAACACTGAAAGGAAGAGACGGGGTGGCCAGCGAGACGCTGCGAGGATGAAACATATCAGTAGGATATTGAGCGAGCTAGATGAAGCGAGGAGGAAAAGAAAAACAGACACAGACACTGAGAAAAAAAAGACTTTGGCACAGGAGGAAAAAGACGGACGAGGAGAGTGACACTCGCTTGGAGAAAGAGGTGAACAGTAAGGACAATGTGACGGCGTCGATAAAGAGGCATGGAGAGTCACGGAGAGACATAGTGACATCAAGACGAAACACTAGAACTGATGACGCTGGAAGAAAGAGGAAAGCAGGCAGACTTAGTGTGACTGGATCACACTGAGGCCAGTGAGTACAAGAGGTAGATTGCAACCTGGAGAGACGGATCAGAGTGGCAATGGAAGAAAGAGACAGAGAGTGACACTCGGAGAACAGCACAAAGTGACACCGAGAAAAGTAGACTGCAAGAGGAACAAATGCACTCTGTGAGGTAGAGTTACTCCGAGGGAGGCTGGGGTAAAGTGACAGAAGAGAGAGCCGGCACAAAGAGAAACAGGGACTCCGAGAGAAAGACACGTGGAGACACCGAAAAAGTCAAAGAGTGACACTGAGAGAAAGAGGCAAACATAGACATCCCCCGAGGGCAGAGGGGCGCTGGAGGGAAACAAGAGTGAGGGAGCGTGGCGCAGCCCCGCGGCCGCGAAAGAAGAATAAGCTAATAACGCGCGCGTTAATGGAAATGGATCCCGCGAGTGGTGCGCGTGCGCGCGCTTGGGAGAGCAGTCTGCTCATTTTCAAGCACTGCACTCGT
This sequence comes from Calotriton arnoldi, assembly GCA_963921515.1. Classification (NCBI taxonomy): domain Eukaryota; kingdom Metazoa; phylum Chordata; class Amphibia; order Caudata; family Salamandridae; genus Calotriton; species Calotriton arnoldi. Next base: position 991,425 of record CAWUFW010001837.1, read on the forward strand.
GCTTGTGGCGTGCCGCTGCTCGCTCCCGCAAGGTGGATGCCGCCACAAGCATGAGTGTGTGCTTGAAAATGAGCAGAGGGACGGCTAAAGGCCCTCCTATGCAGGCGACGAAAAAAGGATAGTCCAAAGCACTTGACCACAGTAGGAGGCAGGCCAATAAAAGGTGGAGTACCACCGGGTCCCCAGGCAGGATATAGGCCACAGAGGTGAGCAGATTAGCGGCAACATGCGGAGGAGCACAGGCAAATGCGGCCTGTGGCCTCCCGCGCGCACCAGCAACCAGCGACGGCACACAGGCCGCGGCCCACACCAGGCCCACACCCGCCTCCGCAGAAACAGGCCCGTACCGGGCCGCGCCCCACTCACCACCGCCAGCGCCGGGAGCACCGGGGCCGCCGTCAGTCTCCTCTGCCGCTCATCCAGGGGAGCCCGGTCCGAGAGAGGCCTCCTCGTCTCCTCCGGCCGATGATCCTTTCTCGCCGACAGGAGCTCAGCACATCATCCCCTCTCGAACTGGAAATCTCCGGCGGTCCGTTGTCCACACTACCGGAGCCGCAGACAGCAGGCGAACCCCCGCCGACCGCGGGGGGGTGCAACCGTCAGGTCGAGGCCGCCGATCTCAGGGCCTCGCGGGCGCCACCATTTTACAGGCGCGCGGCCGGGACCAAATGCGCTCGGGTTGCGGCGGTTGCAGCTCTCGTAGGCGTTCAAAATGCACTCCGATGCAGGCAGGAGAGCTTTGCCCACAGGATGCGATCTTCAGTACCTCTGGATGTCAAGTTTCAAAGGCAGATAATGGTCGGATAGATGCCCAGCCGGGCAGAGCCTCACTAGGGTGCGGCCATCTTGCCGTGCGCCCTCTAGCGCCCCCGGGATTAGTAAATCTAACTGTTCCAACGACCAACAGGTTTCCTGCTGTTGTTCAGGTTAGAGTAGGAATAGTAAATGTTACTGCTCCAAAGTCCAACAGTGTTCCAACTATTGCTCAGGTTAGAGAAGGAATAGTAAATCTGACCTCTAAAAAATCAATCACTTTCTCTACTGTTGTTCAGGTTGGAGTGGGAATAGAATATCTGACCCCTCCAAGGTCCAACTCTATCCATACTGTTGCTTACATTGAATTGGGAATAGTAAATTTGTTCCCTATCATTGGTTTGCTTGGAGTGGCAAAGGTAATTTTGACCTCACCGTAGTCCAACACTTTCCCTATGGTTAGTCAACTTGGTGTGGGAATGGTACAATTAACCCCTCAAAGTCCAACACTTTCTCTACTGTTGCTTACGTTGGAAGTAAATCGGACCTCTCCACAGCCCCAACAATGTTGCTTACTTTTGTGTGTGCATATTTAAATTTGACCCTGTCCAAAGTTCAACACTTTACTTTACAGTTGCTTACATTGGAATGGGAATAGTTAAATCGGACGCCTCCAAAGTCCAACAATGTCCCTACTGTTGCTCAGGTTTTAGCGTGAATAGTAAATCTGACCCCTCCAAAGTCCAATACTGTCCCTACTGTTTAGTTTAAAGTTTGAATACTGACTGTCTCCTTCAAAGTATAATTTTTTTGATTTAATTTTAAAAGTTATTTTAGTTTTAATTATATTTTTTATTGTATATTTTTATTTTTGGGAATCAGTTAAGTTTCAATAAATTATGTTTTTGTTTATTACATATATGTTTTTGATATACATTTAAATAGGTGGTTTCTTAAATTAATTTTTAATTAGCATTGTTATTTTTGACTTTATTATTGATGTCTTTTTAATAATTTTATTTATTTCCATTTCATGTTTTGATTTTTTTATATTTATTTTAAAGTATATATTTTAATTTCCATTTTTTTGTTTTAAAATGCATTTATATATTTTTATATTATACTTTTGTAAATGCAATATCATTTTTAGGCATAATACTTTTTTAAAGTTACTATAATAAGCATTTAAAGTTCGATATCCTTACCTCTTTAATGACAATATTTTGGACCACAATATTGTTTTTGTCAATATTTTTGTAAGTTAAGTAAGCAAAGTCAATTTTTGTGTCTTCAATATTTTTTTAGCAATATTTTTGTGTTGCAATATTTTTGTTGTCAACATTATGTCAGGCAACCATGCAAGGTTATATCTAGGTCAGAGGAAATGTGTAAAAAGCAATAGTGTGGGATCATTGTTTTTCCTCCATCCAATAACTTACCCAAGTGTATGTCGAATTCCCTCCTAAATTTGTTTCAATTGTGATATCACCAGGTGTTATAAAGAAAGTTTCCTTGTTCTTCGCCACATTGAGTGCATTCCAGGGAGCTGATTCAACCAAAACATAAGAACTTTAGGTGTGCGAGGTAAATTCAGTGTAAATATTTGAGTTGAACAATGTGGAATGGTTGGCAATAGCAGCCTTCGGTAACGCCATCTTCACTTCTTTCCATTCCTCATCTGTGAGTGATCACACATCACCCTCTCAGGATCATCTATGGATATCAAACATGTCAGGTGGGTAACTCACCAATGAGCAGTATAAAGTTGAAATCTTTCTTCTCACCAGGTCACCCATCAGCAGTTTTGTCTCCAGCGGGTAAAATCAGGAAACTCTGCAAGATCTTTAACGTATGGTGTTAATGCAGGTCTCATCTGGAGATACATTGACTTTTGTGCAGATCATAGTTGGTTTCAAAACAGCCGTCTGGTTCTGGACTTGGTTCAGCATAGTGTCCATCCGTATTGGAGTCTCTTTTGTGAGTTTATCATGCCACCTGATACTCCTCAGGGTCTCCCGTCTCAACCATATCACAGTCGGCGCCACAGGGAGAAGGTGGATTGGAGTCTCATCCTAATATAAGAAGTGCAATGGGGGATATTCTGCATCTTCCATCTGTGTGTCATATAGCCTAGATCTGCCAATCAATTATAATATTTAAGTGGTAGGAGCTGTAGTACTAGGAGCTGTAGTACTAGACCACATCTGCTGCTCCTATGCTTCTATCAAAGTGAGACGTGCAGCCACTGCAATCAGTGAGCGCCCCAAAGATTTGTGAGATATACGAGTAATTCCTGAGGGATATAATATGGGTAATTTTGCAGCTGATATTGCAGGCGGGGTAATGAAATAAACTTTTTTTAAACTCTTTATTAACACAGCTCAGAAGACCATACATTATACAATAACGTCTGCAGCTCAATCTCATTTTCCACATATACATTACAGCCAGCAACAGGGGCGGGAGCATGGACAGTACAACCCGAGTCCCAGGTATATCATGTACCCTCATTCCTCTTCCACCACTCCCAGGGCTCGGTATCTCCTCCAGGGTGCCCAAACCTTCTTCCACTTTTTTGTGCACCCCCTGCTCTTATAGACCACTTCCTCTGCTCTTTGACACCAATCTAGGTCCCTCTTCCAATCAGCCAGCTGTGGTGGCGCCTGTGCGCCCCAGCTCCGTGCGATATTACGTTTAGCCACTCCTGCTGCCAGGATCAGCCACAGCTCTGCATACCTGGGCCAGCTTCCTTCCCCCTTTATTTGAAGGATCAACCACTTGGGGTCCATCGGGACCTCCCTCCCCATTGCCCTAGACATGATGTCCGTGATCCCTACCCAGTATGATGCAATCTCTGGGCACTCCCATAGGATGTGAAAAAAGGAGCCCTCCTGTTGGCACCCCCTTCTACAGAGCCCCGACTGGAGCCTACCCCAACGGTGTAGGAGTGTGCAAGGGTAGTAGGTGCGATGAAGTATTTTTAACTGAACCAGTCTGAATCTGGCCCGGATGGCTATCACCCTGGGACTCTGTATCGCTTCCTGCCAGCTGTCATCGTCTATGTCTCCCAGGTCAACCACCCATGCCGCTCTGAGAGAAATCAGCGGATCGGGACAATTGTTTAACAACTTACGATAGACCGTGGAGATAGGTTTACCAACTATCGGATCTAGTAATAGTCGGTCCTCCAGTGGGGAATACTCAGGAATAGACGTCCCTGGTTTAATGTGTGCTCTGAGGGCATGCATAAGTCTGATGTATTGGTACCTTTGTGTCGGGTTCATGTCATATTCAGCCTGTAAATATTCAAATGTTCTAGGGGAGTCCCCCTTCCAAACGTCTCCCAGATACTCGACACCTATCAGTCGCCACCCCTTAAATCCCGTCAGGGTGATCACCTCCCGGAGCTGGTCCCCCATCCATAATGGGGCCTTGCCCGTCAGTTTCCGGTCCCAGCCCAAGAGCCGATTGGCCTCTCTCCAACAGTGTATCACCACCCCCGTGTGCGTCGGCCAACTCTGTACCATCTTCCGGGCGTACAGGAGAGACTCACAGCCACCCCCCTCCATTGCCATCCTGTCTACCCGGTATGCCGGTTCTGAGACATCCTCGTACACCCAGTCATTTATGATCTGCAGTTGTGACGCCCAATAGTACAGCTTGGCGTCAGGAATTGCCAGGCCTCCATCATACACCCCTCTGTGAAGTTTACTCAGCGCAATCCTCAGGGGGCCCCCATCCCACAACAGCGTGCGTACCGCCTGTGCGACCCTTTTAAAGGAATGCGGAGGAACCGGGAACGGAATGTTTTGTAGGATGTATAGGAGTCGTTGCAGTTTAAGCATTTTATAGAGTGCCGCACGTCCCATAAGGGAGAGTGGGAGAGAGCGCCAGTGACCGACATCCGCACCCATACGAGAAAGCTGCGGTTCTAGGTTTTTGGCCAGGAACTCGTCTCTATTTCTAGTAATATAAATTCCCAGGTACCTAAACCCACCTGTAACCAATGGCGCCGCACAGCAGGATGGAATACGCGGTGGAGGGCCCGACAGTGGGAAAACCAATGACTTCGACCAATTTATACGATATCCGGAGTAACTACCGAAGAGTTTGAATATGTGTAGCACACGGGCCAGCGAGTTGTACGGCCTGGCCAGATAAAGGACGATGTCGTCTGCATAAAGCGATACCCGCTCCTCCCAGCCCCCCTGTGACATGATGCCCCATATCATGGGGTCTCTCCTTATCCAGTGTGCCAGGGGTTCCAACGCAAGGGCAAACAGGAGGGGGGACAGGGGACAGCCCTGCTGTGTGCCCCGTCTCAGAGGGAAGGATCTGGACACCGCCCCATTGACTCGCACTCGCGCCGTTGGTAGCGTGTACAGTAGCTTCACCCAACTACAAAATATAGGCCCACATCCCAGTCGTTGGAGAGTCATAAAAAGGTAAGGCCACTCAATGCTATCGAAGGCCATGGAGGCGTCCAGTGCGACCGCTACCGCTTGAGTGGAACCCACGCCCTCCGTCATGTGGAGCACCCCGTAGAGTCTCCTCAGATTGTGACGCGTGCTCCTGCGGGGCATAAACCCGGACTGGTCTACATGTACCAGGTCCGTAATGACAGATACTAGCCTCTCCGCCAAGGCCTTTGCCAAGACCTTTACCTCTACATTAATTAGTGAGATCGGGCGATATGAGTCGCATTTATCAGGCGGTTTACCTACTTTATGAATTGTCACAATAGTGGCTTCTCTCTGATCTGGAGGGAGCCGTCCCAATTCCCGGACCTCATTGAACATTCGCAGGAGGGGGGCCAGTATCACCACCGCTTGTTTTTTGTAGATCTCTACCGGTAGCCCATTGGACCCAGCCGCTTTCCCGGACTGTAGGGAGCCCAGGGCCAGCCCCAGCTCCTCCTCCGTGAGGTCCGCCTCAAGTCGCTGCCGTGCCTCAGGCGAAAGCGAGGGGAGGGCGAAGTCCCGCAGAAACTCTTCACAGTCAGCCTCTGACCTTGCACATACCGGCGAATACACCTGCTCATAATGAGCGGCAAAGGCCTCCGCGATATCACAACTTGTGGAGCATAGGGCTCCCGATTTGTCTATCACGCCGGGCACCCAGGATCACTCCCTATTACGGCGCTCCAGCCACGCCAGCAGCCTGAGTCCCTTATCCCCCACATCATACAGCCGGTGTTGGGTTGCTAGGGCATAGGCCCGCGCTTCCCCCTGAGCTAGTGCCCTTAGATCTTTCTGCTTCAGTGCTAATTCGTGCTGGAGGTCTGCAGACTCCGTCAAGGCTGGGTCGGTCCCTAGTGTCTCCACCTCCCTCTCAAGCCCTCTAATCTGTAGCGATTCTTCCTTTTTTTAGCCCCCAATCAGGGCCTGCGCTTGACCCCGTAAGACCGTCTTGTAAGCTTCCCATATCGTGATCTGGGAGCCCACGGAGCCCTGGTTTTCTTCAAAATAGAGCTTGGAGCCCTCCCTAAGTTTATCACTCAGGACTGGGTCTCGGAGTCGCCAGTGGTCTATCCTCGGGAAGGCAGCCTTGTTTACTACCGGTCCCTGGAGGGACACCCTCACCGGAGAGTGGTCCGAGATCCCCCTAGCCATGTGCCTGACATCTGTAAAGTCTCCCATATGTGTGAGCCAGGTGAAGAAATAATCGATCCTCGAGAAAGAGCCGTGCCGGGCCGAGTAGAAAGTGTACTCCCTAGTCAGAGGGTGGTGTGCACGCCAGATGTCGCTCAGGCCCATGGCAGTGGTGAAGCCCGCCATCCCACGCTCTTCACGAGCCCCCAATCTGGGATTGGACCGATCAACAGATGGGTCCATCACTGCATTGGTGTCTCCCCCAAGAAGAAGAACCCCGACAGGCAGATCCGTCAGAAAGGCCCCCAATTTCGGGAGGAAAGTGGAGTGGAGACCCGGGGGAAGATAGCAGGAGCAAAAAACCAACACTCTCCCCTCGCATGTGCCCACCGCTGCCGCCAGACACCCTGTGTCATCTGTCCATGTGTTAGTGAGCACCAAGGGCAGGGAGGCGCGCACCAAAATTCCCACCCCCCGGGCCCCAGAAGAATAACCCGCGTGTGCGATCATCTTGTAACCAAAGCGGTTAAGGGCTTTGCATTTATTCCCCCTCAGATGTGTCTCCTGAATCAGAACTACGTCTGGGTTGTGTCTCTTCAGGTGCTGCAGGACCAATGTACGCTTGATTTTATCACCTAATCCATGGACATTCCAGGTCCACACCTGTAGCTTAGCCAGTTCCCCCATCTGTCTGGGTCAGTGGCTGTCCGTCCCCCTCTCCCCGCTTCCCCGCTTCCCCGCTGCACCCCCTCGTTTGAGCTGCCGCTGATGATCAAGATGTTGGCCGTGAGCTAACTCCCTTGTCCCCCCCCAACCAGAAGGAAAACAACAAACCCTCCCTCCCCCTATCCCCCCTCCCTGCAACCCTGCTAGGTGAGTCCCCAACCACCCACCCATGGAACTGGCAGAGTGCCTGTCGCCCCATAGCGTAAGAACAAACAAGTATGTGGGGTTGCGTGGCTGCAGCCAGTAGGAGGATGTACATGAAACTGACTACATTATCCGCCCATACTACCGTACTCAGCGGGGCCCCCCCTCAGTACGGCCCTCCACCGCCCTCCCTCAGTACGGCCCTCCACCGCCCTCCCTCACTTGTGCCCAATGACCCCACCTAATAGCGATGCGCCTGGGAACTTGTCCTCGTAGACTCAGGAGTCATCCCCTAGTATCTCTAGCCTCTGTAGGCTATCCCTCTCGTAGTAGCCCCCCACGAGTCTGGATTGCCACCGCCTGTATCAGTGCCTTAGTCCCAGTGTCTGCTGTCCCCAGTGTCACTTATCTGGTTGCTGATCTGGCCTCTGGCCGTTAGGCCGCCTCCAATCATCTGTCTCGGTTTCTGCCCGCTGCTGGTGGGAATCTGGACGTTCATGTTTGCCTTTCCGACCCACCGTACGCCAGCCCTCCAGCCAGTCACTGGCTTCTTCCGGCCTCTCGAAGAAGTGAACTTTCCCCTCGTCTAGGATTTTGAGTCTGGCCGGGAACAGCATCATGTATTTCACCCCCTGCTCTCGGAGAGCCCTCTTCACTCCATCAAAGGAGCGCCGCAGACGTTGAACCCGGAGGGTGAAGTCCAGGAAGAAACGGATGGTGGCATTGTCTATACGCAGGTCACCGGTCGTGCGTGCGGCCTGTAAGATGGCGTCCCCGTCACGAAAATTGAGGATACGGGCAATGATCGTCCGCGGTGGCGCCCCTGGCCGTGGTTTGCCCCCCAGCGCTCTGTGCGCTCGCTCCACAGAAAAGAAGTTGGACAAACGCTTGGGCTTCAGCTGGTTGAGGACCAGGTCCTCGACGAACCAGTCCATGGACGGGCCTTCCATACCCTCCGGGACCCCCACGATGCAGATATTATTCCGCCGGGCCCTCCCTTCCTGATCCTCCAGGCGGGCGTAGATGTCTTCCTGATTTTTGGTAAGGGATGCCACCTGCTCTTCCAGCCGCTTTGTTTTCGCCTGTAGACTCCCGATACCAGTTTCGGCCTCTGTGACCTTCTCAGACATCTTCCTGAAGTCTGCCCTCAGTAGGTTCACCTCTTCCGTGACGGAGTCCAATTTTGGCTCAAGGGTACCCCTGAAATCTCTGATCGCCCTCATGATGTCCTTGAGGGAGGGTTCAGGATCCCCATCGCCCAACTCTTGCGAACTGCCACCTGTCGCCCCCTCGTCGCGACCCATGGCCACTGTATATTTGTCAATTTGGTTTGCTTGCCCTGGGCCTGGTGGTTTGTTTCGGCCCATGTCTGAATGTCCAGTTTTTCCACCACCCGTGCCTGGGCGAGTCTTGGGATCAACTCCCTGCCCTCAGCGGTAGCGTCACCAGCGGCACGGTGTCTTCTCCTTGTCCGTTACTCCTACCTCTGGCGGTCTCTGGACAGCTCACTGTCCTCTGCGCGGGCTCGGTCTGTGTTGCCCGTGTGGCTCTGTGCTGCCGCTGCCTCGCGGCTGTTCACAACAATCCGGATCCGCCTATTCCTCCCAACAGACAGGCACCCCCTGTGGTCGCGGCCCGTCCCGAGGCCTCTTCTAATCCAGGCCTGCCCGATTGGCCGGGGCTGTGCTCTGGGGCCCGCACCTTCCGCAGACTCCGTCAGTCCCTTGCCAGCTGCCGGCCCCTCGCGCGTTCAAGGGCGATAGGAGAGGCCCCCCCACGGCCCGCAAGTGACTCCCTTAGCCCTGTCGCTGCTGTCTCAAAGCAAGCGGCGCCCGCCTCCCCACTCGTGCGGTCTCAGTCCATCAGGGAGTACTCGGGGCCCCCCCGCCGCCGCGTCTGTTGCCTATTCCGCCCCAGCCAGACCGCTACAGGCCACTCTTCGGTGATTCTCCGGCGGTCTTCCACCTCTGCTCAGGCCCCGCGGGTCCGCGGTCACTTGCCGGCCCGTCTGGCCCAATCGCGGCGCTCCGCCTCCAGCGCCCGCTATATCTTCACTCCCCCAGAGCCACTCACTGCATCCACTCCGTCCAGCGGGGTGCTCCGGGGGGGAGGATTCGTAGAGTTCCGACCTGCCGCCACGTATCCTTGGTCCGGGGAGGCCGCTTCCACCACTACGCAACTGCCTGGCCTCTCTGTTGTCTGGCGCGGCCCCGCTCACTTCTCCTGGAGCCCGCTGCCGTCGCTGCTGTCAAGCCTCCCCAGGTGCCGTATTTGTTCTTCCCGCGACCCCCACGTCGTTCGCGGGCCGCTCACGTCCGTACACTCGGGAAGGCTCAGAGGGCGCACCAGCTAGGCGGCCCCGGCCGCCATCTTAGGGTGATGTCGTCTCCGGGTTTGGGCGAGCCCCAAGGGCACTTACACCCCGATTTCCCGCTCGCTGGGCACCGCCAATCGAGGCACCACCGTTCCGGTGCCCAGATCTGTCGCCGGGTGCCCCGCCGAGTGTCGGATGATGCCGGATTGTGGGCTGGATCGACTGCCGTTAGTGCAGCTCCACTAACCTGCTGCCATCTCCCGCGGCAGCCAGCCACGCCCCCGTAATGAAATAATCTTAAAGAAGTATGATCTAACCATCTGGGATATGTGGACCAATATGCCAAGTCACTTTGTAGTTTCTTTAACTGGGGTGTAAGATTTCATTCCTTGGGCAGACATGTCAGTGGTTATGCAGACAACCAGGTAGCGGAAGCTATCCTTAGAGATCTTTGAGTCTGAGGCCCAGCATAGTCAGTTGATTTCGAAACATACAGACTTAGACATATTGCTTTCAGGACTGGGGACCGATCTGTAGAGCCCAGAGACCTAACCACTTGAATGTTGGAAGAACAGGAGTAAATCATCGGCGTATAGGCATACTCTATCTGCCACATCTGGTGACTACTTGAGGCCCCTTAGTTGGGTGTTGATTCGGATCCATTCAGCAAAGGGCTCTATCGTGATGACAAAGAGCAGTGGAAGAGTGGGCACCCTTTACGAGTTTCACTGCCTATTGAAATGCATCTGACATCACTCTGTTAATCTGGACTCTCGTCATCAATTTGTTATATAACAGGCACTTATATCATAGGAACCTAGGGGCAATGTTTGCCTTTTCTAAGATTGAGAAAAGATATTTCCACCCCAAAGAGTCAAATGCCTGCCCAAAGTCCACCATCAGAAGCACCAACAGTCCCTCCAGTTTTCCAGCCACAGAAAGAGCACTGTGAAGGCATCTGATATTGTGCCCTACTGATCTCTGAGGCATAAAGTGGCATAAAGTGGCTTAGTGATCTGGATGGACTAGGGACCTGATCACTTCTCACAAGCGGATGCCTTAGTGATTAAGTTGACTTCAATGTTAATAAGTGAGATTGAACAGAAGGACAAAGAAGGACAAACAGCGTTGCGGCTGCTGATCTGACTTTGATATTACTAATATATCAGCTGTCTACAGATCTCTCGGCAGTGCCTCAACAGAATATGCATCCTCTAGCAGTGTCTTAAGGAACAGCATGATTTTCCAAGCTTTATGTTTGAAGAACTCAGCAAGTAGGGCATTAGGTCCCATTCTGTAGGAGGGTCAATGCCTCAGACAGTTCCTCTTATCTCTTCATCTAAGAGTTATTTTTGCCTCCTCTAGAGTGTTTATGCGTTGGGATGTCAATCATGAACTCACGCAAAGAGGGTGAGGTCCTCTGATTCTGTTGCAGCATACAATAGTTGATAGTAGGCTGCAAAAGTGCGTGCTAAGGTGTGGCACCCAGTTGCCGTCTCCTCACTGGGAAGCTGTAAACAGCCAATATAGTTCATATTGTCTTTGCGTTGGTGTGAAGGGGTTTACTAGCCTTGTGTATGAACATGCACAGTTAGAACAAGCATTTACAATGCAATAGGTCTCGCAATGACATTGGTTTGAGCTATTGGCATTGAAATGTTATTAGTTTTTTTCCCCCCTTCGTGAAGCATTAATCAAGTAATGTTTTCAAAGGTTTCATCCTCCCAAATCGGGGGCCATTGCATCTTCAAGAACAGTCACAGAGAAGAGGGACAACCACAGAAAGGAACGAGAAAATTGTCCATTCATATGGGTGAGCGTTCCGCCGTTGAGAACCCTTTCAGTCAGGCGAAGACAGGTTCCAGACACCAATGCACCCACCTAGCGGGTCACACAAGAGCATCTTAGAAATGAGACCCTGTCCATAAAGACCATTATACTAAAACACCACTTCCAAAGGGCCTTGTCAGTTATCTCATCGAAACAAAGCCGTTCATTCTACAAATAATACATGCACTAGTGTAAGACTGGCTGCATTTAAAAACACTCTAAATTTGTAGCGAGGGCACTCTACATAGAAACCCAGGTCGCCATTTTTTTTTTGCAGTTTTATATAGCGCGAACTCGACCCGAAGGTATCGGAGCGCTTTCAGTTCCATTACAGACGGACACATTCATTTCAGGCACGGGGAGATTAAGTGATTGCCAAGAATCACAGGATGTGTTAGCCTCCCGCCAGACTCGAACATTTTTGCGGGCATTCTTCAAATTCTCCTGTCTCCCATTTTGTATTTAATACTTGGGGTTTAACATATTCCCTTATTTTAAGCACTTCGGGGAACGTGTTCAGTCAACTACTACAAAAGTAGTATTCTGGCTGCCCTTAACCCTGGCAGAAATGGCTACTTTACCAAGCTAACAATCTTATCAAATGCAATATTCCTGATTCGGTTGACCGCCTGTTCGCTACTTACACGGATCGCCCCCTGAGTCAACCTAATGTCCGACGCCCATTGTTGATCTCGTTACGGATGCCATATGTGGCATGGAATCTTCCGGGTCGCATACACAATTCCATGACTGAAAATACTCTGTGAATCGTCTATGAGTAGGAGGCACTGTTAATGTGTAAGGTGACCTAGGATTGGAGATTTGGGGACATTTGATCCAATCATAGTGCGCTACACGGAATTCGGGAGTGCTGATTGGCTGTGGAATTTGCACTAGTCTTTGTACGAGCCCGCCTCTTTTCGGTCGATGGTTGCCGACCCATTTGGCGCGAGTTTGGCTGTCTGGAGGTCAGTCTGAGGTGAGTTAGTCACAGAGTGATTAGAGGAGACAGGCTAGGTAGTTCGTAGTTGCAAGTTGCAGCCTTCTATTATGAGAGGGGAGGGGAAAGTACGCGGCCGCGTGGGCAAGGTCCCCAGAAGGTGAGATTGAGCGATGATGGACCGTGTTTTGGCATCAGTGGTGCAATTGGGAAGCATTTACTCCGGGAACCCAGAAATTGGGGGGTCAGGTATGGTAGAGGAATGGGGGTGGAGTCAGGAGGGCTGTAGCTTGACAAACAGATTCGGATTGTCAACTTTTACATTTATGTACGGATGTGCTCGATTATTTAATTGTCACCAAGAGGCTACAGTTTCATTTTAAAATATATTGCGAAGTTAATCACCTGCTGCACCGCGGACACCAAAAGGTAGTTATCCCCCCGAAATGGGCGTCCGATCTCCTCCAAAATGCACCCCTATTCTAAAGTGAAAGCGCGCCATGCGCGTTGTGCCTGCCTGCAGCCCATCCTCCTTTTGGGACGGCCCATCCGGACTGGATCCTTTGCTCCACGGCTTGTTTACATAACACGCCTACTTTAGATAAGAAATTGCTTCACGACAGCCGTGAAGCAAACGATCCAGTCCGGATGGGCCGTCCCAAAAGGCGAAAGGGCGGTAACAAAGAAGCCTCATTTTCAATGGGAGGCCACCGTTTACCATAAACGATGATGCCTTCCAATGAAAATGAGGGGCGGGGCTTCAAGCCCTCTTCTGAAATGTACTCTCTCACAATATCTCTCACCGAGCGAGCAGCCCATGCGCGCTGCAACGCTAGGCGAGACCTAAAAAAATGGGAAACTCCGGCTACTACACATAGCCGGAATGTTTCCATTATTGCCAATCGTTCATGTGCAATCTATATTTCGCACACCTCTTCATAAAGCCTGTCGACACTATACCAGTCAAGGATATACACAGAAACTGAGCACAAATTAAAGTCCCATTAATACATTGTTGATTAGCAAAAGCACAGTTCCTGTGCAAGCCAAAGTTCAGAATTCTGAAACATATGAGCCTATTAACACGTGCCGTCATTGGGCTTGGTAGTGTGGATGAAATACTTGGCCTGATACTGCTGTTGAAATCTAAGGGCCTAAATATGAGTTTTGGGGGCAGGGTACTGCCACAAAAGTATACCGTGTCCGTCAAATCCTTCTGCTCTTTTTGAGTTAGTCAGACCACTCGGTTTTTGACGGCGGTGTCCCCCTGGATTTGCTGTTGGGACGGGGACATTACGCCACTGGGTTGACGACATACGACTATTTAGACACAATGGTCTGATGTTTTTTTCCAGTTCGGGACTGTCAGTTAATACCTGGTGCTCATGAATACAAACAAATGAACCCACATAACTCCCCTGGTGTCAGCGTTCTTAGTATTTTGTTTTTCAAAAACAAACTCCCGCTTTGAGTGCTTGTTTTTGAAAAACAAAACGTAAAAGCTGCTCACCAAACTTTTCTGCCTTCACAGGCGTCACGGTGGGTGGTAGCGACTCCTTCACAAGGCACAGAGATCACTGCAGGGGCAGAGGTGATCTCACAATACAGCAAGCGGCAGTCCGTCAGGGTGGCACACATAAGGTCCTCCACCACCCTGACGGGTGGCAGGCTGCCCGCCCAACCCTCAAACAGGCCCTAAAGTGTTTTGACAATCATGTGACTGATAATGGAGGTCGTCAGGCACAGCATTGATGGATGCCAGCTGGCAGGACTTCAGCTGTAGGGGGCGGATAAGAAATATGCTGACCTACTATCTTTCATGACCCGTCCTCGCTCACCCCCGTATTCAATAACTGGTGAAAACCCATTCCCCAACTACATTTACCAAAGCACGTTACATACTGCTACCAAATATTACCAACAGTTTTATATATCATTATATTTCATTACGTTCCAAGGTGGCTGAAAGCCAACATGATGGGGTGATAAAATGCGTACAAATAATTAAATAAAATACTGTTCAGGTTTTTACTAAGTTTAAAAATCAAGTTGTGTACAATAAGAAGGGCTCAAGTTAGCAGTACAAAGTAATCCATTGTGTCAATCTATGTTCACAGGTAAAGTACCTATTCAGGAACTCTGTCTAATTAGTTGACTGCTTATGAATGATGAGTGAATGCAAACAGGTTCTTAAACAGCACTGAAAGCTAAACCACCACCATTAACATCATTACAACATTGAACATATATTGCGTGAGGCTTATTGTTCGTGCAGCTGTTCAGTCACGTGAGTCAATGCTCTGATAAAAAATGCTTAAAAAATATTTTATATTGTAGTATGCGGTTTTACCAGTTTATTGCTCTCTTTGTATTTTAATCTTGTTTTGACATATGGTAATGTATTTTATCCCATGACAGATTTTGTCTTTCTATGTACTTTTATGGCTGTTCAACGTCGAATAAAGAGATTTAAACGAAACGAATGATGAGTGAATGCAAGTAGTTTCTTAAACAGCAGTGAAAGCTAAACCACCAGCATTAATATCATTACAACATTGAACATATATTTTCATTAGCTAAATCAAAAACCTGTGATTTTGAAGTCTGATAAATTATATTGAAAAATTACAATTGCACAAATTTCTTACCAGTCTTGTGTTGTTTGGCCGGGTGTTGCTTGATTGTCGGGGCACTGCTATTTGAAAAACATAAAATAAGTGCCACTGTAATGTATATGACTTAACCGAAAGGATGCACACATTCATTTACACATGCGGTCATGCTTTGAATTTTTAGGTTTGGGTAAATAAATTATGCTAGTTGCATTTATTCAAGATAAACATTTTTTGGGAAATATAAGAATAAAGGACTTTGTGTGCTATAGCGCGCAGAAAGATAGGCATGCACGTTTCAAGAATCTTGTGATGTGTGTAGTTCCTTCACCGTGGATGTGTCACTAGCTGTTTTCATTGTTGGGCTATTAAAACAGATGGCCTATATGTACAGAATCCGTGTTTTTGGGGTCTTGAAATTTCCTGCAAACACTCTGTGTGCCTATCGTGTTTCCTGGCTGATGCGAGTCAATCATTCCAGAACGGTTCAGCAAGGTTCACTTTTCACAAGTTCTATTACAACGGTTCATTGCATTGGTTCCTTCGGGACTGGAGGAAAACGTGTACACAGACTAAAGCTAGATGGGGTGCTGGAAAAATAAAACAATTTGTGTACCAAGTTTGCATCTATTCATCTGTGCGGACTCAAAATGAAATAAGAGATGCATGCAATTACTTCCAAAGTAAAACAGGAAAATAAGTGAACTTGTCACCAATGTAATCATCAAAGGTATGTTTTATGTAGGAAATTCCTCGATAAGAATGACATAAAAAAACCTAGGATTGCTATCATCCATCAACCTGTTGACACAACATAAAATGTAGATTTCCTATATGGTACTGCAGACACATTTGTTACATTTTGTGAAAGGTGCACTGCACTTGTGTAGTAAACTTGCTATACAAAATCCTTCTATTGAACTTTGCCAATTGGCAGTGCTTACATTACTATGCAGATTCAAACGATCTCATGCAATAAAAAAAACATAATACCGTGAAAAAGTTAAGATATGCTGCATTACTTTGCAATTTATGAATTAATTCAAATAAGTTATACATTGAAAGACATAAAGGCCCTCATTCGTTGAGGGCTAAATTCTGATCCTGTGCAGACACGGGTTTGCACAGAAATCAGAATTACGAGTTATGTGATAATTATCCCTCCCTCGCAGTTTTCCCCTCAAACTTCTGGCAGGTCAAACCTGCTGAAATGTATCTGGGGAAAAGGCCCACATACTGGCATAACATGCGGAATTCAGTGTAAAAATAGACTCTGCGTGTTATGCCCCATTTTCAGTTTCAGAATAGAGGGTATTTGTCACACGTTGTAAATACCTCATCTTGAGTTAATAGTATTTACCAAGTGTTATAAATACCCCATCCTGTTCACGCAAATATGTCATGAGGGCCTAGTATTGTTACAGGAAATGCTGGAACCGACAACGGTCAACGATTCCAGGACCTCATTAGGTCTCGCCTACGCAGCGCGCATGCGCTGCGTAGGCAAAAAGACCTTTTGTAATCGATTCGGCTTTTCAGCCAAAAACGTGCACGCGTTCCATTGCCTTCAATGGCAACGCGTGCACGTTTGGCGATTCACTTGCGGGAGCGAGCAGCTGGCGCCATATGGTAGCAATAATCGCTCCTGGCGCCGCTCGCTCCCGCAAGGGAATCGCACTCCCCCCACCCCTCCACCCGGAGTACTGTCTCACTTTCGCGGCGCGGGGCCGCACTTGTGTTTCAGTGCTTGTTGATATTTCTAAGCACTGTACAAAACCACTGCAATTTCAGCATTTTTATTAGCGCTCAGTTTACTAACCCCTGAAGGATGGATGGCTGAGGTGGCCTTGCAAAAAGTAAGAGACAGTTAAGGGAACAGGGAAGGTAAGAGGAAAGAAGAGAATAATTGCACAAGTTACTAACTTGTGTAACGATATATCTGTAAGAGACAGTAGTTAGTGACAGATTCCTTACCTTAGAATATCCCCAGGCGTCAGGCTGGATCCGGAAAGTTTTTTGCGTAGCAGTACCCTTGCGCGTCGGTAGGCGGCGTCGTGCGGCTCCGCGTCCGTCGTCGGCGTCGTGATCGCCGGGATGACGTCGCGGGCAGTACTTAGGCGCCGCCCCTGCGCGCTGACGTCAGTTCTGTACACGACTTTCCGCGCCAGGAACGCAGAGCCATGCAAGAAGCTGACACAGGTGTCTGAAAAATACTAGGGCCCTGAAAGGGATGTCCTTAACCCTAGAAATCAGTTCGCAGAACGGGGAGGATGGGTGAGGCGGTAGGAATCTGTCACTAACTACTGTCTCTTACAGATATATCGTTACACAAGTTAGTAACTTGTGCATCTGAAAGAGACACATTAGTGACAGATTCCTTACCTTAGAATAGATACCCCAGCAATACCAACCCCGGTGGTGGGTCTGCGAACAAAGATCAGACAAGGAAGTCCTGGAGGACAGAACGGCCAAAGAAGCCGTCCCTCCGGACCTGACTGTCAAGGCAGTAATGCTTTGTAAACGTGTGCAGCGAGGCCCACGTAGCTGCCTGACATATAACCGGCAGCGGAACACCGCGGCCCAAGGCCGTGGTAGCAGCCGTTGCCCTGGTGGAATGGGCACGCAGCCCAACAGGAGGCTCCTTCTTAGCCAAAGAATAGCAGGTCTTGATGCACAAGGTAACCCAGCGGGAGATGGTCCTCTTGTGCACCGCCCGACCTTTTGGCGCCCACGTAGCCAACAAAGAGCTGGTCATCCACCCGGAAGTGTTTTGTGCGGTCGATATAGAAGGAGAGCGCACGTTTTGGGTCCAGACGGTGGAGCCTCTCTTCCTCTCTGGAAGGATGCGGAGGCGGAAAGAAGGTGGGCAAAGTGATGGTCTGCCCAATGTGGAAAGCAGTAACCACCTTTGGCAAGAAGGACGGACGCGTCCGAAGAACAACCTTGTCTGGATGAACAGACAGAAAGGGAGGTTTGCAAGATAGAGCCTGGAGCTCACTCACCCGCCGAGCGGAGGTGATGGCCACCAGAAAGGCTGTCTTCAGAGTCAGAAGACGAAGAGGACAGTTATGTAGAGGCTCAAAGGGAGCGCACATTAAAAAGGTAAGAACCAAGTTCAAGTCCCACTGAGGCATCACAAACGGAACAGGAGGGAAGAGGTGTGTAATGCCTTTTAAGAACCTGTTAACAACAGGGGACTTGAAAAGGGAGGGCTGATCAGGGAGCCTGAGGAAGGCCGAGATAGCACAAAGATAACCCTTGATGGTACCCAGGGCAGAACCCTGTTGGGCCAGAGAGAGAAGGAACAGAAGGACCTCAGAAAGAGGGGCAGAAAGGGGATTCACAGCCTTTGCTGTGCACCATGCCACAAATTTGTTCCACCTGCAGGCGTATACCACCTTAGTGGAGGGACGCCTGGCTGCCAGAATCACATCACAAACTTCGGGAGGCAAGTCGAAAGGAATCAACTGCCGCCGCTCAATCTCCACGCAAGCAGGTGTAGACTGGACAGGTTCGGGTGGAGGACCGTCCCCTGCTGCTGCGACAGAAGATCCTCCCGAAGAGGCAGACGGATCGGGGGATCTACGCTCATATTGAGTAGCTCGGGATACCAAACTCTTCGAGCCCAGTCCGGAGCCACAAGAATGACTTGGGCCCGGTCGTGCCGAATCTTCTTCAACACTCTGGGTAGAAGTGGTATAGGCAGAAAGGCGTACAACAGACCGCAACTCCACTCGTGACGAAAAGCGTCGCCGAGCGAGTGCCGCCTTGGAAATTCCAACGCGCAAAACTGATGACATTGCGCGTTCTCTTCGGTGGCGAATAGATCTAACCAAGGCTCTCCCCACAATAGAAAGAGTCCTTGCGCCACTTCCGAGTGAAGACGCCATTCGTGATCCATCATGCACCTGCGGCTGAGTTCGTCCGCCCTGGCGTTCAGCGAACCTGCCAGGTGTTGAACCATCAGGAACATGCCCTGATGTTCCAGCCATGTCCAGAGGCGCAGAGCCTCCTGATAAAGGGTCCACGACCCCACCCCGCCTTGTTTGTTGCAGTACCACATGGCGGTGGTGTTGTCTGTGAACACCTGCACTACCTTCCCTTTGACAGAGGGAAGGAATGCCTTGAGTGCAAGTCGGATCGCCCGGAGCTCCAGAATGTTGATATGGAGCCGGTACTCCGCCGGAGACCAGAGGCCTCTGATCTCCGCCTCTCCCATGTGACCGCCCCATCCCAGAAGGGACGCGTCCGTCACAACTGTGTGCTCTGGCTGGGGAAGGGAGAGGGATCTGCCCATGACCCATTGCCGGTTCGAGAGCCACCACTGCAACTGTTTTGCAGTCCCCTCCGAGATCTGGACGTGATCGGACAGGTTGCCCTGGTGCTGCGCCCACTGGAACTTCAGGTCCCACTGCAGAGCCCGCATATGCCATCTGGCATGATTGACCAGCAGGATGCAGGAGGCCATGAGGCCCAGCAGCCTCAGGGTCATCCGTACCGAAACCCAGGATAAAGGCTGAAAGATCGGAATCATAGCCTGAATATCCCGGACTCGCCGTTCGGGAGGATAGGCCCGAAACTGCGTCGTGTCCAGAACTGCTCCGATGAAAAGGAGCTGTGGAGAAGGAATCAGATGCGACTTCGGCACATTGATGGAGAACCCCAGCGAGTGCAGGAGTTCGGCCGTAGTCTGGAGGTGGGAGACGACTGCCTGGGACGAGCCCGCCTTCAGCAGCCAGTCGTCGAGGTAGGGGAAGACTGAAACCCCTGCCCGGCGCAGATGAGCTGCGACCACCGCCAACACTTTCGTGAACACCCGAGGGGCACTGGTAAGGCCAAAGGGGAGCACGGTGAACTGAAAATGCTCGGGGCCTACCGTGAACCGAAGGTAACGCCGGTGGGCCGGCAGGACGGGGATGTGGAAATATGCGTCCTGCAAGTCCAACGCTACCAACCAGTCTCCAGGGTCGAGGGCAGTCAAGACCTGAGCTAGGGTGAGCATCTTGAACTTCTCCTTCCGGAGGAAGCGATTGACGTTCCGGAGGTCCAAGATAGGACGCATGTCCTCCTTGTCCTTTTTGGGCACCAGGAAGTAGTGGGAGTAGCAACCACGCCCCACTTCTGGGGTCGGAACATGCTCGATGGCCCTCTTGGCCAAGAGGGCCGTGACTTCCTTCTGCAGAAGTACCAAGTGATCCCCTGACATGCGGTGGAATTGAGGTGGCATGGCTGGGGGGGTGGACTCGAAGGGGAGGGAGTAGCCCCTTCGGACAATGTCCAAGACCCACTTTTCCGAGGTGATAGTACGCCAGTGGGGAAGGTGATGGCGGACCCTGCCCCCTACCGGCGTGCTGTGCACCTGAAAGGAGGGACTAGGAGGGTTTGGAGGCCGCGGACGGGTTGGAGGTGGTGGCCTGCCCCGCACGCTGGTTGCCCGATCCGCCACGGCGGAATCCACGTCCTCGGCCACGCGAAGACGCCTGCTGCGCGGGCCGGTGGCTGGGCTGCTGACGTGAAGGGGCGCCCCTACCATGGCCACGATAGGGGCGAAAAGCAGAAGTCAGCGGAGGGCGTGTAGCAGAAAGGCCCAGGGACTTTGCAGTAGCCCGTGAGTCCTTAAAGCGCTCCAACGCATGGTCTGCTTTGGACCCAAAAAGACCGACTCCATCAAAGGGCATGTCCATGAGAGTATTCTGGACATCCCCTGAAAAACCAGTGGTTCTCAGCCAGGCGTGGCGTCGTAGCGCCACCGTCGTTGCAATAGACCTGCCCAGCGAGTCAGCGGTATCAAGGCCACATCGAATTGTATATTTGGCCGCATCCCTTCCTTCCACAATGGCGCGGGAAAGCAGTGTCTGGACCTCCTCAGAACACTGGGGCAAAACATCCGCCACCGAATCCCACGAGGAGTGGGTATATCGGCCCAAAAGGCAAGCGGTGTTGACGGACCGCAAGCCAGCACTGGAGGAAGAAAAACCCTTCTTCCCAAATTGATCCAGGCGTTTGGATTCCCTATCCGGAGGGGCGGTAGGGAAGGCGGTTTGGGAAGCGGAGGCTTGGACAACCAAGCTCTCAGGGGTGGGGTGGACAGAGAGAAACAGGGGGTCGCCCGGAGCTGGGCGATGGCGTCGGGACACGTTCCTATCCACAGGAGCCCCTGTGTTGGGCTTGGACCAGGCGCCCAAAGAACGTCAGTGAGGGCGTCGTTAAACGGCAGCACAGTCTCCGAAGAGGAGGCTGCCGGCTGAAGCACCTCTGTCAAGAGATTAACCTTGACCGCCACAGCAGGGAGTTGGAGATGTAAGGCTCCAGCTGCCCTACGCAACACCGTTGCAAATTGGCTCCCTCCTCCGTAGCCACGGGAGGAGACAGCATGCCAGTGTCAGGGGAAGTATCTAGACCACTAGCATCCCCTAGACCCTCTGTCCAGTCCTCATCGTACTGACACTGTTGTGTCAGAGGGTCATCAGACCCCTCCCAGTCCTCCTGGTCCTCCTCAGGTTCAAAATAAGGGGGAGGAGGGACATTTGGGACCCAAGGTCTCATCGGCGCCGGAACCGGCGTCGAGCGACGTCGGTCCGGGTCCATGTCCGGAGCCGGAAGGAACTGGGGAACGACGCCGCTCGGAGCCCCAGGCGGCGTCGAGAACGGCACCGGAGACATCGGCGCCGGCGGAGGTGTCGTTAGGTCGACCGGCGTCGATGGGGGTTGTGGAGCCGGGATTGAGGCCGGGGCCGAAGCCGGAGCCGGGATCGAGGCTGGAGGCACGGGCGACGCCGGGGCCGGAGCCGTCGGCGACGCCGGAGCAACCCCATCAGGGCCCGCGGGGCCCGAAGGCGCACCGGAGGGGCCCGGAGGCCCGAAGAGGCGGGCCATGGCCGACAGGAATTCCTGCACTTTGGCCGGATCCGCCCCCGTACCCGGGAAGGGCGGGTATGGCGGGGGCGACTCCACAGGCATGTCCAGGGCCGCGGGGACGGTGCCGGGAGGGGCCTCAGCCAAGTCGCGAGACCGGCGAGGCGAAGTCCTAGAGCGAGGATGCTTTTTGGACTTTTGTGTTTGGACTTACCGGACGAAGAAGACTTCGATGCCGACGACCGGTGTGGACTCCGCGATCGACCCCTGGACCTCTCACGCGACCGGGGCTTCCGCGGAGCCGAATGCCGGGCCTCGAGGAGCTTTCGAGACCGCTCTCGCAAAGCTTTCGGGTTGAGGGCCTGGCAGTCGGTACAAGACTCCGTGTCGTGGCCTCGGCCGAGGCAGAAGAGACACTCCCAATGCGGGTCGGTGACGGACATCATCCGAGCACAGGCGCCGCAACGTTTGAAACCGGGCATCCCTACGACACCTTGATAGAAAAACAGTGAAAAATTTCACCAAAAAGTATGGTAAAAAATGACCAGTGCACTGCTCTTCCCGGATCTGCGCTTGCTGGCGCGGAAAAAGAAGAACAGAACTGACGTCAGCGCGCAGGGGCGGCGCCTAAGTACTGCCCGCGACGTCATCCCGGCGATCACGACGCCGACGACGGACGCGGAGCCGCACGACGCCGCCTACCGACGCGCAAGGGTACTGCTACGCAAAAACTTTCCGGATCCAGCCTGACGCCTGGGGATATTCTAAGGTAAGGAATCTGTCACTAACGTGTCTCTTTCAGATACAACCACTCAAGGCTTTACACTCGGGCCTAAAATAACTGGTTACAAGGAGCAGGAAGGGGCGTGCATCTTTCAGTTACGCTCGGCATCACGTGAGCTTTGCCTCCGTTGACATTATGGATCAATAAACCTGTAAAGACACGGAAATCCTGTATCACTGCAAGGAGTGCATTTTAGACCGCTATTTTATCGGCTCTCTTTATAATGACACCGTTTAATGATATCATGTTTTAACTGGGTATGTATGTAAACACCTTCCTTCCTAATATTGTTCAGGGGGCTTTGCCTCCATTTTGAAACTCCAGCCGGGACCAAACACTTCAAAGCAGCTCATTTAGAAAGTAAGGCATGTGCACATTTGACTACCGTTTGGAAACCTGTGCCACGCCGCCCTCTTCTGTCCTCTGCTGACTCTGGGGTGTCACTAACGGCCTCTGGCCATCTGTTCACCTAGCAACATACTTCATGAATGCCATTGGTTGACGGTGGGCGCCACTGGCCCCTTATTGGAGGCCTGGATGTCTTGTCACGTCCTCCCACAGTGCCTGGTCCAGACCTTTGTTTCTCCTGGCCACCTATCCCTCCACACCTGGCTGCCCAGGTGCAGGCACACCTGATAGCAAGGTGACAGAGATACGGACAGCTCAGCTGGGCAGGACAAACCACTGCTGTTCACTTGTGTAGTTCACCATCAGCACTGCCCTGTATGCCACGCGTGGTAGTACCTTCTTGGCGCGCAGCTGGCACTTCTCTAGATTCCAAGGCTCACCGGTTCTTCTGCTACCGGCCCCAGCCCCCCCGATCACCTTCGGGCGGCGTTGGAACAGGCGGAGATACCAGGTGCACGACGGATCTCCCCCCGCTCTGGTAAGTGTTGCTGTAAATCTGGGTACGAACAGTTATTTTTGCAAATTAACCCCTGCAATCGCCCAGGCAGTGTAAGTGTCATCTGGCAAAATAAAGAAACAAGCATTTGCAATGCAACAGGTCTCGGATTTACTCGAGTTTGAGCTATTGGCATTGTAAATGACAATGCCTTTTATTTATGTGTTAGTTTTTGAAACATAAATAAAACGCATTGTCATTTACAATGCCAATAGCTTAAACTCGCGTAAAAGCGAGACCTATTGCATTGCAAATGCTTGTTTTTGACAGGCCCTCGGAAAAGCAGTTGCCATATTTGCATAGGTCAACAGCTGAACAACAAACATCATTCATGTCGCTTGCACATCTCTCTAGCGGTTTCTTTCAAAGCTTAGCACCCCCGAGTCACTGATTGTCAATGTCTTCTGTCCAAACAGTCAGTATCATGAAAATAGAAATCTTGTGTTTATCTAATAGCCAAATTGTACATATACTGGATTATTTACTGCTTATCTATAGAAAGCTCTACTACTCGATAGAATATATTGTAACGGAAATCATACCCATCCTCATTCATCATGACAATGAGAATTTGCATGGACACATGCCATGCAGAATCCCTGCCGCAGATGACAACATATTGTTTACTCACAAATAGAAGGATTTACAGTCATAGCACTTTCAAGCATGAGAGGGCGGAAGGGCGAAGTTGAAAAAGTGATTGTGTAAAACACAAAAAAATGAAACACTTCCTCTTCAAACAAGTCTGACACTTGTTGTGGATAAAAAAAAAAAATAATCATTAGAACATGATAAATAACTGCGTCTTGCTACCGTAAAGCAACTCCTGTGTATTACAAAGCTAGGATGAACAAACCCTTCTTGATGTCACATTCTCTCCCAGGTCAGAAATTAGTACTTTATCTGGTCCTGCTTTTTCTATGCATTCCGTTACTTTTAGCCCTGCATTAGGATGTCGCAATGGAAAGATACAGAATTAACTACTCACAGCTGGCCTGGAACTACTTGAGACATGGGTGTGTGCCTACCTAAAGCACCTGTGCCCCATTTGGTGCACATCACACTGTGCTTCTGTGGTGCACATCACCCTGAACTCGCCTCCTGTTGCACATCATGCTGATCTTTCTGCACACAACCATGTACTCGCTCCTGCACATCACACTGTGTCCCCTACCACCCATTGTCCTCTGCTGCCCCATGGCATACCATTAGGGGCTGTCCTGATGCTATGGCTACTTAGGATTATACATATAGTTGGACTGTGCACATGGGTGCATGAATGTGTATGTACCTGTCTGAATGAGTGTGTGTATGTATATATACCTACTGGGGGTCACCAGTAGGTAGCTATAGTTAGGTCCTATTTTTCTAATTTCCATAGGAAAAGGGTTTTTTGACACCTTTATCTTTGGTGCCGGTTTTCAAAAACAGTGTCATAGTAAGTCTTGTTGTGCATGGCTAGTTTCGGGGTGATACATCAAGCCGGGGCCAAGAAAAACTGGGCTAAAAAAGTGCGTTTTCCCATGTAAATTCACATAGGAAGCGTAGTCGAACCTACAGCCCGAACCGCTGGACAGAATTACACCAACTTTGGCAGAAAAGTAGATTTTGTTACGCAGATTGTGCTTTTTGTTCTTGAGAAATTTAAGTTGAAAAATAGTGATATTTACTTCACCGAGCACCTACCCCCAAAAGTGAAAATAAAGAAAGGGGGGTAGGAAAACATTTTACTGTGAGCTTGCGACGAATTTGCGGTAAAAAAAAAAAAAGAAAACCTCAAGACGGCAGCTCTAGCGCTTGTGTTTAAAAGCCTCTGGGTGGGCCAAGTCCCCAGGACAATTGTAATAGTATTCGGGGGCCGCGTTGCCACCTGCAGCCCCGGGGACACCACCTTCCCGGGGCAATGAACTAAAGAAATGCGGGGAGCAGCGCGACCCTCCCGCAGGCCTGGGGACCTCCACCTTCCCGGGGCAATTAATTATAGAAATGCAGGGGGGCCCACGCTGCCACCCTGCAGCCCCAGGGACCACCACCTCCCCGGGGAAATGAATTACAGAAATGCAGGGGCCCCTGCGATGCCCACCCGCAGCCCATGAGACTGCCACCTCCCCGGATGCAATTAAGTAATAGAAATGCTGAGGGCCTGCACGGCCACCCCAAATCCCTGGAGATCACCACGTCCCCGGGGCTGAAGTAAAGATTGATGAGGTTGCCATGCAGCCCCCCCTCCTGGAGCCATACATGGCCCTGGGGACCACCACCCCCCCAGGGCTGGCTCCTGCTATGTCCTGGGGTGCCCACCCCCGGGACATAGCGGTTTGATATGGCTTGGAGGGAGCTTTAGCGCTCCCACCAACCCATAGCAAACTGTGCTCCGCTTTCAGCAAGCAAGAGCATTTTGCTCTTGCTTGCTCAAAAGGAGCACAATTGCTTTGACAGCTAGGGAGGTGCATATTCAGCAGCTCCCTCTCTGTCAAAGCAATGCCGGCTCCCGCAGGAGGCGGGGAGCAGGCAGGGACCGCGTGGTCTTCAGACTCCACCTGAGGTCCCCAGCAAAACAAACTGGGTGCCCTGGGTGGGACCAGTTGGAGTTAGGAAATGGAATTAAAAAAACCTTAGAAATTCACTGGAAAAAACAAAGGTTACAGGGACGTTATAGTTAGGCTCAGGTTTCACTCATACAAAACCAGTGAAACTCAGCAGTTATAGTTAGCTGAGCTAACTATAGCTCGCGCCTCCGCAATGCACTGCTTATGACCTCACACATTACATCACTCATGTACATCACTGATGACATCTCAAATGACATTCACAGACCCATACCAGTACTTACACACCCACTCACTGATTCATAGATCTACACACACATCTTCTCACTCACCCATACAACCACTCATACACCCACTCACTCACTAATTCAGCCCCTGACATATCCACTCAGACACCCATACAGCCACTCACACACTGAGTCCGTCACCCATAGAGCTACTCACACTCCTACTCACTCACCCAGTCAATCAAACAACCACTTACTCACCCATACAGACACACACACCCACTCACTTACAGATACTGACACACTCACTCCCTTTTACAGTCACTGACACAAGCACACACTCACCCATACAGCCACTCTCACATTCACTCATCCATACAGCCACTTATATACCATATCACTCACCTATACTGCCTTTCACATACCCAGTTACTCACCCATGTACCACTGACACATCCACTCACTCACCCACACAGCCATACACACACTCACTCACCCATACAGCCCCTCATACATACACTCATTAACCTATACAGCCACTGACTCACCCACTCATTCATCTATACAGGATGTCACATGCTCTCACCCAAACACACAGACACTCAGACACCCATACAGGTAGTACTCAGACAACCAGTCACTCACCAATACAGCCACTCACATACCCACGCACACACCCATACAGCCACTTTGACCCCAACTGACAGACTGATACAGACATTCACACAACCAGTCACTCACCCATACATTCACTGAGACACCTAATCACTCACTTATACAGTCAGTCATGCACCCACTCAATCATCCATACAGGCACTCATACACCCACTGATTAATCAATGCAGCTTGGTGTATGTGTGCATATATATATCATTCAAATTTTTAAAAATCTCTCACAGTCACTGGATGATGTCATCAGTGATGTTATTTGAGATGTCATGAGTGATGTCACTGACCATGTCATGAGTGATGTAATATGTGAGATCATAAGCAGTGCGGGGGTGCGGGGTAACTGCTGAATTTCACTGGATTTGTACGAGTGAAACCTGAGCCTAACTAGAACGTCTCTGTAACCTTTAGTTTTTTCAGTGAAAAAAAATAATAATATATATATATATATATATATCTTAAAACAAACAGTCCGTGATCGGTGCGCGCTTAACTCAGCTGGTGCATGTGTCGAGGTCAGACCATACCCCGCAATAATGTCTTCAATCGAAATTAAGCACTGCACTCCAGAAGTCGTATAGTTAGAAAAAGCTTTTAATAAAGCATAATTACCGCCACCATTACCACCACCAAACGTTTCGACCAAGAGATGGTCTTTGTCACGGTTACGTGAGTCCTTTGTCGATTTCACCCTTTATAATGTCAATTCATGTTCCCAGTTTTGGTGCATTCTGGGACTTGTATTTTTAAAAGGTCACATTTTGAAGAATATTATACACTAATCCATATGTTCATCTTGGCACTCTAACAATATTTCCAAATGTTATGTTGCCCTTGGTAGGATTTAGCGAGTGTTTAACTTTTTCAGCTCTGTTCCTCCTCAATTTGAATAAACTTTATTCGCACTTTTGTTATGTGCATCGGAGTGTCATCTATTTTCGTTTGTTTTAGGTTCAGTACCTGTTTTCCAAGATAACTCGCTTGTTTCTTATTATTATTTTTGGGTGTAGTACCCTATTGTTGAGATGCCAATTCAGTTTTTAGAACAATTATAGGTGCACGTGTAATTCTTCATCTCCGTTAAGCCCAAAAGGAGTCTTGGTTTTGATTAGTTTCTATCTCCAAATCATCCAATATCTGTGTTTCCGTCATCTCATCATCATTTAGATCAAGTAATAGATCATAGGCAGTTTTCAAATTTGTAGCGTCTTCCACAGTTAGGTTATCATTTTCATGTGCACTCTGTTGTTCTGGATCTTCTCTGCGTGCTTTTTTTGCAAAAAACTTTTTTAGCTTTAGTTTTCTAGTGACGAGGAAGTAATTGGCACAAGAACACAACAAAAAGACAATTTAATAATTAATCTCTCTGAACATACTCTCACAAAGGAGGAAACAAGTGTCCTAAATAAGGGCCTAACATTTTGCCCAGAGCAACATCACGACCATGTGGAAACAAGAATTGATTTATACAAATATACTAGAAAACTAAAGCTAAAAAGTTTTTCGCAAAAAAGCACGCAGAGAAGATCCAGAACAACAGAGTGCACATGAAAATGATAACCTAACTGTGGAAGACGCTACAAATTTGAAAACTGCCTATGATCTATTACTTGATCTAAATGATGATGAGATGACGGAAACACAGATATTGGATGATTTGGAGATAGAAACTGGGAAACACACTGGATCTGGTTTAAAGTTAAAATCAAAATTTTGTCCCTCTTTAAGTCCAGGGAATAGAATCGACCAATTTCATGATCTGGTAATAAATGAATTAGAAAAGATGGAGAATACAACAATGAGAAAATGTGAAAACTTAACCAAACAGGAACGCTTGGCATTGGAGAATCTCATGAAAAATGAAAAGATAACGATTAAACCTGCAGACAAAGGCGGAAATGTAGTAATTCTAAATACAACGGACTATGTAAATGAAGCCATGAAACAACTTGGAGTTAAGCAAAACTATATCCAACTGTCATCAAATCCAATTAACAGACTAACATCGGAAGTTGAATTGAAAATCAGGACATGGAAAATGGATGGCCTTTTAAATGATGATGAAGCTAATTTCCTTTTTAATGAAAGTCCTGTAATGCCTAACATATACTTCCTTCCCAAAGTTCATAAAACTCTGATAAATCCGCCAGGAAGACCTATTGTTTCCAGTTGCCAGTCTCTATATGAAAACATCTCAATCTATGTGGATAAATACCTGTCACCAATAGTAACAAATTTAAGTTCCTACATCAAAGATACTGGAGACTTTTTAAGAACATTGTCAAACATAGGATGGCAAGAAGGGTTCCAGTTGGTAACCATTGACGTGGTATCTTTGTATACCTCCATTGATCATGAAATCGGATTAAATGCAGTAAGTTACTTTCTACGTCAAAAGAGCATCCAGGAACTCAAGCATACAAAGATGCTAATGGAAATGGTGGAATTATGTTTAAAAAATAACATCTTTCTTTTCAATCACAAAGTATATACTCAACAACGTGGAACTGCCATGGGAATATCTTTTTCACCCAGTTATGCAAATCTCACCATGGGGTGGTGGGAAAAATTTGTTGCATGGCAAGAGGAAAACGAGGATATACAGCCAAGATAGAACTTTGGCTGAGATATATCGACGATCTCTTCCTAATCTGGAATGGCAGCCAAAGTGATTTCAAAAAATATTTTAACATTCTAAATACCAACGATATAGGTTTGAAATTCACCTATAACATCAGTTCCAAAACAATTCAATATCTGGATGTTCAAGTATACATAGAGGAAAATCAGATACAAACTAAAGTCTATCGCAAACCTACAGCAACGAACAGTATACTCCACGGCAAAAGCTTTCATCCGGCAAATCTAATGAAAAGTATCCCATATGGGGAGTTTATTAGAATGAGGAGAAACTGTTCTACAAATGATATGGCTGAAAAAAACTTCAGAGAAAGTGAAAAACGATTCATGAAGAGAGGATACAAACTAAGAGACGTTAAAGAAGGTCTAGAGCGGGCAAAAGCAATCCCACGAGCTGAAACTCTTATCACAAAAGTTAAAAATCAAACAGAAGACACAACAAGGTTAATCTTAACCTATAATAAAGAGAGTTTCAAAATTAAACAGATCCTACAAAAATATTGGAATGTTCTAATACAAGATCCCGACATAGGAGAAACAATTGGTTCTAGACCCAATATAACGTATCGCAAAGTTGCATCCTTAAAAGATAAACTTGTGAATAGCCATTTCGTATCACAGAAACCGAAAACATGGTTAACAGAAAAACAAAAAGGATTTGTTCATTGTAACAAATGTAAAGCTTGCAAAATTGGTAAATCTATGACCAGCATTCAGGACTTCAAAGGAAAGACATTCATGATAACTGAAAGAATCACCTGTGAAACAACATACGTTGTTTACATGATTGAATGCACCTGCGGATTACGCTACATTGGTAGCACCATTTGTCCTCTTCGCAAGCGAATACTGGAACATCTTAGAGCTATTCACAATAAAGATATGAACTATGCGATATCAAAACATCTCCACACACAACATAAAACAAATTGGGAAAACATATGATATTTTGGAATTGCAACCATCCCAATCCACGAAAGAGGAGGCAATCGCATTCTTAAATTAAGAAGACTGGAATCGTGCCTAATCATTAAGTTCAAAACCAAGACTCCTTTTGGGCTTAACGGAGATGAAGAATTACACGTGCACCTATAATTGTTCTAAAAACTGAATTGGCATCTCAACAATAGGGTACTACACCCAAAAATAATAATAAGAAACAAGCGAGTTATCTTGGAAAACAGGTCTTGAACCTAAATCAAACGAAAATAGATGACACTCCGATGCACATAACAAAAGTGCGAATAAAGTTTATTCAAATTGAGGAGGAACTGAGCTGAAAAAGTAAACACTCGCTAAATCCTACCAAGGGCAACATAACATTTGGAAATATTGTTAGAGTGCCAAGATGAACATATGGATTAGTGTATAATATTCTTCAAAATGTGACCTTTTAAAAATACAAGTCCCAGAATGCACCAAAACTGGGAACATGAATTGACATTACAAAGGGTGAAATCGACAAAGGACTCACGTAACCGTGACAAAGACCATCTCTTGGTCGAAACGTTTGGTGGTGGTAATGGTGGCGGTAATTATGCTTTATTAAAAGCTTTTTCTAACTATACGACTTCTGGAGTGCAGTGCTTAATTTCGATTGTATATATATATATATATATATATATATATATATATATATATATACACCAATGAGTGTCTCTATATCAGACAGTCTGTCCATGGATGCCTGTATGTCTGTGGAATTTTATGAATTTTGGTAGCTGACCAGTGTGCATGCATTTGTGGTCTATGTGTGCAGGTGCATCTGCGCGATGTACACTTCTGTGTGAATGGTCTGTTTTCAGTTTTGTCAATGCTTGTTAGTAAAGGTTATAGGGTTGCTGCTGTTGACTGGTGGAATAGAGGCATTCTTGTCAAGCAGAATTTTGTTATTTGAGACCTCTGCCCAGGATGTCAATACTGGCACAAGGAGAGGCACTGACAGAATCCTTAAAAATGGTTGATCCATAGAGACCCAGTCAGAGTTTGGACCAAAAAAAGCCTAAAGAAAGACTGAACATTGACAAGAGGAGGAGCATATCATTTATTGCTCATAAAGCCTCACAATATCCCTCAACCCTAAGCTTAAACTGAACTCTCTGTGTGCTAATGAATGGGGAAGAATTTGGGTGAGAAGATATTGGATATGGAAGAATGAGAGTGTGTGGGAGGATATGTGTATGGAAGATGACTCTCTTATAAAGTGAAATAGATGTAATGACATTCCAGACAACAACAGCATCTACACCTCATCTGGAATGGAATGAAACATCGGCCCATCTCACTTTACAAGGTTTAAAATGAATGTTCCTTTCACTGCATGACACTGCATTACATGACCCAACCCCCCCAAACTACAGATAAAAACTATCAAGAAAATAGAAATACAAGGCAAAGCCAGTATGGGCCGTTTTTTGGATTGTTTAAAAAATTAAAGTTTATAATAAAGATAAGACACATCCAGAAACTTTGAACACATTTCAAAGATTTTGAACTATTTAGGGAAACGGATATTCTGTTAGATGTTGGATTTTCTTTCTTCCCAAGTATATTCTTTCTATCTATTGATTTTCTTGTGTGACACAGTAAAATCTTCACTATCCCTCACTTTGGCCATCTGGCTTACTTTTCCCAACTTTGATTATCTCAGATTGCCAAAATACTTCGACAAGCTCCATTTGCCTTTTCCAGGATCATTGTCTATCACAGATTTTCCTTCCCTCCACACAGCATCCTTCACTATACCCCTTATGTCATAGTTCCTCCTGTATTTATTGATAATTTTCTACTAATTCTCAAATTTCTGTCCAATTTATCTTTATTGTTTCTCGCCCACACAACCACATAGGGTTTAAATTGGTGTCTGGTTATCTCCCCTTCAGAGATTTAAATGGTGAAACCACTGTGATTATGTTGGGAGTAGTACAATAGACTCAGACTGTTCCTTGTAAGGCTTTTTCCCCAGAAATACCATTAACTGTAGCTAGCTGGAGAATGTTTTTGCCATCCTGTTTATCTTCTCACCCAACAATCCATTGATTTTGAGGCAATATAGCACAGTAATAGACTGTTTTACAGAAATTTGCTTGCGGGAGGTTTCAATGTCTCTAGAGGTAAATTATACTGCATTATGAGTAAAGAGTATCGCTGGGGTCCCTTCTTTTACAAACATATCCCTAAGGAAATCTACAAGTATCTCAGTCTTACTGAATTTACCATATTGACAACCAGCCACTTCAAACGATAATTCACTAAAACAAAGAGAATTCTCCCTCCTTACCTATATTTGTTTATGGGTATTGTAATATTGAAGCCTAGTTGGCCAACGGTGTCTCTGGCACTTTAACAGGTGATAAAAACTGTTTCCTAGCTAGCATTATGTTATTTCTTGTGGCACACGTCAAACGATGCTTGAACTTTCCTCAAACTGGAAATCTGTACCTAGCCACCAATATTGTTGTTTAGTTCTGCATCTGGTGAATGGTCTCCCAAATGCCCTTCATAGGCCATATCAATCAACTTCTATCTAACTCCTGTTTGTTTTCTTTAAAGACTTTCAAGGTCATTTACAGTATCGTGGATGGTCCACCTTGCCTCCAGGTTAGCTAAAGTTATCACCTCTACCTTCCCAACCAAAGACCACCCACCCCTGCCTTTTGTGTAGCTGCCGCTGCAGTAGCCCTTTCAAGACAGTGAAGCTTTGCCGACCACCTTTGATGCGCCCACTTGGCCAAGTTTTTTGTTTTTGAAGAATAAACTTCCGAAATGGGAGTTTCTTCTTCTTAAAACAAAAAATTAAACAGTGCCAGTGTGCCGGGAGTTTTCTCCCTGCATGTAGGAGCCACTGGGTGACATACCTTCTTGAGACTGCGAGTGCGGGCATGGCGATGCCTGGCAGGGAAGTCCAGTGATAATTGCTCTGCCTTAAATTGGAGGAGGGGGATATACTGTTACTATGGCCTTACGGCTCTCTGACAAATAGATCGAGAAGTCAGAGGTTTCCAATGGCAGATCCAGAAGAAGCTCCACTGGTGGAAGCCTTGCACTCCCCTGACTCCAAACAGAGCAGGAGGGTCACAAATGTGGCGGGGTGGGAGCACCTCCGATTTATGTCAGTCCTCCCGCTCTGCCAAAATCTAAATTACCTCATTTATCTACACTTGACCACATCTCTTCTCCTTTCTTCCATCCTTGCACAAGCTTTCATGCACCTTTCTCCCCACAATGCCTAGTTTAAGTAAAAGTACATGTTGTTTTAGAATCGAGGGAACTTTTCCCCACCTAGATCCATCCGGTATGACTCAATTTGTACCATTCTTGCCAATAAAAGGACGGCACTCCCACCGTATTCAAGAACAAGGGAGACTGTGACATGCTTGCATCAGCCAGCGTTGCAATGTGAAAACAACTAAAAGAATATATTAATACCACAAACTGAAATAGCCGTTTAAATGTTTAATTTAAAAATGAATACCTTACATTTCGGAGTGATCACAGTCAGAGCATGCACTTATCTAGATAAGTCCACAAGTCAACAATTCCAGGGGCTTCGGGTTAATTACTTACTAGTTAAGGATCGCTTAATGCTTCTTATTTCTTACTTCCTCACACGCACGTATTCGATGACGTTCCTATGGGAATGAAGATTTCCCTAAACATGCAGTATGTTGTCACTCTCGATCCCCTGCACCCCAGTTATGGATTTTACTCCTGAACGAGTGGTCTGTACCGTGTGTGTACTTGGCATAATATGCGAACACCCAGACCACTTTATCATGACAGAGTGCTGCATCTGGCTACCTCGTTGAACTATTAATGAATTAGGGGACCGAAATAGTTGGCAAGGAGGCCACGTGCATTGAGCTGGAATGTGCAGAGAATGTTCTTTCAACAAAGCTCAAATAGAAGTCGGGTCACTTGCATAATAGAGGGACTTAGCTTTGCCCACTTATAAATAGCACAAATAAAAAAGGTTCAAAATGCTTCTGCGCCTACATCACAGGCCTGTGTAGTAGAGAGATAATCCTTAAACTCGCACAGGTTTACAAAAGAACCGCAACTTCATTCTCTGTTTTGCCAAAAGCTAAAAGTAATCATTCAAATCAGTAAAAGGTAGGCAAAATTAAAGTATACTCTGGCGTACATTATTTAGCCTAAAATATCGATTTTCTCACTCTAAAAGAATATTTTTTATGTAGAATTCTGCTTTCAAACTCGATTCTAAGTTTGCACGGCCCCTTCCAAATAAACTCTTCTGCTAACCACGTTCTCACTAAATAATATTGTTACCTGTAGCCATCAGCCAGATTTCAATGTATGCATTAGCTCAAAGATATTGGACATTTTCTATGGTAGCGTCAAATAGCTCTTTAGTTCCTGGTACAATCTGTACAGTCACACATTAGGTGCAATGCCAGTCTAGACTGAAGAAAGACGTCAGCTGTTTCTCCATTGACCTTTCCGTGCTCAAGGAATCACGTCTGAAAACGACAGGAAAGGTCTTTGGTGAACATGGCTGCAAAATCACGCCGCCGATTATCTCGCATAAAGCTGAAGACAAGCATGAGCTGTCCTCAATAAAACGAAGGCTCAGATTTATAAATAACAGACCAGTAACACAGCGGGTTAGCCCTCGGTTACCTCAGCGTGTTGGTTTTAGGCTCGCTGTCCTCCAATCCTGGATTATAGTAATGCTTTATATTCTGAACAGCCTGCCAAATAATTGAATGTATGCCAATAGGTTGCAGCTGCCACGCTTATGATGGGGTGGAAAAAGATAGAATCACACCACCTGCTTCCAGAAACGTCCCCAGTTGTTGCCAGTGGAGCTAGTGACATATGCGTGCCTGGGACTGACAGAAAAAAATAAGCAACAGTTCTGCTCTGAAACAGCACGTTTTGACACACCATCAACTTTTGCAGGAAGGCTGTATTATGTCGACATGAGTATAAGGGGCGGTTCAGTTGAGACCCTAGAGTGGTCTTTGCTGAAAACATGTCGGCAGTTGTTTCCCAGGGCACACCCACTTTGCCACACCAGAAATCCCATCAAGGGTGCATGTTTGGCACCGAACACATTGAGAATGCAGGTCGTGTTCTTGGCCAGATGGTGAAAGTCAGGGAATGAGGAGGGTGTTCGAGACAATGCGTCAGCCTTTTTGGCTATATATTTGCCAGTCGTTTACCTCCTGCCTTTGAGCCCGTTTCTAGGCAGTGATAGCGCCAACCGTAGAAAAATGGCCTATTACAGAAATGTCTTTATTCCTCAGGGTCTATTCTGTCAGGGTGGGCTGCCTGCCATTAGGGGATTTACGTCTTGTTCCACAAGGTAGTGACACACACAGTTCTATCACAGAGTTTAACGATTTAGCAGACCTACCTACCTTCAGATAAATAACATGCTGCATCAAAGCACAGCCACCAAACTCTGTTTATTTAATAAGAAACACTTTACAGGTTATCAAGGCGTTCATAAAATGATGTCCGCGTTTTGCTCATGAGCGTGCAACCATCACCTCCAATTCGACCTCACATCCCAGACATGAAAACATTAAGGAATGGAGAACTTTAAATCTCCCACCCATCCAATACAGGTGCCAAGGGAGCTGGCACTCTTTTATCCTGTCAAAGTCACTGCAGGGCTTTGAGGCCACCTTCTCGTCCTTGGTGTCCATCTCTGGTGGGCTTGGCTGTAAAGCAGGTCCATGGGAGTTGTTTAAAGTGGATCTCTGTCGCAGGTACTTGTTCTATTATTTTTCCCTTTTTGATGGCCTGATTCCTTCCCTGATGTCTTGGCCAATGAGGTCAACAGACTTAGATTTGAGTGGTTATTTAGGGAATGGGGTGCTCCCCGGCTTGCCATTGGAGCAGGAAGTTAGACATGGAGCTGGGAGACCAAAACAGGTCATGTGCAAACTCTTATTTTACGGAGCTTTCGTGACACATAATATGCTACAAGGGCAGAGGAATGCAGATAAATGGTGTCTGCTTTGTACTTCTGTTTATTGTGTCTCCTCCACTCCCACATCTTATTACACCTACCTACCTTGTAAAAAGCAAAGTAAGGCACAAGAAAAGAAGAGGGGGAGAGACCTTTGAATGACACTATCAAACATCTGCTTGCAGATATCCTTTATTGCTTCAGATGCATTTGTAGGAGCACTGTTAAAATCAAAACTGGGTTATGGAAGTACCTTGTATGCACCTGTGCCCCA
The DNA here is from genome assembly GCA_963921515.1 of Calotriton arnoldi. NCBI lineage: Eukaryota > Metazoa > Chordata > Amphibia > Caudata > Salamandridae > Calotriton > Calotriton arnoldi. Next base: position 1,028,177 of record CAWUFW010001837.1, read on the forward strand.
ATACCAAATATACCACCAACAGTGTCTAAAATGCATCTGTTGTGTCATGTATGGCAGGGCTATCGTATGATAACATGCTAGTATGAAAAAACCCTTGAACTTATTTGACTCTGAGTATCCTGAAGGGAAAGAACAGGGGAAAAACAAGCCAGAGTCTGCCAAGGAGAAAGCTGGTCTGGTAAATTGAAATACAATGGAGAGAATAAAGTATAGAAAGAGTCAGTGTGCTGGTTTTTATAAGTGGCAGCATCCGTAAATACAGCTTGATACATATATATATATACACACACACCAAGATGTGCCCCAGGTCTCAAGGACGCGACTCCACGGAAGGTAAGTTCACAGAACCATTTATTAGAAAGCTGTGCATCGAGTCTGATTACTTTGAAGTCCCCGACGCGTTTCGGAGCAGCTTGCTCCTTCCTCATGGGGCAAAGTTCAGCAAGTGGCGGAAGCACGCAACTTCATTTTCCATTATTTAAATGCTCTCTCCAGTGAATAGCATTCTGGTAGTTGTGGTCATTAATTATCCCCGTAAGTGGGGTCCGTACAATTGCCAATGAATATTCTTTGCTTTAAAAAAATCAATTTACAACCCCCCAGTGGGTCTCAGAATTAGTGCACAGCTTCCAAATATCCATACCTCCGTGCTGCTGACATGGTATATGTGATACGCGGTGGCCACGGAGGATGAACCACCCGTTGGGAAATGTGATGACGGGACTGCTTGGTTGTTATTTTTCAGCCTGTCAGCAGCACGGAGGTATGGATATTTGGAAGCTGTGCACTAATTCTGAGACCCACTGGGGGGTTGTAAATTGATTTTTTTAAAGCAAAGCATATTCATTGGCAATTGTACGGACCCCACTTACGGGGATAATTAATGACCACAACTACCAGAATGCTATTCACTGGAGAGAGCATTTAAATAATGGAAAATGAAGTTGTGTGCTTCCGCCACTTGCTGAACTTTGCCCCATGAGGAAGGAGCAAGCTGCTCCGAAACGCGTTGGGGACTTCAAAGTAATCAGACTCGATGCACAGCTTTCTAATAAATGGTTCTGTGAACTTACCTTCCGTGGAGTCGCGTCCTTGAGACCTGGGGCACATCTTGGTATATGTGATACGCGGCGGCCGCGGAGGATGAACCACCCGTTGGGAAATGTGATGACGGGGCTGCTTGGTTGTTATTTTTCAGCCTTGTCAGCAGCACGGAGGTATGGATATTTGGAAGCTGTGCACTAATTCTGAGACCCACTGGGGGGTTGTAAATTGATTTTTTTAAAGCAAAGAATATTCATTGGCAATTGTACGGACCCCACTTACGGGGATAATTAATGACCACAACTACTAGAATGCTATTCACTGGAGAGAGCATTTAAATAATGGAAAATGAAGTTGTGTGCTTCCGCCACTTGCTGAACTTTGCCCCATGAGGAAGGAGCAAGCTGCTCCGAAACGCGTCAGGGAATTCAAAGTAATCAGACTCGATGCACAGCTTTCTAATAAATGGTTCTGTGAACTTACCTTCCGTGGAGTCGCATCCTTGAGACCTGGGGCACATCTTGGTATATGTATATATATATATATATATATATATATATATATGTATATATAAAGAACAGGGATCTCTGGGAAGTTCCCAAGTTTTAGGCAGAGAGCAGCTCCTTTATGTGGAACACACTACAACATCACCAACACTCCAAATCTGCTCATCTCAAACTTATGTTTTTCAAGCAAGAGTTTTTCTAGCATACGATTAGGACAGTGCCGAAAAATGACAAAGCTCTACCTCTCTTGGCTTGGATGATATTTTATCAATCCCAAGCTGTAATACTGTGCTGGAAAGGTAAAAAGCTTTTGTCACTTTTCAGCTTGGTGTATATGACACTTCCTTATCCTATGCCTTATTCTATATCTAAAGACTTTGCTTTAAAAATGGCAAAAGGCTTTCTCACTTTCTAGCTCGGCGTGGATAGCCCTGTGCTAATCCTGTGTGTAAAAACTCTGGTAAAAAACAGACATTTGAGGTGAGCAGACTTAGGGCCTTATTATGAGTACAGCAGTCCACAGGACCACCGTATGCGCGGTGACGGTCTGACCACCACCACCACTGCGGGCCTGCCCACAGTATTCAGAGTGTAACGGTCGGACGCCACAGGACCGCCACGTCCACCAGGGATCCAGAATCCCACGGAGGTTGCGCAGCGAAAGGGGGCAGCAATATTCGGGTGGTGCTGCTGAGGCACCGCTGAGCATATTACAAGTTGCCTGTCCACCGCCCCTTTCATGGAGGTGAGCCTGCCATGAAAAGGGTGGTGGAGAGCCAACTAAGGGTGCCCTAGCAGGGACTCCAGCTGCTCCTGCAGGCGGGAGGGGGGGCACCTGTTGTGCCCCTCTGGAATTGCACTCCAGTTCCTGCACGGTGTGGCGTGCATGCCACAACTCACAGTGTGAGCTCTCACAGGAGCAAGATAGCTGATGGGAAAACAAGCCCTCTCGGCCAATCAAAGCATTATTTTTCTAATTTGCTTTCTCGCGGGACACCTTCAGAACCAACTGTCAATATATCTAGACATTTTGCACATTCATTTATCAAAAACTACTAAACAGATTTACACCAAATATCAAAAACATTCTTTCTGAATAAAGATCGAGCATTCTGCCAAATTTGGTTTAATCTTTTCATCCAATATAAATGTAGCATAACAAATAAAGTCATAATAATTACTCTAGAAGAAGACACTGCTTAGACAAAATTATTGTGAGTGATGCACATGGTAACTGAACTAGATGTTTTATTCCACACCACCTTCCAAGAGCAAGTCTTGACCTCACTGCTCCATGAAAGTCAAAGCCTAAGAAAGAAGGTACTTGGAAATTTAGTAAACCTGAAGTTTTGCATGTCTTCAGTGATTCCAGGGAATGTGGCAATACCTGTCACAATGATGGCCTAATTGTCCTTGAATCCCTGAAATGCTTTGCATTTTTCATAATTGAGTCACCTAATCGTAACTGATATGTAGGTGCATTAAAAATGAAAATTTTTAAAAACATTCACTGATGTGGCAATCATACTAGTGATTTCTTTAAAATAATATGTCTTTCCATGGTGCTATGCATTATATTTTATTATTTTTTGTGAAAGAGACAAGAATAGGCACCACCTAAGTAAGGACTTAAATCGCAGGCAGCTACAATGTTACTTAAACACTTTATAACTTTCAAAGGAGACAGAAAATAAATCACCATCAAACAAGCCACCCAAAGTGCAGACAAAATAAATATCTGGCATTTAAAGTTAATTTAAAAAATCCTAAAATAAAAAGCACACTTTAAACCAGCAATGACATTGAAGAGAAATGTACTATTTTTAGGTGGATGTGAACAATGTGCAAAGACTTTGTGTAGTCACTTAAAGTAAAGGGAGACAATGGGCAAAGCAGGCTGCATGTGCATGTGCTGCATGTTTTATGTTGTTTCTGGTGGGTGTAAGAAAAATGTGAACAACTATTTAAAAAATCAGTCAATCAAGCCTTCTGAGTTCCTGACATATCATTTTGGAAAATCATTAGGCCGATGAGACAGCTAAAGATGCCTCGAAGGCCTGACCTATAAAGATAATGTGATGAGGAGTTGCTGTGTAGAACATTTTTATTGCAAGATTGCTGGACAACAGGGAGTTTTTTCCCCAATCCAAATTATTTGGCCACATTCCAAATCGAAAATGCAGGTCTTGCAGGTTCTAAAGTCAATGTGCGTGTGTATGTGTATATATATATATATATATATATATATATATATATATATTCACTAAAAAAACAAAGGTTAATGAGATTAAACAGTTAGGTGAAAATTTCAGTTAAAACATACCATTATAATTGAACAAAACCATTGAAATTCACCAGTTATAGTTATCACAAGTAATTATAACTCGTGCCCTAAAGTAACTAAAACTTTGACCCTACCATGGACAGTGTTGTAATCAATGATATAATTTCAGATGCTGCAGTGTTGTTATCAATGATGTTATAGAACATGTCATGAGTAATGTAATTTGTGAGGTAATTAGCAGTGAATGGCGAGGCATGAGGTATAGTCACTTTAAGGCACGATTTAGAACTACTTGGTGAATTTCAGTAGTTTCTTTGTGTAAAATGGTATGTGACATTTTCACCTAGCTATAACGCCCCTTTAACCTTTGTTTTTTTCTGTCAATTTTTGAAAGTTTTTTTTAATGTAAAGTAAGATATCATTACAATTTCTAACTATAAAGACACTTTAACCTTTGTATTTTCAGGGAATGTTTGTGTTTTTTTTGTTTTTTGTTTTTTTTAAGTAAAGTAAGCTGTTCATCGCCATTCCATGGCATAGGGTTGGACCAGACCCTGTGCCCAACTCCCTGCTGCCGCACACAGCTATGTTATGTAACAATATTAAGGGTGTCATTTCAAGTAAGGCAGACATACTGGCTTTGTCAAAGGTTCAAAATTCCAAATATATATAAAGCGACAGGCCTATCAGGTTTATGAAGTGGGCCGCACATAAACATATATAAAGCAGACCGACTGCTTTTGTAAAAAAAAAATCAATAATAACTATAAACAAATGTATATTTCATAAATTCACATATTGCAATGTTTAATAATAGTGATTTATAACAAAATATTTTCAATAAAGCAGAATGTAAAAAAACATGAAACATGTATTTTAGTCTTTTTAAAAAAAAATTCAGGCAACAAAGTGAAGCCATAGAAGCAACCACAAGGGGTCCCTACACTCCAGCTGGAGAGCATCCAGCTCCAGCACTGAGTGCTTTAAAAAGATATGGTAAGCTCTTTTGGGGACATGGATTCAATGACCCATGATATTTACTATGTTTTTTAATGTAAAATGAGGTTGCTGCGCCCTTCTGCAGCCCTCCACAACATTAAAAACATGGTTGGTGGTGCCCCTGCCCGTTTGTGGGGCACCACCAGGATGGAAAAATCAATTATTCAATTTAATAATGTTTTCATTTTTTTGGGGGTGTCCCAGTGCCACCTGAGACACAAAGTTAATGGAAGTTTGGGCCACAGGGGGAGCTCCAAGACCCCATGGCCCCTGCTGACTCCCCAGACACCAACCATAATGGGTGCAGGCAGGAGCCGGCTATTATTTCAGAGTGGGTGCGTTGGTGCCCTTCTGGGGCACCCACAACTGGCCAAGTCATTGGGGGTTGTGGGGGAGCCCTCAGGCCACTGTGGCCCCTGCCAGCTTCCCAGCCAACACCCATTGTGGGTGCTGGTAGGAGCCGGCTATTTGGTTACCGAAAAACACATTGTGTCAACCCTTGGGGACTTTTTGTTCAAAAGGGCATGAATCTGCTATTTTTTTTATTTTATGAGCTCTGCAGTACCGGGGGTGTCCCTCTAGGACCCCCCCAATCAAGTCTAGAGGGGCAGGGTATCCCTACCCTGCCCCCTATCTGTTTCTAGGACAGTAGAATGAGTCCCTGAGTCCTAAAATGGTTGCTGACACATCTTCGTTGATGTGGTAGCAGCCAATCAGATCTTTTCTTTAGATCTGTCAGCACCACAGATCCCCTGTGACGTGAAATATACATAGATTTTGAAGCTTAAATTCTCTAAAACTACTGAACAGTTTTACACTAAATCAGGTGTAGTTCTGTTCGGCCCTTTTGGATGTAGCTGTAGCTAATTTTCCTATTAAAAATTATGTGGGGAAAACGTGTTCTGGGACATTCCCCCTTTTACTCTGTCCCCGCTTGACGGATTACCTCAAAACTTTCCAGGAAGGAGCCATTTTTTTTTAGAAAGTTTCGTGAAGAGTCCTCAAATAGCGCCAAAGTTATAGGCAAATCAAAAAATTAATTTCCTATGGACACATAGCCCCAACTAGAACTACTCAGTGGCAACCGAATAAGATATATACATCCCAAACCCTGGCAAAGGAGTGTCCCCTGTGGTAAATTCTCGAGAGCTCGACAAAACTGTTCTGAAGCAGGAGACTTTAATACTCTCAAACATTCCAATGCTTGTATCTCAAACAGAGAGATTATCCAAAAGTAGTGCTGGAGGATGCATTAAGGAGAGCGCAAGACAAAAATAGGGATAACCTCCTCACAACAAAAATGAAAGGCAGACCCAGTGCAAAGGAGATTGTGTGAGATATATTATGGATTTTATTCAGCCGCGGTACGTGCAGGCAACAGCGGTGGGGCGGTGGGGCCAGGTAAGGGGATATTTTGAGGGACGATGCCGAGGGAAAATTAATTATTTATTTAATTTCCCCTCTGCATCGTCCCTCGAAATCCCCCCTTTGCACTGGATTTTATTGTGTCCAAGGTTAATGTGAAAAAGTTATTAAAAGAAAATTGGCAAATATTGAGATCAAATGAACACTTGAAGGAAATTTTACCTAAACAACTACAAATAACTTGTAGAAAAGTAGCTTCTTTGGGCGATTTGCTCATACAGATTTATATGCCATACACCAAACTGAATACTGGTGGATGGCTGAGCAGGAGGCAAAATGGTTTTTGGAAATGTTCTAGATGCAAAGCATGTGAACATGGTATCAATAAATAATTTTATGAACTTCGAAATGGACGGAAGAAGTTAACATAATGTATCATATGTGAAACAGCCTATGAATTTTACACGTTTGAGTGCGGTTGTGGTAAAAGGTATACTGGAAGTACAACGATAAATTGAAATTAAGGATATTACCACATCTTCGTGCAATCAACAATAACGATTTTTCCTATGCAGTAGAAAAACATGTCTGGGAGACACATAATGGCAACAATGAGGACTTAATTTATTATGGCATCCAACATGTAGCCAAAACACAGAGGGGGTGATCAGGAGTTAATGTTGCGAAGAACTGAGTTGAGGTTGATCATATTAATGGGTACAGAGACCCCCACATGCCTAAATGTGGATGCTGAACTCTATGTTCATTTATAACAACTATAAATAATTAGCTATGGATTTTACCTGGGACGTCACTCCATTTTCATTATCTCATATTTACTAGGCTTCCATCAAAATGTTAACTTTTATATTTTTACCATAGGGATTCTCTTCCCAATCTCAAATTATCAGAGAAGCTTGATCTTTCTGAACAGATCAGTATGAGTTTAGTGCACATAACATTCAGATATTTTGAGTTTAAAATAAATATGCAACACTTATGTTAATATATAATGTGTCCCATGGTCTTGGACATACACATGTCCTGATCAGGTTTTATTCTGTATTTCTTGCATCTGCACAGTAAATCAGGTACGTTTCTTCCATCTTTGTAATACGAAATGCTAGCACACACTATTAATGTAACTGTTAGGTGAAATGTGACCTTAATTTAAAATCAGGAACGTTATCCTTTATTTGTGCAATATGGGATGTTAGCACACTTTTTTAAGCTAAGTAATCAGGAGTGCTGTGATTATAGCATTTTTAATTGGACACTTTATCCTGTAATGTTTGCATATGCACTTTAATTCATGCACCTTTTTCTTCCATCTCTGCAATAGAAAATGCTAACGCTTACACTTTATTCCAACAGTTGGGTGAACTATGACTTTAATTAGAGAGCATGTACCTTACCATTTATTTGTGCAATATGAGATGCTATGTTCGATACCTTGGGCTTATAGTCACCTCAACGCCATAAGTAAATTAGGACAGATTAGGGGAACAGTTACCCTAACAGAATACGTTTCAAGATGTGTGCTAGCAAAATAAGTGCAAAGATGCATAACATGGGCTTGAAAGACATATCAATGCGTTAAAGTTATTGGGGTACTATACTCTTTAAAACACTTGCACTTTAGATAGTGGATGATAATTCAGTGACTATAAATAATAGTTGATGAAAGTTGTTTCTGCATAATTTAGAAACTTGCAAAAATGTACAAGTCACACGGGCTTGATCATTAAGCAACAGAAGTTTAATGAAAGTTGCTACCAGCTCTTTGTACAATGTTCTTGTTTGCTGTATTATAAATTGTTGCCTGTTTTATCTTCTGTTTCCTTTTGTTGTTATAAATAATTAATACATGTTGTTTTGATTGATGAACTGTATTGAACTTTACACTGAAAGAAGAAAAATAATGAGAACGAAAATGTCTGATGTAATGAGAACGTTTTCATTTAAAGTGGGCAGTCTAGTGTTTCTTTTTTTTTTATTAGTCACATGTTGGGTGGAGGGCATGTCACTATAGCTTTAAGAGACACTGGTAAAGTGGACCCTATGGTCCTGTTGAAGACGTTTGACGAAACGCGTCAGCCATGATTTGCACTTTTGAATGAATTAAATAATTCTCATACTTGGAGAATTGTCACTGTGAAACCCTTTCTTCCATAGTTTCTGGTACAGAATATAGGCATGATAAGCATTTCGAGGGAGAGTACGCTGAATATGTATATATGTGTGTGTATATATATACACATGTTGGGATTATGATTCTAAAGAGGAACATGTGTACAGGTCTAAATGAAAGGCTTCAAGTATATTTCTTTATCTCCATATAAACCAAAAAAACTTACAAGGAGGGGTGCTGCTTTCTTTTGCTGTCATATTCCAGTCCTGCCCCCTACCCGCTAAAAAGATAAAGGTGCTACAATAAGAAATGTCATTGGGATTTCTCCTCTGTCCCTTTCCCATCACTGGAAATATATGTGGATATGTGTATCTGGGAGCCTTGCTCTTAGTAGGTGATCCAAAAATAAGCAAAAACAGCTCTCTTTGTTAGGTGTTTAAAAGGTGTCTGGTTATAATCGGTTTTTACAGCCATCAGATCCAATGCCAGTAAGCCTCTCAGTTTCAGCCGCAGCCGCTGCAGGTAAGAGCGGTGAGACCGGCTGGAATTAATTTTCCCTCGTGATCGTCTCTCGAAATCCCCCCCAGCCGGCCCCATCGCTCTTAGTTGCAGCGGCCGCGGCTGCTCAGTTTATTTTCCCTGTCAGTTATGTTTTGGAAGGAGGCGGGGTTTACGTTGACAGATGTCTTTGCTGCAGCTCTGCTGTTAAGGAAAACCTTCTGTCAGACAGTGCCACAAAGAGACAGAAGTACTGGTTCCAACTTACAGTATGTGAATTCATTTATTAGTGGGATATGACACCCCATGCACCCCCATTGAAGTGACCGAAGGAATTGGGCACTGAGGGAGCCTGGTTGGACGGAAGATAGAGTGTGGTTAGTAGAATGTGAGTTAGAATTCAGGGGATTATAAGAGAAGTTAGCATTAGCCATGTGTGACTACCAGCTTGTAAATATTAAAACAACTGATATTGGTACTTAAAGCATATTGACAGTATTGTCACCAGAGAGATGGTAGGGAGGTCACAATTACATTTGCAGAAAATCTGGGAAAGGGAGCTGTGTTACAGAGGTATTGGCAGTTTATTGGGGTAATTCAATGTGTAAGGTGTTTGTTGATGTTTAGACAGATCAGGTGGGCAACAGTAATACATGAATTTACATAGAGGTTCTCCTGGGGGTGAAGAAGAGGGCAGCAGATTGCTTGCAAAGACTGCCTGATATTGGCGGTAGAAAAGAAGGTGAGATAGAAGACGAGAAGGATATATTTGTTATGAAAAAAGGAGCTATTTCATAGGTACAGTAGTTAAGTGACAAGGAGGAATGGAAAGACATTTAGTGGAAGGATGTTTGTGAATGGGTCCGTCAAGGTTGGTCTTTTAAAAACTAAGCATCAAATGAGGTGTTTAGGTGATGAAAAAAGATTGTGTGTGGAATGGATGAAACAGTGGTGCACTTTGTAGCTTATTTGCACAGGGATATGAAAGCGAGAATTCGAATTAGTACCAAAGGAGATGTATCAGATAATGTAGATGTTCATCGTGGAGTGAGGCAGGGGTGTGTATTAGCCCCTCTTTTATTCATTTTATATATTAATAAGCTTCCCGCTTTTTTAACTTCTGTTACTCCAGATGTCCCAAAAGCTAAAGGTTTTTCACTCCCCTTGCGCCTATATGCGGACAACACAGTGCTGATGGCACAAACGCCAAAGCCCTGCGCCTTTCAGTGCATGCTTTTGTGGATTTTATGGGCACTCTAGATTTACAAACTAATTTTACTAAATCCTATATTATGGCATGAGGCCTAAGAGACATGAGTTAACTCTCTCTGTTGGTTCCAACAGCTTAAAGTGCTCTACCACTTTTTCATATCTGGGGGTTACTTTTACCATAACAGGATCGTGGGTACCACATAGAACTCAGTGTAGGATGAAACTGTCAAGGGCTATTGGGTCACTATTTAACTTACCCCAACCATCTGGAGGGGGAGCTCTTATCCCCCTGTTGCAAATTTATAAACCACAGTGTATCCCGATTGCCACATACGGGAGGCTACCTCTAAAAGTGATGCTATTTAGAAAGAAAAAAACAGGTTTTGCAGAAAGGCCCTGGCGGTCCCTATATTGTCCTCCCACTTAATTTGCCAAGAAGAACTAGGCATCACATACATAGAAGATTACATTGGAGCGTGCCCCACCTTATTATGGCTAGCAATATGGAAATACAAAGGAGGACAGTTTGACCAGGGACATCATTATGGACTGCCTTAAATGTGAAAGGGGCCTAACAATCCCATGGCTAGCTGGCATGGAATTAAGCTATCATACGATCGGCTTGCAATATGTTTTTTCAGGTCCCAAGCTTAATAGTAATACAAGAAAAAACAGTACAGTAAGCCTTATATAATCTTGATTACACTGCAAGAATGACAGTAGAGAGGGGGAAGACTAGTGTGGCAGCCTATATGAATATGGTTCCAGAAGCCCCACCCACCAGATACCTTATTAAAGCCATGGGATGTTGGGAACGCAGCTTATTTTTTCCATTCCAGGGCTGGCACACTTAAATATCTACTTTCCACTGGGCTTCCAGAAGAATCTTGACTCAAGTCCCTGTCCTCGTGATGGGAGATCTGGGCAGTCCATGCAGCACTTTGCATTCTTTTGTAACTTTTATATTAGGTACATGAAACATTCCTTACTTTCGCTTATTAAAAGAAGTAACATTAGGGACTTTAGGGAGATTTTTGCCTTTTGTTACAACTCCCTGATGATGAGATAAGTTTTCATGTTAGTGGAATTTTGAGAATGGCTGTCTGGGCTCATAGCTCCATGTATACCGAATAAGTGTGCACTATTGATTAGAATGTACTGTATTGACTAATGCTGCTATGATCTGGATTGGATTTTCTTTTTCTTTTGTGAGATGTTTTTATTATGTATTTACATGTCTTTATGGTATGCACTGTGCTTTTATGGATACCTTGTGCATCCGAATAAAGTTATCATAATTGACTGACTGATGAAAAAAGATTTGTAAATGGAGAATGAGTTGTTCACCAGAGGGGACTGCTTGCTTCTCTCAGAGAAAGTGAGCATAGTTTATTAGAGATTATGTTGATAGATAATTAGGATAGACTAAAACTAAGCAGATGATTACAGTGAATTATTGGTGCGAGTGTTTGAGAAGTAGAGACTGCGATTAGGGAATGTGTAGACTAGGGGGCTCATTGGAACTATAGTGAGTGGCCCACGCCTGCCCGCTCACCGTACTTACAGAGTACTGCCTTTCTGGTGGGGATCTCTGTACCATAAGTGCAGCCGCTCGTAAAGCGGATACACTGAAGGCAGAGTAGAATACGGGGAAACATTTAGTTTTGGCCCCAATTAGCATGATTTTGTTTTTCTAAAACAGAATCCCAAAGCAGGTGTTTGTTTAAGGAAACACAATAAATATAGTGGCCCTGTTGTGCTGGGATTCTTTTCTCAGTACGCTAGAGCTACTGTTTCTCTTCCATTCCTGATACAGCCATAGTTGTGTGGCAGCCCCGGCAGAAAAACCAATGTGCGGTCCCAAAGCCAGGGTGAGGTAGCACCACTGAGACCCACCGGTCCTGTGGTGCCAGATCAAGGATATCAACTAGGAGCGCCAAATGAGGCACCACTGTCGGAGACTCAGCATTTACGCAACCTATAAATGGGACAGGGGAACCACGAGGTAGGCACATGGGGCATCTGCTATTTTTTTGGCAGATGGTCCACATCCGCCAACTTCTAATTGGCTGCCTACATCATGTTCAATAGCAATGCAAGAATAAGTGAGATTGCCTTGGGAAAAGGTTTAGATATTGTGGTGTGATTTGGAGGATTGGGTGATTTATAATAATGCATATAGTTATAAAGTGGATGTCAAGGTGTCTATATTCTTGAAGGAAATTATAGGTAGGGAGGAACATTTCACAATTATTTTAAATGAAAAAGCGTTCAGCTGCTATGGCAGCAAATGGAGGAGTGTGCAAAGTGCAGGGACACTGCAATTAGGCAGACAACCATGGAGACTGGAAGAAGGAATTGTACAAATGAATGACGGCCTGCAGACTAGTCCCTCACGAGGGTTACAAGGCTGATAATGTTTGGCCTACTGAGGGGTAGGAGTACAGTGTGTATGATCATACAGTGTAGATGTGCTGTAGTGAAGCTAATGTAGAAGATTGGATACAATAACAAGTACATGTTATAGAGATTAAGGCGGAGGATGGTGGAGTGGTATGGTGTGGAAGTACAGGACAAAGGAGTTGAAAGGAGTTGGAAGATGTTGGAAAATGTGAAAAGAAGGAACTGGGTAGAAACAAGGAGAAGCGGGATATCATGGAGTTTAAAGAGACTGATAATAAGGGGAGCGTAAAGCGTGTGAAGAAGACAAGCCCTAAATGATTGAATGACTTTTGGATGACAAGTTCTCTGTCGGTGAAATGGTTGGTACAAAAGGCTGGATGTATTTACACTCAGGTGCAGATGTATGTATGGGTTGTATTTGGAAACATTACACCACATCCTCGCTGCTTCTTTGACTTGACTGGAATAAACCTCACTGAAATTACTGCTGATCTGGTTGGTGTCAACTTCACCTTCATTAAAAGTTCTTATACTCTTTTCAGTGAGAAATACAAATTGTTTCAGCAATCAGACATCCTCTGGTGACAGTGCGGTAGATAGGAACATTAATCCAATACACAAGTGTTACTTGTTTATCATTAAACGTTGCTCTTCTTTTGTTGCATGAAAGTTATTGTATACTTGGAAATATGGAATGTGAGAAAGAGGGTTACTTTCTTATAGCAATTGACTCTCTCAAGGTAGAGACATCCAAGGCCTACTCAAGGGATGTGGTGTGGGCTGGTACTCAAGCCTGCAGGCACGCAACAAAGGACACACAATAAATCATTGTCCAGGTCAGTGCATTTACTTATAAAAAGGAAAAATGCTTTATCAGGCACACACTACTCAATGCTCTGCATTAATTTACAAATATATCCACAATGGCAGATGGAAATACCTATGGTGGCACTCTCTTAACAGTTCACAACCCTACTGAGTCCTGAATCATAAGTCCAAGATACCCCTACATACACTACACACAACATAATGGGATGTAATTATCAAAAGAAAGGAATGCCTACTGGCTTTGTCAGGGTGTCACTTTTATAATAAAAGCAGAAATATGTCAGTATAAACCAAAGGAACACCACTAAAACCACTAATGATGATACCCTCTTACAATGACATTCATTAATACCTGTAATGATTCACTGCATGACGAAAGCTGAGTTTTGCTCCTGGTGGTGTGTACCAGCCACCAGAAGGGGTTTCTTCAGGGCTCCTGGCCTCCTTATTTGTTACTGCTCTCCCTCCTCAAACAGGGCTTGTCTCCTGTTTGGGTGCCTGGCACTTCTCTTGGGCCCTGGGCACACTCCCTCAGGACACCAAGGCAATGTGCCCTCCCTGCCTGCACCCTCCAGATCCCACTGCCTCCTTTGGCCACTTGCAGAGCACATGCATCAGCGGACATCAAGGCCTGGAGGTAACACTCCTGCAGAACCAGTTCGTAGTCCAGGGGAACCCTCCAGGGTCTCCTCAAGTAGGTCCATTCCTCTACTGTCCCTAGAGGGAGTGGGGGCAGACGGCCATTGGCCCTGGAGAAATAAGTTATAGTCCCTGGGCGCCAAGTGAAAGCAGAAGTCCTTGAGTACATCTTTGCAGTGGGGTCCGGTGTCTTTCATCCTCCAGCTGAGCATTCTGTTGGCATTGCTTCTCTCAATCTCTCCCTGTGCGGGGGTTTTTAAGTGGGTGTGGAAAGGTCCAGAAGCTAGGCACCTCTGCCCAATCATAGGGTGACACATCATCACTACATCCCTGCTCCAGCCCTCTTACACAGCATTTTGGGAATTTCCAAGATGGTGCTGTCAAGTGGTCTGTTGAAAGGCCTTCTCTGAGATGTAAGCTTAGCCCAAAGCTGCCTGGTGCATTCCTTCTAAAGATTCAAAAGGCAGCACCTCCTGTAACTAACTCCAGATGTCTGGCTTTCCTCCTTTGTTGCAATGGGGTTAAACCTTCCCAGGTCAAGTGCACTGTGAAAAGTAATTAGCACATGCAGATTCGGTCTCCAGTCTTTTCTCTCCAGGAGCAGGGCTAATGGCCCTTTTGGGTGGGTGACCTTTGGTCCTTCAGCTGGCCAGCAGAGTAATTAACTTGGCCCAGCAGAGTGACTCAAAGGCCCGAATCTAAATAGGAGCTGTGGCAGAGAAAATGATAAATCTTGTAGTGCCACAAGGAATACAGATATGTGGAAATTGTCAGATCTGCATTTGGCATTCTGATTTACTACAGGATCAGTGGGTCACCCTTGCTACTAGGCCTAACTATGGCAAAACTGTATTTTGGTACTGATTTCGCCCATAGTGCATAATATATTAAAGCACTTTATATACTTCAGGAAAGCAGCACAGATGCACATGCACACATTACTAATGCCCACTCCCATTATAAGACCTACACACCACCAATCCATGAAAGGTCTCTTTTGCAACAGGCTGGGCGCAGATACCAGACTGAGTAAGACATTAAACTCACATGCTCAGCCTGCACTTGTGTGCAAATGCATATACTCATGTGCAACCAGGCCAGAGCCTCTTACCCTAGATGCACAGGATGGGACCTTATCTGAAAAGGAAGACACTGGGTGTTAGGACTGTCGATTCATTTCAACAGGGCCTATAGCAAATAAGACTGAAGTAGTGAGCCTTACTGACTGCAAAAGTAAATTAACCAGGTAGTCCAAAAAGTGAAACGTTTGGGGGTATTAAATAGACGTAATCCATTTTTCACATGGAACATGTGCTAAGGGCAGTTTCCAGACTTTGAATTTTTAAATTTTTGTTCAGATTCTGTGCGCGCATTTAAAAGATATGCAGCAACTACGATGCCATTGTAGAACGAGGTAGGTGTTCTTGAGATATTAGGCTTATTTACAGCGTTTCACACATTAAATTCATTTTTTAAAAGAGCCTAGACTTGATAATCTATTCAGACTGCCCAGGTTTTAGCTACCTTGGGCCCTGTTATGTATAGGGTGCACTTTCCCTCTTTGCGCCCGGCTCACCTTGAAACAGGTGTGCAGGGCGCAAACAGGGAAAGTGCACCCTATTACATAGAATGCGCTGCACCCGGGGCAGTTGCGAACTCGTGATGCCCTGGGGGCAGCGCACTCAAGTGAACTACAGAGCGGCTTTGAAGCAGTCGCTCCATGTTTTACTGTGCAGGCGGCAACCCGCCTGTACTTTTAAAGGGGATTAGAAATGCTTTGCAGGCGGGTGCAGTGAGTGACTACACCGGCCTGCAAGGAGATGTCTGTGGGGTCCATAGGACCCCATTTCCCCCCTTCAGAGGGCTGCTATCAGGGGACACACCGACAGTGCGCCACCTTTTAGGTGGCATACTGTCAGTGAGCCCCCTGAGAGCTTCTTTGCCTCTGCGCCTACATCTGTAATACGGAGCGGGTGCAGAGGCAAAGGGATTCACTCATTTGCATGGAGTCACGCCCCCATGCAAATGAGGGAACACCCTCTTGAGAAAGCGGGGGACAAAAGACTGCGGCCCCTTCTGTAATGCCAAAGTGCCCCGGGGGCACGCAAAGTGGGAGCAAACGCCCATTGCACCCCTGGGGAACTTTGTGTAATACGGCCCCTAACTAATTCTTTACTCTCACTCCACTGTTCCGTGAAAGAAGGAGAGCAATTGGTGGTCCATTTCCAACAGCATAAAGGCAACTCTTAATCCCATGAAGAAAGTACGAAAAAGAGCACAGTAATAGAGATTTTTTTTTTCAACAAACTTTTATCATCGTTATCATACACACTGCAACAGAGATTTAAATGGCAATTATGTTTGTAATTGTATTTCCATGCAAGTTCATAGACGTTTGCAGGTCCTATGTACGTTCCGCATACACATGGACTGGAGTACCATAGCCTGACTTTGATAGGTGGTCAGGACCCCGGCTAACATCCCAGAAGTTTACTCCCAATTACTGCACCCAGCTGGAGGAAGAGACATGTTGTACAGAGCGTCTGAGTGTCTCAGGGACTTTCCTTAACTTTTCTTATAGTCACTCCCAGACGAGGGGACCACAATGTAGACCACAGCCTGCATGACCTACACTTTATTTCTTCCTGTGAGGTGCGTTGAATGGCTAAGGATTCATGATTGGTATTGGGATCATTCTCCATGGCAACTAAGCAATTTCTCATTTGCATGGGGTGTTACCAAATAGAGGAGAAAAACTTTCCTGTTTCAATGTGCCAGAATAGGTCGTCCACTGGTGCCTTGTGTATAGCAGAAC
Organism: Calotriton arnoldi; assembly: GCA_963921515.1. NCBI lineage: Eukaryota > Metazoa > Chordata > Amphibia > Caudata > Salamandridae > Calotriton > Calotriton arnoldi. The sequence goes on from CAWUFW010001837.1 coordinate 1,044,901, forward strand.
GGATTTCAGGTTGAATTAAAAGTGGTAGACATCAGCCATTTTGCCAGATTGTTACCTCTTGTGCATCCATTGGTATTTTTTAGGGCTCGCCTAGAGACCGCTGTATGATGAGTGCTCATGTCGTCACACACCACACACCCACACAACAGAAGACACACAACATCCCCTTGAAATCATTGGCTATTGTCATTCAGATAGCTTGTGGCACTGCCTAACAGGGCTGCCCATCAAGGTGAATATTAAGCCAGAGTAAATCACAGTAAATCACAGACTTGAACTCTTTTCAACAGTAATTCACACACATTGGCAAAGCGCTATGAGACCGCTTACTTTATTTTTAAGCACACCTATATGCTTTTGTAAAAATGTTCATGTTACTCTTCCAACATGGCCATCAGCAACTGTAAAGTAAAAAATGACCGATAGCTCGTCATTACGCAGATGAGTGCATGCATCTCATATGCGCATAGTTTACCAGATTGCTGCTGTGTGTGCACATACGTATTAACGCATGCCATGCGCGCCGAGAGATGAGTGGTAATGCAAACAAGCGTTGGCAAAGCTAGTATGCTGCCACTCTCCTTGTATAGGAGCAAGCTGTTCTCTTTAGCAATGCTTGTTTGTAACATACAGTAAAAATGTGAGTACTAACGTGTAAAAACTCCATATTTTAATCCCAAATTTGTGCAATATTTCTCTTTCCTTCCATATAACAATACAGTCTGTTTATAAAAAATTAAAATTGGTCTAAGAACACAAATATTGTACCTCGGAGTCCTGCATGCCATCCGCATCTATTTCAAACACTGACGCCGCATTTTCCCGTCCCAGTAATCTGCGAGCCATTTTTTCTTCATACGTTAATCGCTAGGTATAAAGTGGGGGCATATTTTAGACAAATAATAAATACATAGTAACAGTCCATTCTCATGCAAGAATAGATTTCAGCTTCACTCTTATGAAAAAGAAGATCCTAACAGCGACACAACGGACATGATTGTCACAAAAAGGGAAAGAAGACTAGAATGGTAAAACCCTTTCCCTGACAAATATGAACACATGCCAGAAAGCCACTTGTAAGACCTATGCAGGGACAGAGCGTCTTTACTTTCATGAGGACCTTTGTTTAGCTCTCAGGTTGGCTATGCACGACTGCAGGGCATTTCCTCTAAGCTTGCAGGCTTTGTTAGTATTTTCCTCCTCCACTTGCTAGAATGTGGCAGCTGTTTTGACTTATCTTTGACCTTCTCCTGTCATTTGCTAATAAAGCAACCCAATACGAACCACAATTGCTTTCACTAATCTAGCTAGAGCAATGATGTAGTTGGCTATATATAGAGATCCCTAACATTTTCCTACCATCCCGGCCCTGTATTACGTTTCTACAACATGCAGTATATGCTGCATGATGGCTAGGATGAAGTTACCAGATTTCTTTTCATAATATCACATCAGAAAGTAAAGAGAACCAACTACGTAACACTAATTTCGCTAGTTTGCTATTGCTTTTTCGTTTGTGAATTTTGACAGTGTGCGTGAGCTGACAAATGGATGGCATAATGAATGCCTTTGAGTTATTCAAAGGGTTGTTTTTGTTATTTTAGCTCAATCGCTGCTTTGAAATAGCTGAGCGTGCGCAGTTTTTGACAGATGAAGCCAGTGTTGTGATAGTAAGGTCAATAGCTGCTTGTTTGATGAGCTTATGTCATGGAAGGACAGACACCAAATGACTGGCTTACTAGGTTGTATGTGATTTCATAAAAACTATTTCAAGGAATACCATTTCTGAGAAACCGTTTCACCTAAACTTTTTAATGGAAATTTGCAGGATGAATGGCATTTACCATTTCATAGAAACCAATTAATAGAATGTCTTTTTCGAAATTGCCTTTTCAGCAACATTTTTATCAAAGGAATTTCTTTCAGTGCTTTACTATAGGGGACATTACTTACGTTTTAAGTCTTTTACATTGTCAAACAATTACTGTGGATGCTTTTAATTTACTGACCCCTCAAGAACCCTAAACACCATCATCCGTGACCCCCTCACATACCTAAACACCATTGATCCCTGCCCCCTAAAGCCCCTCAGCATGCCTAAACTTCACCCATCCCTGATCACTAAACTGTACCTGTCCCTAACTCTTAAAGCCCTTTCTACCCCAACCCTAAAACTCTTCAGTACTCCTAAACCCCACCCATCCCTGACCCCTAAAAAACCCTCACTACCCCTAAAAACACTGCCCTGATCCCTAAAAGCCAATCAACACTCTTCAATACAATCCATCCCAGACCCCTAAAACTCCTCCTCACTCTTAAACTCCACTGATCCCGGATTTCTAAAGGCCTTCTATACCCCTAAACTCTACCCATCTCTGAACCTTCAAAACCCCTCACCACCCATCTCTGAACCCTAAAAATCCCTTTCTACGCCAGAAATACACCCATCCCAGACCCCTAAAAATCTTGCATCACCCCTAAACATCACTCATCCTTGAACCTAAAAAGCCCTCCCTATCCCTGAACTCCACCCCATTTTAATGTGATTTTGGATTTTACCTTAAAATTGTCTTTCCTTAAAATTGTTTGAATTGGTTTCCTCCAATGTGGTTTCTCAGTTTTCGTGTTCTGTTAATTCACATACATCAGGCTTACTGACCTATGTAGCACATGATCACAACAAAGTGCTTTTGCTAGAACATCATACAAATGTTCTAACAGCAGAGTTGTGAGTTTAGGTCCTAAAGAGGAAACTCATAACCTTTCCTCTCAACATGAATTGGACACTGGATATAACACTTTGGTGTAAAATGCATATATGTTTTTACTCTCGAAAGCGATTTGAGAAACAAATTGTTTGCAAGCACAGAAACACGGGCTGAAAATGTTTTACAATTTCTACTAACAAGATTACTAGTAGATACAATCAATAAAATAATACCAACTTAATAGCAGGACCTGATGGAAGAGCAGCAGTGAAATCATGTGGAAAGATGGCTTAGGCACAGATCATGGGTCATAACCTAGCACTGCACTATAATCCACCCAAAACCTAAAATCAAGCAATTACTTGTCAATTACACCCCCCCAAATCCAATTAGGACAAACCCATTAAGGGTCAAAGGCCTGTGTACAGAACACCAAACTGAAATCCTAAGGAAAAGCTTGTAAACAAGAAGGATGGGTTAATCACAAAGTTCAGAGAAGTGTCTGAGGCACATGTTTGATGAATGGTACTCCCCTGCCCATTTAAGAAATGGAACCCTTATCCAAAATGCTCTTCAGAACCATAGGATGAATCTCAGCCCTGCACCTTCAATTGATTAGACCGATGAACATTCAACCTGAAGTATCCACTCCTGCAAGCTGCTAGGGCAGGTTGGTCACAGAGTGCTCGGAAAGGGCTGCACAGTGACACAGTAGCACTATAAATATAATTAACAAATTAATTCATTCATACACTTGTTGCACTGGTAAATATGGGAGACTTTGCTAGTTGTGGGTGTAATATATCAAATCACTGTTTAAACTCATGCAAGATGGACAGCAAGGCCATCAGAGACATAAGATGGCTGTAATTCTTTCGAGCTCCTGATAAGTGCCATCATTCTCTGCTCACTGGCCTGCTTGGAGTGCCTAAAGACCTCTGGAATGACTCAACAACTGTTTACCCTTGTTAGGGCAGCAATCTAGGAATCAGCAGAGTGGAGATGATACAGTAGTCACCTTCTCTGGACTCTGGTCAGAGATCTGAGGTAAGTCTCCATCAGTGTTGGTGATCCCCATATCACCAAATCCTACAATGAGAGGCATGAGAAGTCGGGAAAGCATCTGCATACAAGAAAGTGCGAAAAGGTGAGCAGTAGCAGAAGAAAACTCAATTCCAAGGTCCAGTTTTGGAAGGTCAGATGAAGGAGACTGGAGCCACCTTGCAAGAAATGATCACCTTCAGTTCCTGAATAATTGAGGGCATCACCATACTTGAGGCAAAAATAGAGTTGCTTGATAACTTGCAGAGATTGTGACTACTCAGAAGGCCTGAATCACATAGGTGTTTTTGGCTAAAAGGGTATGTGTATGGCTGAAAATAACTCAATATACACCTGCCAGGCATTCACCAAAGGATGTGTGGTAGATGTAAATGGATTTACCATTAAGGATTCTTTGCCATGGGTGTAGAAAAAAAGCAGTAGTAAATCCTATGCAAATGGTGGGAAGTGGGGATTCCCAAACACCGATCTGACCCGTTCACAATCTGGAAATGGTTGAATATTTACTCCAGTCATATGCTGGAGTAACTGCAATTTCAGTGGGGGAGGGGGAATGGCTGACCCTCATATTTGGTAGTGGTGTAGGGAAATTGATTTCTCTATGTGGAAACATTTTCCCTGCAGAGAGAAAAAAAGGGAAAAAAGTGCACATTTTCGCAGTGGGATCCATTCCCCCTGTGGTCAGAAAAGTTAGCTCCTTTGCATCATGGTGACTGCAGTCAACACTGAGGGAAGCGCAAATTGTGGACTGCATACACCATGATGCAAAGGAGCAAACTTTTCTGGTATCTAATGTAGTGTCCGGCCGCACTCTTTTCCCTGCCCAAACAAATTTTCATGACCTCCTCTACCATTTATCACACGTTCCTAATGTTCCTTTCTGTAAAAATTGCATTCCGGCCCATTGATTTCATCCGGCCTGAGCCGGAGAGTATGGCCCAAGCCAGAGATTCCGGCCCGACTGCGGACGTAAAGATGTGACTCGTAAATGTCCACTGTGAATACCAAAAGTTGTAAAGTTAGACTTTCGTCTCAGATTGCCTTGGTGAATCGGGCCCATGGATTCTGGTTTTAATTTTTAACCATTTATCACTGGTAAAATCTCATTGGATGGAAATAAAGTTGTTTGTAAGGACAGTACAGCTTGATTTGAAAAAACGGATCATGGATTCATGAAAGGTGTAACACGTTTGTGGTACTAATGGTGGGCAATATCTAAGCTGAAGGGCCTTGGATTTTTGAGTTGTCAGTGAACTGTTCGCTATCTACAGACAGGTAAAGCCACACGTGAAAGTATTATGGTCCATTTTGTTTTATAAGCAACACAGCAATGATTGGCTATGGAGGAAGTTACTTGTCTTTGAGATATTTCAACCTGATCTTGTCTCCATATATTCAACAAACATAGCTGTCTTAACTTTAAAGCTAAATGCAGGTCAGTCAGGCTGTACTAAAGTACATCTCTATCAGTGTTTATGAGTGAACATGTTTAGTGTACCTAAATTTACTACCCTAAAAATGTGACAATACATTAGGTATTTGGATTATTTTTCAATATTTGATTGCTATTAATGGTCTCCAATTGAGTGTGCCTCTTGTATGATCTCATCATGCTGATAACTTGAAGCATTCTGTAGTTTTTTGGTCACTTCAATAAACAGGGCAATGGTGATATGCTCTATTCTGACAGACACGTATTAGGAATACAGCCTCCCTTTTAAAAAAAAATCATACCTGATTTCCATTCTGTAATAAATTGTCTTTGCACCGCAACTTTCTTTCGAGGTCTTGAATCAGAGCATTTTTAGTTCCTTGAATCTGATGGTCAGAGGTGGGTGGTGGCTGCTTCGGCACATTCTTGTATGATGGTTCTAAGTAACTGGTTAAAGAAGAAAAATACTTCATCACAGTCTGATCTATTGCTTGATGCATTTACTGCATAGAATGTGGGTGAAATGTTTGAAATGTATATTTTAGGAGAAAATAAACTGTATCAGCAAATGTCTGGCTTTCTTTGAATTCACAAAGAATTCCAGGAGTGCTTGAAGAAAGCTGCAATTTGCCCAGCTCCCCATTAATATGCACAGAAAAAAAAATTATACATTCACAAGTGTACTAAATACACATTAGTGCATTTGCACAGTACTAGAACTGATATCTTTGGCGTGGTAGTCCCCCAAACCTTTTGCCTTCACCCTTTTTGTTTTACAGGATTGTTTTTTGTTGGCATTAGAACTATGTGCACCTTACCACTGCTAACCAATGCTGACGTGCTTGTTTTATCTCCTTTAAATATGGTAAATTTGAACTACACCTAATCGGCACATTTAATTGATTTGAAAGTCCCTAGTAAATGGTACTGTGGGTACCCAGGGCCTGTAAATTAAATGTTACTAATGGGAAGCAGCATTCACTGTGTCATCCACTAAAGCAGCCTTTTAAAACATGTCTCAGGCCTGCCACTGCAGCCTGTAGTGCAGTTTTAAACTGCCCTTTCGACCTGGCAAAATAAACCTTTTGCTAGGCCTAAACCTTCTTTTTTTAGCACTCGCAAGTCACCCCTAAGGTAAGGCAGGTGCATGGTATTTAAAAGGTAGGACATGTGGGCTTAAGTTTAACATATCCTTTAGTGGAAAATTCCTAATGTCGTTTTTCACTACTTTAAGGCCTATCTTTTCCATTTGCTTACACTGGGTTACCTTATTATATTTAATAAGTGCTAATTTGGACTGGGAGCAGATGGAGATATGCTGTTTAGACTCAAATGAAATTAGGTTTAAAGCCTCAATTCTGAAAATGGCACTTTTAGAAATTTGGCATTTTCTTGCCCTAACCATTTATGCCTTCTACCAGCATCCTGGGTACATGACTGTGAATGGTTCTGCTGTTGAGGTTTTGTGTATACATCCCAGACAGTGACACAAAAGGGACTAGGAGTGGGCAGGATGGGACATCTTGAAGGATGGGTGGGGTGGAGCTGTGCCCTGCCCTACTTACACTTCAAAGGGCTTGTCTCCAGCACACACAGAGGATGCTGAAACCAGCCTACTGCCACCCTAGATATTTTGGAGCCTTGACAGGGGAAGGAAAGAACTTTCCAGATCAAGGTATGGGGGTAGGATGGGGTGTCCACCCCCCCCCACACACAAAAGCTTGCATCAGGGATAAATATTGGAGCTCCTGAGCCACTCATCAGAGCACTCCTGGATCTGTGGACATTACAGATGAAGGTCTGCCCTGCCAACAGAGAACTGCCCTGCTGCTTGGAAATTGCCTTGCTCTCTGAGAAAAAAAGACTGGGCCTGCTCCCTTAATCCCAGGCTTACCTGAGTGACTGCAAGGGTCAGTTGGCTGACCTCCTGTCTGAGCTACAGGAACACAACAAGCTCCAGAGGCCTCCATACAACTGCCCAGTTGACATGTTGTACTGAACCCACCTACATAATTGCACCTGCCTGAGCCCTGCTGGCCTCCTCTGGAGTGCGTTCCCGATCCCCATGAGGTGCCTCCCCAGGTCCTGGACCCTTGGCTGCCATCAGTTGAGCACTTTTTAAGACGAAAGGTGAAATTCTGATGTTTTGCCCTCTACGCGACTGCGAATGGTCTCATTGCGTCGAGAATATGCCTCCCACGATGACCGCTAATGCAATGCTCCATTGGGGCCAACTCTTCGGGCTACAGCTACTGCCAGTGACGACCGGCAACATGAGATCTGCACTCCTGCTACAGCAACAACAGCCCATGCTGACCACGAACACGGAGCTCCATCAACAACTGCATGTGACGTTCGACAGGCTCTTTTTGCTACAGAGACGAGAGCCTGCATAGCCCAGCCTGTTCTTTGCGCTACAGCAATGATCACCATCCGCAACACTCTCCCTGCCTTCTCACAACCTCCTGCACAGCGAACGTAACTCTTTGCACCAGACTTTGAGAAGGTAATTTTTTCAGCGGGACTAACCTGGTCGCTGGATCAAGCCCATGCTCCATCATGGTCAGTCTGAATGTGCGACTTTCACACAGTCTAGCACGACCAGAAGACCGCGAGTGGCGCTTTGTGCTTTTAGGTGATATATCTACCAAAGCTTTGAAAATGCATATGTCTGGTTCTACTGATTGGAGCTTTGTCATTTTAGTGTCATTTTATTTATTAAAATGCACCCTATTTTACTAAATTGGTTTGGGATTTATCTTGTGCTGTGTTTTCACTTTATTACTGTTTGTGTGCTGCATAAATACTTTACACTTTGCCTTTAGGTTAAGCCTGACTGCTTTTGTGGCAAGGTACCAGAGGGCTAAGCACAGGTTAATTTAGTGACTGTGTGTTTCATAATGACAAGGATTGTGGTTTTTGCCTGAGTGGGGCTTCAACGCCCTCAACCAATAATCTAATTTCTTACACACGGCATATCATTTTGTTTTTCTATAAAGGAAAAATGTTTTCCTCTGTAAACAAAATCCTTCCTGTATGCCCAGTACAGATTTGTGGGTGCTGTATACCCCTTCTCAACCCAATTAGAGTGAAAGCATTATCAGGAAACAAAACATGATGATTATGATATTCGTCTGATGATATATACAAATGGATTTTTGTGATAATCTAGAAATGCGATTAATGCATATGTAATAATTGAGATACAAATAACTTTTTTTCCTTGTTATGTTTTTGGATTCATCTGTCTTTTTGTAAGGTCTTTTGCCTATTTGTTATATGTTTTGCCTTCCTTTGTGTTTTGTTATTCTGTTTAAGTGTTAGACAGTAAATGATTGAGGTGTGAGTGCTATGGGTAATGAGTTGAGTGTTTAGGGGTTGTGTATTTTGTTTTCTCAGAGCAGGCAATAACTTTCTGTGTAAAAGATTCTGTTGACATAAATGTGTTTGAGATATTTAGCGATTTGATGCCAACAGTGTATAATTATTTATGGGTACCTACATTTGTACGAATATGAGTATAATAAATAGTACATTTTTTTTATAAAAACAATTGTGATATTGAAGTTGATGATTATTGTTGTTGCTTTTGAATTATTATAACTCTTAATATATGCATATATTATGACTCCCATATGACTGTTTTTCAGCATCTTTAAGGTAAGGTGAGTTATTCCACCTAGAAAAGAGACCAAGCCGGTCCCCCCTTTCTTTCGTTTTATTGCGAACACTTCCCTCCAGATCATCAAGGACACTGTTCCCAGTCCAGAAACTTCGTGAGTGTTGTGGTTTTGGTTTGCTTACACTGAACCAATTAGACTAAAACACCAGAAAATGATGATTTGTAGGTAAAAGGTTCTGGATTAGAGGTAGTGCCCCAAATGACCTGGAGTGAGGTGGCAACCCTAACCCTAATAAATATACTTAGGTCTGTCTTTGAAAGGAGTAACTCTGCAGCATTTATCAGAGCAGAAAACAACATGTTAAAGGTTTGTGGATGAGTGGGATTTCACCACCTTTTTACAGATGTCTCTACTTAGCTATACCAAAAACCTACCCTTGTGTGAAGATTTGGTCATATTAAAATTTACGCAATATTGACAATTTTTTAAGTATGTGTAAGTACCAATTCATGTTTTGTTTTTGTTTAATTGAGTTCTATATAGCACAAACATTACCCTTTCGGGTATCAGAGCGCGGTACATCAGGATCGTAAAAAGATACACAGATATGAGTATACAATTGAGGGAGAACAGCAAAGTCAACATAGAACATAAGTTGGCAATGGTAAAGTTTGGATTCGGGGAGGTCCATTAAATAATGTGTAGGGTCTCATCATAGAAAAAGGTAACAGTGTATGTAGAAGGACCAGCGAGTCTTGTGGAGGGCCAGACCATGGCGATTAGAGTCTGGGACGGATGCATCTTCAATGGGGAAGGAATCTTTTCATTAGTAGTTTCTTTACTTTTCATTTGAAGAGGGCAGTTGAGGGATTGGTTCTGGTCTCTGGAGGAAGAGAGTTCCAAATTGTGGGGGCGCTTCTGGAGAAGGAACGCTTGTAGGTTATCTTTTTTTTTTTATTTGCAGGGCTTCAGTAGGAGGGAGCCAGTGCTTCACAAAGTCCTGTTTTTGTCTGATAGGATGAGTTTCCTGGCTAGGTAAGTTGGAGTGTTGTGGTGAAAAGCTTTATGAGTCAAGCAGGCTAATTTTAGATGGAGTTTTGCCTCATAGGGTAGCCAGTTCAGTGCTTTCATATCTGGGGTGATTGTTTTTTTAGAGCCTGTGATGAGTCGAGCCACTGCGTTAAAGGTTGCCTTTAGAGGTGGCAGTTTTGCTTTAGGTAGTCCCACGAGGGTGGAGCTATTGTAATCTAGTTTGGAGATCACTAGCGCTTGAACTGCTGTCTTGAGATCTGCAGTTAGAATGAAAGGTTTTAATTTCCTTAGTACGTGTAGATTGATGTTGGCGCTCCTGGTGGAGTCACTGATATGATCCTGCATTGAAAGGTGATTGTCCAAGCTTATTCCTAGAGATTTTGATGAGGTTATGATGTGTGGGGTGCAGTTCAAGGCTGTTAGCTGTGTGAGCCATTCTTTGATGTGAGGAGTGCAGTTGGGTGGGGAGATCAATGGGAATTGAGTTTTGAGGGCGTTCAGTTTGAGGTGGTTGCTAGTCTGCCAATGTTGGGTTTTTGTCAGCGTGTTGTTGAGGATGCTAATGTTTTCTGGAGAGGTGATTTTCATGTACAGCTGGGTATCATCAGTATACATGTAGTATAAGATGTTAGAGAGTTTGAGGATTTCAGTCAAGGGTTCCATGAGCAGGTTGAACAGGGTGGGGGAAGAGTGAAGAGCCTTGAGGGACGCCAATCGTGACTGGCATCTGGGTGGATAGAGTGTGATTGATCATAACTCATTGAGATCTGTTGTGTAAGAATGAGGAGAACCACTTTAACATGGTACTGGAGAGTCCCATCCTGCATTCTAGGAGGTTCAGGAGGTTCTCGTGTTTGACCGTGTCAAACGCAGCAGACAAATCAAGTAGGATTGACAGGCAGGAATCATTGTGGTCGAGAAATCTCAGGGCATCATCGATGATATGGACCAGGGCAGTTTCGGTACTTTGACCGGGCCTGAAACCGGATTGACATTGGTCGATAAGTTGGAATTGGTCTATGTGGTTGCATATTTGTTAATGTACGCATTTTTCCAGAAGCTTGGCCAGAGTTGGGATATTGGAGCTAGGGCAGTAGTTGTTTGGGTCTGACTGGTCGGAGTTAGGTTTGTTTTAATATAGGGGTGACCGGGCCACTTTAAAGGAAATCTTGTACGGAGCCTGGTGTTAGGGAAGGATCGATAATCTTGGTCCATAAGGGAAGTAGAGAGTGTTTGATCTCATTGAGAAGTTTGGAGGGTAAGGGGTCGTTGAAGTGGTTAGAGTATTTTAGAGAAGAAAGTAGTTTAAGGATGTCAGATTTGTCAATAATCTCGAAGAAGGACAATAGGGCATTGTTTTTTGGATTAGGTGAGGGGCTTTCAGGGCGTTCTCCCTGAAGTATGGGGAAGAGAGGCAGAGGGTTGTTGGTATATCAGAGCTCTACAACTTTTTGGAGATCCGTGTCAATTATCTTTGTTTTCTCGATGAAGAAGGAGCCAAATACCTCGCAGTTTGGTGGCGTTGAATTTGCAGAAGAAAGGGGATTACATTTCCTGTTGGTTTGATTTTTTATTATTTCAAGCAGTTTTTTGGGACGGTTTGTGGATTTGTTTAGTTGGTGTTTGAAAAAAAGATGCTTTGGAACTTCTGAAATGCCTGTTGTAGACTTTCCTGCGTTGTCTCAGTAGATTGAGGTTAGTAGGAGATGGAGAGATTCTCCATGCTCTTTCAGCTGATCTTAGTGAGCGACGTTCTTCGTTAAGGCTGTTATCGAACCATGGATTAGATTTTTTGATCTGGACTCTTTTTAGTTGTGAGTGATGGCGTCCATGATGTTGGACATGGAGTTGATATAATGGTCGGTGAGGTCTTTTGTGTCTGAGATATTAGAGGATGGAGGCAGAATGTTGTCACTCAGGGCAGATAGTGCAAGTCGGTTGATATTTCTGGTGTCTCTAACCCAGCATTTGGCTTTCACTGGTTGGCCTTTGGAGGTAACTACTCTTTCTACTATGAAGAATGTAATGCAGTGGTGGTCAGTCCAGTCGCACGGTAGGATGGAGTCAATATAGTGTGCTCCTTTGCTATTATTAGGCCAGATGTGGCCCCTTTATTGTGTGTTGGGCTGTCACAAATGTGAATGAAGTTGACGTCATGAAGGAAGGATTTGAAGCTATTCACCAGAGGGTCATTTGTGTTGGTCCAGTGGATATTGAAATCGCCAAGGAAAATCTGATTGGTGTGTGATCTATTGTTGGTAGAGATGACCTCCATGATTTGTTCAATGAATTTGTGGTTGTCACCAGGAGGGTGGTAGATCATGTGCATTGTGCAATATGTGTTGTCTTCAGTTGGGATATTGATCTCTAGGTATTCGCATGAGGACATGGATGGAGTGTGAGTTTGTTTGATTGAGATATTATTCCTATGAATACAGGCAGTGCCCCCCGCCCTTTGGCCTGAACGGTCCAAACGAATGATGTCATAGCTGGGAGTAATTAGCAGGTCAAGATTGGGGGATTAGGATTCATTAAGCCATGTTTTGGTGAGTAGTAGGAGGTTCAGGTCAAGAGTGAGGATGAGGACAGCAATATCGGCATGCACGTTTCACTGCAGATCTGCAGTTGAGTAATACACATTTTCGGTTAGTTTTAAATACAGTTGTGGATGAATGAGGATGAGGTTTGAGGTTGGATTTGGTAGTGGGCCTTAAGATGGGATGATGATCCCTATGTGGGTGAGTGATGACTGTCTGGATTTTCCCCACTGGCATAGTTTGTTTAATAGGTGCGTGGTTGTAGGAGACGAGAAGAGAGAGGATGTAGTTGTTGGATAAGCGACTAGCCTTTCTATTAGGCCGGAAGGAGAAGTCTAGATTTGGTGTACAGTTCCATTTAGGTAGAGGAGATCTGGTGTTGGCAGGGTTGTTGGCAATAGGGTTTTTGAAGGTATAGTATTCTGGTTCCAGTAATGCTTATGATTCGTTCCTTTATGATCCAGTTTAAAGGTAATATGTAGTAGGCTCTGTATTTCAGCCCATATCAAACGTAATTCTGTTTTTCAGTCGTCAAACGTTGACCAGAGAGTGGGGGTGCTGTTGGGTTGATTTGGAGGGGAGGTATGAGAGGTTTTGGGAGTGAGTGAGGATATTGACAGTTTGGAGCGGCCCCGGCAAACGGGGATGGGATGTTGGTCAATGACCGTGCGATTGTGTAAGGGTTGAGGATTGGAAAGAAGGAGGTGCGGTGGGTCCAACTTAGATCCTGATTGGAGAGTATTGTCGGGATAGGGACTTGTAATTATTGTAGAGGTGGGGGGTTTATGAATAGTAGGCGTGGCGAACGGCTTTACAATGTCAGATAGTTGATCGTGAGAGTAGTTGATGCTGTTACTCATTGTTGGTATAAGGTTCACTTTTTAATTGGGGAGTGTAGTTGGTGGGGAGATGGGGACTTGTGGTGGGGTCGTCCCTCTTAGGTGGGGAGGTCATATTCTGTATTGTAGTGCTGTGGTGAGTTGGGTTAGGGTTATCGTTCTCGAGGTGGGCGAGAGCAGTCTGGGTTGTAATGGAGCCATGGGTGGCAGGGCACAGGAGAATGGTGGAGAAAAGTGAGGAAAGGAGTGGATGGGGTTTGCTCAGTGGGGTAGTGGCTGGTCGCGGGGACAAAGGGGTGGGTGTGAGATCTTTGCCTATTGTATTGTGAATGTAGAAGAAGAGATTGTCAAAGAGCTCCAGGTTGTGATTGGATGAGTACAGTGTCATTGTTGTAAATAGTAATGGTGGTTTCAGCATTGTATACAGATAAGGATAAGGTTTTCTTCCATTGGTTGGGTGTGACAGTTTGTGAAAAATATTAGATCATTGATTATCGATCCCTTATTGCAGCAGAAGTAGGAATCTAGGATGAGAGTTTCTTTATTCAATTTAAGTATTTTGTGTTTGAGATCTTTTGCAGCGTTTCTGGTTAAGTTTGGTGGATAGATGATTTTGAAGTTGTTGCTAGTGAGAGATAGCAGGGCGTTCAATGTATTGATATGGGATGATTCCATGGTGAGGTTACAGAGCAGGGAGGAGCTAGGGTGATGAGGGGGAGAGCAGGTGTAGGGCCATTAATGGAAGAGGAGTCGTTTCAAGATGTCTGCCCCTTTAGAAGAGTAGGGAGTGTAGATCTTTGCCTATGGCCCTACTTGGGATGGCTTGACATATGTCACGGACTATGCATGCTGAAAAGGGAGGGACATTATGAGCTTAGGAGAGATCCACAGGCAGACAAAAGATGGCAGCCATGATTTAATTATTAGAGTCAGGGTGAGGACATGTTTGAAACAGTAATGGGGTCCATCCAAAGCAAAGTCATTAACCATATACATATCCCATCTAAGGAACTCACCATGGGCTGTAGCCATCTAAGTCAGCCTCGGTGTCTCCTCCAAGAGCACGAACCGCATCCTGCAGAAGGAGGTGTGAGTCACGAGTAACCCGCATTCAGGTTAGCTAAAATGCAAAAACACTGTGGCTTACGGGGAGCAGATCACCAGAATGATAGAGGGCAGGTTAGGTGTTGCAGTGTTCCATGATGTTCCCTGATCCCCCCTGTATCCTCAAGGCCAGCAGTAATGTCACGTATTTGTTATAAGTTGAGAGATGGAGTGGGAGCTGTGAACCAGCTCCGTCACCTAGGGAAACTCTGGGCAGAACTCCCTGGTACGTCAGGACAACACACAAGCGTTTGACTCCCGGGGAGGGCCCTCAGCCTGAAATCCATGCACGGGAGGCGAGAGGTGTTGGTCGGGGCGAGGGGCGTCGGTCCCAGCGTGAAATACATTTGTAAATTTGTACTCATAAATGAAGGTATGTATACACCTAACTAAAACATAGGTATGCAAATCATATTCTGAATGAAGTTCTTAAATAGCAGTGAAGGAATGAGAGCCATAATGGTTTGTTGAGGGGAAATAGCATAGTTGAGAATACTCAACGTGGGGGCAGAGCATTGACGTGTAAACGAGAAAAATTGAGAGTGAGGATGAGACGTTTTATAGCTAGAAATATAAGAAAAAGTGATAGTTTGTGAAAAATATGCAATTTAAAGCAGCAAATGAGTGACTAAAGATGCAAGAGTTAAAATAGACAAGGATATCTTCAAATCGGCACTAATGTTGCAAATAAATTATGACGCTGCAAGAGGGAAAAGACAGAAAACCTGGCTGAGTGATCAGGAAGTTCATGAATTGGAGGCAAAGAAGACAACAATTCTATTTAATTCTATTTAATCTGAGGTAAATGAATAGTGTGAAAAGACATACAGGATTTGACAAAGAGAGGAAATGATTATGGATTCGTGGAGGGTTCAGGGGAAAGATGATAAATATGTGAATCAACGAAATCAAAGTGACTGGAAAGTTGAAAAAGAAAAAAGTGTGATTGTTGCTAGGTGGTTTGTTTAAATAGAAAAATGGTTTAAACCGAGGACTGGGATATAATAGTTAAACCTCCGAGAAAGGTAAGACGATTACAAAAGAAGATGAAATAGGAAAAGTGAAAAAGCAAATAAGCATTGCCAAGGCCAATAATTCATGGGGGTGCAAGGTAGAACATTTCACAGCTTTACTAACACACACAGAACATGGACAAAGTGCAAGCAGCGGTGCAAGCTTTCTACACACTCAGGTTAGGTGCAGATCTAATAGCAGCAACACGTTACTCTTTAACACAGAACTGATACAGAACAGGCAGCAGAAATGCACGTGTCGCACACAACAGTAACTCAAGTTTCCTCAAAGTGCTGTTAGAAGAGCATAGAAATGGAATCAACCAGACGACGTGGTTTAAAAGAACAAGACTAATACCCTCTGTGTGTGAGAGGGAAAGGGTCATTCTAAGGGTTAACTATACATATCTTAAGGGCTTCAGTCTTGTAAAATAGTTTTAAGCTGTGCTGTCCATTAGGTTTTCATTGTGTTTGAAAACAGGTGTCTCCTCATCTAGACAAACACATTTAGGGACAGATTGGGGATTTAAGAAATTCATATTTATTGTTTCGTTTATTAAAACAAAATTTCCTCCGCTTTCTGAACACTTTATAAGTTGTAAAGGCTGTTGAATGTAGTAAATAAAAAATAAAAAAACAATAGTCACAAAACAGAGTCATTATTATTATTTAACAATAAAGTCAAGCACCTGTACTTCCCATTGAAGAGCGAAGTACAAATCAGTACCGCTGTAGAGGCTCAAATACAGTTTAAAGTCTTACGAAGAGTCGTGCAACAGGTGACGTACAACACAGAAATAAAAATATAAAGTGTGAAGGGCCCTGTTCATGTGGTGTACAATCTAGAAGAGTTTTGTAGATAATTACATCTCCAATAGTGTGTCTTTTTTCCTCTTGTCAAATACACCACCATAGTATTTTTCTGCATGATCAAATAGATGAGTTTGCCCAAATTAAATCTCAATGTAATTATTTGAACGCATAGGAACAGGTGGGTTTCTTTACAGTAAGTAACATTTTAATTCGTTTAATGTACGTGTCCTTACATTCTACTCACACTTAAGATTATTTCGAAGTTTGCACTTTCGTTTAAAAGAAATGATTGAAAATAGAGAAGCAAAGGCAACAATCATTGGAAAAGCAAATAGCTCTGCATTAAATTCGCTTTGTCAGTATTTTGTTTTCTAATTTGGCTACGGATGTACGCCAGTACTCCACTTTCCATTGCTTTTTTATGTTTATTTGTATTGCTTTTCCAAAGAGAACAAAGAGCGGTGCATACAATTCATGCGGTACATTTAGAAATTATGTAAACATTAGTATCGAAAGAGAGCAGTATACATAGTATACAATACAACAGGCGTAAATGACACACAGTGCTGCGTTGCATTTAAATAACAATTATAACCAAATACCGTTATGATCAAGGGATACGGGCGACCTGTACAAATCAGTGCTGAATTTGCAAACAAAATATGTGCCATAGCCCTCGTCAGGTGACCACTGCAGCTTTAACCACCCATTGCCCCTGCCTGCGCTGCCAACGACAATACCTACTCAACTATTAACCATACCACTCCAACAAGTGTTATAATTCAGACTATTCCAGGCTCCCAAACCTATAAGAATGGCTTGGGAGACGGGAATTAATCGTTTTTTAATGCATATTGAATTAATAAACAGCTGTTGTTCTGCTCATCTCTAACCTACACAGACAGCTCAACAATGTGGCAGACTGTCATAAGCGCCAGTATTCACAATTAAGTGCCGGTGCCGAGTACCAGAAACTACCGTCTCAAATTAGGCACTCGTACAAATGCAGCAGAAGAGAGGTCAGGCGAGAACTTAGGTGCATATGCGCATTTATGTAGATATATTTTGAATTGGTAATCAGATTTAGTTCCAATTTAGGGCGGTTTGTCATCAGATTTAGAGTTCATCTAAGGTAAGATAGTATCCCATTCCGTTAGTTCCAGAAGTTTCCGTTGGCCGAGGGGTTGGAGGCTGATTGAGACAGCTTCAGCTTGTGCTCATTTATGAAGTTCTGATTTCCATTTAGATGTTTTAGCATTTGCCAATGCTTGTCCTACTATGGTGCATGCCTTGTAATCAAGAGGCTAGTGGCCATCATGAAATCATATTTTTTAATACTGGAAATATTCTAAGATGACCGTAATGTTGTGTGTAAAAATCACGTTTAGAAGCAACAGGACTGCCATCTTGGAATGGAACAAGTATTTAAAAAAACACTTCAAGACTGCTTTGTGGTGCGTTTATGTGCAAGGTGACAGTCATATTGGAATTGTAAAAGTATTTGAAAAAAGTACCATTTCAAGGTGGCAAGTCGCTGCAATGATGAACAGCTGGTGGTGGAAAAATAGCAAATCTGGGAGGAGGTGAAGATAAAAGCAGAGGCCTCAGAGTGATGTGCAGGAAGTGGAGGTGGCAGGAGCAGAGAGGGCTCACATTAAGAGTGTAGGGAGGTAAGAGGAGTAAAGAGAAAGAGCGAGTCAGGGGACAGCAAGTAAAGGGGTAGATACATGAGAGTGGAGACAAAAAGCATGAGGCGGGAGAGTTGGTTTCCTTTGGACTGATCAAAAATGTGATTGCCAACTGCTGAAACAGTAAATAATCCAACCCTCTTAGCCACCCACTTAGTGACAAATCAATGAATTTAAAAAAACGGATGTATCAGCAAATATGCTTAAATCCCTTATAAACAGCTACTCCAAGGGAATATGATGGAAGACAAAAGAAAGACTGCCTTCCAAAAGTTTGCCTTGTTTTTGTTTAAAATGTAGATGCAATGAAGTATATGTTTCAGTCAACTTGCCAGACGTACTCAGATGCATTAGAAAGAATTATAAAATTAGAGACAACACACTCTCATGTCAGCTTTTTGGAACACTAACCAAAGCTCCCCTAGAAGCATCATGAATAAACACTGTTCCCACTCAAAAATGCTTAATTTAATCCCAGGAGGTGATCAGTATTTTTTTTTGACATGGCAAAACATTTTAATGTTCATCGCAATTTCTAAACTCTGCCTAATTTAAACTGTGGCTGAAAGTATTATTGCAAACACAAAAAGATGATAGAAGGAGTGCTGAAATATTTCAACCACTCACACCCAGTCACAGATCTGTGTTTAGTCCATCATTCTTTTGCTCACTATGCCATCCCAGTTTGGACCCAACCATATGTAAATCAGTCTTGACCCTGTTCCTCATGGGAACAGTCCAGTCCGATCTGCCAGGCCAGGTCCTCCCTGGACCTGAAACAAGCATCCGGGACAGGTTTCGGGGTATTACCCCTCATCAGCCAGGCTAGCTTGAATCCAGTGGCTCAGTGAGCAAGGGACCCACAATCTGGGCATACCCTTGGCCACTTAGGGCAAACATAGCAAACACAAAAAGATGATGGATGGAGTGCTGAAACTTTTCAACCACTCACCCCCAGTCACAGAAAATATTATTGTCTGTTTTCAAATGCTCCTACTGTGCTATACTCCTCAAAAAAGGCATGCACTCCATTGCATTAAAGTAGAAATTTGAAGTTCCTCATGTACAACAATCATGCTGTATTTCCATCAAAGTCAATTATACTTCAAATAACCTTCTATTTAAATAGGATCATGAAAAAATGCATACCTTATTAACATATTCTGATTTACACCATATATAACACATTTTAGATTAACAATTACTATCGTTTCCTGAGGGCAGAGCTCTACCAGTGACCTCTTGATCCCGGTTAAATATGGCATGTGACTGGGTGCAGGGCATGTGACTTCACCCAAACTGTGTATGCCTGAAGACATGCTTGCTTTGCGACTTTAGTGGATGACACAATAGGTGCAGCAGTCCACTAATGGCATTTTACTTCCAGGCCATGGGTACACTGTGTACACCATATACTAGGGACTTAAAGGGAAGCTAAATATACCTATTAGAAGTATGCCAGTTCAACCATGTTTAAAGGGAGAGCACAGGCACTTTACCACTGCTTATCAGGCTTAAAGTGCACATAGTTCTGAAGCCAGCAAAAGAGATAGAGCATAATTCTGTGGGGACATCAATTCTGAGATGTTCATTTCCTATTCTAGTCAATAACTGCAAGTGAGTGCCCTCACCCATGAATAATACTACTTGAATGTTGAGGGCTGGTGAGGTGTTACAGGAATAGGTCTACTAAATCTTTTGCCACAGTGGAAGTCCTCCAGGAGGAGGTCCCTCAAGATATTGTAGGAAATAGCTCTTTCTGTAGGGTCACTCCCAAACTTTTTGACTTCCTCCTCCTACTTTTTGCTGAATTCGTTTTGTTGGCCTGGGACTTTGAGTACCTTACCACTGTTAACCAATGCTAAAGTGCATCTGCTCTCTCCATAAAACATGGAAACATTGGCTCATACCCAATTGGCATATTCAATTTACTTATGTGTCCCTAGTTAAGTGCACTACATGTGCCCGGGGCTTGTAAATTACATGCTACTAGAAGACTTGCTGCACTGATTGTGCCACCCACTTAAGTAGCCCTTAAACTATGTTTCAGGCCTGCCATTGCAGAGCCTGTGTGTGCAGTCACACTGCCATTTCAACATGCCAAAATAAGGCTTTTGCAGGGCTCAAACATTTCCTTTTTATACATATAAGTCACCGCTAAGGTAGGTTCTGGACAACCCAGAGGGCAGGGTGCAGTGTATTTAAAATTCAGGACATGTACGTTTGAGTTTTACATGTCCTGGTAGTGAAAAACTCAACTTGGTTTTTACTACTGAAAGGCCTTTATCTCCCATCGGATAACATTGAGCTTAACTTATTACATTTATAAGAGTAATTTCGAAATGGGAATACATATCTCTTTCAAGTTTGGTGTCTCTGGGATCACAATTTAAAATCCAAACTTAGGGTAAAGTCGGATTTTAATCAGCAATTCCTGAAATGCCACTTTTAGAAAGTTGACATTTTCTTACTATAACCGTTTAGTGCCTGCTGCCCGTCTCTGATCACATGTCTGGGATGGGTGACAGTTGGGCTTTGTGTATTCACCCTAGACAGCCACACACAATGGGAACTTAGATATGACTTGATGGGCTATCCTGGCAGAATGGGAGGGAGAAGCTGGACCCAACCTCACTTACACCTGAATAGGCTGTGTCCTGTTCCCACACAAAGGGCTGCATACCCCCTTGTAGTGAGTCTGGAGCCTGGGCAGGAAGGGAAGACATCTGTGCACTTCAAAGACCCTTCTTTGAAGTCTCCCCCACTTCAAAGGCCCAATTGAGTATAAGTAATGGACCTCTGACACCACCACTTCAGTACACTTCTGGACCTGTATTGTGCCAGGAAAAAGGTCTGCTGTGCTGATGAATGACTGCCACTCTGCTGGACTGCTGCTTTGGGACTCCTGCTTTGCTGGCCTGTCACCCTCCTGGCTGGCTGAGAGGGCTGGAGTTGCATTACTTGTCCCCAGAACCCAAAGTGACTCCAAGGGCTAGCTGGCTAGCCTCCTGAACTGAAGTCTCAGGGACATAAAATACTTCCAACCAAACTGCTTCTGCACCTAGACTCTGCCTTCTGGGAGTCTGCCCTGCCAAGTGGTGCCACCCCAGCCCTGGACCATTGGAAGTGGGTCTAAGGTATATCTGCAGGAAAACCAACACATCCTTTGTTGAGCGACGCATCCACGAGCAGAACTGACGCATTTCCTCGGCTGATCGGTGCATCTTCGAATAGAACCGACGCATCACCGCTGTTGCGTGGATTGGACCTGTTGCAAAAGACTTGCATCACTGCAGCCTCCCGCATCTGGGATCGACGCATCGCCTTTGGAACCACTGTTGCGCAACGCTTTTCCCTGTGCAAGCTCCTCGTATCCCTCATCAAAGGCAGCCTCGACGACGATGCTGGATCTCCGCATCGCAGCTTCACAGGTCATCAGAACTGACGCATCGCCTCTGCTGTGCCTTGCATCCCCGACACCGGACTTCGCATCGCAAGCCCCGTGACAGGATCCTTGATGACGACGCATCAGGACCTCGCACTGCATCCTCCCCACATCTCGGAACCAATGCATCACCTCAGCTTTGCGATGCATCTTCGGCATGGATGCTCGCAAGTGCTCTGCAACCAGGATTAAGGTACTTTAGTTCAGCAGCCCTAATTGGGTCCCTGTAGACGGCCTGTGCTCAATCTTGATTGGCCCGAACTTTTGACCTTGTCCCGATCTGGCGCAACCAGATATCCCAAATAGCCCTTTTTAGTTCTTAGCGCTATTTT
Organism: Calotriton arnoldi; assembly: GCA_963921515.1. NCBI lineage: Eukaryota > Metazoa > Chordata > Amphibia > Caudata > Salamandridae > Calotriton > Calotriton arnoldi. The sequence goes on from CAWUFW010001837.1 coordinate 1,066,529, forward strand.
ACCTACAAACTTTGAAATTCAATATCTCAAGTTCTACATTTGGATTCTTGTCATTTTGGCCTTGTTTATTTAATAAATTAAGCTCTATTTTTTTAACCTGGTGTGGAATCTTTTTGAGTGGTGTTTTTACTGCTTTACTGTTTGAAGTGTTGCACAAATACTTTACACATTGCCTCACAGTTAAGCCTGACTGCTCTGTGCCAAGCTACCAAAGGGTGAGCACAGGTTAATTTAGGGTTTGCCTGCTTCTTACCTTGACTAGGATTGTGGTTGTTGCTTGACTAGGGCTCCTACCCCAGCCAAGCTTCAACCCAGTTTCTAACAGATAGGTAAAATCATGCTGTGCTGTACAAGAGTGGAATGTGGAATGATGACCAAGCTGTAGTACTTTCCCGCACCCCGGTCAAGATTGGACAGCCTCACTGGCGTCTATGATATCAAATATGATCAAAAAGAAACAAGCAGCCCTTATAACTCAAAGAGAGAAGAGGGATGTTTAAAGGCTGTGAAGGAAAGGGCAGCTAATTTTCAGGTCATACCCTGACTTGATTATAGGAATTTGCCTAATTTAAGAACTAATCACATGATTTTTTTTGCAATTTGGATGTAACTGCTTTGATACTTTTGGTCTGTATTCTACTACTGGAAATCCCGATACACAATTGCTTAAAATCTAATATCCACATTTAATTCATTACAACTGTCAAAATTGCATTGCATTGAAGACGTCTCAGACATCTCTAAATGTGTTCCAGTGTTAACCAATGTGAATACCATTCAAGAGAGCTGGTGTAAATATGTGAAATCATCAAGACTGCATTTTCTAAAATGGAGACGTTTGTGTAACAAGCTGTGATTAATTCATTAAGGTGAGACTATGGTAGCCTCTAAACATTTTTGATCTGGAGAGAGAACAAACAGGACTCATCAAGGTATTACTGCACTGAGCTTCAAAGGTTGAATCCGAATTTATTATGTGCTTTAAAGATGAAGGTGATTTTTTAATAAATTTTAAGTAACATTTAGGCATGACAAGAAAGAAAATAAAGGAAGCTTTTAACACGATAGAGTGTGTACAATAGGGAGATGCTCCTTCTGTGGAATGGCACAAGTACGAAATAGTTTAAGTAGTTTGGGCGAGTAGGTGAAAGAGCATGTAAAAGGTGGACTGACTTCTTACTGACATTTAAAAAGAAGGAAAAGAAGGGAAATAGCTAAATGAGCAATACTTTGAAGGCAAACATCAAGAACATTTTTTTTTTTTCCAGAAGTGGAAGTACGGTGGTTGGTTTGAAAGTATTGAATAAGATATTGGTGGACATAAAGAGATCACATAAGCTCTTAGGTGAAGAATGATTCATATAGGAGTTGCAGGTCAGCATGCTGAAGGCACAAGGAGAACACTGAAACACCCACAGCACAGTGCCATGGAACACCATATTAGACTGTATATAAATAAAGAAGCAAAATGCAAAAATGAAAAATTGTAAACGTTCTGTAAATTAAAAGAAGTTGGAGGCTAAAAGTTAAGTTGGTATCCTCCGATTGATTCATGGGAGCAGTGCCTCAAAAAGAATATAGTATTGATGTTCGGTGGCTTAAGTTGAACTTAGAAAAGCTCCAACCTTCCCATTAAAATTTTGATTTGTTCATATTTGTTTGTGAATTAAATTAAATATGTCATCATTCTTGTACTTGTTCGACAAATGCTTATATCCATATTTTGGTGTATTGTTTTGCGGTTCAAATCATCAAAATAGCTTAGGCAGGGCTCTCTGGATTCCAATACTGAGTTTGTGGGGGTCCCCAGATTCCGATAATGATTAAGTGGGTGGTCCCCGGATTCCAGTAATGATTAAGAGGGGGTCCACAGAAGTCAAAAAGTTTAAGAACCACTGTGCTAAGGGGGATCATAGGACCCTCCTTTCCCTCTTCAATAGCCCCAACTACGCACCGCAAAATGTAAATTGCCCACCGGTCAGCAACATTCTTGGCCTTGCCCTGGAGTTGTGTTGGCCCAGCATGTGTTTCGTGATGAAAACATCCTTGGAGAGTCTCTGATTCAAATGCTGTTTATGTGTCTTTCAATAATATGGGCCCAGATAGCTGTTTGGCATGGGTAAGGGAAGCAGAGTTTAGACCCTGAAACAGGTTCAGGCGTAGAGTCTGAATAAAAGGTGTAACTTGGCAGTGATTTCCAAAATAAGTTTTATGGTGAAAGTTGAATCCAACCAAGGGGACTATTGTTTTTTTTCTCAAAAAGTTACAAGGTTAGGTGAAATAACACAGTGCTCAAAATCTAACTGCAAAAGCCAACCACCAATATCATCTGAAGAATACAGGAGTTCTATTTATTCAAAGAAAGTATTTAGAGAAACGAAAACAACATTAACATATAGATATATAATTCCCATAGCTGACCAAAACTTTTCTGTTTCAAAGTTTAATATGTAACAGCATGCATGCTTTGGAAGCATGTGCACATGGATGTAGTTTCTATTCAAATAAGCAGCATGGATTTAGGCACTTAATCTGGTTTAATGCAAAAGTGTTAATTGATGAGACGTAGGGCCTCATTATGAGTTTGGTGGACAGTGTACACCCCCACAAATATGGCGGAGTGCACTATCAAACTGTTGGTCCGCCCACTCTGTTTTGAGTCGCGTGAACCATCAGGTTTTCCACAGCACAGCCTCCACTGGCACCACCAGCAGAAACCTTGAACCGACAGCCTGCCGGGTTAGAGAGTGTCGGTGTAAGAACATCAGAGAGCCAGTCCTATTTAGAGCAGATTAAAGACACTCACAGCCTGGGCGAAAACTCCCTGGGTGCCAGGGTCATTAGTATTTAGGCCTACAAAAACAAACTCTTGCTTTGGGAGTTTGTTTTTGAAAAAGAAAACAGTTTGGTGTGAAGGCATAGATCACTGCAAGGCCGGTGGTGATCCCATAATATGGGGTGGGGGGGGAGGCAGTCTTAATCTTTGCCGCCACCATGACAGACAAATGGCCACCTAGTCAACCCAAAATCAGGGCCTTAGTCCGGCGCTTCTGAAGTGCTTTCCTATCAATCATTTAACCCCTGGCTTGACAATGTTTTACATTGTCTAACTAACACAAATTTAGTAGACACTTTAACATTCCAATATCAAAATGAAAACAGGAAGAACCCACAAGGAGTAGTGACCAATTAATTTATTTGAGCTTATTAGGAATCTGACTAAAGGGAAACTAATGGTACAAAGATATCTATTTAGTGCCTTACTCTTAATGTAGTAATACACTGTAAACGGAAAATGTTGTGTTCAAGTGTTGATTCGGATGAACCAACAGAGGTCATGAATACAGATCTCAGGATTCCAGCAATGTATGCACAACTTTAAGACCATACACTCGTATTCATTTGGAGCAAAAGAGAATGAGAATATATTATTTTTAAGGTGCTGTTATATAGCCAATTAATATTTTGCTTCTCCTCTGTACATCTGATAAATTGTTTGAATTATTAGAAATGGAAATTACAGTGTGGTTTAGAATAAAAAGAAGAACTCACGAGGGACTTTTGTTTTCTGGAATGTAGCGTGCCTCCTAAACGTGTGCTTATTCTTAATTATGCTGAGTTGTGCTTCCATGGCCTTTCTGTTGAATTAACACACCACACAATTACAAGTTTAACTGGGTGTGGCATTTCACCCGATAATCTAATTTCCATTTTTCACCTGCAGAAAGCTGGTAGAAAGTGAGTGGAAAGGGCCAGAATGCAGACAATACCTGTGCTACATAGCCCAATAATTTCTGAACCCACTTTATTCCAGATTCTAGACATCAATGCAATAGTCAGTAAATGGGGTGGTGATAATGACTGAAATCAGTAACACCGGGCCTGGCAACCTTCTTCCGAGCCAACTAGTCATGAGGGTTTTAATTGTAAAAGTGTGTGCTTTGATTCATGCTATTTTCATAGTCAATGGACTTAGGAACTACTACAGATAGAGCTAAGATCAAGAAAGAAAAGGGAACTATAGAAACAATTATATTGTGTATGATAGGAGATTAAACATAATTGGATTGAAAGACCAGATCTGGGGTCATGTTTACCTGGACCTAAATCAGGAAAATATCACAGAATCTTTTGGATCTAAATTCTATGGAACTGTAGTATTCTTGTATTCATTTTTTTAGAATAGCTCATGGTCAGTTATGATATTTTCTGATTGAGCACAGACCCCCTGGTAACAATAAATAGTGTTTTCATCTCAAATTTTTGAAAATGTGAAAATGCTTTTTTTTAATGCAGATGTGCCTGCTCTTTCAGCTTTCGTTAAGTTTTACTGGGTTCACTTGACTGCTATTTCTCATTATAAGTGCAGAATAGAGCTTGCTTAGATTAATAGACATGGGAATATTTGTGTGATTTGTTGCAAAATTATTTACTTTTCAATAAAAACACAGCTGCATAAAATATCTACAATATTAATAAAATTGAAAACTGCAAAAAATATTGTCTACCAAGAGAATTTATTGATGAGTCCTCGAAAAAGGTATTTTCAACTAATTTACTTTTTTTACACCTTTCAAACGCATCATCATTAATTGGTTTGCATAGACCTTTTCTTAAACATACCTAGAAAAGTATCATCATTTTTTGTATTACATAATAAATAGCAATGAACAGGGCAAGTGTAATATATGTCACAATGTTGCAACCGCTTGCCGTTTCAATCAAGCAATCAAAAATTCTTTATTTCGCCATTTCATAAATAGCATAAAAAGCTTGCCATTTGTTATTGTGCAAGGAGCAGAAATCCACTCCTTGTGGCTAGACAGATTATGCTGGTTACCCGAAGGTAAATTATAGATTATTATATTACAATGTCGGGCAAAGTGTCATTCAAATACAAATCAAAAAAAGTCTGTGCCACATTGTAAGATATGTGCCAGCTGTTTCAATGGAGCAGAATTTAGTCTGTTCTGGTGTTATATATGGTTCGTTGAGGGAGGTGAATAATGGTGTAAGAGAAGAGGATGTTGGACCTTACATTCATAGCGAATTTGCCAAGTCACCCAGTCAGTGTAGTGGCAGATCACTGAAGGGTAATAGGTGTTTTGGATTTGCCTGGATCAAAACGTAATTAATGGAATATCTGTGGTAGGGCATAGAAGCATATTGCTGAAAATTAAGCATTAGCGATGGAAATTAAACTTTGGAGCCCCCAACTCATGGTTTACTGAAGGTGCAACTGGGGATTTTGAGAGTGTGGTGAGAATATCTTCTAATCCTCTCGTATCCGAAAAGGATTGGTGAGGAGTGGTGGGCATTCAGAGCTACATATTCCCTGCCCCATTGGCAAATTCATCCCAGTGGTGCGTCATCAAAACTTTGTAAAGTAGCATTTAGGGTTGCTCCTGAAAGTGCCTTTAATAAAGCATATGCTCTTTGCAACTCGGGCCTCAGCAAGGAGGATGTAATGCCCGATTAGACCCCACCTCACACACCACATGGACCAATAGGCCTAACGCATTGGTCAGGCAGTTACTTGTGCCTCAAAGCCAAGGATGCTGATGGTAGGATGGGGTGGCAGTTCCACAGGTAACTGAACGACCAGGTGTGAATCTGTTTGTATCATTCTCTGCATTATGAATAATGTGATCTTATGTACTATGCGTGTAAATACTAGCTAGTGCCCAGCTCATAACTTTATGCAGTGGGCGGTAATGACAAGCTGAATGTTAATCCCACCAGAGATTCAACAGATTATGCATTTGTATTGAATTTGCAGACTATAATGAATTCGCAACGCCACAGTTAGACAAGTTGCAAACCTGACTAGATGTACCCACGTTTTTTACAACCCTGAATGCTCTGAACTGGCTACGAGTCACAAGAGAAAGCTCTTTAAAACCTCTCTCAAGACGATCCGTGGGATAGTCTCAGTCTTCCTACAATTAAGAATAGAGTCTACGGTCAACGGAGGAACCTCAGATCAAGGGTGGTCCCACTTTGATAATACCCCCATTCAGAATGTGAGATATTTTTCTGTGTACAGACATGCAAACTCTTGAACACGCTGCCAGAGCAAAGAAGTGTAATAGGAAAACACCTACAATTAAAAAATCAAAGACCTGGCTTTTCCTTAAAACACAATACGTCTCGTATAGTCTTTGACATATACTGGTATGTCTGCACAAGCAGAAATCCTATCTCCCACTCAGATTTAAGCCGCGTCTCAAGCAAACATTCCTCCAACCATGCATAACAAACTGAGTAGCTACTTACTCGATCATCTAGAGAGCTCCCTGGGGTCTTGTCAGGGGTAGGCAAGTACTGCAACACAATACACTCCCCACATTTTACTTTTGTGAAATACAGAGCAAACACCTAATTACAAATGACTGAATTAATTACAGAATGAAAGCCTGTGAAGGTGAAATGTGTAAGGAATGCTGATAGTTTACTCTTTAGAATGCCAGTTTGTACAATTAGTGGTTATGATGGCTTCAACTTTAGGGCTCAAACCTCTGCATGACATTTGCTGTCTATGCTCAAAATGTTCACAAAAAAGCACTGTTGATCATATAGGCAGTGGGTTGTGCCCCACTGATATAGCCAGAGCTCTACACCGAAGGCTGCTTTGTGCATGTCCACTTCACTATGAGCCTCAAGCCCATCCTATTAAAGCACATCTCTGACTTTCTAAACATGGTCTCTATGTTCCCTCAATAAAAATACATCTTTTACGTGCAATTCTAACTGGCCTAGAACTTAAACTTGCAATTCTAAACGGCCTCACACTTAAACACAAAAATGTCTAGAACCCTACATATAGGAACGTCTTTGGGACTAAGGTGCACCTTTAGGGGCACCAATATTGGAACATCTTCTAAAAATCAGCAGATGTTCCGTTTACCATCCTTGTGGTTCTCCAAACTTATTTAGACGTGGGAAAACTCCTTTTTTCCAATGACAGAGACTCAGTCAGTTCCATCGTCAGAAACCCCTTTGAAGGGGTCAGCTCTTACAGGACCGCTGGATAAATGGTATCAGAAGAACCACCCACTTAGAGCATAGGTTTTCGCGCTGTTTTTCTGCCTTGGACCACCATTCGAAGCAAGACAGCCCTATGCAGAAAAACAACAAAACAATGTGCCTGCCATGCAGGTAAAAAAAACTCCCAGTGCATCAGTCGATTTTTTCTTTGTTTTCAAACCCAACTAGCTGTTTTGGGTTTTTTCTTTTAAAAACAAAAAACAATACTGATCTGCCAGCCATGCCGCAATGACATGGAGATTAAGCACTTTCACCAAAGTGCTTCTGTCACGTCAGCATAATCATTTTTGGCAAACAAATCCTCATTGACCCAGCAAGTAACTTCAGATATGAAGGACACATGGCACATTAATCACAATAGCAAGCTATCATATCCATTACTTTATACTTCTGATTTAGCACTGTTATGCTTCAAATGGTGCACAATAGTAGAAATTCCTACTGTAGGTTAAAACAAGAGAAAACAAGAACAACGTTTTATATTCATAAACCTCACCTTGATTCCACGGTTGTAGGAGCTTTGTAATTGTTCATATGATCTGTGTGCGAAGGCAACACTGAGCTGAGGTACCCCGCCGGTGATTGACTGTGCATCAAGGTCGTTTTCTGCCCTTGCGAGGAGCTGGGGGAAAACTGTGCAGCTGAGGAAGCTGTTTGACGGATAGGTTCCATGGTTGGTACAAAGGAAGTTGAGGAGAAATATTTTGGAGAGTTTACGGATGTTGATGTTGGAGAATGTTTCTGCTCACCAAAATTATGAGTTTGATTTGAAGGTGATTTTACCTCAAAGTTAGATGTTCCAGTTCCTTGAGATGACCACTGAGCTGGGTGTGTTGGCTGCGCCTGGATAAAATGTTTTGGACGCTCATAGTTAAACATGCTTGGTGGAGGCACAGAGGAAATGGAAGCACAATCAGGACCGCTCGCCCAGGGTACTCCTGGACTGTTCTGGATGGTATTGTTGTGGGAAATGTAATTTGGAGAGATGGTTGATTGAGCTTCAGGTGGAAAATCGTAAAACTTCCTTTGGCCGACCGTCTTGGTTGAAGTGGGGTGAGGTGTGCAATCTCTGTTGGAAAGCTGTGTATCCCTAAATATGACAAATAATTAACACTGTTGACAAAGCCAAAAAACCATTTCAGATGCAACAGCTGGAAGAGTGTGATAGTCATGCTTTAACTTTGCCCACGCTTGCTTGCCTTGCTGTTATTGACTCTTATTTTTTGCATAGTCTAACATTCATATTTTATGTTGCCAATGAAAGATTCTTACCTTAGCTGGTATCCTCACCCAATATATAGGAAAATTACCTGGCTCACCAGCCTTAGTACTTCCGTTTCTTGGCTGATAGGAATATTAGGTGTATATTCAGAACTTAAATTGGATCTCCAAACTCAAGTTATTTCATATTTTATTTTTATGTTTCTAATTAAAATATGCTGCCATCATTATCACATATTGGATGTCTGCAGTAGAATGTGAACAGATTACAAATGCTCCTTGCAATAACTTTTCTTGAAAGTCTACAAGCAGCAAAGGGTAAGATAATTCATGGTCTGCCCTTCGAAGAAGGGCAAAGAAAATCAACTCAAAGAAAATCTAATGTATTGTACAAATAATTGCCATAGGCCAGTAGTGCTACAAAGATGCATTGTACCCTTCTCAGGTCTAAAATCTAGCTTTATGCACATTATTAAGTAAAGGAAACAGTAACTTGACTTTTGTGTATCTGGTATGATATGTTTTATTTATGATGGAAAGGGAGCTGTGCCATTTCTTTTTCTGCATGAGTATAGGCCACAGAGATATCAAAGCTTTCCGGACAACTCCAGGGTGATGGTTAGTTGGTAAAGTGGCAAACCTGTGCCTGCATATCTTATTGTCAAATGCCTTCAGTTTTTATATTATGTGTTGATACATTATGGAATCTTCAGCCTTTTCTACCATGGGGCATTGTGAAGGAAGGGTTGCACATACATGGCTGTCTCCATCCCACATTTCTGCACATGCTTCCCTTCTCTGCAGTGCATCATGCATTAAAATGGTCTGCAACCAAAATAGTTTTCGTGTTTATTATGTAAAAAAAAATGTTAGTTTAATTGATGTTCCCTTCTTCTGGGGTCATCTATCTCACACTGTCAGAAACCATTTCCACGACCTTTCATCTGTGGTGATCAGCTAATGACCCAGCTATGGGAGCAAAGGGAGTTCGACACCATTCTCTTTTCTATCTAAAGTATTATGCTATAAAAGACATCTTAGTGCATGATGAAGTTAGGTCATGCAACGGTGTGGAAGACAGCCCTGGCACTAACAGAAAAAATGTTTTAGTGCACATGGCATTTCCCTTAAATTGTACCCATGGATCTACTGAACGAAGATTGGTGGATATATAGGTTCACAGTTATAGCAATGTACGTACATGGAAAGTAGTGTTCTGTCATTCCATACTAAACAATTCTAAGGCATAAAGCACCCAAATACAAATCTATCAGCACGTGCATTCGATTGACAAACACATCCACCACCCACAGCTCCCCTTGGAGGAAATCAAGACTCCGCACCTGTCCTGATGCTGTTGACTTGCTCTTAAGTATAATGTGCTAATTTCTATGTTTAGGTGTGAAATCTATCTAGCTGGAGAGGGCAGCTGAAGTGTCAGTCAAACATACAACCTTTAAAGTTACATTTGAGCATCTAACTTATTTGAATTAAAAGTAGTTGAATCATGCTTGTCCGCGTTTTACTAGTATAGTTTAAGAATATTAAAGTTTTAAAACTTTTACTTCGTCTAACTGCATGCATCGGTATGTGGGTTTAGGAGCAGAGGGAACAACTAGAAATTTGCATTACGATTATTTTTTGGGGTACAAGAAAGGAAAAACCGAGACTTTACTACAATACAATAAAAAAAGCCGCTAGTAAATATGTAATTACTTTTTCTTTATTGTTCTAAAAAAATCCTATAGCAAGTAGTATACATGACATTAATTTACTCTTAAAAGATAAACTTCATTATCGCAGTGAGAAGCATTAAAAGGTAGACGCCTTATTATTATTATAAAACTGGATTTATATACTTGAAACAAACTCCTTACCTATGCCCGGCGTCACCTGCTCCTTCCCTGACAAGCGCAGGGCATCGTTGTAATTCAGTTTCTTGTCATAATCCCAGAGACCTTTATCAGCTGCCATGGAATGGCATCTGCCACGCAACTCCGCCCTCTCTCAGAGGGACATCAAAATAAGAGTCCCCAGTACGAAAACTTTACAGCTGCAAGTGGAGTGGAGCCTGTGCAAGAATGTACGCTGGGATATTTGTAGGACAGTGTTCTATCTGAACTGCATTCAAAGTTGAAGCATGCTCAAACCATTCGTACATCTTGTTTCCGAGCTTACATTGTGAGAAGCGCGGCCTGAAAGTTGCCATGATGCTTGTGTATTTTTAGCACTAACAGCGGGCAGTGTACAAAGTTAACAGACACCATTCTCATTCCCATACGATGACATTTACATCATATTCAATATCATTTATCAAACAGTATTTCAGTGTACTTCAATTAAGATCTAGATTTTGGCACCCCTGAAAAGGTTTTCAATACAAATACAAAAGGGCATAATATATATTAGTTCCTATTTATTGCATTGCTACGATACGTAATATATTGTACTTTATTTCTCCTTCCGCTGCTGTTCATAAGAATGTTTGTTTTAGTAACGTACCTTTCAATCTGATCAAATAGTCGCGCATTGAGGGCTTGGTGCACAACATGGAGTGATGAGGAACAGTTGACAGCTAATGCTAATGCTGTTACATTCTGTGCCATTATATTTCGATGTTTGCTTTGCCCATTATGTATTTCCATGTTCTTCCCCCCTCCCCTTTGTTCTTATCCTCACTGGCTGGAGAACTTGACGTGTGAATAAAGTGGTCCCTTCGTGACTTATTTGAGTTGGAGTCTCATTATTCCCTCCCTTTCCAACTATCTTCTGGAGACGAGGATGTTGATCTGAATCTGATTTTGCCATTGTTGGATTGCAGCAACGCAGCCAACTGAGAGACCTTGTTGCACATCACCTGAAGGCTATTTGTTTGGACCGCCGATCTCACGCTTACCAGAACTGCTCCCTGTCACACTTACTTTGCCTACGTGACAGCGTTTCGCCTCTTTGGGGGTAGATCGTATATTTTCCCCCACATGTCAGGTACGCCCTGGGAGAGGAGGACAGGAGGGACTAAGTGAGGAAACCAGCGAGGGATACATTTCGGGTCAAGTCTCGTTTTGGGAGAGAGCAGCCATTTTGATTTCCATACTTTACCAGTCATTTATGCATTCCAGCCTGGGGGCAGACATTTTGTGTGAAGAAGTTTTATGGAGATTCTCACTATTTAGTTCTGAGTTGAAGTACTCAAAAGTGTATTAGGCCATACTGTCGCAGGTGTGTACAGAAGTAAACACAATATAAAGTCCTGGACAATTATAGTGACATTACGCTGGTATTATTGTGGTTTTTGTGTGTGAATTTAACCAATGTCAAGTATGCAATTGGATCCTCCTTTAAGTTTATTTATTGATTTTATCCCACCATCCCCAAAAAACATATTACATACCTACATGTCATGGCAAATTCATCGATAAGCGATACATTGTAGTTCTTGCAATACACTAGCAAAAAGAAGCACTAAAGATATATAACATTATTTAGCCCAACCCATACGGGCAGAATATACTAAAAAAAAAGGGAAAAAACAACAACAAAAAAGTATCTCCTCAACCATAATAATTACAAAGAGCGAGAGAAAAGACATGCTCTTGCAGAAAGACCCCTAAGCATAAAGATGGTGATAGCGATATAGCCCCTTGAAGAAAAAAACATTCCGTTAGTATTCTTTAAATTATTGTCTAATCCTGATTTACTGTATCCATCCTGCAATAGGAGCCCAGATTTTTTGCCCCAGCTCCCGTCTCCTTCGTCCTCTTAGCCTATACACTGCCGATTCGATATTATATATGGCCAGCATCCTGGAACGCCAATTAGAGAAAGTAGGAGAGTCAGGACTTATCCATTGGGAGGTAATGCATAATCGCACAATGGCCATTAAAATAAACAAGAACCCAATCACAGAACTCGGCCTCACATTTCCCCCCATATTACACTCAATGCCCAGAATTACCATATCTGGTGTAATTGTTATCGGAATCCCTAAGACTGTAGTAAAAAAAGATTCGATATCCTGTAGAAACTTCGCCAAGCTAGGGCAGGAATAGAACATATGAATGGTATCAGCAGCCTGCAGCCCACATCCGCTACATTTACCACCCCGCATTCCCCCCCCACTTGGCTATCTTTGCAGGAGTATAATAAAGATCGAAAATGGAAATATAGTGTTGACTCCTAAGACTTCCAGTTATTAAAATCTGATTAGATAATTCAAGTGAGTCCTCGATATTTATTCCTTACTTCCCAAACTTTCTCTCCCATTTGGTGTTCTGAATACATATATCGTCAGGGAGAGCTTCCAATAGAGTTTGATAGATTTTCCCTATTCGAGATTTAATCCGTATTATTTCCACCAATCGTATCTTTTCAACATTCAAGACTGGCCCTTGCACGTTCCTCCCCAAAAAACTTCGAATCTGCAAGTACTTGAAAAAATCTCGTTTGCGCAGACCGAACCTCTCTTGTAAAAACATGAATGAAGCAATTTGGCCTTCGTAACACAAATCGCCCAAAATATTAATTCCAATACTCAAGGGGTAAGTGGAGTGTGGTCAAAATTACAAAAAATATATACAATGTTGATGTTTGGGATTCACGATAGATAAAAAAAAACTGTTGTGGTCAATTTATTTATCTATCGTAAATCCCAAACATCAACATTGTATATATTTTTTGTAATTTTGACCACACTCCACTTACCCCTTGTCACCGTTCACGCTGTTCTCTTCACCCTTGTGTCACTGCGCCGCTCACTATCACTAACACGCTCAGTGCTCACTTTGTGTGTTATGGTTATTGTATATTTAATTGTACTGTAGTGCTGTTATAACTACTTACAAATAATAACCTGTTCACTCTACCATCTTCGTTGTGGTCTCCCGTTCTTTGTTCCCCGCCCCCATTGTGATTTATATCACTGTTTTTTTACTGTCCTGTTTTAATGACTACCAGTTGAGACATTGTTGTTTGTTGCAAGGACAAACTCGTGTCATTTATAGGGTTGTGTGAGTACTATGAAAGGTTTGGTCATAAATTCGCAAACCACGTGGAACCACTGAGAAGGATGTTATGGAAAGGATGTGAATTTGAGTGGGGTCCAGAGCAACAGCATGTCCTTGACTTTGTCAAGACCCGTATTATAAATGCTCCTGCCTTACGTCAACAATGTATGCACATGTCCTCCAACCTATTTAAGTCTTGTAGGTTGGAGCATTCTTGGATGACTTGTTTGCTGACCACACATTAGTTATCGGTATGAGGGGTTTCGCCAGTTGGATTAAACCAAAACCACGGTATTGAGAGGGAGATCCAACGGATTGCATTAGGATATCCGGACATCGACACATGACCATGTTACTTGGCATGCGTTTCTGAATCGACATTTTTTGAACCTCGCTGGATATACTCAGCATGAGCCGGGTCAAGATTAGGAGGTAAGAATCCCTCATGCCGAGGGCACATTAATGTCACGATTCACTCCCTGTGCTCTCGTTCCCACCATCAGGGGGCTGAATTGTGGGGCTTTCCAGTATTCTAATATGCTTCCAGACACTCCCCTGTATGCATATCGTGACTTCCTGGCATTTGGACATCATTTAGGAATTGACATCCATTCCCAATCCATGCCGGGTTTTGTGGAAGCCAGTCTGCTCATGCTGGAAACTCCATTACCTATAATCCCCTGCTCACTGCTTTGTCTCCACCCCTGCAGGCCAAGGATGGGTGGAGGAATTCAGTTCACCTGTGGCTGGCTGCTGCTAGCCTGCTCACACCTGATGCGCATGAGTACTGTGAGCTCTTTTAAGCCCCAGCTCCCTTCAGCCCAGTGTTTGGTCATTGTAGCTGTATACCGGTGAGACCGATCCTTGTTCCAGTGTTTCCTGAGCCTTTGATATCCTTGTTTCCTGAGATTTAGTTATTCCTTGTTCCTGAGCTCCTGCTGTTTTCCTTATTCCTGAATTAGCTCTGCCTGCAGTGCTACCTTGACACTAGCACTGCCTGCAGTGCTACCTTGACTCCTGAAGCTTTAGTAATTCCCTGTTCCTGAACTAGCACTGCCTGCAGTGCTACCTTGACTCCTGAGCCTTAGCTCAATTCCTGTTCCTGCCTCAGCACTGCCTTCTATGCTACTTTGTTTTCTTGATTCCTGAACCTGCACTATTCTAGTATACCCTTGTAGCCTCCCCTTCTGTATATCCTTTTCCAGCCCCTGCCTTTCTTCCCATTTCCTTGGTTCCAGTTCTAGTTTGATGTCTTTCTATTCTGCTGCCTTGCTTCTGTTACCTTGTATATTTGTTACCTGCTTGCTGCCAAATGTGCCCTGTGATTTCCTTCCTTTCCTGTTAAGCACTCCTCCTTGCTAGCTCCTTGTCTATTGTGATTGTGTTTAGTTCTACCCCTTTGCTGTTACTGCCTTGCGTGTTCCTGTTTGATCGCCAGGATCCGTGGGCACAGCTGTCTACCTAGGTGGTGTTTCTTGTTCACTGTGAGTATTGTCTGAGTTACAGTTATAACATCACCATAGGTATAAGCTCCACAGACCCTGCCTTTGCACACATATCCTATATGTGGGTATTTTCAGTCAGTATCTGTAACAGCAATTGTGGGTGAGGAACTTACTGAGCTTCAGTCTTACCGTGTGGAGCTCCTGAGTGCTTTACCCCACATTCCCTTTATTGTTAATGTTGTTTTATATATGTGTATTGCACATCCGTCCTGGGTGTAGTGATTCTGAATGCTGAGCCGCCTCATGAGTGCCCTTCCTTTCTGAGTCTCACCCATCTTGTTCACTTGTACAGCCTTCCCCTTTGGATCCCTTTTTCTCCTCTGACTTCCTGTGTGATCCTGGGCAGTGCTGTACTACTCTTTCTGTGTACGTTTTCTACCCAGTTCCCAATCCATGCCCAAGTCCCTGACTGTGTTCCCGACATAGTCCCGGACAGTCCCTGACAATTAGGAATAGATTCTAACATACTGGTTTCTTTTCTTTAGTCATATTGTTAGGACCCCACATACATTATGTTTTTGTCCTTTGAATTCCCTAGTGATTAAGAACATAATACAGCAAGCCCCAACACCAACATACCCCGCCTACCACACTTTAGGGTAAGTACATACTGTAGCAGGTATTTTTTCAATATTTTTACAAAGGGGACACTATAAACTATGTCCCTAGCTCTATGTCACTATATACTTCAAAGTAAAAAATCGTATAATAGACTGTTTGTCTGTCCCCACTAGAACTTTGTCCTGTGAGACACGGATGCCTCTCTTAAGACTATCCCTGATCTGGAAACATAAAGACCAGGTAATTTTGATCCTTAAAGTCCTTAACTCCTGTGGCAGCGACATTGAGAGTGCTACGTTAGTTGCTAAGCCATTCTCCTCCAGTCTTGCCACCATGGAAAAAATAAACTACAGCTCATATAGGAGTTGCGCTACTTTTGACCTCTAGAGGGTCAGTTTCTCTTCTCTTCAATATCCAATATTTCTATCCTTGGTTGAAGAATCTTATGTTAACCTCCTTGATATTCTGTTTTTAATCTCCATTATTTTTTAACACAGGGGTGGATCTATCAACTATTAGGAAGTGGCATTACTACACATTTGGGATATAAGATGATCTAGTTCTAGTAGAAGCTACATTTGATTATATTATTCATTATCTATGCACTACGATGGGGTAATCAGGTGGCACTATCAACTTGTGACGCACTTACTATAATAATATATTATTCATGCTTTTAAGGGCTTATGGACCCTAACCCAGATCTTTTTTTATATAATTTTTTTTTATATGTTTCCAGTTACCATGGCTTCCTGATGAAGGCTGTGTAGCCAAAACGCGTGTAGTCCAAGTTCAACAAGCCATGATGAATATGAAAATTTAGTACCTATCAACCTTGATCATTGACAAAACGATTGTGACCCCCCTTTTTTCTGCCATAAAAATATTAATTTGACATGAAAAACGTTAATCTTGTGAAATCTCACAACGTTTCTCTAGTTTACATTTCCTCTGATACCTTCTGTTAATTGTGTTGGTGACACATCTCAGTCTGTGGTGTTTGACGTGTGTAATAAAAACAATGTAAACTGTCTTTTCCGGCCACTGCTGCCAAATACCTTCTTGCATTTCCGACTGGCCTATTTAGCTTACTGTTCAAGAACATTTAGTCAGCTTTGCAAGTGTCAAAGACAATGCTGGGTTCATCAAAGGATTATGTTGTCTGTTAATTATAGTTACAGCTAAGTCTGGGCGGTGAACTCCGCTCCGCTCGCGGAGTTTGCGGAGATTTCCGCACTCCACGTTACGGGCAGCTCGCGGAGTTCTGAAAACGTTTTTTCCCTCGCTCGCGTTAGTCAACGTCAAGTTGGTGAACGCGAGCGCGGAAAACCCACCTCCTGACGAGATTTTTCCTCTCTCGCGATCATCAACATCAAGATGGCGAGCGCGAGCATGGAAAATCAACTTCCCAGCGAGATTTCTCTACGCAGGCGGTTAGCTTTCTCATTGTGAGTGGTCGCGTATGCTTGCGACTGCTCGCGTTGAGAAACTGTCTGCTCGTGTTGAGAAAGCTAATTCACGACGGTGCAGTGGTATGGTTATAGGTAAAATGGCGCTCCAAGAATGAGTAGCACTTACACTCTATTTAGATTTCTGAGAAATTTATATGGACGGTGCTGAAAGGTGAGAAGAACCACCAGTCTCCCCAAACACGTGGTCGAAACCAACATAAACATAAACACAATCCTCAGCACACGTCTTTTAAGTAATATGCAATTATCCAATTTGTTTTAGTCAAGCATAAATGATACAGAGAAATTTTCGAGCTTGGTTTCTTTTCTTTATTCTCTTTGTTCTTGCATCAGCCAACACGTGTTTCGTCGCACAAAGGAATTTTGTCCCGCGACTTTCTCAAGGCTTACAAGAGTCCAAAATGTTCCTTTATCAGTGGTGATAATTCCATCCCACTGGAAAATTAAAATCTATGTTCCGATGTCCACGTCGCAATTAACCGTGGATCTTCGTCATGAGCCAAACGTAGAGCACGTAAGAAGGACGTGTAGGTCCCCACATCAGCGCCGTGTTCTCGTGTTGAGAAAGCTGCCGCTCGAGTAAAAATCTACTCGAACGGCAGAAAGGAAGCAGCGCCTGCTTGTGCAGTGCATGGTGCAGTTCTCGATGATTGCACAGTGCAGACAAGCACCTGGCACTGAAAATCACCGCGAACAGCATTTATCCAACGCACTCCGCCGCTTGCGGAGCTCTGCTTTTGCTGAGTTCCGCGTAGCAGAACTCCTCGAACTCCGCCCAGACTTAGTCACAGCCCGAGACACCATCAGTAACATGGGAGCTCTCTTCACTACTTGCAACAGGATAAGCAGCAGGGCGTCAGTCATGAATGATTAATACAATGGTTTGAACATGCACACATCCAGGAGAAGCTTTCACACAAACTGTCAAAAAATTGATACACTATAAAGACTTTAAATTTGTCAAAGGTTGGGAGATTTAGAGTTGAACCGAAAAGTATTTTCTTGGAATACACAAATGCCACAGAGTGTATGTTTGTGTCTGAGATTGCCTCTTTTATTATAAATGCCTGAGTCTCCCTTTATTTGCTGCCAGATACCGGCCTCCCTTTATCATTAGTCTGGCTTCAGGCATGTCATTGCCTTGCATTTTCACATAAACTATTGGATAGTCAGAGAATCTTCCCACATAGCCCCTCACCACGAGTGGCCTCTTAACTCCAATGGTGTTGGTAACAGCAGTTTTTTACTTTCACACAGATGTTGTCTGTTAAAGCAGCCGCAAAACTCACTGTGAAAGTCTGCGGAAGAAACGAAGAATTAATGGAGGAACTGGACCTGGGGAATTCCACATTTCTGAGTGGACCCTTAGGGCAGCTCATAACGGCCAAGTATTGGTACCTTCAGAGATGGGGAAAATCTGGACCATTTCCACACCACTTGCAATAAGGGCCATACTAGAGACATTCCTGATACAAGAGACATCCTACTCCGTTGTCAATAACTGATCAACAACTTCATGTTAATTGAATAATATATAAATATATATATATATTCACAGAAAAAAACCATGGGTTTTTACAGACGTTATAGTTAGAAATTAGCATTTAAAAAACTTTAGAAATTCACTGAAAAAAACCATAGGTTTTAGGGACGTTATAGTTAGTTTGACATTTCACTCATATAAAACCAGAGAAATTCCACTGTTATAGTTAGTTCAGCTAACTATAACTCGCGCACCCGCAATGCACTGCTCATGATGTCACATATTACATTATTCATGACATGGTCAGCCAATGAACATTTAGCTTGGGAACGTCCTGCTTGGAACACGTCAACCAATCAGATGTCCCTGCTACTCCGCGGACGGGGAGGAAATGGCTGGCAACACTTCTACTTTCAATGGTTCGCAGCCTATGAACATTAACCTCTGGAAGGTCCTGCTTGGAACATGTGAGCCAATCAGATGTCCTTCCTACTCTGCGCAGGGGGAGGGAATGGCTGGCAACACTTTTACTTTTAATGGTTCGCAGCCAATGAACATTGAGCTCATTGTTGGAACACCTCAGCCAATTAAACGTTAATTTTCTTCACTATTCATGATAAAAGTGAACACCGCATTATAAGTAAACATTACTGCGCATTATATTAAAGGAAGGTAAAGGAAGGCTGCAATACGGCGCATTGTTATTTTCCCGATATCATTTCCACAGCCTACTGAACATTGCCGCAATACCGCGCATCGTTGTTTTGCAGACGTGATTTCCACAGCCTACGCAACATTCACACTACCTGTGTATGCACCCTACACACTGCTTGCCGCAATACGGCGCATCGTGTTCCCGACGGGATTTCCAGAGCCTACGCAACCTTGCCGCAATACCACGCACCGTTGTTCTGCAGACATGATTTCCACGGCCTACGCAACATTCAAACTCCCTGCCTCTCCACCGTACAGACTGCTTAAACTAAGACCACAGTGTTCCTACTATATCCTCTTATACAATTATTCTCTTATTTTTCCCCCTATGCCTTTCAACTCAGTCACAAAATGGCTGCCAACACTTCCTAGTTTCAACAGTTCGCAGCCAATGAGCCGCACGCTCGTGCTCGCAACGCCTCAGCCAATCAGATGTCAGAATTCTCAAATATCGATATCTGTAAATTTTGATATTTCTCTAAAACTACTGAACGGACTTACCCCATTTAAACAAAAGCCTGCTTTCTGGACCAAGACCTTTCTCCCTGCCAAATTTGACGTAATTCCGTTCAGCAGTTTGACCTGTAGCCTTGTCTAAAGTTTCCTATGGAAATTGCATGGAGTAAACACGTTTTGGGACCCCCTTTTTCTCAGCCCCCTTGACGAATCACCCCCAAATTTTAAACATAGGAGCTGATCTAAAAAGAAAAGTTTTGGGGAAAATTTCGTAAACATTCGTCAAACGACGCCAAAGTTAGAAGCAAATCAAAAAACACTTTTCCTATAGAAACGTGGTCCTAACTATAACTACCTACTGGCGACCGCCATTAGGTAATTAATATATATATATATATATATATATATATATATATATATATATATATATATATATATATATATATTGGTATCTAGAGAGATATATACATGAATTATATATATATATATTAATGCATAATATATCTAAAACATTTTTTATAGATATATATTACAAAGTGACGGTACCCACTATGTAGTTGTAGTTAGGATTCTGAGAAATAGGAATTCCTTCGATTTTTGATTAGTAATAACATTGCCACCATTTGACTCTATGACGCAACACTCAACAACACTCTACTCTATGGCACTCTACAACACTTTACTCCACTCTATGTCACTCTATGACATTGTACTCCACTCTACAACATTCTACGCAAGTCCCTCTATGCCTCTACACACCACTTTGCTCCACTCTACTCTATGACACACTACTCCACTCTAGTCCAAAGTACACCACTACTCCACTCTATGCCCCTCCACTCCACTGTATAACAGGCCACTCTATGACACACCGCTCCACTCTACGCAACGCAACTTCACTGTATGCCACTCCAGCCTACTCTAGGACACTCCATTCTACGCCGCTCCACTCTATGCCACAACACTCTTCGACATGGCACTCTACGACACAGCACTCTATGCCACTCCACACTATGCCACTCTACTCCACTCCACTCTGCAACACTCTACGCCCCTCCACTCCACGCCATTCCACTCTATAAACCTTTACTTTACTCTATGGCACTCTATGACACTCTATTCGATGACACTTAACTCAATGGCACTCCACTTGACGACACTCTGTTCCACTCCACTGTAGAACACACCTCTCCACTCTGACACACCACTCAACTCTACGACATGCCACTCCACTCTACGACACTCCACTCTACTGTATGACACTCCACTCTATGACACGCCATGCCATTCCGCTCAATGCCACTCCTTTCTATGCCCCTCCACTATAAGACACTCTACGACAATCCACTCTATGAAACTCTACTCCACTCTACAGCACACCACTCAATGCCATTCCCATCTACTGTATAGCCTGGCACGCCACTCCACTCTACATCACAACTCTCTACTTCACTCCACGCCCCTCCACTCTATGACACTCTACTCCACTCTCCGTTACGCTAGGACAAGGTACTTCACTCTACAACACTCAATGCAACTCCTTCTATGCCACTCCATGCCACTTTACTCTACTCTATGACACCCTACTTCACTCTACTCCACTATGCTTCTCTACGCCACTGTACAACACTTTATGCCATTCCTCTCTACCGCACTCTATGACACTCCCCTGTTGAACAGCACTGTACTCCACTCTGTCAGTCCACTCTACAACACTGTGCAACACTCCTCTCTACAACACTCCTCTCTACAACACTCCTCTCTACAACACTCCTCTCTACAACACTCCTCTCCACAACACTCCTCTCCACAACACTCCTCTCCACAACACTCCTCTCCACAACACTCCTCTCCACAACACTCCTCTCCACAACACTCCTCTCCACAACACTCCTCTCCACAACACTCCTCTCCACAACACTCCTCTCCACAACACTCCTCTCCACAACACTCCTCTCCACAACACTCCTCTCCACAACACTCCTCTCCACAACACTCCTCTCCACAACACTCCTCTCCACAACACTCCTCTCCACAACACTCCTCTCCACAACACTCCTCTCCACAACACTCCTCTCCACAACACTGCCCTCCACAACACTGCCCTCCACAACACTGCCCTCTACGACACTTTCTTCCACTTTACTCAGCACTCCACTTGATGACACTCTACTCCACTCTATGCCACTCCACTCCACGACACTCCTCTGTACGACACTCTACACCACTCCACTCTACAATGCTGTACTCCACTGTATGCCCCTCCACTCTATGCCACTCTACTCCACTCTACCACACGCCACTCCACTGTATGACATACCGCTCTATGACGTGCCACTCAGCCCTACGACAAGCCACTTAACTGCCACTCAACTTTATGACATGCCACTCCAGGCTACTCCACTCTACGCCACTCCAGTCTATGACACACCAGTCCACTCTATGACATACCACTTCACTCTACGCCCCTGCACTTTAACACACTCTATGAGACGCGACTCTGTGAAACGTCACTCCACTCTACTCTATGACTTGCCACTCCACTATATGCCACAACACTCTATGCCACAACACTCTGTCCCATGACACTTCATACAACAACACTCTACAACACAACACTCTGTCTCTCTACTCTATGCCACTCCACTCTACTGAACAACACTGTGCTCCACTCTACGTCCCTTCAGTCTACCACACTCCACTCTGTGATACTCCACTATACAATGTTCTACTACACTCTATGGTCCTCTACGACACTCTACACAACTCCCTTTATGCCACTCCATGCCACTTTACTCTTTGACACACTACTCCACTGTACTCAACTACTCCACTCAATGCCACTCTATA
Organism: Calotriton arnoldi; assembly: GCA_963921515.1. NCBI lineage: Eukaryota > Metazoa > Chordata > Amphibia > Caudata > Salamandridae > Calotriton > Calotriton arnoldi. The sequence goes on from CAWUFW010001837.1 coordinate 1,088,841, forward strand.
CCACTCCACTCTATGACACTCTAGGCCACTTCACCCTACAACACTCTACTCCACTCGACTCCACTCTATGACACTCCACTCTACGACACGCCACTCTGCACCACTACAATCTACAACACTCTCCTCCACGACAGTCCACTCAACAACACTACGCTAGTTATTGTAGTGTGGCTAGAGAGTTGACAAGACTCTGTACAGAGGTGCGCAAGTTATAGTATTTTAGGGTGGGAGATAAATTATAACTTTAAGTTATAACTATAAAGTTATAACTGCAACTTTAGAATTTCTAAGCTTTGTGTAGTTTAAGTTAGTTTTGTACAGAAATAATAAATTAACTTTTCCTAACTATAACTAAGCTTTAATTCAGTATAGATATAGAGTGTCTTAACAATTTAGATACTATTATATAATCACTATATTTTCTAGTTTTGATAATCTCTTTTCTTTCTTACCGATGAGATAACATTTCATGTTCAGCTGCGCTGTCTGAAACAGCCTCAAAACCTTCAATTGTTTCAACATCATCATTTTTACATCCAGGGTGTATCTTCAGATTTTCTGGTTGTGTTGTTTGTTGCAATGTATTGACTACTTTATCACCTCCCGCATATATGACGTTTTCAGTTTCATTTTGTAAACACATTTTTTCCATATCACCTTCTAAACCAGGTCCCGATTGCAGAGCTTCCAATCTTTCAATGTCATAGGATTCTAGCAGATAAAAAAACAAATTGTAAGTCACAAATATAACATGAAAAACACATAGTAAGCTAGAAAGGCTGATTAATGGTTGACAAATGTAGGATAACAAGAATTATGGAAACAATATTACAGGCAGGCAAAGCTTGACTTGGGTCGAGAAGTCTGGGCAAAGATTCATGTGGGCCTGAATAAAAGCCTGTCTCTAATTTCCTTATTACTGCCGAGTTGTGACATCTATATCCCCTTTAATAATGAAATGATGTAGTTGCTCAACTGTAATAAGTTAATACAATTGAGTTGTGACGTCATAACGCCTGCTACCAGAGCCAGTAGCAATGGTGCAAGGCAAGTAATTACAGCTGTAGTTTAGACAACGAAAACAAGAACTGGCTTTTTCTTCTTCTGATCTGATTTTGATCTAAATGAACAGTGATCACCCAAAAAAAAGATATTGAAAGCAACAATGTTTACTTTTTCCACGCTATAGGCCTTTGCAGGAAAAATAGAATCTCTGCATGGTTCTACCCATTGTGAGCTGCAGCATTTTTGTAATCTGGCTTATGTTAAACAAATTCTAATATAAGGAATAGAGTGCCCGCAGCTGTACGTTTAAAGGATATTGCAAGTCACCTCAGAGTTCCATGACCATATAAAGGAACTCAACCTTCACCCTTCTTCCGCCATCTGATCATGGAACTCCTTGGTGACTTGCAATATCTTTATAATGTATGTCAGGGGGGACTTTATTCAATATATAATTTTAGAGAAATGTTTGGTAGCAGTAATTTTATTCTGAGATTAATGAAACTTCGGTAAAGAAAATTCCATTACAATTAAAAAAAAATGTAACTAGTGGATTCTTTTAGTAAGTTTGATTGCCAAAATGTGTTCAAAATATTAACATTTTTCTAACAAAACTTTTATATGCATGTAAAGCAAATGGGTTTATATTTCTTTTTTCAACACTTGTTCAGCTAAAGGCAAATGGACATTTAACAAGGAGCTGCCTAACGCCACCTATTTTTCCAGTTTATATTAGACCCTTCTTTGATAGAATGGGGCATGAGTTGCAGCTGTCTAACAAATCAACTAACAACCCTTTTATTGATATCAGGATAGTTTGTTCATTAGTAATGGCGATTTTGATGTTTTGGGAACTGTGACACCTAAATTTGATGCCATCTGCACATCAACAGTTGCTGTATTTTTGTCTAGACACCCAAAACGCATCAGAGCACTGTATAGAACATACCAAAGAATATTTTTGACTGGCACTATTATATGTCCTTGTTGGTAATTAATGTAGTGCTTGATGCACACACCTTTTACCACCATATCATGTAAGTAGATTGTGTGGGTTGCAATATGGGACAAGAATATGTGTGCATAGTGTTGTGATAATGAACTGTTGTGTTGATGTTTGTGCTACTATGTTTTTGCACTATAATATTTTGTTGTGCTTTTTGTTGAGTTGTACTATGGTTGTTATGCTGTGTTGTGCTTCAACAGTATTGTTTCATGTTATATTTATGTTATTTTGCTTGGCATTGTTTTGTGTTCTGTATTTACTTTAGAGATGCCATAGAATTCTGCTACATTTCCAGTTAAAAGCAGCACATTCCAGTGCTAAACTACAATTTCCACTGACTAGAATCATAAAATACCACAATATCATTAAAGCAGATTTGTGTAGGTGGCAATATCGGTATGTAGTGCTTACAATGCAAGCATTGCCATGATGGAAGTTAAACCACAGTACGTTACATTGCAGATAAGTACAACAAGGGGCTTTTTTTCATTACTTAACAACACAGGATTTTAAATCACAGGTAAGTCTTTTTTTTTTTTTGTATTTCATGTTCACGTTAAACAGTTTACAAACGATAATGGACATCTCTTAAAAGCCCAACAAATAAAAACAGAAATATCATCAATAAGAGCAAGACTGAATTAGGGAAACATCTATTACAACGCATGCATTACAACGCAATGCCTTTACAATGTGGTCAATACAACGCAAGTTCTATTACAACACATGCCATTACCATGCATGCCATTACAACGCATATCCCTCACTGACCAGCACCTTCCCTGAGGTAAGCACCCAGCGGTGTTAGAATAGTAATTTTCTTCTTTTTTTTATTGCATATTATAAGACAGTATAAACATACATTGAGATTCATTATCGTAAGGCAATTATGCATTTTTTACTTTTTTTTTTAACCCCACCCAGGTGACATAGCCCAGGGGAGTGGCCACAACCTCGCATTCTGTTATCCTGCACCATCTTATATGCTGACTCCATTGCAATTTCTCAGTACAGATTTAACCGATGTTGCTAATTAGAACCAGTTAGTCCTATTTTTCATGCGTCTTTCAAAATCTCCCTTTACATGTGAGCCACATATGTCATGCCATCACTATGTTTAATTTCTTCTTTGACAGTTACCCACTTTCCTCTATCCATCTAGTCAGTTGTGCCCACATTTTTAAGCCTTTCATTTGTGAACGTATTCCCCTTCTTGCATAAATAGCCTTTTCTAGATTGTAATTTGCCAGCAGGCGGGAAAGCCACTGCTGGAATCCGGGGGGGGGAGTTGTAATCTAGCCATGCTATACAAAGATGGAGAATCGCCATTCCTATAAACACCAATTCCTCTCCAATTGTCCCCCGTGTATCTTGCGCTACCCCGAGCACTATCAGAGACGGGAAGAGGGAACATTCCACTCCTAAAGCTTCCTTAAGTAATTTGGTGATCTCTTGTTTTAGCTTGCTAAGCATGTTACAGGAGGCGAAGATATGGATCAGGTCTGCTTGAAATAGTGCACAGCGGGGGCAAAATGTCCCTTTCCCAGTCCCCCATTTGGCATTTGTTTTTTGGAGAATAGTATAGTGAAAAGCAAGTTTTGTAATACTGTGCCTGTAACCAGGCAGGAATTAAAACACTCTGTGCCAATTTGGATGAATGAAAGAATAGATCTTCTGATACCCCAATTTCCTCTTTCCATTTTAGCGCCCACTCATCAATGTCATCTTTCATTAGTAAGTTAAAAAGATTGTAAATTGCCCGTATCGAGAGATCTCAGTTTTCTATCAATTTATCAATTATATAATTGCTAGCGAATCCTATTGGTCCGCCAGCTTTCTTGTTAAGGAAGTCCCTTATTTGGAGGAATTTATAGAAATCCCTTCGATCTATCTCGAACTACTCTTTAAGATTATCGAAAGAGACCAGACCAAGTGGAGAAATAAAAGCTCCAAGATTTGTCAGCCCCACCTTTTAACTACGGGGCCTCTGAAGATTTCTGGCAAATTTGGATTATTAAAAAGTGGTGTAGAAAAGTTAAGTCGACCGACTCCTATCAGTCTTCGGACAGACTTCCAGATTTTAAACCCCCCTTGTAGTGTTTTGAAGCGGACTTTTTTGTAGTGGTTGTCATTTAAGTACCGCCAAAGCCATACTCAAGCTTCCACCCCCATTATAAGTTCTAGTGGGGCCAGAACCTCTTCCATGTCTCTATCTTTCGGCTTCTCTTGGATTAATACTAGATTGTGTAATAGTGTAGTAGCCCAGTAGTAGAGTCTTATATTCGGTAGGGCCAATCCCCCTCTTTCCCTTGGTAATGAAAGGAATTTGTAAGCCCTTCTTGGTTTGGTGTAGGCCCAAATGAATCGGGGAAAAAAGATCTATTTTTTTCAGGCAATCAGCTGAAAATTCCAGTGGAATCGCCCGCAGAAGATATAAGAACTTGGGAAAAAATAGCATTTTAATAATGTTGCATCTGCCAATGATAGATAGATGAAGATTGTGTAGTCTCGATAGGTCCTGTTTGATTTTAGCTAATAGGGGATCGATATTATCTTTAACGATGTTATCCATGTTTGCTGATATATTAATCCCTAAGTAGGTTGCATTTTTGACCACCCTGGTATCATTTATCACTGCATTCTCGTTACCCACTATTTACGTCTTGCCACGATTAAGTACATATCCCGAAAAAGTCCCACACCTCTCTGCTTCTTGTTCAATTTCATGTAGAGCAGTATCAGGGTTGGGGTCACGAGGGCAATGTCGTCGGCATATGCCAGAGCTTTAGTTTCCCAGCCGTGTGTGACAATGGGTCTGATAACCTTGTTATTTTCTAGTTGTCGAAGAAAAGGGTCGATATAGACTGCAAATAACAACGGTGAGCATGGACAACCTTGTCGGGTGCCTCTTGTTATTATAAAGGGATCTGAAAGTGCTCAATTAACAAATAGCCTTGCCGTAGGATGGAAATACAGCATTTTAGTAGCCTGCAGTAACCCTTCTCCAACTTCCACCCTTGACAGAGTCTCCCATAAAACCGACCAGGAGACCCGGTCAAAGGCCTTTTCTGCATCTAGCAGGATTAATGCAATTGGGTGCTTGGATATGCTAGTGGCATCTAAAAGTGAGATAACCCTCCTTGTGTGGTCTGTTGTTTCCCGCCCTGGGATGAATCCATGCTGTCGGATAGAGATTACCTTATGGATAATCGATGCCATACGGGTGGCAAGGATTTTTTAATAGATCTTACTATCACTGTTAATCAGTGTTATGGGTCGATATGAGCCAGGCTCGTATGGTGGTTTATTTTTTTTTTAGGAAAATCACAATTTTTGCATGTGACCTAGAATCTGGAGGTCTTCCACCCTTAAATATATGTAGAAATAGCTGGGTCATACAATCATACAATCTTTGAGAATGCTATTCAGGCCTGTAGCCTTACCATTGGGGAGGCTATTGATACATACCAAAATCTCAATCCATTGTGGAAGCTCGTCTAACAGTTGCTGTTCTTTTCCTGGGAGAATTGCTCCTCAGGGATTGAGTTCAGATATGCCTTAGCCTCTCCAAGGTCCCCGGGTGAATCCTTTTGATATAGCTTTTGATAGTATGCATGGAAGACATTTCTAATTCCATCAGGATCTTTAACCATACCCAGCACAGGATCTTTGATTTCTTGTATTATATTCTGTATTGCTTTTTGTCTAGCTCTGATTGCCAGGTGATGCCCTACCTGCTCATTGCACTCGTATGCTTTCTCTCGCCATGCTGTAAGTCTATCGGCTGCATTTTTGCGCAATGATTTCCATAATAGCTGATTTAGCAGCTACCACTTTCACCTGCGCTTCTCCGACATCCCCACACAATTGGAGCACTTTAATCAGATCCTCTTCTGTGCCTGCCAATCTAGTTTGTGTATCTTGTAAGAGCAGTTGTTTTTTTTTTATTCAGAGACAGGGAGAATCTAAGGGTTTGCCCCCGTATTCCCGTTTTTTAACAGTCCCAAACAACATCAATTCCTGTGATCACTAAGTTCTCATTAAGAAACTGAGGGATCCATTTCCTCATGTGACTGCAGTATTCCTCATTCACAAGCAGGGCTCGTTCAAAACTCCATATTTCGCCCCCCACAGGTTTTGATCTTTTCTCCGTGATCTCAACCGCTAGGGGGTTGGGATCAGAGAGAATACATGGAGCTGTTTCAATGGAGCAATCATGGAGCAAGGAGTAGGACACTAATATGAAGTCTAGTCTGGCGTGTTTACTGTGTGGAAATGAGAAAAAGGTAAAACCAGGATCAGAGGGATTTTGCCAATTCCAGACGTCGCAGAACCCGTGATCTAAGCATATAGTCCTTAATGCCCGAAACACTTTCGGTTTCCTGCCACTATATGTCCAATTAGTTTCCGAGCTCAGTTTTTTGTCAGCAGGTATGTTTATGATAAAATCCCCACATAAAATTAAGGAGAGCAGCCAGGCAGCAAGTTCACTATTTACGTACTCCAACACTCCTGGATCATCCAGGGTGCTACCGTAAATCGAGCAGATAGTGAATTCTTCCCCATTATTTTTACGGCATTTAGTTATTACCCATCTTCCCAGGTGATCCACTGATGTTCGGCTAAATTGTAGGGTGATGTTGGATGTTAAGATCGCCAGACCACGTGTCCGTGTATTTTGTGTCGTCCCCTCCACCAACCTATATCCAAGTGAGTGTAATAGATACAGTTAAGCCCTTTCAATGCGAGTCTCCTGCATACATAGGATATCTGCCTTCAGTAGCCGCAGCCCGGCTGCTGTGTGCTGCCTCTTTTTAGGGTCATTAAGGCCACAAAAATTAATAGTGGCTATACGTATCTTACCCATCTAGCATATAAAGAAACACAGTACCTATAGGACACCTCCCCCTTGTGCCAGCCCCCCTCCCACCCACCCAAAAGCCCCCCCACCCTAGCCACCCCCCTCCCACCACCTATAGCTGAGGTGACATGGCCCAGCCAGATCCAGGATGATGTCATCTGAGTAATCATAACCTCGTTGCTCCTCGAGTCTTCCCCCGCCTCAGAGCACCCTCAGAAGCTGTGAATCATGTCCTGACATTTTTATCAATCATTTTTATGGATCAGTTTCTATTAAAGAGATCAAGTTAGCATGCTTCAATATGCTGCGGAGAAGAGAAGGAGAGACCTTTTATACCTGTGGTCAAAGAAAAGCAAGTGAAATACAAGAAAAAACAAACAAAAAATAAAAGTGAAGCCTAAGGAAGGCGATGCTTCTGTGCCTTGAAGTTTGACTCCGTCTGCCGTTAGACCCCACCCTCAGTTCTACCTGAAATCTCCTTTAGATATGCTTGGGCCTGGATTTCGGAGATAAAGCTGCGGGTTGTCCCCCTGAGAATGACCTTTAGCCTAGCCGGATTCTGTAAGTACACTTCTGCTTCAAGCTGCTGAAAAGGGGCAAAGAATTGTCTAAGTCGCCATCTTCGTTCCATGGTGGTGTGAGCGAAGTCCGGTCTCATGAAGAAGCTCACTCCATCGAATTCCTTTCTGGCAGTTGGCCTAGCCAGATCATAAAGAGACTGCCGGAGTAAAAAGTTTCCGAAATATAGAAGCATAGCGCGTGGCCGTTCAGGGGTGGATGAGGGATGTTTTGATGGTGTTAAGGGGAATCTGTGTGCTCGCTGGATCTCTTTGTCCCAGTCCCAGGTATGCAGCTCTGGAAAGGCACGCTTTAGCAGCCAGATCATGTATTTCCTGGGGTCATTCACTTCGGCTCCTTCCGGGATGCAAGGAACACGAAGGTTGTTACGGCGTTGTCTGTTTTCATACTCCTCCATTTTCCACATTAAATCTTTTACTATCCCCTCATGTGCATCACCTTGTGCCTTCAGTGTGGCAAAGTCCTTCTCCAGATTTTCGGTCCGAGCCTCCACAGATGCCATTCTGTCCGCGATTTCCACACATGTTCTGCCGACTTTCCTGACGGCCCCTTGCAGTTTTTTTGTGGCCATACGTGCTCTCCGGCTGTCAATCTTTACCTCCTCTTGAAAGCTCTTGATTGATTGTAGCACCACTGATAAGGCAGGATCGTTCTGGCTCCCTGTCCCAGTCCCTACGGTCTCAGCGTTGCCAGTCATTGTAAGATTTCCCCCTGAACGGATTGTTTGGTCTGAGATAGAAGTCAGTTGCGAGGCCGAATAGTCCCATCTCAAATCCCAGTACTTCTGCATTCAGAGGTCTCACACCTCCTTCTCCTGTTCCCTTTCTTTGTTAGGGTTTTCTTATGTCCTTGGGTTTTTGTGGGAAGGTCTGACCCAGTGCTGTCATTCCAGTTGCGCCCTTCTTCTTTGCTGGAGGTGGATATACTTAGGTCTGATATTTCGGATTCATCAGTTAGGGAATAGAATTTCTCCAGGGTGTCAGAAGATCTAGCCAGAAGCGGATGGATGTTCCCAGCTTTTTTTCCAGCAGCGTTTCCAGTTTTATTTCCGGCGTCTTTACCAACCAGGGAGCACTTATTCTCAGTTATTCCCATACTGTTTTGGCGCTTGTGCTGGCCATCTTGGGGGCCTTGGATGGAGCTTGCAAGAATAGGATCTTCAGTATCTAGCGCCAAGTCAGGATTAGAGTTTAGCTGGTAATTAGGTCCAGGTTCCCCTGGAGTGGATGAGGTAGCAGCCAGGATTTGCTCATTTTGCTCGTTTTGCTGTTCTGTCCACTTCCTTTTTTCCAGCGCCTCCATCTGTCAGGCCAAAAATAGTGGGGATTAAAGGCTGGCAGGTTACCAGGTCGCGGGGGTCTTTATAGGAGCTTTTTTGGCTGTTTCGACTTTCTCCATTTCTTCACCCCCCTTCCCCTTGCCCCCAAGTGTATCAGTCCTCTTCCCCCGATTTTCAACAGTCCTCATGGGAGGCTGGATAACTGCAGCCGTTATCGGCAGAGAAGGTTGTTCACTTTTAGTTTTAGCATTCTTCCCACCCCGTCCTGCCATCCTTACTTGAAGGGCACAGTCTTCCACAATCCGGGACTCTGCAACAATGTATCTTCTGTGAGCGGTACTGGTGTCGAAGAGCAGGAAAAGCTCCTACGTGCCGACCGCTCCGAGACAATGACCATGAAGGAATTCCCTGTAGAGCCCTAGGGAGCACCGAGAGCGTTCCGATCAGCTGTTCGATTGAGGCCCGCCACAGGCAAGGAGACGCCACTGATGCCAGATCGAGCCGCGCGGATGCTGGAGCCGGCTGCGGAGCGGGCTGATCACTCTCCCTACAAGCTCCGTGTTGATCGCATCGGGACACCGCGGAGATCACAATCCACAGTTTTTTCATTTGCAGTGCTTTAGGATGGCATTATGTGGTTTTCTAGCTGTTCTGGGGGTCCGACCGGAGGAGCGTCGCGAGTGAGATGCTACTCAGACACCATCTTGCCTCTGCACAGGTAAGTCTTTCGACTTATTTATTATGAGGAACAAGGTGAATTAAAGGTGTGTAAGTAATTTCAAGGGGTCAGGGTGGGTAAGAGTATGGGTTGGCAAGGGTTTTGTGTGTTCTGGGATGGGTAAGGTTATGGGGGAGTAAGGTTATAAGGTCTTTTAGGGTTCAAGGATGGTAGGGGTTAGTAATGAGTTTTTAGGGTTTGGAGTTAGTAAGGGTATAGTAGCAGCAGGGGGTTCTAGGGTTTATGAGTGGCTACGGGTACCGGGTGTAAAGGATTCTAAGTGTTTTTAGGGTTGAGGGTTAGGTACAGATTAGTAAGGCTTTCCAGAGGTAAAGTAAGGTAAATGTATGCAGTGGTAGTTTTTTTTAGGGTTTAATGGGGTTAAGGTTAGGCCTATACACACATATATATATACACACACACACACACACACACACACACACACACATAGGGTTTGTGAGTATATCGTATATCCCCCCCAAAAGAGACTATATATATATATATATATATATTTTTTTTCCAATGTGCCTTTGCGCATAGGAGGTCACTCGACATTGCTTCACTGTGACATGCAGCATACCATCTTGTTTCACCTTAAAATCAATGCCGACGCGTTTCAGGATATCAAATCCCTTCTTCTTGGGCAGCAAACACGTAACTGAAACTCTCATGGTAATGTCATTTTCTTTTTAATTACTTCATAGGTATGACCGCCCCCAGTGGGCGTGTTATCCATTGCCTTCTGGGACATTGAGTCCTAACATACGAGAGAAATTATTTCCTTTAGTAAGGTCAGACACATAGTTTGCATTAAAAATCCTTATTAACCTTAGTAGGCAGTGAAAACATGATTGCAGGCTTAATTAGCATATGAAGCGCTGTACTGTCCAAGTTCTGAGAGGTCAGAACTGCAGTCTCACGAGCTGGTTTGCACGTCTCCCCAGCCAGCGATGGTGCTCCTCCCCACGGCCGGCCGCCGTGTATAATCTTTTCATCCAATGTGCCTTTGCGCATAGGAGGTCACTCGACATTGCTTCACTGTGACATGCAGCATACCATCTTTTCACCTTAAAATCAATGCCGACGCGTTTCAGGATATCAAATCCCTTCTTCTTGGGCAGCAAACACGTAACTGAAACTCTCATGGTAATGTCATTTTCTTTTAATTACTTCATAGGTATGACCGCTCCCAGTGGGCGTGTTATCCATTGCCTTCTGGGACATTGAGTCCTAACATACAAGAGAAATTATTTCCTTTAGTAAGGTCAGACACATAGTTTGCATTAAAAATCCTTATTAACCTTAGTAGGCAGTGAAAACATGATTGCAGGCTTAATTAGCATATGAAGCGCTGTACTGTCCAAGTTCTGAGAGTTCAGAACTGCAGTCTCACGAGCTGGTCGTGGGGAGGAGCACCATCGCTGGCTGGGGGAGACGTGCAAACCAGCTCGTGAGACTGCAGTTCTGAACTCTCAGAACTTGGACAGTACAGCGCTTCATATGCTAATTAAGCCTGCAATCATGTTTTCACTGCCTACTAAGGTTAATAAGGATTTTTAATGCAAACTATGTGTCTGAGCTTACTAAAGGAAATAATTTCTCTCGTATGTTAGGACTCAATGTCCCAGAAGGCAATGGATAACACGCCCACTGGAGGCGGTCATACCTATGAAGTAATTAAAAGAAAATGACATTACCATGAGAGTTTCAGTTACGTGTTTGCTGCCCAAGAAGAAGGGATTTGATATCCTGAAACGCGTACAGGCATTGATTTTAAGGTGAAACAAGATGGTATGCTGCATGTCACAGTGAAGCAATGTCGAGTGACCTCCTATGCGCAAAGGCACATTGGATGAAAAAAAAATATATATATATATATATATGTATATATGTATATATATATACATATATTTTCTCTCGTATTTGGAGGAAGTTTTCGGATATATATATACACACACACACACACAGGGTTTGTGAGTATATTGTATATTCCCCAAAAAAGAGCATATATATATATTTATTCTCAGCGGTCGAAAGGCTTCATGGCAGGCACTAACCTGGAATAGACCTATGTGCCGTTGATGAAATAAAGCACTTTTTGAATTTGCAAGACTTTGGCGTCTGGTGGTCCGTACCTGGCTTGTCTCATCGGGAGAGCGGTGGGCCAGGATTGTGACTATATATATATATATATATATATATATATATATATATATATATATATATATATATATATATATATATATATATATATATATATATATATATATATATATATACACATATATATATACACATATATATATACACATATATATATACACATATATATATACACATATATTTTCTCTCGTATTTGGAGGAAGATTTTGGATATATATATATATATATATATATATATATATATATATATATATATATATATATATATATATATCTCGTAGCTCCTCAGTTTTTCACCTCCTTCCTGCACTCACAAACGGGTGCTTTCTCGCGGGCGGTGTACCCGCAATTATGCAAGCTTCCAACCTCACATTCTCCTTCCGAACGTAAAGAAAAGCACTCACGGGGGTGAGTCCAACGTTTTTATTTCATGGACTCACAGCAACCAGACACGTTTCGGCAGTCGCCTTTTTCGATGGTAATCAGGCGCGCCGGAAATGGCCATCTTTTATGTCAATTACTTTCATTACACCAACATTGGTGAACACTGAGAAAGGACAGATTTTTCCACATATTGGAGCCATCTTGGAATGTGCAAAAGATCGTTGCGATTACCTCATTTCATCGGGTGCACAATAAATAATTCAGTATATACATATATACACGTTCATGCGCTTATTCATTAAAGATCATACACAGTTATATACTGTTAAATAATTAATTGAGCCCAGTGATGGGCATTCGAAATTCAATACATACAGCCCGCAGATGGGCTCATGTAGTGCCCTCGATTATTCCACTTCCACAACATTTCGATACAATTTAATGTTTATATACCATCAAATATTGCCCTGTATGGACCTCGAGATTGTTGTGTGAGACATGCAACAGATCCTAGCAACTTAAACCATAATCTATTCCTTACCCAATGCAAACCCCCTACAAAACATATATAGTCACTTTTCACAATTCCATCTCAAACGTATCACATTGATAAATTTCATAATCAAGCACGAAACAGTTTCTTCAATACAGCTCTCCCATACCCATGAGAGTATCCAACTAATCTCCTAAATGTACTGAAATTTCCTCATTACAGTTCAGACCTTCAGGTACCTTCGTTTGGAGATCGATTATATACCTGGATTCCAGTCTCCTTAGACTGGTAACCCTATCTCCACCTCTTGGATTTAACGGGACATGATCTAAAGCAAAGAAAGTTAGAAGGTCCCTATTACTGTTGTGTTTGGCTTTAAAATGTCGAGCCACCGGGTACGACAGATCACCATTTTTGATAGCCCATGTGTGCTCCAAGATTCGTATCTTAGTTTGATGTATGGTACTCCCAATGTACCTGAGACCACACGGGCAATTCAAGCAGTATACTGTGTATGGTGTACTGCACGTGATGAATTTCTCGATGGTCTTAGGTTTCTGTACCCCTGGTATTTGGTATGTTGACACTCTTTTACTGCCTGCGCAAGCTTTGCACTTGCCACAGGGATAAAATCCCTGTAGCTCCCTATCGAACAGCTTTGGTGCTTCTCTTCTCATGTAGCTACTCGTGAGAGAATCTTGCTTTGCGGAAGGTTAACAATGGTCGCGCTGGAATGTCCATACCTATAACTGGATCCATTTTAAGCAGGTTCCAATTCCTGCGCAAAATGGTTTGCAGTTTCCCTGCTTCATTCGAAAATGTTGTGATCATCCTGAAGCCGCACCCATCAGCCTTTTCAATCAGTTTCTCTTCTAACAATTTATTTCTAGGGACAGAATTCACTTTCCGTAATGCCCCCATTAGAACTTGCTCACCATATCCACGCGCTCTGAATCTATCCAGACACTCACTAGAATGCTTCTGGAAGTCAATCTCCCTGGTGTTATTCCTTTTTATCCATAGTAGTTACCCGTAGGGGATACTACTAATCAATTTCGGAGGGTGACCACTGTGGGCATGTAAAATCGAATTTCGCGCAGTGGGTTTCCGATACAATTTAGTACAGATTTTATCATCAATCACACAGACTTCCAGATCTAAAAAGTTCACAGACTTGTTACTGATATCAGCATTGAACTTTAAGTTCAGATTGTTATTAAGCCCCCTCCAAACCAGGAAGAGGTCATCTATGTATCTGTACCAGGCAACGACCCTATTGGTCCAGATGCAGTTGGCATCTGCCCAGGCCACCTGCACCTCCCACCAGCCCACAAATAAATTCGCGTAGCTGGGGGCGAAGCAGGTGCCCATGGCTGTTCCAGATACTTGTTTATAATACTGCTCCTGGTACAGAAAAATGTTGTTATTTAAACAGAATTCTAAGAGCTCTAACAACATCTCACTATGTTCGGTAAATTTTAGTGGTCGATTCTTAAGAAAGTAGTGAACTGCCTGTAAGCCTTGCTGATGTGCTATACAGGTATACAAACTCGTAATGTCCATCACAATCATCTGGTCTCCTTCCTGCCACACAACACTTGTTATGTGTTGTAAAAAATCTTTTGTATCTTTGATATAAGATTTCAATTCCACCACAAATCTAGATAAAAAGTGATCTATATACATTGATATGTGTTCTAAAAGACTGCCATGCGACGAGACGATTGGTCTCCCTGGTGGTAACAAGGCGTCCTTATGCACCTTAGGCAAATGATAAAAACAGGGTGTAACAGGATTCAAACATCTTAAAAATAGATATTCTTGGGGGGCGTGGCCTAGCGAGCGAAGATGGCGGTCGCACCTTGAGTGTGCTCCCGGACCCCTCCACAATCCGCTCGCCATCCGCCTGCTGCAGCAGCCAACCAGCGCTGGGACTCTGCGCCACCCACTCCCGCCGTCTACCTGCCGGTGGCTCTGGCTGTGGGGACCCCGAAAATAGCACCTCGCCGCACTTACCCGGGTGCCGGGTCGGCGATCGCTCTCGGCAGGGCGGCCTCCTCCTGATCGCGCCGGCTGCCTGTTGCCGGCCTCTGGGCGGCCTGGACTCCTGTGGTGTGGTTGCAGCCTCCTTCTCCGTGCGTGCCTGGACCCCGTGCGGTCTCCGGCTGATCCCGGCCCGCTGCTGCCGTGTTCGGCCCTTGCCCGGGCACTCATCGGACCCTCGCCTTCAGCAGCGACTCACGCGGTGGCGCCTGGCTCCTCCTCCCGTGGTGTCGGCCGTCTCGCCGGGCGGCACGGGCCCCGAGGCAGGGATTGGATGTCGGCTGGGGCCTGGCTGCGGGGCGCTGGCCCCGGGGGTGCTGTGAGGCGGTTTGCTTTCCCCCCCTCCCTGACCTGGAGGATCGGCTCTAAAACGGCGCGTTTCCGCAGCGCCCAGCACAGAGGATCCTGAAGTATCACCCCGGCCCCCCCACGGCGCTCCCGTGTTATCGACCGCCATATAGGGCGGCGGGGGGGCGGGGGCCTGGGCCCTAAACGCTGCATTGGTGGCCGTGCGGGGTGAGAGTCTGCCCCCCCCCCCGGGCCCTGCTCCTTCCGACTGTCTGCTCCCTTCTTGCTGGGACTGCGGCCCCGAGTGACCCTGGGACCCGGGCTCGCATCATCGGGGCGGCGATGTGGTGACCGCTGGGCGGCCTGTCGGGGGTGGTGCCCCTGGTTGCCCCCTGGGCCCCGCCGGCCTCTATTGATCCTGTGGGCGGTCGTCGACCCTGAGGCTCTCTGAGGGCGCGCTGAAGAAGCCTGCACGTGACCTGGACGCCCCTGGGGCCTGGCTGGCTGCCGGTGGAGGGAGTGCTGTTGCGACCTGCTTGGAGGTAGGGAGTGGGGGGCCGGGGTACCCGGGTTGGGGTGAGGAATCGTCGGTCGGGCGGGGTGTGGGGGGCCTGGGACTGGCACGGCTCCTCTCCCCCCTCCCCCTCCTCCCTTTCCCCCCCCGCTCCGGACGCCCCTTCTGGGCCTGGGACAGAGAGGTAGTCATCCTGAGCGGTGAAGGTGGCGACGCGGCCCGCTGGGCCCTCTCGCTGGTCCTTGGGTGCGACCGGAGCTGTTTGGCCGCCACTTCGGGCGGCGGTGACCCCCTTGGAGGCGCCCTTGAGCCGGACGCGATGGTCTGACGGCTCCCCGGGGACCCCAGAAGTATTCTCGTGTGGTGGTGCGTGCACGGTCGCCTACTCCTTCCTTGGGCCTGCGCCGCTGGACGCCGCTGCATCCTCAGGACCCCCTGCCCACACTGGATCCCTGGCCCTGGCCTTGTTGAGGACTTGGACCACTCTGTGCCTCCCTTCTTCGGCCGCACCCTCCGAGCGGCGGTGGTCTGCTCAGTGCCGGGCCTGGACGTCTGTTGTCTGTTCGCTTTGTCTCTGCTGCCCTCAGGCCCATCTGTGTTGCCGACTGGCATGCCTGGTGCCGCTTCCCGGCCATGGGGGCCCCCCCTTCCTCTTCCCTTCCGCTGATAGCAGACTTTCGACTGATAAGGGCTCGCCTCGGGCCCTCCGCTGCCGCGGCCTTTTCACACCAGCTGGACCACCTCTGGGTGAGGTCTCCTGATCCTTGCGGGCGCTGCCAACAGCCCTGGGACGTTGGGCCTATCCAGGACCATCCCGAAAGCCTGCCAGCCCCGGGGGGGCGGACCTGCGCGCCCGGGCCCGAGTATCGACGGTCTGGGCGTCAGGGACTACACCTTCGGTGCGATGGGCAGGTCCCGCGCCCTGCAGACCCCCAACCCTCCCACCCAAACCAAGATGGACCAGTACACCACGAGCGACCGGGACCCTGGAGGAGGGGTGTCCAACACTCCCGCCCCCGTCGGAGGTGATCTCTCCACTATCCTTCAGGCGATAAGCACCTCGCAGGCCTCAGTTGAAAACAAGATCAGCGAGGTGAGGGTTGATATGGCCCTTATCCGCCAAGACCTGCGCAACGCCACGGCTAGGATTACGGAGGCGGAATCGCGCATCTCCACGGCCGAAGACGACATAGGCCAACTCAAAACCCAGATGGCTCGTCTCCAGACGGGCTGAAGATGCCGAAAACAGGTCAAGGAGAAATAACCTTCGCCTCATAGGATTTCCCCAGGGGGCTGAACAAGGACACGCAGACACGTTCGTGGAGACCTGGGTTCGATCATGGATGCCCAAAGAGTCCCTCTCTCCCTCGTTCGCGGTTGAACGGGCACCCCGCTCCCTGGCTCCCCGCCCTCTGCCCGGGGCTCCTGCCCGGCCCATTATCCTGAGGATCTTCAACTTTAGAGACAGGGACGCCATCCTTATGGCTGCCAGAGCGAAGGGTCCACTAACATTTCAAAATAACAGGATCATGGTCTTCCCAGACTATACCAGGGAGGTGCAGGCCCAACGTCGAACCTACGAAGAAGTTAAGCAGAAGCTCCGTGCCTTGGGCCTCCGCTATGGGATCCTCTTCCCGGCCCGGCTCCGAGTTGTTTTTCAGGACAAGGCAATATTCTTTGATAGTCCCCAGGCGGCCTGGACCTGGCTCACAGAGGAGCGGCCCCTCTTGGGTTGGTTGGTCTCCTCCCCTGCCCGGCGAGACCCTGTGCAGCCTCATCCGACCCAGCCTTGACCCCAGAGACGCCAAACTAGGTCCCGCAGAAAGGGCGACCGAGGTGGTGGAACATCCCGATCACCGGGCGCAGGGCCCCATCGGCCCCCTCCTCGCACTCCGTCCCGGGGTTCTGCATCTCCCACCTTGACCGGCTCCCTGACCAACTTGAGCAGTATCCCGGTCCACTCCGAGGCACTGCGCCCCGCCGTGTCTGACTCGGACTTGTCATGAAGCCCTGCGCTCCACGGAACTGGCGACGACGAGGGGGACTGAGTTGGGCCCGAGGCTGGGGGCCTGCGCTATGGCTCCCACACTGCTTCAGCAACTGAGGTCCCTACCATAGCCGCATGTCAGGAGCGGTCAATCTCCGCCGCGAACATGCTCAGCTACCTGGTTATCGTACTAGCTACCGGACATATTTGTCTTCATCTGTTGCATACATAAGTTGTCTAAAATGTAATTGCTGCAGTTAACGAATTTCTGATCCGCATTGATAGAGGGGTCCATCTTCGCCACGTTTAGGTTCTGCTAATCGTTTTAGCTTAGCATCCAGACTCACTAGTGTGTTGTTGTTTTAAGGGGGTTCCTCCTAAGGGCGACAGATGCTTCATGTTCAGAAGTGTAGGGTGGGGGTGCAGGGCAGGGCAGACCGTTGTCTCCCACTTGTTTATTGTTTTTAGCCGCCTACGGGCTGCTGTTTTATGTTTTTCTTGGTAGCTTTCGATGCACACATGCCACTGATGACGACTTGAGACTCAAGAGACCACACGAACTCCACTCCCGAGACCTGGTTGTGGGATATTGTCACTCCTGAGAACCAGGCCCCTTACCACACGCGCTGCTCCCTCCATGTTCTACCCACCCAGATGGCATCCACCTTAGCTAGGCCCCTCCACATATTGTCGTGGAATGTCAACGGCCTGCTAGATCGCATAAAACGAACTGCTGTCCTACGTAGCGCCCAGCGACACGCGCCCAATATCCTTTTTCTACAAGAAACACACCTCATGGGCACGCACTGCACCTTCCTCGCCCGTTATGGGTTCGACAGGGTCTGGCACTCTGGTTTTACACGGGGTTCTCGGGGGGTGGCCATACTGCTTCAGAAAGGGCTTCCCTCTACTCTGACACAGGCAGATACAGACACTCGGGGCCGGTATGTGGCCTTGATTGGCAAGATCGAAGGGCATCCTTTTAATCTCTTGAGCGCTTACATTCCCCCCACCACTACGTCCTCTACACTTCGGCGGCTTACGCTCGTCATCTCCACCTTTTCTTTGGGCCTGACGGTCATAGGAGGTGACTTCAATGCCGTCATGCAACCGACCTGTGACGCATCAGGTACCCCATCGACATCCCGCCTCGCATCGGCCAGGCGACTGTCTGACTGGTCCTCCGCTCTGGGGCTCTGCGATGCCTGGAGGGTGTGGCACCCCTGCCGGGAACAATACACTCATACTTCAGCGGCCCACCATAATCACTCTCGTATTGACCTGCTCCTGTTGCCAGCCACCGACTGTTCGCTGATTTCTGGGGCTACCATCTTGCCCCGAGGCATCTCGGACCATTCTCCTGTCTCCCTCCGCCTTGGGAATTCCCCGGATGGCGTTCGCACAGCTTGGCGGATGAATGCCTGGTTTTTGCAGGATACGGACTTCGTTGAACCGTCGGGCAGGAACTGCGGCACTACTTCTCGACTAACGAGGGATTGGTGTCCTCACCGGGTACACTATGGGAGGCCGGCAAGGCCACTAGACGTGGGACGGCTAGAGGTCTGGTCCATGCGAAGCGTGCGGCCGAGGCCGCCCGCCTTACACAGCTGGAGGCCAGGGCTGCACGGTTGGAGGCCGCCCAAGCCCACGCGGACAGCCTTGACTCTGCCCGACAGCTCACGCTGCTCCGTGAGGAGATCTGTCAGATCTCCTTGGAGGCCGCTAAATCGCTCTGGCGCTCCTCCGTGGCAAGAGTATATGGGTGGGGTGACAAAAATGGCAAATTGCTCCACAATCTAGTTTCTTACCCCAAAGCCAACCGCATTATTCCCGAAATCCGGGATGAGGCGGGCGTTCACCACGCTTCCTCTCCGGCTATCGCCAACACCTTTGCGGGCGGGCTACTATGCAGCCCTTTACGTGGCACGACCTCCCGAAACCTCCCTCGCCACTTTGTTGTCCGAGACTGGGACCCAACTGCCTCGGCTCCCCCAAGCGGTCTCGACCACTCTGGACCTCCCATTCACCGCGGAGGAGATACATGGGGCCATTTCACTCCTGCACTCCGGTAAGACGCCGGGCCCGGATGGCTACCCGCAAGAATACTACGCGACCTATCGTGATGTGTTGGTCCCGCACTTAGTGAATCTGTTCAAACATGTGGCGGACACTGGGTGCTTTCCCCCAGAAACTGATGTAGCCACTATTGTGGTCCTCCCAAAGACACAACCACCCTCTCTCGCCTGTGCAGACTACCGGCCCATTTCCCTCATCAATACAGAGATAAAAAAATTTGCCACTGCCTTAGCCCAGCGACTCCGGCCCCACCTGCAAGAGTTGGTCCATTTGGACCAATGCAGTTTTATGCCGGCCCGCGGCACCCGGCATTGCATACGCCGTCTCCATCTGGCCCTTGCCCACCGTCATAGACTTTGAAAAAGCATTTGACACGGTGGACTGGAGCTACCTCGGGGACGTGCTGGAGGTGCTGGGGTTCGGTCTTCCGTTTCTGCGCCTTATCCGTGTCTTGTATTCTAGTCCTAGGGCGAGGGTCTTAATCAATGGTGGGCTCTCAGAGGCGTTCCCCATTCAAAGGGGCACTCGCCAGGGGTGTCCGCTTTCACCGCTTTTATTTGCGCTCGCGATGGAGCCCCTAGCTTCTCTCATACGGCAGGACCCCTCATCCGAGGCTGGGAATGGGATCCTTACCAGGTCGACAAGATCGCCCTTTATGCCGACGACGTCCTCCTCTTCCTAGCGGATCCTGAGAGCTCTGGCCCACGTTGCTTAGACGCCCTCTCCGCTTTTGAACGGATTTCGGGTCTTCGGCTCAACCCGGCGAAGTCCACTCTGGTCCCCCTTCACCCGTCCCGCGCATGCTTTGAGTGGCAAACGACAATTCCCCTGCGCCGGCAATCATTCAAGTACTTGGGGTGTGGGTCGCTCTACTTCATGAGCTTGAATGGGCCCTGAATATTACACCCCTGGTAACCAAGGCTAAGACGGACCTCAGGAGATGGCAATCCCTGCCTCTCAACCCTCTTGGCAGAAGTGCCCTCTTTAAAATGATGGTCCTCTCCCGTTTTTTTATACATCTTACAAAATATTACTTTTCACCTCCCGGGGAGTTGGTTCCGCGAACTTGACAGTACCCTCACCCGGTTTTTATGGGGGGGCAGCAGATCGCGTATGTCCCTGCCACACTGCCGCATCCCTCCCTACGACGGGGGCATGGGGGTGACCAACCTTCACCTTTACTACTTAGCCATGAGACTCATCGTGATCCACGACTTGTTCGCGGGCGGCTGGTCTGACCCGGCGTACCAGGTGGAGCTCCGAGCGCTGGACTTCCCACAACTCCAGGCCTACTTGTACGGGGCCCCCATACCGCAGGCCCTCCCCCATCACCCGGACGGTGCTCATGGCCTGGCGCACAGCCCTGCGACAAACGAAATGGGACCGGAAACTCACTAGACAGACGCCCTTGTGGTGCGGAGCTTGGCTGAGAGAGGCATCTTCCCTCCGGGACTTCCACAGGTGGGACCACATTGGGATCTCGCTACTTGGCGATATCTGGGACGGGGACCACATCAGATCCTTTACAGACCTACAACAGCGCTTCTCCCTCCATTCCTCACAATTTTATAAATATCTACAGCTGAGGCACGCCCTCTGAGTTCATATTCCGTCTCCCACCTCCCTCCCTGAATTCAGTCCCCTTGAGGCCCAGGTGGTGATGGGGAACCTGGGTAAAGGGGGGGTGTCACAGATTTACCGTTCACTTGTAAACAACAGTTCCTCATCCCTAGATACGTTACGTGCCCACTGGGAGGGTTGGCTGGGTCCTCTAGAAGATGAGGATTGGAGGGATGCCCTTATGGCCCCCAAGGAATTGACGACCTCCTCCAAATTACGCCTAGTCCAACTCTACTACCTTCATACGGCCTACCTTACGCCTGCGCGCCTCTACAGCGCTCGCATGCGGCCATCCCCGACCTGCACGCGCTGCACCCATGCCCCTGCGGACTTCTACTACATGATCTGGCAATGCCCGAGCCTTGCGTCATTTTGGGCGGGGGTGGAATTGGAGCTCACACTGACCTTGGGGTGGACGGTTCCTCACGACCCACTACGTCTGATCCTGGGGGTAGTTCATGGCCTTGATGGATCCCGGGCTGATAAACGCTTCCTGGGAACAGCAGTGGCAGTAGCGAAGCGTGACACAGCGGCGCTGTGGTCTCAGGCCAAGCCCCCTACTGTACGGAAATGGAGGCGGGGGGTGGACTGGTGTGGAGCCCAAGAGGAACCCCTCTTCGAGGCCCGGGGTTGCCCCGAGCTTTTCGGTAAGATATGGGGCAAGTGGTTCAATCTTGTACCCTAAAGGGAGTGTGTGTTTCGTGTACAGATATAATTACAGGCAAATGTCTATATTCATCCTAAAGATTGATTTACAAATCTCTGACGTCTCTTGTTTAAATGTATTCTATCTCAACAATGTGCTTGTTCTTGCTGCCAATGTGTTTTCTGCTGGTCCTTTAAAAACAATAAAAATTGATTATCAAAAAAAATAAATAGATATTCTTCTGTTTCTATCTTGCCTCTGTCATACCAACTTTTTAATAACCCATGGCAGTTTGCAATGCTCAGATTATATACACTTTTCCCCACTTTTTCATAGAATGCCAAATCAGACAGTTGACGTAATGCCTCCTTGTTATAGGCATCACACGTTTGAAGCACAACATTACCGCCTTTGTCTGAAGGCTTGCAGACAATGGACGTGTCTTTTCTAATACTTTCAATTGCCAAGTACTGCTCGTGAGTAAAATTGTGTTTCTTTGTACATGATCACTTTTCCGTAAGTTCACTAGTTCCTTTATGACAGCATCAGAGAAGGTATCAATAATATCACTGAGCATTTGCGGTAAAAAGGTTGAAGCTGGTTTAAAAGGAGTGATCACATTCCGTTGTTCAATGCCCCCCACTGAATCATCAGTCACACCTGGGCCTGCACTTTCATTGCCCAGATCTTCCAAGGCTTGCAATGCCTGTAAATGATGCCCGACTAAAATGTCAGTTTCTGATGAGTGCTCACCCATTCCCTTGGTCTGTTGTTTCTTGGGTCTCAATTTAAAGAATTTATGGAGCTTAAGCTTTCTCGTGAACTTAAAACAAATCAATTCTTGTTTCTGTGGACAGAAAGTGAAACCCAACTTCAATACTTCTTCTTCATGTTGTGTCAGTTTGCGTGGAGTAAGATTGATAATGGTGAGATTCTCCTTTGCTGTTTGTCCTAACTGCGCTTGTTGAATTTCTTCTTGCTCCTGGTAACTGGAGGGGACCTGCGTCCTTTTGCGCCATTGTCCCCCTCGTCTTGTCGGTCTCCGCTTTTTGACTCTGGGGGTTTCCCCCTGGTGCCCCTCTGCCATGATTGGGGGATGACTCGAAATTCGTCGTGAAAAAACGATCTACTCATGGCCGTACTTGAAGACCCACTCTCGTCTTCTGACTGCTCCGGAGTAGTTACCTACGATTCTGAGGTTTCTGGCTGACTTGTTGCCTGTAGCACAGTTTTTGTCTGGAGAGCCCTCCGCGGTGCATCAAACATTTTGGCAAACGTCAGTACTCTTCCTAGCGCGTAATCGCGCTCGTCACGCTCGAACTTCTCCTGTTTTCTATGCCTGATTTTCCCTACATATGTCTTCAAACGTTTGAGCATTTGCGCCCTCAGTTCATCCTGCCTGGTTCTATTGTCGTTTTTCCCAATTTCGACTTCCAGGTCTTCAATGGCTTTACGAGCCTTATCGCGATTGCTCTAGGCGAATTTGATAAGAATAGTGAGCATTCCTTTGCAAGAACTGGCCGTATGTTCAGACCACTCTTCCAACAATTGGGGCTCCGGATTCTCATAGGCGGGTATGGTGTCTATACGAAGGCCCCTCAGGACCCTTTCCGCCTCTATATAATGTTGCAGGGACGTCCCCTCCCACCATTTGCGGATCTCCCGCTCGTGAAGCCTTTCCAAAGCTGTGAACTGAGTCAACAAAGTAGATGGACTGCGTTCTTCTCCTTGTGGCCTCATTGCCCCGTAGATGGTCTTTTCTTAAAGACTTCCAGGTCCGCCTCACAGCGCTCTGAATCACTGTACATGATTATTAGCAGATACGTTGCCGGAATTTCCCAAACTTTAGGATATCAACCCCCTCGTTCTGCCGTCAAATAATGTCCCGTATAAGTTCAGCCTCTTACCTCCGAGACTCTTACATCTGCATACGGCACTGCGATAAATATCCTTGATGGCGGTGCACGAAGATAATATCGTAGCTCCTCAGTTTTTCACCTCCTTCGTGCACTCGCAAACGGGTGCTTTCTCGCGGGCGGAGTACCCGCAATTATGCAAGCTTCCAACCTCACATTCTCCTTCCGAAAGTAAAGAAAAGCACTCACGGGGGCGAGTCCAACGTTTTTATTTCATGGACTCACAGCAACCAGACGCGTATACTGCTTGAATTGCCCGTGTGGTCTCAGGTACATTGGGAGTACCATACATCAAACTAAGATACGAATCTTGGAGCACACACGGGCAATCAAAAATGGTGATCTGTCGTACCCGGTGGCTTGACATTTTAAAGCCAAACACAACAGTAATAGGGACCTTCTAACTTTCTTTGCTTTAGATCATGTCCAGTTAAATCCAAGAGGTGGAGA
Organism: Calotriton arnoldi; assembly: GCA_963921515.1. NCBI lineage: Eukaryota > Metazoa > Chordata > Amphibia > Caudata > Salamandridae > Calotriton > Calotriton arnoldi. Next base: position 1,112,869 of record CAWUFW010001837.1, read on the forward strand.
TAGGGTTACCAGTCTAAGGAGACTGAAATCCAGGTATATAATCGATCTCCAAACGAAGGTACCTGAAGGTCTGAACTGTAATGAGGAAATTTCAGAACATTTAGGAGATTAGTTGGATACTCTCATGGCTATGGGAGAGCTGTATTGAAGAAACTGTTTCGTACTTGATTATGAAATTTATCAATGTGATACGTTTGAGATGGAATTGTGTAAAGTGACAATATATTTTTTGTAGGGGGTTTGCATTGGGTAAGGAATAGATTATGGTTTAAGTTGCTAGGATCTGTTGCATGTCTCACACAACAATCTCGAGGTCCATACAGGGCAATATTTGATGGTATATAAACATTAAATTGTATCGAAATGTTGTGGAAGTGGAATAATCAAGGGCTCTACATGAGCCCATCGGTGGGCTGTATGTATTGAATTTCGAATGCCCATCACTGGGCTCAATTAATTATTTAACAGTATATAACTGTGTATGAGCTTTAATTAATAAGCGCATGAACATGTATATATGTATATACTGAATTATTTATTGTGCACCCGATGAAATGAGGTAATCGCAACGATCTTTTGCACATTCCAAGATGGCTCCAATATGTGGAAAAATCTGTCCTTTCTCAGTGTTCACTAATGTTGGTGTAATGAAAGTATTTGACATAAAAGATGTCCGTTTCTCGGCGCGCCTGATTACCATCGAAAGGCGACTGCCGAAACGCGTCTGGTTGCTGTGAGTCCATGAAATAAAAAGGTTGGACTCGCCCCCGTGAGTGCTTTTCTTTACGTTCGGAAGGAGAATGTGAGGTTGGAAGTATGTATGTGTATATATATATATATATATATATATATATATATATATATATTTCTGCATTTTTACATGTGCACATATAGAAGTGTGTGTATATATATTTTTGCCCTGAAATAAAATTATATTTTGTACCAAACTGGATCGGTGTGGCTCGTGCTTACGAGGATTAGTAAGCTGTCTGGTGGATATATATATATATATATATATATATTCACTGGAAAAAACCATAGGTTTTAGGGAAAGTTATAGTTAGTTGGACATTGCACTCGTACAAAACCCATGAAATTCCCCCGTTATAGTTAGTTCAGCTAACTATAACTCGCGCCCCCGCAATGCACTGCTGATGTCACATATTACATCACTCATGACATGGTCAGTGACATCACTGATGACATCTCAAATGACAAAACTGATGACATCATCCAGTGACTGTGTGTTTCTGTAAAGTTTAAATATGTTTAATATATATAGGGAAAGGCGTATTGAAGAATGAGTGGGTGTATAAGTGTCTGAATGGATGATTTAGTAGGTGCGTGACTGACTCTATAAGTGAGTGGTTAAACGTATCTTACTGAATGCATGGGTTAGTGACTAAACTGTGTGAATCTCGGTATCCGTCTGTCTGTTGGTGTGTAAGTGACTGTATGGGTTTGTGAATAACTACATAAGTGTCTATATGAGTTATTGATTGGTTGTCTGAGTATCTGTATGGGTGCCTGAGTGTTTGTGTGGGTGGGATGTGTATGACTCTGTGCATAGATGTGTGAGTGGGTGATTCACTGGGTGCATGGTTTCAAGAGTACATCTGTGATGGACTGTATGGGTGGGTGAGTGTGTGTATGGGTGTGTTAGTGAGTGAATGTATATCTTAGTGGTATATGTGTAAGTAACTACATATGTGAAAGGTAGTATATGTGAGTGTTGGAGTATATAAATGACTATATGTGAGAGTGAGTGATTGTGAGAGTGGCTGTATGGATGAGTGTGTGCTTGTATCAGTGATTGTATAAGAGCGTAAGAATGTGCTAGTATTTGTATGAGTAAGTGAGCTGGTGTGTGTATAACTGTATAGGTGAGTAAATGGCAGTGCGATTAATTATTTGCATGACTGACTAGGTGTGTGAGTACCTCTATGGATGAGTGGCGGTGTTTGAGTGTCTATATAGGAGTATGAGTGCATATGATAGTCCTGTACTGAGTGACCGTAAGTATGAGTGACTGTACGGGTGAGTGACTGGATGTGTGTGTAGACCTAAGAATCAGTGAGTGGGTATGTAGTTATTGGTGCTGGAGCGTGTATGGTTTTGAGAATGGCAGTCTAATTTAGAGTGGGTGTATCAAAAGTTATATTAGGGTGTGAGAAGATGCATGAAATTATCACATGGATGATGTCATCAGTGATGTCATCAGTGATGTCACTGACCATGTCATGAGTGATGTAATATGTGACGTCATCAGCAGTGCATTGCGGGCGCGAGTTATAGTTAGCTGAACTAACTATAACGGGGAATTTCACGGGTTTTGTACGAGTGCAATGTCCAACTAACTATAACTTTCCCTAAAACCTATGGTTTTTTCAGTGAATTTCAAAGGTTTTTAAATTCTAATTTCTAACTATAACGTGTCTGAAACCTATGGTTTTTCAGTGAATTTCAACGGTTTTTTAAATGCTAATTTCTAACTATAACGTGCCTGAAACCTATGGTTTTTTAAGTGCAGTTCAAAGGTTTTTAAATGCTAGTTTCTAACTATGCCTACAGAGGTAGGACATGTGAAGAAAGAAGAAAAACGCACAGAAAGAAGCAAAAGAAATGCAGAAAGAAGCAACAGAAGTCCACAAAGATGAAGAAAAGTGCAGGAAGAAGCAAAAGATGTGCAGAAAGAACCAACAGAGGAGCAGAAAGAGGCCTTGTTGCAAAATCATCCTGTGCCCACAACTTTTTCAGACAGGTACTGGTGGTAACTGACTCTGACTAACCAGAGCCAGTGCTATGCTAAAAGACACTTGGAATACAGTGAAAACACCTACATACACTAGGGAACACTATGCGTTGAGGTACCCCTGTGATTAGCATGACCTCCTCTGTAAGTCCCTAGTACATAATAGGGCAGGGGATTAAAACTACCTCTTAAAACGCGCTACAGGGCGCGTTTGCACAGTGGTGAAGGGGAGGGGGCCTGAGGTGACATGTGTGCAAACGTGGCGCGTTTTAAGTTGCGGGATTAAGTCCCCTTGAATCCTGAGGGTCCCTGGGGCCCAACTCAGCCCCCAGGTACCTACAGTTAGGACCACAGAGCTGAGTTGCAGAGAGGAGTTCCGAGGCCACGCACCTTTTCACCTCTCTGCAACGCAACTCTGTGGCGCTTACTGAAGGTACCTGGTGGGCTAGTTGGACCCCAGGGACCCTCAGGATTCAAGGGGACTTAATCCCCAACTTAAAACACGCCACAGGGCGTGTTTGCACACAAGTCACCTCAGGCCCGCCCTCCCTTCACCACTGTGTAAACGCGCCTCGTGGCGCGTTTTAATTTGCGGGATTAGGTCACCTTGAATCCTGAGGGTCCTGGGGCCCAACTAGCCCACCAGGTACTTCCAGTAAGCGCTACAGCCCTGCGTTGCAGAGAGGTGGTCCGAGGCCACGCCCCTTTTACACCTCTCTGCAACGCAGCTCTGTGGCGCTTACTGGAGGTACCTGGTGGGCTAGTTGGACCCCAAGGACCCTCAGGATTCCAGGGGACTTAATCCCCAACTTAAAACACGCCACAGGGCATGTTTGCACACATGTCACCTCAGGCCCCGCCCCCTCCCTTCACCACTGTGCAAACGCGCCCCGTGGCGCGTTTTAAGTCGGGATTAACTCCCCTTGAATCCTGAGGGTCCCTGGGGTGCAACTAGTCCACCAGCTACCTCCATTAAGCGCCACAGAGCTGCGTTGCAGAGAGGTGTAAAAGGGGCGTGGCCTCAGAACACCTCTCTGCAACGCAGCCCCTGGCGCATACTGGAGGTTTCTGGTGGGCTAGTTGGCCCCCAGGGACCCCCAGTATTCAAGGGGAATTCGTTCCCCATCTGCAAATGCGTCAGGGGGCGCGTTTGCAGAGTGCTGCAAGGAGGGGGCAAGGCCTCCGGAGCGATGCCGGTCTTTTTTTAAGAAGGGGGGCTGTGTGGCCCTCCTTCTTTTTGTAATTTATTTGCCCTGGGGACCCCATCCCCCAGGGCCTGCCCCCTAATTTTTTTTTTTAAATCAAAAAAATTTGGAAGGGGGCCGCGTGGCCCCCCTCCCGAGACCTTAATCGGCCCCGGGGACCCCATCCCCCGGGGTTTGGCCTTATTTTCTTTTAAAAAATCTTTTGGAGGGGGGCTGCGTTGCCCCCCTCCTCAGGCCACTTGTGGCCCCGGGGACCCCATTACCCCGGGGCCAGCCTTTGTTTTTTTGTTTTTTTTTAATTTCAACTTTGGGGAGGGGGGCCGCGTGGCCCCCTCCCGAGCCACTTGTAGCCCCGGGGACCCCATCCCCCGGGCTGGCCTCTCCTTTGGGGACCGTGGGGGTCCCCAATCCCCCATGGTCCCGCCAGCTCCCCGCGTCCCTCGGGAGCGGCATTGCTTTTCCACATGGGGAGCTGCTAAGATGCAGCTCCCCGTGTGGAAAGCAATCGTCTTTGGAAGAGAGAGCAGGTTTCCTGCTCTCTCTTCCAAAACCAAGCAGTTTGCTATGACAGGACGGGAGCCGCGAGGCTCCCGCCCTGACATAGCAAACTACAGTGTCCCGGGGTGAGCACCCCGGGACACTGCAGGAGCCGGCCCTGGGGGTGGTGGTCCCCAGGGCCATCAAGGGCTCCAGGAGGGGGCCACGCGGCCCCCTCCCTACATGTGCAAAGCCCCGGGAGGTGGTGGTCTCGGGCGTGTGGAGGCTCGAGCCCCCCACACAGGTAATTTTAATTTTAAAAAGAAGCCCGGGGTGGCGGTCTCGGGGCTGCGGGAGGGCTGAGTGCCCTCCCGCACCATTTTTAATTGAAAGCCCGGGGGTGGCGGTCCCTGGGGCTTGGGGGGGCCTTAGAGGCCCCCCCACGCATTATTTTTATAAACCCCGCATGCCCCCGGGACTTGGCCCACCCAAGGGCCAAATAACAACGAAGCGCGGGAGTCCGCGCTTCGTTTTTTTTTTTTTCACGGTGGGATCCGCGCATCCCGCTGATTTTTTAAATTTTTTTTTACAAAAATTCGGCCCTGGGGGTCCTTGTTGGACCCCCTAAGCAGGCCTAGGGGGTCAGGGTGTTTCTACCCTGCCCCCTTTTTGCGTTTTGCGCACTTGTTTCTTGTGCCTCGGTTCTACCGAGGAACAAGATGGCTGCCAACATTTCCTGGTTTGGAGTGTTGACAGCCAATTAGCATACAGCTCGTGATCGGGAGGGTGCGCTCAAGGTGCGCGGACCCTCCGCGGCCATAGATATATATGTGATTTTACTTTTGATTTTCTCAGGAACTACTGAACGGATTTACACCATTTAACCAAAAGGCACAACTCAGAACCAAGGGCTACCTTTTTGCCAAATTTGGTGTAATTCCGTTCAGCAGTTCGGGCTGTAGCTGCGACTAAAGGTTCTATGGAAAATTGCATGGGGGAAACACGTTTTGGGACCCCCCTTTTTTCTCGGCCCCCGCTTGCCGAATCACCCCGAAACTTTCAGGATAGGAGCGGACCGGAGCGCCCCACGAGTTTTAAAAATTTCGCGAAGATTCGTCAACCGGCGCCAAAGTTATTTCAAATAGAATGTTGTGAATTTCCTATGGAAAATTGGTCCGAACTATAACTATCTACTGGCGACCGCCAGTAGATAATATATATATATATATATATATATATATACGTAAACTGGGATATGTGGAATTCAGGAGTGCAGCCTAAACGCCAGTGGTGCAGGGTAAAGGCGATGCCACATCACACCTTTTAAAATGAAAAAAATCCCAATTCTCCATAAAGAAGGGTCCTGCACTCAAAACTCTGTCATAATCCAATTTATTTCCAAGGCAGTACTAGTAAAAACATAGAACGCGTTTCGGCAGTTTGGTCAGCAATTGTCAACCATTCAGTGCCTCAATGTTAGTTTGTTTAACTCCTTCACACAGGTGTTGAGGTTTAAGTAAACATGGCAGAGTTACTTCGTATTTCGTTTTTCTTCTTTTAAAACTAAATACAGTCTTTTTGCAATAACCTGTTAACATACGTGTTTAAAAATATTAACTTTCAGTTCCAGCAGAAAGGTAATAAAAAACCATCTGTTTGAAGTTAGTTTCGCTTTTCGCAATTTGCATGTTCTTCATGGAAACTATGAAGGCAAAAGTTCATACATCACATTTCCTTTACAAACAAGCTGGCTGTCTTTCACAAAAACAAGTCTCGTATGCTGGTAAATGTTCTTGATAAAGTCAGACCCTCCAGCATTTCGCAATTTTGCGATTCACGAAAAAAATCGCGAAATCAGCTGGCAAGCGCGATGGCCGCGATAGTTATCAAACTGGCCGCAAAAAAAGTCTTCTGCCAGGCATAAAAAAAATTATGCCATTTTATTGGCTGTACGCGCATACGTCACCACCTGAACAGCGCTGTACAGCAGTGTTAGCTGCCTCCTTCCTCAATTACAATATTGATGAAAGAGGAGCGAGAAAAGTAAAGTATCGCTTCTCTGCTCTCCAGCTTGCAGGCTCGACTGCTGTTCGCGCAGAGGCAAGCCCTAGCATAGGGCGCGCCGCCATTATGGCGGTCGCGCCGGTCCCCGAGAGGCAAGGGGGGAGGTGGGGCAGCGCGTCTTGATGACGCGCTGCCTAGCCTCCCCTGGCCTCCATTACCCTGGCACGCCCCGGAAGTGATTAAAGTACTTCCGGGGCGCCGCAAGACAGCAAGGGGTTAAAAGGCGGGGGCGCGACAGGGGCAGTCTCTTGCCTCGTCTCGCCCTCCACGCAGCTGGCTCCCCGAGCCCGCATCCTGCCGGCCCCGAGTGGGGGCCATAATCTTTTCTTTTCTTTTTCAGGATTAGCGGCGTGGAGGATCCCGGGAGTGCGTGATGGGGATCGTGTTCCGGGTCGGACGGTGGGACGATCCCGGGAGTGCGTGACGGGGATCGTGTTCCGGGTCGGACGGCGGGCAGGAGCGGTGTGTGGTGCGGAGGAGGACACGCACTGCAGGACAGCACCGGAGCTTCGGCCGGTTGTGATCGCCGGAGCCGAAGGTTGGGGAATCCCCTGTGGGCACCGGAACAAGCGCGGGTGCGGTAGGGCGCGATACGGTGCGGGGGCCTGGGGGGTATTCCCTGCGCACGCTCTTTGAGAGCCGGGGGGGGCCACGAAGCAGGGCCGGGCCTGGTTAGTATTGTGGATTGGGGACCGCCTGGGGTTCTACGAGAGATGGTACACCGGTTGTGATCGCCGGAGCCGAAGGTTGGGGAATCCCCTGTGGGCACCGGAACAAGCGCGGGTGCGGTAGGGCGCGATACGGTGCGGGGGCCTGGGGGGTATTCCCTGCGCACGCTCTTTGAGAGCCGGGGGGGGGCCACGAAGCAGGGCCGGGCCTGGTTAGTATTGTGGATTGGGGACCGCCTGGGGCTCTACGAGAGATGGTACAGTGGTAGCTAACAGGAGCTATCGTCGCTTGCTGGGCAGGTGAGGGGCACTGGAGAGGGGCGCTACGGGTGGAGTAAGGGGGCGCAGCATCCGGGACACATCAAGGGGATTATGAGGGACCTGGTGAACGCTCTGTAGCAGCAGGCTACTGGTCCCTCCTAGATTGTGATTTCTGCGCAGCGCAATTATGGTTTTTTCGTGTCCACGCTTGTGATTTGGTCTTGCAGTGTGCCGGACGCAGGGGACCAAGGACGTCTGGACGTCGCACTCCTGGTACGGGACCGAGGACGCGCCTTCGGCAACAGGACTCGGGGTCGGCGACACTGGCAAGCCTGCATTGAGCCGCTTCTGGGAGCCACGCGGGTTAGAGGTTATCACCTGACCCACTGGACTAGCCAGTGGGAGTGGCTCTGGTCGCGGCGGTGCTGGGCCGGCTGGTGGTGGCTGCAACGGAAAGGTAATGGTTTGAGCAGGGTCTCAGACCTACGGGATTCGCAGCTAGGGAGTGCGCAAACAATGGCCCCTAAAGCAAGGCAGGGGGAAAAGCGGTCCAGGACAGACACGCTGTTGGAGACATTGATGCAGCAGGTACAGGTCATGGGTCAGGCGTTGACGCGTCTCCAGGAGAAGGTGGACGGTCCGCCAAGGGAGGAAGAGAGGCCTTGGCGAGTGAGAGTCCCACCGAGGGCATATTCCCCCCCCCCCCCCGACACCTAAAAGGAACAGGCCCAAGTCAGGTGGGAGAGGAACGGGGCATACTCCAGTCCCGGCTCGGCCCAGCCCGGTACCCGACCTGGCACCAAGAGAGGGGGTACCTGTGCTGGGGCCACAGGACCTGGAATCACCGGTTATACCGGTGCCTGTCCCAACGCCCACTGCGCCGGCCAATGCAGTGCCGGTGGTGCCGCCCACCGGGCCACCGTCAGGGGATCAACCGCTAGGCCCAGTGGCACCAGTGGGTGGGGGGGGTGACCCTAGCCCTGACATAGCGAGCAACCTAGCAGCAGTTCTGCCATGGCTGGAGACCTTTGGGAACTGGGCTCCGGCGGTCGGGGTGGCTGGGGGGGACCCCATGGAACGGGCGCAGCAGTTGTTGGCCAAGTTCAGTAAGCCTAAGCAGGACACGGGCCCAGTGCCACCTGTGGGGGTGGTGCCCCCGGCGAAGCCTGCGGGTAGCGGTAGAGCGCCGGCGAACGAACCGAAGGACCCCGGGACACAGAAGGCGGCGGACTCGGCGGTCGCACCAGGTACACTTGGCGCTCTGCCTCCGCTAGGTATGGGGGAGCTGCGCTCTGGGAGGGACCAATTGGGGCGGCACTTATCACAAGAGACTAGGAGAAGATTTGGAAAGGGCAGTATGTGAACATCTTTTCATTATTGGTAGATGAAGCAGAAAGGGAGGAAGCGAAGAAGAACAAAGAGTGGACGCACCCGAGGAATGGTCAGACATAATTCAGAAGTACAGGGTAGAGGAGAACCTGGCTAATTGGATACAGGGTTTCACAATTTACATGGCGATTATGCTTGAGCGCTTCCCGGCCCTAGGTGCGGGGATGGCATGCTATCAGAATAGGATTACAACAGCTCACACAAAGTATGGAGGGTGCGGTTGGAAGGAGTATGACAAGGAATTCAGAAGGGCGAAGGCGGTAGATCCCACCCTGGGTTGGGACCAGACGGACATGTTCATACACCTCAATCACCTAGTGCACGGGGCCTTGTACCACGCGAGAGGAAACACAGGGTCGGGCCTTGAACATAGTAAGTACCAGCCTTTTCGTGCGGGCCCCTCGGGCAACTCGGGGGGTGTTGCCGGCTCAGGAAGCGGGTCAGGGAAAAAGGGGTGTGCTTCGACTACAATAGGAGAACCTGCACTAGGGCCGCGGGGTCCTGTAAGTTTAGACATAACTGCGCTTTCTGCGGCAACTCGTCCCATCCTGAAAGCAAATGTTTCAAGAAGTCCAGGGACAAAGGAGGCAAAAAACAGGACTGATAATATCACCATCACTAAGGCCAGATCCCCCGTGCGAGTTAGCGCCATGATACCGTGGTTGAACAAATACACGTGCCCTGACACAGCCAGGGTACTCCGGGAGGGGTTTTCAGAAGGTTTTAGGATCCCGGCCCCGGGGTATGCTGGAGTCTCATACTGCAGGAACCAAGTTTCGGTCAGGGTCCATGAGGCTGTGGCAGCAGCCAAGATTGCAAAGGAAGTGCGGCTAGGCAGGGTGGCAGGTCCATTTGATGAGGTCCCCATGGTAGAGTTTGTCTGCTCTCCATTGGGGGTGGTGCCCAAGAAAGAACCAGGCGAGTTTAGATTGATCCACAATTTGTCAGCGCCAAGGGGGGAATCCTTGAACGACGCAATAGCGGACGCTCTTTGCAGCGTCAAATATACGTCCTTTGACCAAGCGGTAGCCATGTTACACGGCATGGGGCGAGGAGTTTTGATGGCCAAGACCGACATAGAGTCTGCCTTCCGTCTGCTGCCGGTCCACAGGGACGATTTCCATCTCCTGGGATTTCAATTTCGGGACAAGTATTATGTGGACAAATGTATGCCCATGGGATGCTCGGTCTCGTGCGCTTACTTTGAGAAGTTCAGCTCGTTCCTGGAGTGGGTGTTCTGGCAGGACACCGGACATCAATGGGTATTGCACTACCTAGATGATTTCCTCTTCCTAGGCGCACCAGGGACTGGGGACTGCGGGTCAGCGCTGGGGCGTTTCTGTGAGATCATGGCAGAGTTCGGGTACCACTGGCACCAGGAAAAACGGTGAGGCCAAACACACGGATCGAATTTCTGGGGATTGAACTGGATTCAGTAATGGGGTTGTCTAGGCTGCCTGCAGAGAAGATAGGGAAATTTGGGGAGGCACTTCAGCAATGCTTAGTGAAAGAAAAGGTCACCTTGCACCTCCTGCAGCAGGTAGTGGGGCAATTGAATTTTGCGCTGCGCATTATACCAATGGCACGCCCCTTTTCGCGCTCCATCGCGCAGGCTATGGTAGGGCTCACAGAAAAGCACCACCACACCAGGCTATCCGGCGAGGTCAAGCAGGACATGCATATTTGGATGGCATTTCTGCGCGAGTTCAATGGAAGGGTGGTGTGGCCGGGTCCGCCCAGGTCTAGTCCAGAGATTGGTCTGATGACTGATGCAGCGGGCAGCGAAGGTTTCGGGGCGATCCTGGGCATGGAGTGGGTGGCGCAACGCTGGCCTGACTGGTGGGTGGAATCAGGGATTACCAAGAATATAAGTTTCCTCGAGTTGTTCCCTATCTTGGTGGCACTGTGGGTCTGGCCAGATCAACTGCGAGACCAGACTGTTGTGTTCTGGTCCGATAACATGGCTGTGGTGGAATGCGTTAATCAGCAGACGGCAAAGTGCAAACTATTGCTACGCTTACTGAAAGAGATTGTTTTGATGTGCATGCGATTAAATTTACTGTTTAGAGCCAGACATGTGCCAGGTGTTTTAAACCACGCCGCTGATGCCCTCTCTCGTTTTAAGATGCAGGTATTCAGGGCCCACCTCCCCGGCGCGGCAGAGTGGCCGGCGCATTTCCCAGAACACCTCTGGCAGTGTGGTGCCCCCAGTTATCGGACCTCGTGGCGGCTAGCCTAGCGCCTGGGACAAGGAGAGCATATGAAGGGGCGTTTTGGGCATATTGCCAGTCCTTGGGGGACAGCTGGGAACACAGGTGGCATGAACCTGGGGCGGTGGTTGAATTTCTGGGAGCAATGAGTGAAAACGGGGTTCTGCGGCGGTCGCGAGGCGCCACGTCACGGCCATATCCTTCTTCGCCCAGTGTAAGGGGAGGGGGGACCTGACCGCCAACTTCGTGGTGCGCAAAGCTCTGAAGGGCTGGGGTCGTTCACAGAGAGCCCCGCCAGATGGGAGGCGGCCCATAAGCATGGCAGTCCTGGCGTCCTTGATGGAGGCTTTACCAGTGGTGTGCAGTTCAGGGCAGGAGGCCACTTTGTTCCAGGCAGCCTTTAGTCTCGCATTTTATGGGGCATTTAGGGTAGGGGAATTGGTGGCCAAGAATAAATGAGACCACAAAGGGCGGTTACAGGCGGGGCATGTCCAGGTCCGCCGCGAATCCATACTTATCTCGCTGCCAAAATCCAAGGTGGACCAAGAAGGAAGGGGCGAGGGCATAGTGTTACACAGGGCGGGGGGTAATACCTGCTGCCCAGTAACCAGGGTGGAGGCCTTTCTGGCACAACGGGTTGGAACACGGGATGGGCCCCTGCTAGTGCACGGGGATGGGACTCCATTGACTGTTTTTCAATTTAGAAAAGTCATGGGGCTGGCCATGCAAGCGACTGGGTTGGATCCGAACAAGTATGGGACCCATTCCTTCAGAATCGGGGCTGCTTCAGAGGCGGTGGCGAGGGGTTTGCGAGAAGAGCAGGTGAAGAAGATAGGGCGGTGGTCCTCTGACTGTTATAAGCGCTACGTGCGGCTGCATATGCTGTAAAGCGGTAGCGGGGACGTGGTGCTGATGCTTTTCTTCTCTTTTCATCATTCGCAGTTTCTTCATCCTGTAACTCAGGGGAGAGCCTTGCGCCAGCCGATACGTGGAATAACCAGACGTCACCATGTCACGCAGGGGGACGGCGGTCAACAGCCCTAGGACGTACAGCGGAGTTTATGGCCCAAGTTCACTCTTGGGCCCAAGAGCAAGAGGAGGTGTGGACCATTGGTCACTCATATGTACGGCGATTGCAGGCTTTCTTTCCAGGGGCCCATGAGGCCAGGGCACGAAGCAGCGGGGTGAGGATAGTGTTCCACGGGAAAGGGGGACTGCGCATTAGGCACTTCAGGGATTTAGTTGACCGTGCACTGAGGCAGGGCGGGCGCCACCCTGCGGTTTGGATCCTCCACTTGGGTGGGAATGACCTTGTAGACCTGGGGCGGAGGGTGGTCATCGAAGACCTTCTTACTGAAGTGGCCTGGCTGGCGAGACGTAGTCCGAAAGCCATCATAGCATGGTCACACATGATCGGCTGCAATGGAGAGGAGGGGAGTCAGTCACGGCGTTGAATCACGCGGTAAAGCGGATCAACAACAAATTTGTCAAACTATTCCAAACACCCAAGTTGAAGGCAATAGGGAACGGTCTCATCAGGGGTGAACAGTTTTTTGTGCATGATGGGGTCCACCTCTCGACCAAAGGGAACCATTTCTTTCTGGAAGATATCCTAGCATGGTTGGAAGGTTTACGTCGTCAGCCATGACCTTTCTAGGGGTGCTGGGGGGAGGCCAGCTAGTCGGGCAACTAGGCTGGCCAGTGGCGGTAAGGTCTTGATTGTTAAGCATAGTTCTCGGTCCCTAACAGTCAGCAACATAGAACTACTGGGGCAGGTACAGCCGGGTGGTAGGCTGTAAGGGTGCGAGGGCCGGGGGAGTCACGCTTTCCAGTAGACTGGTCGGCCACCCTCGCACGCGCATGCGCAGTGGGCGCAAGGATAACCATTTGCAGCGCCCCGTTTGTATTTTTTTGTAAGGCTTAGGGCGTAGGGGGGGCCCGGGGGAAAATATCCGTCCGACAAGCTGGACCCCCTACGCAGGCTTTATCCACCAGAATTTCTGTAGTTTTCTTGGGACTGCCAGTCACTGACCTTGCCGTAGGCTCTCATAGGGTACACAGGGAGAAAATATGTTTATATATATATGCAGTTTTAGATTACGATAGGAATGGCTATGTCTAGAAACATGTTAAGGTTAGCCAAGTAACACATTTGTACCTATCTATGTAACCGGACTCCCTGTGTAATTGAATGTCATATTAAAGGAAATGAGTTTAATTTGAATATGTAAATAAATACGGCCAGGGGGGTTACGCCCCCCTAAATCCAAAAACTTTCAAAAATGAGTTGTTGTCAAATGTTTGCCTTGGGGGACGGAGCCAAATGTCCTGGGGTGGGGGCCCGGGGGGGGCCACCTGGTGAGTGGAAGGGGACTTAGGCAGTACCAGGCCATAATATAATTGCAGGAAAGAAATGTCAAAAATTAGAATCCCAGCACGGGGACGGGCGGGGCGGGCAGAGAAATCGTCTTTTCCTTCTTGGGCAGAGAATACAATGACAGTGTCTGCTCTGCCGATGCAGCTGCCCACCCCCTTTCTTTCTTCCTCCCTCTTATTCCCTCTGTCCAGCAGCTCCTCCTCTCTCACTAAAAACCCTAACTTCAGAAACGGTTCTCACCCTCCTCTCTTTCCTTCTTTCGTTGATTTGTTCCCCTGTGAAATGGATCCAAAAAAGAAAAACAGTGGAAATGTCGTCTTTTTCTGACATTTTTCTATTCCAAAGCAGTGCTTGAAATGGAAAATAGAAGTGCAGGTACTCAGTACCAGAGTACCTGCTTGTTTCTGGGAAGTGCCAGTACTCTCCAATTAAAGGTATTGCATTTCTCTTGAGAAGTGCCGGTACTCTCTCTCTCTCTCAAAATAAAAAAGTGCCGGTACTCCGTACCGGACAGTACCGGCCCATTTAAAGCACTGTTCCAAAGTGCAGCTGCAGGAATAAAAGGTTCAAAATATGAAAAATAACTAGATAAAGCCAGACAGAGTGGTAGCAAAGTGGCCAGATTGATTTTATTCACACCCAAACACATTTGCGCCACTCTACAGAGTTTGCAAGTGAAGCGCTACTTTTGTTTACTTGTCTTTCTTTGAATAGCGTTGTTTTCCCCCGGTGGGGAACTAGTGCACCAATCCTGGAGCTACTGCAACACGTGGATTGGTAAACAAAATGTGTACTGCGGTTCGGTGTTTAGGGAAGTGGTCTTTTAACCATACTGCTTACGTTCTGTAAAGATATAAGCAATGGTCATTGAAATGGGTTGATTCCGTGCCCTGTATTCATGTCCTTAACTTTTCAGGCAAAAGCACTCACTGATTTCTGAATAGTGAGTGTAAAAGCGTTAAAGTAACCATGTTGTTCCAGCTTACATTTCACATGCTTTACTTAATTTTGCATTCCTTATGATTGTTTGCTTTTTCCAGGATGTTGTTTCTTTTTTTTGTAGGCAGCATATTGCTCTTGTCTAGTGCGTAATTTAAATTGAGCCGCATCCAGGAGTTTATAGCTGGGCACAATTGGGTTGTAGTTGACGGCAGTGCAAGTTTCTCTCAGTGGGGCAGTATGGTGTTTAGTGGGGGAGAGGATGTGACACCATGGTCAGAGCTGCCAAATTTGGAACTGGGGAACCTGGTTCTGAAGGATGATTATTGCGAGATGTTTGTCCTGTCAGCACTACCCATAAAAGGGAGTCAGTGCACTCGACACAAAAGGAGGCTGTGTGACTGCACCCAGGGAGCAAAGGGGGTCTGTGTGACTGCACCCAGGGAGTGAAGGGGGGCTGTGTGAATACGCCCAGGGAGCGAAGGGGGGCTGTGTGACTGCACCCAGGGAGCGAAGGGAGCTGCAAGACTGAAATCAGGGAGCGAAAGGAGCTGCGTGACTGAAACCAGAGAGTGAAGGGAGCTGTGTGACTGAAACCAGGGAGTGGTGAAAGTGGTGCCTTGGCAAGGGTGCATACATGGGTGCTAATACATCCCAGGGAGAAATACGGCCCCCTCCCACGAGGTTAGTAGATTGGAGCTGTGCTTCCGTAGAGCTGCAGAAACTTTAAACATGCCTATTTCAAAGTGGAATACTATGCTAAAACAGGTTCCATTGATTTAGGGCTAAAAAGGAATGATTACAAGTAAAATAAAGTGCCGCAATAATGCCGCTAAATTTTCATTTTTGTGCCGCTAAATTTCAATTTTTGTGCCGCAAAATTTGCAAACCTAGGCCGCAATATCCTGGGGGGTCTGTAAAGTTCACACTGTAATGTACAGCCACTTTCATTTGAACTTGCAATATAGTCATGTTATTTAATCCACGGAGTTTATGCATAAGCGCTCACCTTTTTGTTTCTCGGTTTAATTTGCTGGAACTTGCACTTTCAACACTAGCACTGTTAAAAAGATGTTTCGGACTCCTGAGAATCAATGCTGGGCTGTGCCCTTAGCTGTGCCTGGCTCTGAACATAATCAATCTCAAATCCAGAGGGCTTTCTGCAAAGTTCGAGTCCCCGCCAAGGGTAGCTTTTGTGCTCCCAGCGTCGAACAGGATCAATTACAAACAACCTTCCAACCTTGGTTGTTCCCATGTTATGCTCAGGGGCTCTCCCGTTCATATAACTGCAAACTGGGTTATGTGGAATTCAGGAGTGCAGCCAAAACGCCAGTGGTGCAGGGTAAAGGCGATGCCACATCACGCCTTTTAAAATGAAAAAAATCCCAATTCTCCATAAAGAAGGTGTCATAAGGTTTCTGCACATACACAGAGCTATGCACAGGATAATGGGACCCCGGAATACAGTGGTTTGCCTACCATATACCGTAGCACCCAAAAACCCCAACCCAACTAGCTTAGCATCCCATTGAACACACGAGTACCAATGATTGGACAACCCAGAACACGGTATCTTTATCTCAGGACTCGCAGAAGCAAGAACACTCTTTCGTCACTCACTCGTACTTGTCCACAATGCGCGTATGAAGAGACACAGGATAGATTAAAATATTTATTTCAACTTACGTGCTCTAAGGTACAGTACACGTGTCAGCACTAATAGCATAATGCATATGAATAATATAAGCAGCATGGTTACAATTCCATAGAATACAAACGGGGAAAGCATTTCATAACTCAGTGGATAAATGTCTAAATAACATTACCACCCTGCCCGTGCAGTAAGATAGTTTATTATAGAAATAGAAGACCTCTGGGCTTTGACTAGCGAACCCCCATACCTCAGTCTCTAGATGCAGAATTACATCAGCAGGACATCATAGCTCTTCTCACTGAAAAGGATTTCTCCAAGTGTCTTCAGCGCCAGTAAAAACCCCAGTATTAAAGGCACACAAAGTTTCATGTCATTTGCGCCTAATGTTATGTCTGGGTGCGCGAGACTGGCCATATCAGGAAGAACCGAAATACATTGTTATGCGACCTTGTACATGTTGTGCAGTCTGAGCCCAAATCGAACAAGAGAAAAGGTGAAAGACAGAAAGTGCAGACAGCGCAAAAGAACTTGGCAAGAGCAAAGGGCGAGGGAGGGAGCCCTGGCTCAGTGTAACGTGCGCAAAGAAAAGCAGCATGGCAGCTAGTCCTAGGCCAACATAACAAGGCAGGCAACAAACCACAAGACACCCTCCCTGGTCAGTCCGGCGGCCAAGACAGAGGGCAAACAAAAATAAATTCCAGCAGAGCACAGGGAGCGCCCAAACGGCGAAGAACAAGTCAATCCATGAAAGTGTAAGTGCAGAAAAAAGCCATACCCTCCAAAAGGGCATCATTGGAATCGTCAAAAAACATAGATGCCATCCAATCCATGAGATCAAAGAGCAGGAATGCTCCTCAGCAGAGGGAGCATCCAAAAGCAATGCGGGACAACTTGCGTGATAAACGAAACAGCTTTGTTGTAGGAGATCCTGGGCAGCCGCCCAGATATCCCATTGCGCCAAAATCCCCAGTGCAGCCGCACGCGCCATACAGCCGGCAACGGAACAGTCCTGCTCATGGGCCTCTAAGGGACCCATCAACTGAACAAAATCCGGAACAGACAATGACGAATTGGAGAGGCAATAATCCAAGGTCCAGGTGAAAG
Source organism: Calotriton arnoldi (assembly GCA_963921515.1). Taxonomy (NCBI): domain Eukaryota; kingdom Metazoa; phylum Chordata; class Amphibia; order Caudata; family Salamandridae; genus Calotriton; species Calotriton arnoldi. The sequence goes on from CAWUFW010001837.1 coordinate 1,129,969, forward strand.
GACAGCGGATGCAAGTCATTACAGGTTGCACGCAAGTGAAATACGCAAAGCGAAAGGAAAGAGTATATGACACACTCAGTGTCGCCAATGGCAAGACACCAAAACCAGCCAAAAGGCGCTCACGAAGCAGCTGGAGGCGTTCTGGATCGAGCAGGTCCCATCGGGGAGCAGCCATTGCGCATAAAACAAATTAATAACAGGACACCAGCCGCCAAGGCGATGATCAACGGAAACCGCCAAAGACGCTGGAAAAAATAGAATGAATAAACGCCGAGATGACACCAAAAATAGTTTGGAAGGAGGACACCAAACCAGACCCCACGACTTTAAAAAGTGTACCAGACCTTCTGTGTTAGATGCGTTAAAAATACGATGAATTAACTCCCCAAAATGTTGGGGGAGATTAGTGTTCAAAAGGGCCTGTATTTCACTGTGGGTACTCGCCACCTGGAGAATGAATGTCTCCCGGGCGGACGTGAGCATAACTTCCTCGTTCAATAATAGTGCCTTTATTCTGCTCAGTCTATTGAAATCTGCCTCCATGGTAGGGATGGAAGGCCAAATAGAGATATCAACCTTGCCATGAGGGGGAGGAAAAAGCACATTTTTGCAGCAGACAACCCTGTGCGAAACTGTTACAATGTAAGGAATGCCAGCCTGCAGGCCACAACAGTTTTCGTTATTTAAAAGTAAATAACTACCATTGGAAAGGAGAGTGAAAGTAGGAGAAATAACAGGAGCAGGAATACCTTTCAGCACACAAGCAAGATTAGGAGCGGAAACGCTACATGAGCCATGCAATTTAATGTGTTTACAAATAAGCGAATGACCCATAGTCGAGTCGCAGTACTCCCCGTGAGAAAGACTTCCTTGCCGTCCCGAAGGCATTTATACATGAAAGGCAAGGACCAGAGTTCATGCAGGAAAGCACTGCCCAAGGGCCGGTAACGGCCCACAGGATAATGTTTCATGCACGAGTCAAATTCAAACAAGGAAAAAGGTAAAGCGATAACCCCATGAACTAGCCACACAGCAGAATCGAGTTCTGCAACAGAGAACGGCAAAGGATCCATCTTTTCGATATGCAATAGAGTGTAAGTTGCATCTTTCATGGACATAAAATGCTGTTTGTCAGTTAAGTTAAAAGGTAGAAACATGCAGAGGTGTTCAAAAAATGCCAAGGAACTTTACCTAACTTGAGCGTTTGCAAAGTCCATGCAAACTGCATAACTGAACGCAATTGATTCTGACCATGATATAACACAGAAACATCATCTTGTACAATATCAACAACAGAGGACACAATATTCTCTAAAGTATAAATGCGAGAAGACAGGGTATTAATACTATTGTCAACAACAGCAAGCACCTTTTCCAAATTTGCTTGATCTATTTCCCGAAGTCGGGAAGCAGCTTCCATTTGTGATAGCTTCCAGAGTTCATTATATGTCTCATAAATGAATCTTTAGGTCGGGGACCACGAGGTCCCAAAACAAAGTCGGACAGATCAATATTGCCTGAAAGGAGGGACAAATGTTGTTTAACAGAATCAAGGGACGAATGTTGCAGCCATTGTTTGCATAATTTACCAACAGAATATGTAGTGACAGTACGAGAAGCAGTAAATCTCGGATCAGGCCTATCCTGTGTGTATCTAGTACCTGAGTCGTGAAAACGCATTTGACATGCATTAGATGATATAGGCCATACCAACCAGGGTGACGGATCCAGTTCAGAAACATTAAATGAATTATTCTGTAATAGAGCCTGTAGGGTCGTCAGGGACAGGTTAAAACGTGAGCTATCATTGGGAAAACTCGACAGGGATGGAATTGAGGGCGAGTTCAATTGTTTAGTGGTAGCTAAGCCCCAACACGTAGTTTGATAGATGGAAGCATTTAGGAACATAATTTGGGTAGGGATGAGGCAAGCACGATGCAACGCCTCGGTTCCCTGTACCTGCCACGGCTTGGAGCCCCAAATAGATTTCAAATCTATTGTATCCTCCCAGTACTCATAACCACCCACAGCTAGGGCACTTAAAAAGGAACCCGAATAAAGCAATTTGGTGTGTGTTAACATAATTTTCTGAGTTGACGTGGTATTTAGTCTAAAATAATAGGATGCAGGGTTTGACCGATTAAAATCAGTAAAATAGGTAAACTTATTTCGAAGAGTTTGTGAGCTACCTGGCAAGGGGTTTGGACAATGTTCCCATTGGGTGTAGTTAACAGAACTACGCAGGGCACTTGGCTTATGGAGAAAATGATTACCCCAATGTTGGTAACAATACAAATCGGCATAATTCGCAGAATTCATATATAAATCTTCAGCATTAAAAGATGCATAATATTTTAAATCGGCAAACAATGCTTCAACGGCATGCACATCCCAATCATCAGAATGAATATTATTTTGTACTACATCACCCATTGAAACACGAAGGACATTAGGTACATTAATAATTTCCGTCGGACCATGGATTTGATAGTTCACTGCATCCCATACGATGCCATCAGCAACTGGAAAAGCTGAAATGTTCACAAATGTGTGGTCACGCTTCATGATGTGAGACGAGGAATGAGGAGCCAAAGTTCCAGAAACATAGTCTACAGCAGAGCGTTCAGGTAAATAGTGACCATTGATTAGTAGAAAAACACTGTGACAAAGCCAATGGACATGAACAAAAAAATCAAGAAAAGTACCAACCAGATGTATGTCCAGGGTGGAATCAAAAATTGTCTCTAAACCAGGATACAAAAATACTGAACTTGGATGGGACTTTTGAAGAGGTGGAATCCGAATCAAAGGAATAACGAGTCGGGCCAAGTGGCGTTATTGGTTGATGTGCCACCGATTCAGATGCAGGATAAGTATACTCGCCCTCGTCGATATTGGTGGAGAGTTGGGGATCAATTGTAGTTTCAGGCAAGTCAACCATCTCAATTACAGTATCAGCGACCGTTCGTGTAGATGGGCCACGAACATATGTCCGATAAATGGCAGGACAAGAGACCGCTGGTGTGACACTATTCAGGATCGGCCAGGCGCTGTAGCTTGACATTTTCCACTGAGATGTATCTGTTCTCCTTGCGACCAGGAAGCGGTGGTAAAATGACTGTACGTGTTCCCTTCAAGCCCAGAACTGGAACCGGTGCACGAAAAGAGGGGCCGAATTCTTTTTTGTTTTCAACCTTCTCTCGAACCAGTTCTCCAACCTTTGGAAGCCAGCCGGCTACCGGAATCTGCAACGCAGGATCTGTGGCTGAAGGCAAATGTGTAGTTGCAAGTTTGTCTCGGGCTTCTTGTAAGTCCTGTAACATAGCAGAATGATTATCTACATCAAACTTGGCGGATTGCGCCGCGATGTCTGGACCCTCAAGGTCAGGCACAAACATTCTTATGCCAAAGAGCATTTCGTATGGGGTCCGCCCACCCAGAGGTCTTCTAGGGAGATTATTAAGTGCACGTTGAACGGTATACAAGTGGGCCAGCCAGTTCCTGCCAGTACCTATAACTCTAGCTGTTAAGGATTGCTTTAAGTCACGGTTCATTCGTTCAACGATAGAGTTGCCCTCAGGCCTATACGGAGACGAAAATTTCACCTGCACCCCAAGCGAAGCCATTGCATCCTTGTAAGCCCTAGAGGCAAACGCTGGACCTTGGTCCGAATGGAAGGTGCCGCATGCGAAAATTCCCACAAAGACACGCAAATCCCTGATTACATTTCGAGCGTCAGCACTACGTTGTGGCCAGACCCAGAGGAACCGTGTGCACGAGTCCACTGCTACTAAGATGTATTTATAGGCAGTGTCTGATGAGAATGGACCGCAGTGATCCAAGTAAACACACCCAAAGGGTCTGTTAGCAATGCAGAGCGGGGTCTGTGGAGGGCGTGTTACCGTGGAAGGCTTAATCTGTTGACAAACGTCGCAGGAAAGCACAAAAGCACGGGTGTCTTTATACAATCCACGCCACCAATAACGCTGCTGCAAGATGGAAACTGTAGCTGACACACCTGCATGAGCAGAAGCCATGCCTTCGTGTGCAGCTGATATCAAGGCACTCCTGCGGTCCGCGTTGGGGATCAGCCGATCTCCAACGTCAGGTATTGTTACATAAGGAACCTGATCGGGACTTAATTTGTAAGAATACTTGGAAGGGAACCCTGTAGGGTAATTAACACCTTCCTTTGTTGCAGCAATAGCTGCTAGAATAACAGAGTCAATTTTAGACATGGACCTGGTAACCGCTGCTACTGAACACGTGACTACTGCTGAACGGGCAGCCTCATCTGCCAGATCGTTACCAATAGCGTGTGCGCCCACCCGCTGATGGCCTAAGGTGTGAACCACCTGTGTGAGGGGCAGACGTTGTTGCAATTCTGCCACTCGAACCCAAAGCATTTTATGCTTAATTGTGCTCCCTTTTGCGTCCTTGTAGTCATTTTTCGACCAGAAAAACAGATTGTCATTGTAAGACTGTACACAGTAGAAGGAATCACATACAATAAGAGTTGTCTCATCCTGAGAAGCGAACTCAAGTGCAAGTAGCAATGCATGCAGCTCGGCCAATTGTGCGGTACTATCTCCAAGTGTGCGAGTGTGCACTACAGAGGATTTGAACGTTCCATTCACAAAGGAACCCGCAACAATAGCACATGCAGCTGAATAAGCGTGCTTGGACCCAGTGGCCGGTTGCGCCGAACCATCGGTGTAGATCACACATTTGTAATCCTCAAGCGGCAGTAAAAACAAAGGAGGAGGATGAACGAATTCATACTGCAAGTACTCCTGAGTCTGGAGAGAAGAATCGAAAATAAAAGTGACGTCCGAAGACGTCAAGGATGTAGCCCATTGTATCCAACGGGGATGCATTGCTTTTGAGTTCGGTACACTTGCCTTTGTTACTGCCTCTAGGGCAGGACAGGGTGTTACCACCAGAATTCGCTTTCCCTGTGCCAGTGCGCGTTCTTTTAGAATCGCCATTTGCACTGCAGTTAGAACTTTTTCAACAGATGTAAAGCGCAATTCAGCGGAAGTGTACAGATGCGACTTGTATGCGATAGGTACTGTATCACCTTCATTAAAGGTTAAGTACGTAAATCCCACCGCCCCGGAATTATTCTAATCACCAGGTTTGTGTGGTTATCACGAGTCAAAAGATATTTAGACTCCAATAGGTCTGTCTGCAAAGACTGCAGAATTGAGGTATGCTCAGGCAGCCAGCAAGACCTTGAATAAGTAGGTTGTATCAAAGCATACAAAGGCTTGATACGCTGGGCATATTCGGGAATGTAAGTACGCCCGAAATTCAGGAAACCCAGCAAAGACTGAAGTTTCTTCAGAGTATTTGGGGGCACAAATGTGCACATTTTTCCAAGAAATGGGGGCTAAGCCCTTACCTTCGTTGTTGAGCTCATAGCCCAAGAACAGAAGGGTAAATTCAGCAATGTGTGACTTAGCAAAGTTAAATTTGTAACCCTGCTCCGCAAATTCAAGAATAATGCGGTCCACACGGGACAAATGCTGATATAACTCGTCATCTGTCAGATAGATGTCATCTACGTACGAACATGCGTCTTGATCAATGTCATTTAACAAAGAAACAACACGGGCGGCGAATATACCCGGACTATTTTTGTAGCCCATGGGTAAACGCCGGAACTGGAATAATTTACCACCGGAAGTGAATGCGGTCCATTGACCACTCTCCGGGGCTAGGTTGTGCGTGTAGAAACCGTTTGAAAGGTCAAGTGTCGTTTTATATTTTTTACGAACAAGACTGTCTACAAGCGCAGAACTATGTGTATTCTGTACCGCAAAGTTCCGACAATGGGAATTTAAATGCCGGTAATCCAAAACTAAGCGGTACGATCCATCGGGTTTAGAAACCACGAAAAGGGGATTGTTCATAGGTGATACGCATGGTTCGATTACTCCCTGATATTCCAACTGTGTCAGATATTTCGGAGACGGGGCCTTTTGCCTGCCGTTTGATGGGATATTGGGGTTGTGGCTGCGGTAGTGACCGCAAAGGTATTGCATGGGGAGGTGATTCTTCATCCCATCCCACATGGTTGCGGTATAATGCTGGTGCCAGGTACACAGCCCACTCAGCTGCAAGTGCTTCAGCTTTGTCTTTTGGGACATGCCTTGAAAAGCTTGGAAGGATTACCTCCTCTCCTTTATGTGCAGCTAAACGAATGGGGGTGGCCAATCCACCTCTGCTAACAAAATGTCATATGAAGAGGTTAGATTTTCCCAAAAATCCCTTTTATTTCACGCGGTATGTCACCTTCAATTTGGATGACTATGTTGTAAAGTCTGTCAGGGGGTGCCACTCTCGTGTCAGCTGTCTCTACAGTAACGAATGTTTCAGTTGCTGTCGCCTCCATATGAGGACGTAGCGCCTCCCGCACTATGGTAACTTCCGCGGCGCTGTCTAGGAGGGTCACTGCCCACGTCCAATTCTGGAGTCTCGTTCTCACGGTCTGTGGCATATTTCGCTGTTACAGCGGCAACTTTTTCTTCTGAAATTGCGGTCGAGAAAGGTGAAAGTCTTCTGCTTTCCCTCTGACTTGTTGTCGAGGTTGGTCTCGCTCCTGGGGAGCCTCTCGGCCCCTTCCTCTATCTTGCCGTCCTCCTCCACCAGCCTGTGACGACGTCTGGGCCTGTGAAGAACGAGGAGAACGCGTATCAGAGCTCTGAAACCTTTCTGGTGATTTAATTCTCGACCTATCACGTAAATCATAAGTACGTTCAGAAGAAACCGAAACTGGGGAAGCGCCTCTCGACCCCGGCTTCTTTTGTTGCTTACCCTGTTTTTTCTGTCTCCAACTCTTTTTAGTGAAGACTGGTCTATCATCTTTCTCAGATGTACTTTTTGTTTGTGTAACCTGTGTTTGCGATTGAGTTTGCATTTTTACAAAAGGCTTGTTGCCTAGGCTGTTTCTTCCAATTGTTTTATAAGCCCGAGCTATAATTTTCGGTAATTCGCGAGGCCTGTCCAACTCTGGGACCAAAGCCAAAGCATTCGCTACTTGAAAGTTCATTGCATCGCCCTTGACATTTCCAAGGATCAGTTCAGCTACTACATCAAACACTCCCACTAGTCTCATCCCTAATTCCACAGCCGCTTCAGGGCCATGCTCATCCTGTACTTTTTAATTACAGAGGGTAGAACCGTCATGGAAGGAGTACCAAAACATTTTGAATAAACTGCTGCGAATACCTTACCCCAGTTTTCACATGATGTCAAATCGGGGATTAAGTCTTTTGGCAAACTTATCGTAAGGATGCGGTGTTTATCCACCGGGGATGTATGTGGAAACACCGCTTCTATCTGATCTAACTTTTCTGCAAGCCAGTAAGGATAATCGTCCTTATTTTGTGGACGTTTGCCCATCACAGAATTTACCATGACAGGACTTATGGTCACTCCAGCTGCAATAGCTGGTTGGCCAGCGACTACAGGGGCAGCTCCATGTAGGCTACCTGTAACGTATGTCACTAAGGCTCGATGCACTCGCACCAGTTCAGTATGCATAGTGCGCAGTTCCGCAATCGGTATTGCCAGATAATTTGGATGCGGGGTATACCCGGCCAATACAGGCCAAGTGGCCCCCTCAATGGATAAGGGGCCTAAACGAACTGCGGTATTTGGTTGGGGGAGGGCGCCATTAAACCAAACACGGTGCTGCCAAGCCGTGAGAGGCACTTCAAGATTAGTATAGGGTCGATAGGCAGCAGGAATAGCGGTGAGTTTATATTCATGAAACAGATTATCACCTGCATCCACCGCCTCAAAAGTGATCCAAGTGTAAAACACTTCAAAGTGATAAGCCGGATCGGCTTGAACCACAAAGACCAACTCGACCCCAGCATCGGGCACTCCGTATATACCTAGGTGTTCTCGGAGTGGTCCTCGGCTATGTGCAGCTATCGCCACACCAGCCATAACTAAACAATTGTATTCGACAACCTAACAGGGAGCACAAAATGGGTTTTTATATAACCTTTTTAATAACTTCAAGCTTGAAAGAACCTATAAAACGTTCAATATAGGAGGTATCACCGTCACTTACGCCTCCGGAAGCGTACGTGAGGGTTTTGTGGACAAGCACAAGTACTACTCAAGCATCTCGCAGATAAGCAGCCCCACGGGGTCGCGCCATGTCATAAGGTTTCTGCACATACACAGAGCTATGCACAGGATAATGGGACCCCGGAATACAGTGGTTTGCCTACCATATACCGTAGCACCCAAAAACCCCAACCCAACTAGCTTAGCATCCCATTGAAACACGAGTACCAATGATTGGACAACCCAGAACACGGTATCTTTATCTCAGGACTCGCAGAAGCAAGAACACTCTTTCGTCACTCACTCGTACTTGTCCACAATGCGCGTATGAAGAGACACAGGGTAGATTAAAATATTTATTTCAACTTACGTGCTCTAAGGTACAGTACACGTGTCAGCACTAATAGCATAATGCATATGAATAATATAAGCAGCATGGTTACAATTCCATAGAATACAAACGGGGAAAGCATTTCATAACTCAGTGGATAAATGTCTAAATAACATTACCACCCTCCCCGTGCAGTAAGATAGTTTATTATAGAAATAGAAGACCTCTGGGCTTTGACTAGCGAACCCCCATACCTCAGTCTCTAGATGCAGAATTACATCAGCAGGACATCATAGCTCTTCTCACTGAAAAGGATTTCTCCAAGTATCTTCAGCGCCAGTAAAAACCCCAGTATTAAAGGCACACAAAGTTTCATGTCATTTGCGCCTAATGTTATGTCTGGGTGCGCGAGACTGGCCATATCAGGAAGAACCGAAATACATTGTTATGCGACCTTGTACATGTTGTGCAGTCTGAGCCCAAATCGAACAAGAGAAAAGGTGAAAGACAGAAAGTGCAGACAGCGCAAAAGAACTTGGCAAGAGCAAAGGGCGAGGGAGGGAGCCCTGGCTCAGTGTAACGTGCGCAAAGAAAAGCAGCATGGCAGCTAGCCCTAGGCCAACATAACAAGGCAGGCAACAAACCACAAGACAAAGGGTCCTGCACTCAAAACTCTGTCATAATCCAATTTATTTCCAAGGCAGTACTAGTAAAAACATGGAACGCGTTTCGGCTGTTTGGTCAGCCTTTGTTAACCATTTAGTGCCTCAATGTTAGTTTGGTAATAAAAAACCATCTGTGATTTATGAAATTTTGCCTTCATAGTTTCCACAAAGAACATGCAACTAGCGAAAAGCGAAACTAACTTCAAACAGATGGTTTTTTATTACCTTTCTGCTGGAACTGAAAGCTAATATTTTTTAAACACGTATGTTAACAGGTGATTTCAAAAAGACTATTTAGTTTTAAAAGAAGAAAAACGAAATAGAAGTAACTCTACCATGTTTACTTAAACCTCAACACCTGTGTGAGGGAGTTAAACAAACTAACATTGAGGCACTGAATGGTTGATAAAGGCTGACCAAACAGCCGAAACGCGTTACATGTTTTTACTAGTACTGCCTTGGAAATAAATTGGATTATGACAGAGTTTTGAGTGCAGGACTATATCTATCTATATCTATCTATCTATATCTATCTATCTCATATATATATATATATATATATATATATATATATATATATATATATATATATATATATATATATATATATATATATATATATATATACCAACAAACAGTCCAGATTCAGCGCACGCTAATTTCACAGCCGGTGCGGTTTTCGAGGTCGGACTTAACCTTGTGATATGTCAACCAACAAACAGGATACCGCACTCCACGAATCTTCGTATATTAATGCTTTATTTCAAGCGCATATTACACCACTACACCACCAACGTTTCAGCAAAAAATGGCCTTGATCACGGTATCGTGATCAAGGCCATTTTTGGGCTGAAACGTTGGTGGTGTAGTGGTGTAATATGCTCTTGAAATAAAGCATTAATATATGAAGATTCGTGGAGTGCGGTATCCTGTTTGTTGGTTGATTTATATATATACACACACGCACATAAACATATATATGTATATATATATGTATAAGTATCTAAATATATATATCTATAAAATTAGTTGGTACAACATTAAATGCTTTGTCAAATACCATTTTGTAAAGATAAACAAATTTTATTACCCGTTTGGTAAAGACATGCGTTGTAAAAGCATGTGTTGTAACAACTGATATTCAGCAATATCTGACAAGAATATTTGTGCATATTTGTTGCATTGTGTTTTGTCATGGTACTGATCTGTTTTGTGGATTTTTATGGGGTTATGTTTTTGCGCAGTATGTTTGTTGTGTTGCACTGTTTTTGTTGTGTTCTGTACCAACAGTTTTTTGGTTTGTTCCTGGTTATATTTATGTTGCGTAGTTATATTGCTTTGGGTTATGTTATTGTGCTATTTAATGTCGGTGTGTCGAATACGAAGGCTGCATAGTCTTGATTCCACCTCATGCCTTTTTAATCCATAACCAGGACCTCCCTGCCTCTTTATCTCACTCTTGCTGGTTCCTGTTTTTTCCCTTTAGCATCTTTCTTACTCCTTCCTTCTCCCATATGTGTTTTTCCCTATTTTGCTCTGGATCAAAGTATGATGAAGAAAAATGAATGCTGTTCCCCAAAAATGAGTGCCTTTGGGCCCCACCTGCAACCATCAGCTCAAATTAGGCCCCAACCAAACTCTGCTTAAGGCAGGCCAAATATCTTTGAACTTTGACTCCGAAAATAGGGAAATATATGGCAAATTATGATATTTTAAGGAGTTTGTTGGAAATTGGGTTACTGGTTGGGGGGGGGGGGGTGAAACCCCTACTCAAGCACCAGCCACAATTTCTGTCAGGGTGAAGTCACAAGCATACCACAAATTAACCTGTGCTTAACCCTCTGGTTGCTTGGTACAAAGCAATCAGGCTTAACTCGGAGGCTATGTGTAAAGTATTTATGCAGCTCTTTAAACAGTAATAAAATGAAAACACATCACAAGAAAAATCCCACACCAATTTAGAAATATAGAGCAAAATGTAATAAATTATTTGACAACAAAAAAAAAAATCCAAACATGAGAGTCAGAGATATGAAATTTTAAAGCTTTAAGTAAAAATAGTGCCTAAATCCTGGTTGCAGAGAGTTATGATATCCCATGTCTAGGATGCGTCGTGTAGTGGTTGGTCCGAGGAGCTGTGAGGCTGCGATAAGCGATCCTGTGTCGTTGTTGAGAATGCCGTCGACGAGGGACTTGCGATGCGAAGTCCTGTGTTGAAGATGCATCGCGCTCCGGCAGTTCTGAAGAAGCTGCGGGGTAGTGAAGCTGAGTCCTGCATCCTCGTCACGAAGGCTGTTGATGAGGCGCTTGCGATTCAAAGGTCTGCACTGAGGATGCATCATGCAGTGGTGGTTCCGAGGAGATAGCGGGCTGTGATGTGATGTCCTGCATCAGGGACGCGTTTCGCAGTGGTGGTTCAAAAGCAAAGCTGTGAGATGAGTGGCACTCCGTCGGTCCTTCTCACAGGAACACAGCTAGGCTGGCAGAGCACCTTCAGGCCCGCTACAAAGGGTCGAGGACTGGGGTGGACTCCAGGTGCTGGGTTCAAGTGTGGTTGGAAACTTTCCGGTCCCTGAGGCTCTGTTCAGGAGGCCAACCAACTCGCACTTTAAATCACTCTTGTGGTCCTGGGTTCAAGTTGCAGGTTCTGTCCTTTCACTCAGGCACCCAGGCTGCAGGGTAGCAGTCCTTCTTGCAGAGCAGCATAGCACTCCTTCTGAGTCATCCACATGTCCAGAGGTATACTGAAAAGTGGGCCTGAGGGTTCTGTTTTTATACCTGGTGCCTTTGAAGTAGGAGAAGTTTTTACAGAACTCCCTTTGAAGTGCTTGACGTTTCCTGACTTCCCTGCCCTGGCTCCAAGCTGGCTGCATTAACGATGCAGGGGTATACCTCCTTTGTGTGAAGGCAGAGCACTGCCTATTCAGTTGCAAGTGGGCTGTGCCCTGCTCCGCCCTGCCTTCCTGCTAGTTGATGGCCCATCCAGGCACACCTTATCACTCTATTGTGTGGCTGTCTGGGAGAAATATACAAAGTTCAACTACCAACTACACCCAGTCATGTGACCTAGGAGAGGCTGTAGTCACCTAAGGGTTAGGGCAGGAAAATGCCAATTTTCTAAAAGTAGCATTTTGAAAACTGTAACTTAAAATCCGACTTTAAAATTAGAGGATTTTTAAATTCAATTTCTCAGACATCAAACACGAACTTTAACCTGTTTCCAATCAGAAGTTAGCATGTATTAAATGTAATAAGGCAACCCAATGTTATCCTTTGAGAGAGGTAGGTCTCACAAAAGTGAAAAATGAATTAAGGAGTTTTTCACCATTAGGACATATAAAACTTAAATGTACAGGTCCAACTTTTTAATTACAATGCATCCTGCCCTATGGGCTACTTAGCGCCTAACTTAGGAGTGACATATATGCAATTAAAGGAAAGTTTAAGGCTTGGCATTCAGGCTGCAGTAGCAGGCCTGGGGCATGTTTTAAGGGGCTACTTAAGCGGGTGGCACAATAAGTGCTGCAGGCCCACTAGTAACATTTAATTTACAGGCTCTGAGTATATGGCATATCACTCTACAAGGGACTTGTAAGTAAATTAAAAATGTCAATCATGTGTAAGCCAATGTTACCATGATTTAGGGAATGAGTACAAGCAGGTTAGCAGTGGTAAAGTGGACAGAGTCCTAAGGAGAAGAAAAATGAATTTCAGCAAAACGTGGGGGCACAGGCAAAAAGTTTAGGGGAAGACCACCATAATTTTGGCGGCTCTACCAATGCTGAATGACATGCTCAGCAGATTGTATGATGTTTCCTCTCATATGCTCTAACCAATATGCATAAGTCTGACACAGTAGATTATTGAACACTGTATGTGGGTCTTTCCTTCAGGGTACTATGGAGTGGCTATAACCTTGGTTAATTTATTTTCTTTAGACGCAATCAGCTGAAAGGCAAGTTCACTTTAACCTTTAAGCCATGCACAATGCTACAGAAAGGGTGGCAGTAAAAACAGACTTCTGAAAGGTAAGTCTTATGAGAAGGCCACAAAGCTGCAAAACGTTGGTGGATAGCAGTCAAGGAAACAATCATGATTTAGTAAAGGTCTTGAATATTCCTCTGATCCACTGCTTTTACTAATGTTCAGAGCTTAAAGATATCTACCTTCTAGTTCAGCATCAGAGTGCCTACTTTCTTGTCCAGTTTAATAGTGCCAGTACTTACTGGAAAACTGACCCACTCGAGGAAAGTCACAGTTCAGTCAGAAGGTTTTCCACCTTCATATAGAAAATGGTCACTGGGATGTGCCCAGACGTTGCATTTGGGAGCTGGATGTTACAGGGCAGAAGAGATCCAGGCACCTACAAGACGGTCATAAAGTCAAAAAGAACTCTGGGGGGATTGGGAGGGGGGTGGGGGGGTTACATGTTGAGATGATTTGGCTTCTAAAGTAATGGGTGTTTAGTGTGGAGAATTAGATCTGTGACATTTTCCTTGATTTTGTGGTATTGATGAGGTTTCAGGAGTTTGCAACTTTTCCCATGTCATTTCAAGTTTCTGGACATGCTTTGCTCTAGCTCAGATCTTTCTCAACCAAATATAACTGGGTGTTGTAGCAACTTTGAATTTATTGTGGCATGTGTGATGGTATTTTTTGTGTGCAAAGATGAAAGCAGAATCCAGCAGGGTGAGACATAGTCATCAGTGTCCGCACAGAAGAAAGGTTGGTAAGTAGAATATTATTAAGAGGAGAATTTTGAATCATTTGAGTTGTGCTTCATCTTGTAGATGGAGAAGTGAAGGGGTGCCTAGGAAGCTGAACCAGTGAAGTCTAATCTGAGTTCATGATGTTAGCAGTTGCTATTATAGATGTAAAGGGCTTATTTTGTTGCTAGTTTAGTGTGAAATTTGTTGTATGACATTTGTAGGTGGACATGCAGTAGGCAAGTGTTCTTCCATTCAAAGTGTTGTGACTTTAAAATCCCCTAAAGCGTTGATGATCGTGTAGCACAGTGTCGTGGAAAAGATAAGATAATTGAACTAGTCTAAAATTGGTGAGTGATGGCCAGAAAGGTGATCTATTTTGTGGAAGCATAAGGTTTTATCTTGGGTGCGTCTGATAGCCGGTTGGCATGATTTTTAAGGAAGTGAGGGCGAGCACGTCCATCATGGCATTAGGCTTTGGTGATTACAGTGCACAGTGTGCAGTGTTGTTGGTACTGACAATGTGGGTAAATGTAGTTCAGTTAGCAACTGTTAGGTAACAGAAGTTCGTACTAGGGAAAACAGGTGGGAGAAAACCAGTGTTTATTTAAAAAGGTTATATTTGGTCCCTTACTCGCTGCGCCACAGGATCCAAGCTATACCTCACTGACAAGGCCTAACAATGCCAAAACCGGTCTGCATTGCTTGTGCTACCTTTTGACAGGTGCCTCACCTTGCAGTTTGGAATGGACTAGAGGAGCAGGGTCCGTACTAATTTGCATAAGGTGGGCCTCTGTCTAGAGTGGCACAGCAGGCAAAAAATGATGATTTGGAATGCTACTCAGAGCGATTGCCATTTGCAAACACTTGTCCCACCACCTTTTGTGTGTTTGATTATATTAATTTAGGACAGGTGTAATTTTGCATTTATGTGCATGGCAGAATGGACATTTATTGATATGCATTTTTAGCTTGACTGATTGACTGATAGTGAATATCAGGAAAATATGTAGTCTAGCTTCTCTTTTCGCCCAATCACAGGACAAATCCAGGTGCCAGAGAACATCACTACACCCACACAGACTCTAGCAACAGAACAAACAATTAAATTGGCACTGGTAAAGATTGCATCACTCAGTGGGTAGTATCTTTTGACCACGAAAAATGTAACAACTCTTAATTATCACTTCTTACCTGGGAAAACAAACAGATGGGCACTGGAGGTCACAACGCCATCATTATTTTCTGCGACACATTTAAATACTCCGGAATCTTCTGGGTAGGCTTCTGTAATGACCAATGTGCAGACCTCCTCTGAAATAGAACACAAACCATCACACATTGTCATAACCATTAACTAAAGTTTTATATTTCATCTTTCAAACTGAAGAAAACGTTTTTACTGAAATTGTTTTTGGTTGAGATTGATATACAACAATAGCGGTGTACAGCAGGCAGGCTCTGACGCAACACGGGCCCCCCAAACGTTGCCATACAACCCCTAATAGTGTCACACAATACAGAAAAACCAACAAAACAGAAAAACAACACTCCCACCCACAGCATAGCAACCCACGATGTCCAGTATATGACCTCCACCCCACCTCCCGCCCCGCTCCCCCACATGGGGGTCCAAGTGTTCTTCCAAGCCGTTGCTCTGTTTACTTTGGCAATGAGAAGGCCCAGCCACAGCAAGGCCCACTTGTATCTATTACCATCCACCCCATCTGTAAGACCCAGCACTGCATCCAAACAATGAAAACCCCCTCCCAGAGGGAACTATCACCCCGCAGCCCCAAACATTATGCAGAAAATATCAAGGTCCACTTGTATCTATTACCATCCACCCCATCTGTAAGACCCAGCACTTCATCCAAACAATGAAAACCCCCTCCCAGAGGGAACTAACACCCCGCAGCCCCAAACATTATGCAGAAAATATCCTGCGTCAGTTCGGCAGCGTAGGCAACTTGCGGACTCGATCAACCCCCTCCTCCACAACCTCTCCCTCATAAAGTACACCTGATGTAAATATTGTAACTGAATCAGCCGGTACTGGAACGCGATGGCCGCCTCTCTCTGCAAGGCCAGCGCCTCCACCCATTCCTCATTGTGAAAGGGGCCCACAGCCTGTGACCAGGCCTCACGCAGGGGCTCAAAGGCATCAGCTGCATTGACCACCGGGACCAATAAATGGTGGAAATCTTATGTTCTGAGATATTCATCAGAAGTATTTTGCCATCCAGGGGACTGAACTCTGGAGTCTCAACTAAGGGTGTAATATAGGGCATAAGGGCATGACGAAGCTGCAAAAACTTAAAGGATTGAGTTTGGTGGAGACCGAACTTTTCCTGAAACTGACTTAAAGTCTTATGTGAATTGTTGTGAAATACATCTCCTAGCCGAGAGATACAGTTGAGATTCCAGGGCTAAAAGCCCTGCAACCCAGTTGACTCTTGCAGGAGGATGCTCACACACAGGGGAGTCTGTAACGTAAGTCGACCCTTCCACCCCGTGGACGCTGCCACCTCCTTCCAGATCTTAAGAACTACCCGTGTAGCTGGAAGGAGCCGCCTCTATCCCCCATACAGTAAATGCTGGAGAGGGGTCTCGTCAAGCGCCCACCCCTCCGACGCATACGTTGGGTCTTCAAACCCCACAAACCACTAGTCAATTAGAACTGCTAGCTGCGCAGCCCTGAAGAAAACAATTTTAATAGAAAAAGACCAGCCGCGGCTCGAGCAGGTAAGAGCGGCAAGGCCGGGTGAGGGGGATTTCGACAGACGACCACGAGGGAACATTAATTATTTATTTAATTTTCCCTCGTGGTCGTCTGTCAAAATCCCCCCCACCCGGCCCCACCGCTCTTACCTGCACAAGCCGCGACTGAAAAAGACTCTGTAATATTTAGAAGTGTACATAATGTATAAGTTGTGAAATAATGTTCTCCTTCCCAGTTGTGTTCTTTTTTGAACTTCCTTTTCGTGAACAAATGAGGTCTACATTTCTGTCTGTGTTCCCTATAAAGTTAGCAGGGAAATGAAGCCAGCTGTTTTGTTTACCACAGAAGAAACAGGTGAGATCGTGCCCTCATCCCTGACATATACAAAGAGAATTTTGTAATTATTTATTTATCGCATTTCACATTTTCTCCTAAACAAAATGTTAGAGACCTCATAAGAAAATTTGCATTGTGCCCGAAGTGGGATTCCAACGTGCATGATAATTACCTAACCTACAACGTTTTCCTGTAAACTATTTTTATTAGCAAGAACCTGGTGGAATTCGTGCTCGGAAAAATCTCAACATGGAGAAAAACTCATGGTACTGTTGTGTTATCCACCATTCCAAGCTGTGGAAATGGGATTGATGCAGTAAAACGATATCACAATCTTTGTTGGCTCATCCTGTCTTGAACTTTAGCAGCTTGATTCAATGATTTGCACTTGCAAGATTGGCTTACATTAACGAGATGCCTTTTTATGTGTGTAAGCCATGTTCGAGATTTCCAAAACCTTTTTTACACTCAAAAGATTTACTCGTACATATATTTTTATATGAGTAAATCTTCTCCTAGGGTAGGGGAATGGGCGTTCGTGGAAGGGCATGTCCAAGACATTTTGGAATCACCCACAAGTTTACTCGTTTGGTCGTATTCACAAACTATTCCAACGCCCCATCCCCCATCCACCTCCATCCTGTGATTGTTTTCTCCCGGCTAAAATCCGTTTCCAGGATGGAAATGGGAAAAAGCCATCCCCAAAATTAGCCACGGCGAACGGGATTCTCCACAAAGAAAAATATTTTCCATGTGAAAACAACAGTTACAAAGAACAACTGCCCATGTTTGAGACATTTTCCTAAATTTGTGTATATGCTATGTGCTGTTTTCAGATGCAGAAATGGCAGTGATGTGAATGGAAATTCACAACTGTTGTAAAGCAGTATTCAAAGCAAATTGGCCAACCTCACAGCATCACATGCATGTTCCTAGAAAACTACTGTAAATTGCAGAACAAATGGAAATTTACTCTAAATGTAGGGAGAAACCTACAAAAGCAAATTCCTGATTTTTCTTCGTATTAATGTCCCAAGCTCGGATAACAGAGAACTACAGCACTAACTTACCCTACTGAATGTGCCTGCACTGGGCCAAACCCTACAAAAACTTTATAAACCAAGAACTTTTGTATAAAGAAGCCTGCAGACAAAACAGTGTTTGTCTCACCTACAAACAAATGCAGTAGAAGGGTAGGTCTAAATATTCTCAGTATCCTCTTGTAGGTTACAATTACATATGTAAAGTGCTCTTCAGTCCACAAAAATATTTCTGAATCTATTTCAATTGGTATTGTAATTGAATAAAAATACAATTTTGTTAATCACAGGAATTATGCATGGTAACAGATGGAAGTTTAAGAAATATGGGTGAGATGTAGGAAAAATGTTTGTGGTCGCAAATCATGCAATTTGCTAAATTAGTGGGTTTGCGACCACTAAAATGTTTTGCACTATGTACAAACCCATCTTAGAAATCTGTAAAGATCAGGGGTCGAAGTGCATAAAGAAAAGTATGCTAACTGTGATCTTCAGTACAATGAGGGTGTGTCAACGGAGTGTGGGGGCGGGGTCAAAGACGTGAATAAACGGATAAAATGTTCTGTAAATATGCTGTTAGCTTTTGACCTACAGGTAACTGCGTACAAAATATGATGCACATACCTCAAATGAACAATAAATGCAACTTAAATTCAACTGTGGAAAATGCATTTTTCTTGTTGGACAATTTGATTGGCTAATGTGATCACTTCAGATATCCATGGGTATATACCAAGGGGTACTGATTTGAATCCTGGTCAGTGCTCTGGGGAAATAGTGACATGTATTTGTTGTGCTAAGAGGTCCAAGCCAGTGACAGCAGGAACAGTGAACTAAGTAAGACATTAGTTTAGAAAATTTAGTACACACTGTATAAGACAGGTTGCACACAAGCTGTCGCAAAATGTGCAAAAAGATTTTGTTTAAATGTTTACAATGCTTTCAAAATGTATGTTTTTAGTAATGCGCTGATTGTAGCTAGTGCAAATATTTTTTTTATAAGTTTACTTTAAAAGAAAATATTTCCAGATTCCATCAATCAATTAAAATTTTACTGACTCCCAAGCAGCTTTCAGATTTGTCAATTAACCAATAGCAAATATTTACATTTCTTTCAGGTAGTAGGTACCCTAGAGAGGAGGAGTGTTTCTTTATTAGCTGCCTCTCCTTTCTCTCACAGCACGATAAAGCAGAGCATTCTTCTCCTCTTTCAACTGGCAGCAACTCAACTGTTCACAAAATGTTTTTTAAATAAAAAATATTGGGAAATGTTTTGATCAAATTGATAAAGCCTGGGAACATTGCCCTCCTCCCCCGTTCCCCTGCCCACTTCGACCTTTGGTAAAGATTTACAGACTCCTAAAATGGGTATAGAAAAAGACTATAAGTCGCAGTTTAGAAGGGGCTAGTTGTGGTCTCATACCATAGAAACGTTTCCCCTAGTCGGGGTGGTAACTTATTTGAAAAATGGAAAGGGTCTCCTTTGGGTCCCTTATCCTTTGTGAATTGTGGAAGAGGATTCTGGGGGAGTATTTAGTGCTCGAGGCGACCACTGCCACCTCTCAGAGAGATGTTTTTTTAAACGCAGTTCAGTTCCCTTTACAGAATTTGGGCTGCTTTGAAGAAAAGTTTCTTTATATACATGCAATCACATGCATAATGGTATGCTGACCCTTGCAGGACACCATCCCTGTGATTATATCCAATCAGAATGAGTTGTGATTTGCAACCTACCTAATGAACATTAAGTCAGTAGGTTGGATTGCAGCCTACTCCGTTCAGAATTTTATGAACTGACTTATTAGCTCATATGCTGGTTCGCAAAACTCAGTACTTGTTGGAAAATACTGTTCGCAAATTGTACCCAGTGTTTGCGTCTAGTAAAATCATGCAACTGGTACTAAACTATTTATTTTCAGTTTTTAAAAAAAATAATAAAACTCTTCTAGTCTGATCATTTTACAAATTGTGAACATATCAGTACCTCTCAGGAAACCTGTGGTCCAACGACAACAGGTATAACATTTGCCTACATTAATGGATTCTTTCAGGTGCAGCACGGATACCCGAGAAAGACTATAGGCTATAGGTTTCCCTTTATGTATATACTATGCCCTGAATCAGCTGTATTGATATTGATATTGGCATGCATAGTGAATGTGTCATTCGATGATAGCAGATGGTGTTCTCTAGTCCATGCACGGGTGCCAGTAGACATTTTGGCTACTTGCATCTTATCTTCATTTTGGTGAGGTGAGGACCACTTGTGCTCACCAACGAATGAGGCAATGACGGTGACTCTATGTCCACTTTTTCATTAGGTCTTCTACTATATCAGATTTTTCTGTAAGTAGATTTCAGTCTATAGTGCTTGTGTGATCCTTTATCCGGATTACATATTTTATGGTTTCTTGCAAATTACCCAATATGACTGCATGCATACCCAGATTACTTGAATTTGTTTAGAAACAAAGACGCAATTGACACAACCCAACTGTACAAGGTGAGAAAGAGTCTTACTGTGTTGGTGTGATTACTTTAGGAACTAATATACAGCCAATGTCAATGTGATGGACTAGTCCTAATTGTATTCATGTTTTGGTACGTATTCCTTTTCTATTTAAGAAATTAGCTTTCACCTCTCACTAAACTGTATGGTAAGAAAGGGTGTCACCCACTATTAATACTATGCGCATTTCCAAGGGTACCACCATTTATTTAACGGGCATTTTGTACAGCAGAATAGTTCACCCAAGAGGGTTCACTTGGCGCTATTGAGAGTCTGGAAATAAAAACACCCATCTACAGGCAAATAGCCAAGGCGAGAATAGTACGACTTTTAGTTTTTTTCCCCCAACATCTGAGATTGACAGACTTGATGCAAATTTTTATAGGAATAAAGTTACTAATAGAGTCTTGTGATGCCCTGAATGACCAACCATCTCACCTTTTTTAGTTTAGACATCAAGGTCTCCAACAGGAGAGGGATCGTAGATCTTCGGGTCTTACATGGATCATATTTGCTAAATTTGTCACTCAAAGCTTTTGAAAATAAAAGGTGAGGTGTATAATGAATGTTGATTTAAAGATGATTTGTTTACTGACTGGAAACCAGTGCTCAGTTCAGTTTGTGTTCCCTTCCTCCAGCTCTCCTGA
Organism: Calotriton arnoldi; assembly: GCA_963921515.1. NCBI lineage: Eukaryota > Metazoa > Chordata > Amphibia > Caudata > Salamandridae > Calotriton > Calotriton arnoldi. The sequence continues at coordinate 1,151,010 of CAWUFW010001837.1, forward strand.
AAGGGAGAGGAACAGTCAACAACAGCAAACAGCAGCTGCATGAATGCAATACTGTCCACTCACTTCATGCTCAGAAGATAACACTATAATTCTTCCTCATGGTTAGCGAAGACCAGACACTTTCAAACATCTCTCCAGTTAAAAACTATAGATATGATCCCCGAAAGTGTAGAAACCAGTGTAATTGGCATAGAGGTTCTCAGACATGATCAAACTTTTTTAGATATAAGAGAGTATGAGAACTGGAAATTTTAATATCGTGATGTTTCACATTACAATTTTTGGTAAAACTCAGATTAACAAGCCTTATTGATTGCTACCACTTAATTCGGCATATTCAAACTGAAGTCACGCATCATGCCACAAATCCAAATATAGGCATTGGAGCAGAACAAGTACCAAGTGATTTAGGCCCCAGGGTAGAGTCCAAGCAATTTGGATTTTGGCCAATTAGCACTACTTCCAAGTGTGATGAATATATAATTTTAAATGTTTTATACTATCCTTCTCTGGACGGCTTCCAAAACCATTGGTAACCATTCCGTGGCTGTAGGAAAGTAGGATCTGGTTCTATGGTTACCCCCACTTTTTGCTTGATGTAATGCTGTTTCTGACTAGTCTGACTGGGATCCTGCTAATCTGGACCCCAGTCTTTCTGCTTTCTCCCCTAAATTGTTATGGTAAGTACTTAGGTGCATCCCAGATTGGACACTGGTGTACCCTTATCAGCCCCTAGTATATGGTACTAAGGTACCCAGGACATGGGTACCCCAGAGGTCCCCCATAGACTGAAGCATGTAATATGCCACCTATGGTAGACCATTCAAACTATCACTACAGGCCTGCCATCGCAGCCTGTGTAAGCTGGTGCTAGCACCACTTACTAAAGACATAGGTTTTCTATATCTAGGGTCACTGCACTTAAAACCTATAAGTCACCCCTATAGCAGGCCTTTGCAATCCTGAAGGCAGGGTGCTTGGCATGGGCTGAAGCATGTATTATGCCACCCATGAGAGACCATTCAAAATGGAACTACAGGTCTGCCATTGCAGCCTGTGTAAGCTGGTGCTGTGACACCATTGGCGTGACACGTCCCAGATCCCCACCCATGCACAAACTTCTATGTGCTAACGTGTACATAGTCATTGTAGTCAAATTATCACCATGAGCGCTACAGCATTTTTTATCTTTACCATCTATACACAAATTTTAACGCGCAAATCTATATACAGCAAATAGCGTTAAATCGATATCCATCTACATAAATACTTTTCCTTGTTTATAGGATTATCCTCCTCTGTGCAGAATGCAGCTTTAGAAACTGGGTACACAGCTCGTTGCCTCCCACTAAATTCGTTTATCCAGGTAGGCATGTTATTTGACATTTACATATTACTTTGCACTTTTTGCATTGTTATACCCTAACATTTATAGCCCACACTTTGGCATCTCAGAAACTTTAACACTTGCTGTCTAACTTTTATTATAGGACCAGGTCGCATATAGAAATCTTTTGACAAAATCACACCATTTCACGATTTAGGAGCATCATTCTAGTTCCATGGACTATATATGCTTTGGTAAGCTAACCTGCCATATTGTTTTATTCCCACCTATAAGCTTCGCTTTATTCACAAGCTAATATAGCATATCCATTCATGCAGGATCCCACTTTTATCACATAACGGGACTGGCGCATGAAGTGACAGCCCGCCATTGAGGACATTCTTTATCCACCTCAGGCGACTAATCACCACTTGGTAAGCTGTCCAGTATAGAACAGTAAAGCGGTGCTTAGTGCCCTGCTCTATATTTCACACCATTATCAGTATAGGGATGATACATGTGCTCTTAACACCTTTAGTGGCACTGGCACTTTTATTGTGTACTTTGAGGACAAAAGACACACCCTCTTTGGCCCTTTTCTTGGGGAAGTTTGGTTTCCTGTTTTATCACTTATTCCTTTTCACTATGTCAATTTGGAGTGAGACAAACTTTCAGTCTTATCTGTTTTATCTTCTCCGTAGGCTATATCCCCTTTGATCTGTCGACTGGCATCTTGCACACCAGTCTTTTAACGTGGGGAGTCTAGTAAGTTTAATTATGTTTTTGGCAGAGGCTTTTAGCCTTCATTGCAGGAAGAGACACTCACACATGTCAATCAATGTAATTTTTATTCACAGAGAAATATTTGGGAAGTGGCATTCCTGAAGAAGGCAGGCTACTGCGAGAACGCGTGTAGATGAATTACTGCCACATCTCTTTTTGGTGCATTCCTCGACTGAATATATAAATTGTGATTAACATTGGGAAACTGTATCATCACCCATTTACAATCCTTACAAATCAAATGTATAGAATGTTTAAAAGAACTCAATCATGTGCGAGATCTGTATGTATGGGTATATGAATGAGTGCAGTATACATGCAGAATGATATAGTGATTTCTCTGTTACAATAAGTTAAAAATGGTATATTTGATGTAGAGAATATTTAATAAAACATTTTTGTATTTTTGTACAATGAGTGACGGTCTCCTCTCTTGAAACCATTTTCATGATGAATTTTTAAACATATATTGAAGTTGCCCTAGGAACTTTACAGTAAGCTGGTGCTAGCACCACTTACAAAAGATATAGGTTTCCCTATATCTAGGATCACTGCACTTAAACTATAAATCACCCCTACAGCAGACCTTTTCAATCCTTAAGGCAGGGTGCTTGGTTTGAAGTGTGAGGGTGCCCCTGCATGAGCAGGACACCCCTACAGCCTTCGGAGTTCATTCACCCGGGTTGCAAGTGAGACAGCCACATAACATATAGAGGGGCACCGCGTCATTATGCGATGACCATCTCAAAACTGGCTGCAGCGAACCCTGTCATGTTTGGTATCAAACATGTTGGAATCATACCCCCACACTGTAAACGTTGTGGGAGGTATGATTCCAAGCACCGTAAAAGCCCTCCGGTAGGCCCTTAGTGCTCCCGGCACCAGTCTTCTAGACCCGGACAGCACAACATAGCTGCTGCCGACCAGAGACACGATTCTGTCCTCCTGCTGCTGAGCCAAGCTCGAGCAGGGGCAGGCAGAACAATAGGCATCCTGTCACAGGGAGGTATGACCACCTCCCAGACAGGGTTTAATGTATTGGGGCAGGGTGGGAGCGCTTGCCAGCGCCACATAGTCTGCGTGCAGGGCACATTTGGTCCCCTCCATGCATAGTCCAGCTCAAACCAGTTCAGGGAGCCATTGGCTCCCGCTCTGGCACCAAACTGGACAAAGAACAGGGGAGTATCCTCCCCCTTGTCCAGCCCCTCCTTAGGGTGGGACCCCTGTATCGTCCCAACCCTTTCCTTAGGGTATAAAAGGGCCTACCTGTGGGTGGGTCCCTAGATTGGTGGTCGGACACAATACAATTCAGACACCACTTCAACTTCGACCATCTGGGCACTCTGGACTTCGCTCTGGGCATCAAGGCTGCAACCGGGGAGACTACTGCTGCTCCTGATCTCTTCGCCCTTCTCGTCTGTTGCAACATCCGTGCCTGTGCTCCATACAGGAACCCGGACAGGGCCTGTGGACATCCAAGACACCTGAAGGAATCTCCCTTGAAGTGAAGGAGTCACTTCCCTGCATCTGCAGGCACCACAACTAAGCTGACCGGTCTGCTAATCCTGGGCTCCTACGGACTTTCAAAGGCTCAGCAACACAGGTCATGGTCCTTCACATCCCGTGAGGCCTGCCCTGTCCTCTCATCAAGTTTGAGGCCAGTATCCCTCGTCGGAGCCGCTGGAACCACAACCCTGTGCACCACGTTGACTTGCAGTTGCAAAGGCTTGTTGGCTTCCTTCCACCAAGATCTTCGGGCTCCAAGTAGCCCCAACCTCAAGCATCTCCAGTGACCAAGATCTTTATCTTCACCACATCACTTGCACCGTGAGCCTGCATCTTTGGTGAGCTGCTTGAGGTCCTCTGCGACTCCAGTGCCTCTGGCCTGTGGGTCCTCTTGAGGATCGCCTTTGAATTCTTTTGGGCTCCCCTGATTGCTCGGTGCCTGCCCTGACTCCCCTGTTTGTGGTGAGTCTCCTGGACCTTACTGGTCCCGAAATTGCACCTTCTTTATCTTCCACATTGGATGCAGTTGCCAAGGCTTGTTGGTGCTCTCACAGGACACTGAACCCTCAACTCTCGACGTGGGACGGCTCGTGTATGGCTCCTGGTCTTCCACAGCATCGCCTGGTCCACACAGCTGCAGTTCCAAGGTCACCATCAGCTCTCCTGGAATACCTGACATCAGTGGGCAGACGTCTTCCGTGCCTCCTGGTCACTGCTGAGGGGCATAGACTCTGTCCCTTCTGATTGCAGGTTTTTCACATCTTGAATCCACCTTTGGGTTCCACTGGACATTTTCATCTTCTCCAGCAGTGGCATCTTTCTGAGGTCCTCCATTGCGTTCGACGGCGGTTTCCGACGCCACTTCACACCTATGCACCCAGCTTCCCTGGTGCAGGTAACCTGGTTCCTTGGGTATCCACGGGTGGGGTGGCTCTCCAACCTCTTGTCCTCTACATGGTTTCTTCAGGGTCCACTGGTAAGGGTCCTCATTCATTAAATTTGCAACCGAGATTTACACGTTTATTTGTACGGCGCACGCGGTCGTGTTCCTACACTGCACACGACCTCTTTGGGGCTCCTAGATACTCACCTTGGGTGGTTCCTTGGGTCCCTGGCATTTCTTCGTCCTCTGAGTATTGTCTTGACTCGAGTCGTAGTTCGCATCCCACAATTCTAGTATATGGTTTGGTTCCCTCTGTTGATCACTGTGTATTCTGTGCTACTTACCTGATTCTATTGCAAAGTATTGTGTGTATTGTATATATCTCCAGCTGGGAGATATCTAAATGTGTTAGTGAGTGTCTTATAATAAATACATATTTTTATAAATACACTGTGTGGTTCTTTTTCATTCAATCTATACCTATAAGATTATATACTTGTATAACAAGCTGCTTTACACTCCTTCTGGACTAAGCCTGAAGGCTGCTCTCCACAGCTACCACTTAGAGAGCTTTCTAAGGTTGTCTAAGACCAGTACAATTACCATAAGGTGCAAGGTGTCCACCTACATAAGTGTACATCATGTACTGAGCCAGCCTCTCACAGTGGCACTCGGATAGTCATCTTTTATATTGAGGAGGGCCTGAGTTTTGTTTCTGTATGTGAAAAACATTAATGATACTGATGCAAATGATCAGCTAATTGGCGAGGATAAAGATTACACAAAAGTGGGGCACGTGCAGATCCTTGCGGCATCTCCAATAGACTGGGATGGCCTAGATGTGGAAATGAATAACTAAACAATTTGCATTATGTTCTCCAGGAAAGATTTAATCTAGCACGATACTTTGCCTCTCATTTAGAGGCTGATGAGGAGGCGAACTTGAAGCTGATGGTCAGTGGAGTCGAAAGCTACAGATAACTAACAAAATCAGCACTACAAACCCACCACTATCACTCCAAATTTATCGCCACCTAAATTACCACAATCTTGGAATTCATTCCTAGTCTTAAACCTAGCTGGTACTGACCTAATAATCCAATAGTTATGGTTTTCGCATATGACCGTTCAGCCTACAATGACGGCACTGTTTGGGTCCAATAAAGGCTTTTTCAGAAAAGGTGAATTATCACAAGCTTCAAGTCTACAGGCGCCGAGCCCAAGTTAAACGATGAGGGAATGGCCTATTGCATCAACAGGGCTTCTTTTTCAAGCACTATCCTACCTGGACATACATCATTGGGTCAGGAGTAGTTTAAAATCTGACGGGTAATTTACATCGCTGTGTCATTGGGGTGATTCAATTAAGATTAAGACTGTGTTAGAAACTGTACATTGCTAGTATGTATTTAGAGATTTGTTTGGCTATTCACACCTTTGATACCTCTTTTTAGTTAGACCAGCAGAAAGAGCGATCACAGTAACCTACTAATCCCTGACATATCGGTCGTACAATTTTTATGATTTCATTTTTTTTAAGAATGATTGATGTATTGTCTGCTGGCCTCCATATTGTTCTGATGAAGACAACAAGTATTTCACTCAATTAGGGTTGACATACTATTATTTTAGTTTGGTGTGGACTGTGTTGAGGGATCCGGACCAAGTGTACCAATATTAGTAATAGCGATTACCAAATAGCAATTTTTTTTTGTGAATCACTATTTGATAATCGCTATTGCTAATGTACCAAATTTATATCTGGCCCTTATTTCATAATTAGCGATTCGTAGTGGGTCGCAAATAGACCTACCTCATGAATATCAGTGAGGTACGTCACAATTTGTGACTCACTAGGAATTCGCTGCCATCACAGGGATGGTGGCCTGCTGGGGTCAGCTGACAACCATATCTGTGATTGCTTTTAAATAAAGCAATAATTTTTTTCCAGATGCAGCCCATTTTCCTAAAAGGAAAACAGGATGGAAAACATGGTGCGTTAAAAACAAATTACACGTTTCATATTTCGTTTTTTTAAGAGCAGGCAGTGGTCTGTGGGACCACTGCCAGCTCATAAAAAATATTTTTAAAAACATTCTCAAAGGGGAAGGCATCCCAAAGGGACGTCTTCTCATTTGTGAATGGGTTGCCATTAACTTTGAGTTGGTAGCAAAGTACGAACGTTTTGCAACCACATTTCGGGAACAAGACATTAGTACAGATCATTCAGATTCCCTATTTGGAAGGGACACGTCCATTCCAAATAGTGATTCTGTTTTTTTTCGCAGACCCGAACTGCGGTTCAGTAACAAGTTACTAAATCACAATTTGGTGGTTATACACTTTAAAAAGCATTTTTGCAGGCACAAAAAGCTTTGTACATCTGGCCCCTGATCATTTGACTCCTTTACCCAGAATTATGACCAGTTTGGGTTTTATGTAACTATTAAACATTGGACAAAACAAGGGTATTCATTCTTGTCCTTTTCCCCTTTTGCAATAGTATTGCTTAACATCTTTGGTTCATTGCACCAAGATTGTATATCATGAGTGAAGCATTCATGGCACTACTCTATTCCACTTGCATGGATATGTAAATAGACGTTGTTGTTTCAGCTTCTGATATATTATGAATTGGATATGTTGAATTTGTTTCTGATGCTTAAACGATAATTCTAGCCTTTAAAGTATTGTAAAGGTTAAATAATTGTCTTCTTTAGGAACCACTGCAGCCATATATTTACTGATGCCGCGGTTCTTCCGGAACACAGGATTTCCCAATTTTTCCCCATTCCTCTATACGAATTTTGGATAACTAAGGCGCATGCCCACCACCCAGCAATACAAAAGGATTTTATAACAGGGCTTGGGCTTTGCAATTTCAAGCAAGTAGTCTCTCACAAGAAAAACAAAGGTTTCCTTCAAATCAATACATCATCATACATATGAAATGTGATGGTCATGAAGGAGGACGAGAAAGAAATATGTTAAGAATTTGTTTTAAACTCATAAAGGTACATTGATTTTGCCATTGTACAGTGAATTCTACTGGAAAGTCTATGTAGTTATCCGAACTTACCAGGGACTGCTGATAAACAGGCTTCTGAAAGAGAGGGAGAAAAGAGTGCTATTAGAAAAACATGCAGGGATAGAGCAAAGTCAATTTATGTTAGCTTACTAAGACAGTTTAATCAAACTATGCAAACTAAATAAATCTATTTAAAATCTTCAAAAAATTCTATATAAACAATTTAGCTAAATAGAAACATACAGTAATTTCAAGTAACATTATCACCATTATTAATTCAATTTCTTTGAACCACTGCCACAACCAAGGTTACAGAACTAATTGTAAAAATAAAAATAAATGTCCATTTAAATATTTAATGACACAAGTGAGTCATTCATCCTAACCTCCATAAAATTAGTACAAAGCACAAGAAAATTACACAGCTCTTATGGTGCTCTACAAAAGTACATACAGTTTCTTTCCCCATAGTGCCTTAGTCTTAAATTGACTGAAATGGGCCGAAAGATGACCTGTTCTTAACATAGGCCACATCATTCTCAAATGACAAATAAAAGGAAACATCTCTAAACTTAACTCGATTGAGCTGCGGCATTCGGGTATCTTCAACAATACTTGTAAACTGCTGCCCCTACCTACAAATAGTCTACACACCAATGTTTCTCTTGAGTCGGCCCAGAAGCTTTCAGCTACTAGTTCTTTCAAGAAGTGTACTGTTGTGAAAGGGAAGGCTTCCTTCACCGATACTGCAACAAATTTCAACCCCAAGATTTAACCTTGTGGCTATTATAGGAGTGTAAACCCAACTTTAACCTTATGCCTTCTACAAAAACAGATACTGGCATTGAAAAAGCCTTCTTAAGTCATTTAAAATCTACCAATAGCAATTGGAGCAGCTTTCTATGACTAAGCTCTTTACAAAGTTGCCCTCCTTACATGGTGTTTAAATGAACCAACCCATTCCTAACTGTAAGTTCATTTCTAAATGCACCACCCAGCTTAAGCGTTCCTTAAAAGTTAAACTCTTTATTTATACATCTCAGCAGGGCAATCCTAAAAGCATCAATCGCCCTTAAAAGTGAGTATGCTTTTTCCAAAAAGTGACAATAAGTTTTTGATGTGTTTATGGTAAGCTTATTAACATTGCCATGTTTTTAAAACTGACAGTGTAAGTTGCTATCTAATCGCGGTTCCATCTATGATTTTTAAACTGCCGAATATTACAGCATGTTGACCTTCTTTCTATTCGTAGTTCAAGGACAATCTTGTGATGCAACAAAACCCCTGGATAAATCAGAAAAATGTAAAGAAAAAAGGAGGACAGCAAGGATACAGCCTTGTTTCAGGTTTTTAAGATATCAATGTTGTTTCCTAACAGAACCCTTGTTAAAGTTCTAGAATAAAACAGTTTAACTATTATCAGTAATAAGAAAGGGATAGTAAGTGATTCAAGCTTAGTCCATAAATTGCAGCAACCCAGCAAATCTAATGATGCGCCAGTGGCGTAACATTAGCCACCGCAGTGCGGGGGGGGCAGAGCTCCAGGGGGGCCCCCTGGAGCTCTGCCCCCCCCCGCACTGTGCATGGGCCCATGGCTTGAGAGCTCCTGACTGGGTGCAGAGCGTGGGGGGGGGGCCCTCCATGTACTTTTCAGGGAGCCCCCTCAAGTTTTATTACGCCACTGTGATGTGCTGTTGTTCCCAAAACATACATTGATGTTTGTGAAATTTGTGTGAGATACTACAGTGAAAGATCTGGTGGGCTGTGCTCAGACAGATCTTTTCAGGAAACAAAGTGGGCCAATCTGGTAATGAACAAATTACACTCAGGGCCTGATTCACAAAGGTAAACTTACACGTTTGTGTAAGTTTACGTTTGTTTTCGAATTCACAAAACTTCATTTTAATTCTAAGTTTATGAGTGCAGTCACTCTATACATAAAAAGATACAACATGCCTATCTTTTTTTACAATTTTTTATATTTTATTGTTAATGGGATTGATGAAATACACCAGTTATCTCCCAAATATGAACTCCTATAAACATAATAATGGTGCATGGCATGCTGTAATAAAGCGGACGGTGAACAGCATTTATTTCGTATCCGGAACAACGCATGCCATAACAATGCGGTCGTTACAACGACCGTGTTGTTATTTCGCATACGTTACAACGCAAGTCGGAAAAACGACTTGCGTTAGGGGGCAGAAGGTGTTGGATTTAAAATCCAACACCTTCCCTAGTGTCCGCACAGACTGGAGTTGGAATAGTAAATTATACTATTCCAACATCCAGCGCCCCCTACAGCAAGTCGTTGTTCCGACTTGCGTTGTAATGGTATGCGAAATAACAACGCAGTCGTTGTAACGACCGTGTTGTTATGGCTTGCGTTGTAAACGCATGCTAAAAAAAGGTATATATTCAAGCGGACATCTCATAAATATGCAAACTCTTCTTGTATATCGTACAGTGTAAATGGACTGTCCTGAATAGTGGAACTGAGGCCCATGGAGACAAAGTGATTTGCACAGGATCAGAAATATGGTCAAGTGGGGAGCCAGGATTAAAACTCAGCTGTCTTGATGCTAATTCTGCAGTTGAGCCACTGTACCACCATTATTGTTCTTTGAAATCAAAAGCTGCCTCAGAGTTGCCTGCAGCCCAGACTTGGCCCAACTGTGTCCTGTTGTCCAGACCTAGGATTACAGTGCTCAAATGCCCAGGCATGGGCCATAGCAGCCAAGATCTGACCAAGAGTCCCCTGCAATCCACCTCTGGTGTTGCCCTGCAACCAATCCTTGGTCGCTCAGTTGTCTGCAGCCCATAATGCATTTACGGTTGTGTATTTCTCTACCACAAATGCAGAGAAATCCACAGTAGTAGATCTTACTCAGTGGGTGGGGAGAGAAGTGAGTGTTCTAGTGTTTGGTTTGCCTTGGAAGTTTGGGAACACCCAACAAAATGTACTTTTGTGGGCATTCCCAAGTCCACTCCAACCCCTTTCCAACCTGGAAAAGGTAATAGATTCTCCTTCCAGGATTTGTTCAGGGTGTAGGGGAAGTGCTTTCTCCACAGGGAAAATGTTTCCTATGCTGAGAAAAAAAAAGATGATTTGCACATGAAGTTCCTTTACACCTATGTGACGTTCTCCACTGTGGAAAAGTCACATAACATATTAGATATGATATATAGGTAAAACTTGTAGGCAGGATCTTCAACACCGTTTACCTGTTTACCTTTAGAAAAAAGTTTAACATACCCCAGAATTTATAGCTTGGACAATTGACTACTTCTTTACTCTGTGTTTGGAAACTTATTGTCAGTTTTGTTGCGCAAGGATGGATGCTTTTTGACCCTCATGACATTTCAAAACTGTGCTGTGAAAGTGCTGCCCCCAGTGAGTATGGTGATGCATGAATATATATTTTGTGCAGTTTTCAATCTGTGGTATTATATGGCAGGTACAGTTTTTAAAGCTGTTAGACCCGTCATCCATAGGGGAGTCTTTCTCCCAACATTTTGCCTTTTGCCTCCCATTTTAGTTGATTCCCTGACCAAGGACCAGCCTCTTTGGGGAGCGCCAGCAAATAGTGTATCACACCAATCCGAAATCTGTTTACTTACAGAAATCAAATAAGGTTTGATATACAAAGGTGTTTTGAGAATTACATAAGCTTGAACTGTCCCTTTTGTCATAAGTCCAGTGCAGGCCCATTGTTGTTTTCGCTATGTTAGCATGAGCACGTTGCAGAATGTCCTCTGCTTTGCACACGTTACCTTACATATATTTTGTTTTATGCCACAAAGTACTTTTACACAAAACACGCTGTTGTTTTGCCCTCTGTTCTTTTCCTGGGATTTAGTCTGAATATGTAGACAAGGTCGAACAACAATGCCCCTTGCTATTCTGTTCTGGTCAGGCCCTAGCACCTAGCCAAAACACGCAAATGCAGCTGTTGTTTGTGAACATGTACTTTTGTCAGCTAGGTATGCACAGATAGGTAACACAACCTTGGATAGGGACCTTTCCAGGGAAAAGATCGTGACAAGCGTCTCAGACGTAGAATTTTCATCTGTGTATATTGAGGTATGGGGTCTGCTGCTAACACCTTGAGATCTTCTGATATATAATCATTTTGGCTTCTGTAGAAGGGGAGGGAGGTTAGGCTACCCTGTTGTCTATAATGACAGCTCCATTTATGATTTACAGACTACTTGCTATGTAAACCGTATTTGTGTTAGGCATTTTCCTACTTGCTGTGGCACGTATACGGCATACCAGAGCACGATAGTTAAAATAAACATTTTAAACTTCCCTCGTGTCTCTTTCAGAACTTATTGTGGACTAGTACGAGTGTGTGAGCGAAAGGGTGTGTCCTGCAACCACAATCTAGTGTAAACCACAATGCCTGAGAGGGTCGGGAGTGTTGTGTTCTGGGGTGTCTAATCACTTGTTCCTCTGTGAGTGAGTAGGAAGGCAAGTGAGATACTATAGCTAGTTGGTCCTGGGCTCATGGGTACTCGGGTGGTAGGATGACTCAGTCCCTGCCTACTAAGGTCCCATAATCCCAAGAATAATTCTGTGACTCCGCAAAATCCCTGCAACACTTTCTGCAGTTCATAATCCTCCCTGTTGGACTTTCTAAGCGCAAACAAATTATTCTTTGTCCAGCTCAGGTTTTTTCATGGAATCGTGAGCTATAAACAAATCCGGACACCCAAGTGCCTTGTAGCCCTGCTCTCACATAATTAAGCCATAGGAACATATTTTGCATATTCCAAAGAGAGGCAGTCCCTCAGAATTTGCCTATTAAGTTCCAGGTCTAGATTAACCCAGACCGAGAACAATTTAAGTAAAGGACAAAGGGCAATCATGTCACTAATGTATCTCTGGTCTAATTCCTCCTGAACACCAAAAGATGACGTGCAGCGTGGGAGGGCAAGTAAGCATTTAAAAAAGAGGCTCTCTATAACTTGGAGTGATGAACAATCCAGTTACCCCCACAAATCACTCCAATACAGCACTACAGACACATATTTAGCCTTATAGATTTTGAGTAAAGTCTGGATCTATTTGCTCCCAAGTGGAGTAGTTTAGAAGAGATCAAAGGGGACCAGGAACATTTGTGGTCAAACAAAACATCAACACAAGGGCAAGAAAGGGCCCTTGAAATTTTCACCCCCAAAATGCTATGTTTTCTGGTCTTTAAGTTTCTGGGGCCAGCAATCATAACATTGGACTTTCCCAGGTTTGTTGATAAATCAAGCAATGCCATGAAGCTCTCGAATGAATCAAGTAAGCGTGAAGGGCCCAATGCAGTCCTTGCAAGAAAGACTGTATCGTCTGCATAAGGAAGGACTAGAATCAGTATTTTGCTCATTCATGGCAGATCAAGGCCTTCACGCAAGAAATGACCTCCACATGGTTCACATACAAGTTATGGCTACATTAAATTTATTTACAATTAAGTATAAATTCAGAGACTGATCGATGGTGATGCTATCTCAACTTCAAGAGGGGGCGGAGCAATCTCAGACACTTTCTGATATCCCATATGGATTCAGGCCGGGGAAAAGCACCATCGAACAATCTCTGAATTTATATTTAATTGTAAATAAATGTACTGATGCCAGGTCTGGCGGTATCCATTGGGTGTTTATGGGTTCATATTCAGCATTTGATAGTGTGAACAGGAATAGATTGTGGCCTCGGATGACTTCATTGAGGGTTGACCCAGACAATAAATGTATGTATGTATGTATGCGCTATTTCTACAGCGTAAAACCTAGCCAAAGGGCAGCAAAGCACTGCTCATATTACAGTTGAAGCTCAGATTATGGAAAGTCTAGAGAACGTAAGTGTAAATGAAGTGCCTGCACTTTACTTTTTTAAGCTGCTTGTTAAAGCTCTGAGGACTATTCACTACCCAACATGTTGAGCTGGTAGTGGGCTGGACCAGGGTTAAGCAAAACAAAAAAATGAAAGGTTTTCCAAGGATACATGATTGCAAGAGATATTTTGTGCATATAGGAAATCATGTTTGGCAAAACAAGCCTCTCTAATATTGCATCTTTAAATCAGCTATAAGAGAAATTATAGCATACTGTGCACAATAAAAATGTAGCTCATCAGTATGCTTTAATATTGGACTTTTGATTTTTTCTGCACTTACTACTGCAGTTTGTGGCAGGACACCATAATAGTTTTCTCTTAAAATGCTTCACTTTGTCTTAAAGGCTTCATGTGGGCACTTCCTTTTTTACACTACTTGAGAGAACATGGTGCAGAAATAAAAGAAATATATAACTATGGAGGAGATTTAGAGGGGATTTAGAGAAAGACTTGTGGGTGTACCTCCATTTTAGGACTCTCTGGGAAGAGTGAATTAAAAAATTTATATAAGTGTTTCATGGCGTAACATATGTCCCATGATTCTACTTTGCAATCCCAAACTCTTCTCCCATGGCCCTGTAATGATTTCAAGTGCTATGTGGCATATTGTTGCTCTTCCCATGACAATGGGGCAGTTTTTGTTGGTGTTACTGTACATATGGTGTTACCTTATGATAATTTATATGGTGTGCATATTTCCGGGGAGGGTATCCTGACACCTTAGAAGGGGTGGGAGTATGCAAAATTGTAAGATGGAGCTGGAGGCTCTGATGTGTAAGGGGAGGTTGTTACAGGCTTTAGGAGCCAGATAGAAAAAGGTGCAGCCTCTGGCTCTGGTTCTTCACATGTGGGGTACGTGAGGAAGCAGTGTTTTGGCTGAGTGGAGGTGTCTGGTCAGTGTAGAAGTTGATGCAACTGCTCAAAGATGCAGGACCTTGAGGGCGTGGCCAAGCCGTCAACCATGATGGCCGCATGGCGTTGAAGCTCCAGCGCCCGATGCCCTAACATTGTTGGAAACGGCATGATCTGTCACCGCCACACGCTGTAAATGCTGCTGCAGCCCTCCGCTGTGGGGAGGTGATCGTCCCAGAGGAGGGAGGACCCAGCGTTGGGGCCCCCGTGACTCCGAACTACGAGAGGAGTCATCGGAGGGAGCAGAGTGGAGACCCGGCTCGCCTCAGAGGCCCCGTGGTGACAGGGTGCACGGGCTAGCCTGAGGCCGGAGCAGCGGAGCTCCGGCGGGTCCCCTCGCTTAACCAAGATGCCCTGCCTGGCGAGGGAGGAGAGAAGACCCTGCAAGAAACGCTGACCGGCCTGGGAAGTGTTAGCCGGCACTGGAGGACGGGTGAGTGCGGGGGTGAGGCACGCCGAGTTAGGCCCCACGACCGCGTTTGCCACTGGCTGTGGTAGTTGCTTGCTACGGGGGGCCGTTGCCGCTTCCTCGCCCCCCCGGGCAGCGCTGAGTCACGGTGGTGCTGCGTGGGCCCCCGGCTGCTTTGGGGCCCACTATCTGTGTTACGAAGCTGCAAAATCATGGGCCTAGCGCCGACGCTGCCATTGACGGCCGGAGCGGGCATCTACATCTCCACCCGCAGCACTTACAGTTATACAAGGGGACACCCCCCCCTCAGCACAACAGGATCCTAGAGTGCGCGATGCCGCTGAGGAGGGCTGACACCGCCGACCTCGCTGACTCGGGAGAAAGGCCTTCCGTTTGGGGAACACGTAGAGGGGAGCACCGCTCTAGCCCTCATGAGCCAGAAACATCCTTGTGGGGAGGGGCAGGAGCCTATTTGATATCGGGGCCCAACCGGTGCTGCACTGGGAGAGCCCAGCTGAGGCCTGGTTTATTATGACTCCGCACCCCCCCTCCTATCTGCTGGGATCCCGGTGCAGGGCCTTGCTGGGCTCTGTTTGACGCCACACCTCTGCAAATACCCCAGAACACGCGCTCTTCCCGTGTGGAGGCCTGGTATTGCGGCCCAAACAGCTCCCGCGACGGGACACTGCCTCGAGCCTCCATTGGGGGCACCACTGGGGGTTCCACACTGCGAACTAGCCACAGCCTGACACTACCTGTTGCTCACACTGAGAAGATGGGTCGCGGGGACCCCAAACAACGCAAGTTAACTTTTGACAAGCAGGGCACCTCTGACCAGCCCGACCACAGCCCGGAAAGAGGTGATGGGTCGGAGCGCGCTGAGCCACCACAATCCTTTGATGGTGCCGCTGCCATAATGGCAGAACTCCAGGCGGGCTTCTGCGGCATAGACGCAAGGTTTGACACACTGACCTCCAGGCTGGACAGGATGGAAGAACGTCTAGAAGGGCACAGTACCAGGCTCGATGAGACGGAAAAGAGAATCTCCACCCAGGAGGATCAGACCAGGGATGCGACGCGTAGGCTGGAGCGGGTGGAGCGCTTGCTCAAGGCAGTGGCAATTAAGAGCGAGGACCTAGAGGCTAGATCGCGCAGAAATAATGTCCGCATTATGGGCCTGGCAGAATCCACGAACATCGGACGTCCAGAACCTTTTATTGAGTCCATGATTAGTGAACTGTTTGGCGCCGATAATCTTTCCAAGAACTTCGTGGTTGAGCGGGCACACCGTTCCCTTGGCCCGAGGCCTCCTCCTAGGAGCCCCTGCGCTCTATCATAGTCCGCCTGCTCAACTACAGGGACCGTGATACAATTCTTCGTTTGGCCCGGGAAAACTCCCCTGTGCAATACCAGGGCGTTGTGCTCTCTTTTTACCCCGACCATACCATCGCGGTCCAGGAGGCCAGACGCAAATTCTCGGAAGCGAAGCGCCAACTTCGTACAATGGGACTCAAATATGCCATGCTCTATCCAGCTAGGTTGCTGGTGTTGGTGGACGGTAAACCACGCTTTTTTGAGAACGCTACTGATACTCTGGCCTTCTGCAAACAACGTCAAAATGCAGCTCGTAGGAGCCCGGCACGATCCTCCGGACATTCCTCTCCAGACAGGCAACTGGCCGCAAGCGTCGAGCTCTTTACTTCGGAGTGAGGACACGGCTTTCGTAGTTATCAGCCAGGCTGTCTAAATACGACATTGACCTTGAACTGGTAACTGTGGCGGTCTCTATTTTGAAGTTAAACAAGTTTCCATATCTCTAAGCATCTAATTAACGTAGTTTGATATATGGGCATCGGACGTCCGAGGCGTTGCCCGCCTCCTCCGGAGGACTGCGATCAGGTTTCTTTTGGGGTTTTCTTTTTTCCCCTTATTTCGGGTTAATTTGGGAGGGAGACTATTCACGGGGGCCTTTGAGTCCAGGTGTGGGAGGTGGGTGAGTTTTGATGTTTCTGCTCAAGAAGTCGATTATTGTGTTATTGTATTGCTGTTTTTTATTTTATCCCCTATGTTTGTCCCTCCGTAGACCCCCTCCCTCCATTATTCACGCTGTGATCGACGGCCGCTGGCGATGCGCACACACATTCCCCTATCTATTGTCATGGTCCTAGACACCGCTGTGGATGTAAATCTCATCACCTGGAATGTATGGGGGCTCAACAATCCTAGGAAATGTAAGTTGGTGTTGGCGTACCTCCGGAGACATAATGTTAAAATAGCATTCTTGCAAGAAACCCACCTCCCATTACAGGGGAGCCCCCCATTTGCGTCCTCCTGGGGATCCCATAGATTTTTTGCTAGTTACAGTATCTACTCCCGAGGGGTATGTCTTCTTAGTCACCATACCCTCCCGTTCACACACAAAGATATCATAGCCGACACACAGGGGGGATATTTGCTGGTGGTGGGAACATTGCTGGGCTGGACGGTGCTCTTCCTCAATATTTATGATCCCAACACGGATGACCCTAATTGTTTTGGGAACCTTCATGCCATGTTAAATCGGTATGACTACGATGCAATCTTCCTTGGGGGGGGGGGGACCTAAACCTCGGGCTCGATCCCAGTCGTGATTTCTCTAATCCACTGGCTACCACCAAAACCCAGGCTCTTCGAGTGGCGCGGTTCCTCATACACTCCTTGGATCTGCGTGATCTTTGGCGTACGCATCACCCTGAGATCCCTGGGTACACCTTCCACTCAGCGCCGCATTCCACACAAACACGTATAGACTACTGGCTAACAGATGCACGAGGGTGTCAGTGGACTAAGGGCATAGATACGCTGCCGCGTACACTGTCGGATCATGCACCGGTGCGTCTTCATCTACACATTCCGCACCCAGCCGGTTGGGAACGCAAATGGTCCTTTCCCGCTACAGCATTGCTGGATGCGGTGTTTCGATCTGAATTGCAAGAGGCCATTACAAAGTATTTTACCCTGAACACTGGTACGGTGGCCAAATACGCTACACTATGGGACGCCTTTAAGGCATATATTCAGGGCGTTAGTATATCTAAACAGGCGGGAGTCCTGTGATCACTCCGCGGGAGTCTTGCCCGAGTTGAAAAAGAACTGGCTTTACTGGATGCGACACCACCCACATCCCATACTCAGAACAAACGTAACGCTCTCATTTTGGAATTTAATGAACATGCTGATAGGGAAGCATCCTTGCTGGGCAAGTTACACGCAGCACGCCGGTATGGCGAGGGGGAACACCCGGGCAGAACTCTGGCACGTTGGGTGTGGTCCCCTAGGGGAACTGGGCATATAGCGACGATAAAACGTTTGGACAGCTCCATAGCCACTGACGATACAGAAATATTAGCGGAACTGGTGGCATACTATCGCTCCCTCTACACAACCACTCTCCCTAAGGATTTCTCTCAGTACCTAGCCTACCTAGAGGAAGTCGCAATGGTATGGCTTACTACGGGACAGGCTGAGTTTCTGGGCGAACCTTTCACTGTCGAGGAGGTCACGCTTGCTAAAGATGCACTGGCCGGAGCCAAGGCACCGGGCCTCGACGGATTATCAGGGATATTCTGTAAGACATCCAAGGAAAGCCTGGTGCCACAGTTACTTGAGGTATATGCAGAGGCCCTGGAGGACGGCACACTTCCCCCCCTCCATGAGGGAGGCAGCTATTTCCTTACTACTAAAACCAGGTAAGGAACCCACTAGCTGCACTTCATATCGCCCCATTTCTCTAATAAACTTTGATAACAAAATCCTGGCCAAAATGTTATCCTCTAGGTTGTCGTTGTTATTGGAGCAAATCCTTTCGCCAGTACAGTCGGGCTTTATTCCACACAGGTCCACTGCATTAAATCTACGAACCGTCTTCTCTGTCATCAATCGCATTGAGCCGAGTACTCCTGCAGCAATAGCCCTTCTGGATGCGGAAAAGGCTTTTGATTCCCTGGAGTGGCCGTTCTTGGCTGCCACCCTCCGCAAATTGGCAATCCCGGGCAACTTCCTTGCCTTGACCGCGCTGCTTTATTCATCACCTACTGCCCGTCTCCGAGTAAATGGCTCCCTATCTTCTCTGATTCCGATCTCACGCGGGACCCGAAAGGGTTGTCCTCTGTCCCCCTTGATTTTTATAGTGGCCATGGACCCTTTGGTTCGCCATTTACAAGAAAAATATATGTTTCGAGGCTTGCAGTTTCCCTCGGGGCCTCTGCTGATGTCCATGTATGCGGATGACATTCTGCTTTTTGTTAGGCACCCCAACACCAACTTGCAGCGTTTAATTGATGAGATTAGCCGCTTTGGAACCATGTCCGGGCTACGAATAAACTGGGGCAAATCGGTGATGTTCCAGATTACTGCCGCCGCCGCCGCAGGTGAGGCGGAGCTCCCCCTCCGATGGGCAGGCGATACCACCAAGTATCTTGGCATACATCTGCACAGAGATAAGGAACATGTTATTCGCCTGAACTATGGGCCTGCGATCAAGCAACTTACCGTGCAAGTTGAAAGGTGGATCCAATTACCCATATCTATGGCCGGGCGTATCGCCCTTATTAAAATGAACGTATTGCCACGGTTCCTATATCTATTTGTTAACATACCTATCCTACTCACAAATACCTTTTTCTCTCAACTACAGGGTTTACTTATTCATTTGATATGGGCGGGACGTAGACCGCGTATTGCTTGGGACACCTTGACACTCCCGTACAACCGGGGAGGGTTTGCAGTCCCGGATCTTCACCTCTATTTCTTGGTGGCACAAGCTCAATTTGCCTATCACTGGTTTCACCCAGACGCCCGTATACTGTACACGAAACCCGAACACGACCTGGCAGCCCCCACTCCGCTGGAAGCTCTATTCCCACTGGGTATACCACTTGATCCTCATGACATTCAACCCCTCTCGACTGCATGCTGGGCTTGGCGTAAACCTAACAAAATGTTGGGTAATGGCCCCCTGTATTCCCCTGCTATTCCACTTCACAGTAACCCGTTGTGCCGCTAATGTATGAGAAACTGGTACAACATACCCTTACGAAACTGGAATTATGTACCTTTGGCTTACTATTTCCAAACGGTCGGGCACTCACTATGTCGGATATCTCCTCCCACTCCGAACTGACATACATGGATAAATTTATAGCTGCCAGACTGATTGGGGCACTCCGCTCATCGGTTTCTTCCTTCCCCTCCCTTCCTGCGGATTTCGCTCAACTTACACTGCTTATTACTGATAAGGAAGGAGCACACTTGGTTACTAAGTTGTACCGGGCATGCATGGCACTTGGGCAGGTCCGAGACAGGGGAGTTAGGGGGCGCTGGGAAGCGGACCTGGGCTACCCGTAACTGACAAGGAATGGACTTACTGTCTGGATCAAGTACAAAGGGTGTCCCCAATCACAGACAAACTCCTTCATTTCAAATTCGTACACAGGGTATACATTACTCCACGTCAGTTGGCCAAATATGACCCCACTAAACCATCCCACTGTCCCAAATGTAAAACGCCGGATGCCGACTTTGCCCACATGACCTGGACGTGCCCTCAAATAAATACATACTGGGTAGAGGTATTCCAGACAGTAGCCAATATAATTGCCACACCCCTTCTCCCATCTCCGAAATTAGCTTTGTTAGGAATGGTCAGCAACATTAAACTGTGCCACCGTAGATTTGTCGCCATAGCGCTAATGCTGGCAAAGAGGGAAATAGCATTACACTGGGGAACCAAACATTACCCCACAAAAACAGCTTGGATGCGCAGCATGTCCTATTGCGACCTGCAGACCGAAATATACGCCACGATCCAACCCCCGTCCTCACGACCAAAGGACACATGGCATGTCTATCGCTCCTACTTGCGACAGATACAACACTCCTCCCCGACCCCATCTCCCGAACATCAACGGATTTCCGAAGGTCCCACACCCAGCACATCTCCAGTACCAGTCGACATTTTGACGCCATAGCGACTTACACGTTCCCACCTTTGTTGACTATGATGCATATTGACCATGTAGTATACAGTCTCTCACGGCCCTCACTAAAGAAGACATATACAGCGCTTTTCCAGCTAGGCAAATAGAATACAATGATACATACGCGCATATGGAGGCCTACCCCCCCCTAGTCTCCCCTCCCCCCTTCGTGAGTACTCATTATTCATATGTTATATTTGTGTCTCTATATTGGATAATTGCTCTTGATCAATAAGTATTCTTTGTCAATGTTTTTTCTTTTATGGAACAAATTTAAAAAAAAAGAAAAAAAAAAGATGCAGGATCTTGTTTGGGTACTGCTTTGTAGGTATGTGTGAGCAGCTTCAAGATAACACACGTGTGACTAGGGAGCCAATGTAGATCTTTGAGGGGTTTGTATATATGAGTGTGGAGTGGGAGTTTGAGAGTGAGTTTGGCTGCTGCATTCTGAAAGATCTAGAGCCTTTTGGAGAGTTGTGAGGTGATGCCTTGACTAGCCAATTTATCAATCAATGTCTATTGATTGGTTACTCAAAACCATTTCACTCATCTGTTCATACAACATTTAAAAACACAAATACATGCAAACATTTTAAAAAGAAAATATGATATACAACACACATAGACCTTCACTGTTCTTGAAGTTAAAAAACATACTGTTGGCCAACACTTAATTAAAAATCAATTCACACAAATTCATTAACACTGACAAAATGAATACTTGATGAAATATGACAAGGCCAGGAAGCATTCAAGAGCAATTAAGTGCATTGGTATGAAATCTTAAATTATTCTAAACAGTAAAAGTCAATTGATTTAAGTGATAGACCATACCCGAGCTAAATGGACATCAAACCCTAACTAGATTAAAAGAATACAAGCCATGACTGGTAGTGTCAAATACGAATAGGGTACTTTGGTGTTAACTCAGGGATGCTGCGCAGCTACAGGAGGCTGCACATCTATGATACCGCGACTAGTGGTACCATAGTACGTTCATCATATTATTTTGCTTTGGAACCAATTCTTTGCTTTGACAACTTTAGTAGGGTAGGATTACAGCAATCTTTTGTCATCGGGTTACTTCTCTTTGTGAGCCTGCTACTGACAAAATCCCAACCCTTATGAATTGAGGAGACATTCTGCTCTGCAGTCCTAAATACAAAGAATTTTAAATATTCTTATTGTTTTCGGAGTATAGGCAGTTTCCAAAAATAGGCACGGATTTGTGCTAAACAAAGAATACCAAGGTATCTAGGTATGACTTACTTTAATAATTTTGATGGATTGAGTATTACACTAATTCTCCTCCCTGTCTAAGGTCATCTATGGTTCCTGGGCATGAAAGATTTTGGAACAGTTGTGTGTTAATGTCTGTAGGGCGAAATACCCCGCATTGGTATGGAGTGAGAGCTGATTAATAAGGGACAAGATGATCTCTTTGTTGTTCCTACATTCAGAGTGCATCATAGACCATATCACTGAATTTTATACTAACTCATAGAAATCAAGCCTAGTCCATATCCATTGTTTATGTTACTTTTAGTGTATGGACTAACACATCAGCATGTATTTCAAGGTTAACTTATATCAGGTTGATTTCACACTATTTATCTGCTTTTACAAAATACAATGGAGACTATATGGTTTACCACGTTTCAGCTGTGAAGTACATTACTAGGTTAGATGCCTTTTCAGATTCAGTTTGTTCCTCGTTATGTTACATTGGTAGCAAGTGCGTTGAGTGTGAGGGAGATCAGACACAGCTCATATCAGAACCCAAAGGAATTCCTCAGCACACGTCTGTTATGTCACAATATACATAAACATGCTAGATGTGAGCATAAGTAAAATACAAGTAGGTAAGTTCTTATTTCTTTTTCCTTTTTATTTTCCGATGTTCAGACAGCCGACACGTGTTTCAGTCGCTTACATGGGAATTAATCCCACGACTTTATCAAGGCTATTGTCTTCCTGTGTATAACCTTTATTAGTGGTGTTAATTCCAACCCACACTGGGATTCAATATCTCGCGACGTCTCACTTCTCAATGTTAAATCCAAGGGATCCCTGTATGTCCCAGAAGTCCAGAATCTTATTTCTTAGTAGTTTGATCCCACACACGGACGTCGCTCTTCGTGTTGCCGAGATTCTGGACTTCTGGGACATACAGGGATCCCTTGGATTTAACATTGAGAAGTGAGACGTCGCGAGATATTGAATCCCAGTGTGGGTTGGAATTAACACCACTAATAAAGGTTATACACAGGACGACAATAGCCTTGATAAAGTCGCGGGATTAATTCCCATGTAAGCTGACGAAACACGTGTCGGCTGTCTGAACATCGGAAAATAAAAAGGAAAAAGAAATAAGAACTTACCTACTTGTATTTTACTTATGCTCACATCTAGCATGTTTATGTATATTGTGACATAACAGACGTGTGCTGAGGAATTCCTTTGTATATCTGTCAATTGGCCAAGGCCATTTTGTATTTTGAGGAGGTCAGTGGTTCTCTTCACCTTGCAGCACCGTGATCAATACAGCAAGTAAATATCAAATATTTGTGTTATCTCTCCTGAGTGGCGCCTTCATTTACCCAACTAAATACCACTGCTCATTAGGTGCTCATATCAGAACCCAGGCTTTTCTTCTCCACAGTTTCACAAGGGATTTAAAACAGCAAAATGATCACCCTTGTAGCTCTAATAGATGTGGTTGTGGTAGGACAACCTTTTTTATATCCAGAAAAATCTTAATAGTTATAAAAATTTCTTCAAGATTGCTTTCAAGCATTAGTATCAGTTGCAGAGAAATTGACAGGTCATAAGTCTAGTCATTTTTCTCTTCCAATCTATGTGGAGAAAACTATATTGCCAGTGTTTGTAATATTCAAACTTCAACCAGGCCATCTTGAGATAATACATTGAGAGCACTGTGCAGATCAGCCTCACTATGATTGGTAAACATGGCCCCTTTCACTACGAAAATGAAACATTTTTATTTTTGTTTCCCTAGCAGGACCTCAAAATTGTTACCATGGAAAGCAATAAAAGAATATAAACTTTCAGCATCGCACTAGCAGTTATTTTAACATTTATACTGTTTCAGTACTCTTCAAGAGTTATTGATGTGTTGATCAATAACCTATGTATGAAAATGTGGTACTTGAAATATTTTTTCTTTTGTTTCTTCTCAGTTACTATTTTGCTTATACTTTTATGTATCATCGACAATTTATGTCTATATGAAGGCCTTTGATTGATGATCATTATTTGTCTAATTTAGAAAAAATCTAATAAAGAATTTAGATAAATAAAATAATTAAAAAATATATAAGAAATATAAACAAAATAAATGACATACTTTTTCGTAGTATTCGGAAGTCTGCAGAATCGATGATTGGATGATGCTCTCTGTACCAATTGACTTGAAAGGGGGATTTTGCACGGATGCGACATTCAAAGACCACTAAATGACCTTTTGAGGTACTTATGTCTTGGAGACACTGCGGGAACAACAATTTATGGTGAATGTACAAAAATCTCATCAGCAACAATAATGTGGTAGGCAATTTGTACATCTGTTGCAAAGCACACACTTTACAATCATAAATATTTTGTTTTGGAAAGTAAATTGAGAGGGCAAATGTGAATATTTTGTGTGTGAGAATTTCTTTTAAATGCTGTACCAGTTCACAGGTGAAAAACAAACCATCAAGGGCCATCACTGTGCAGCAATTACTCTCACAAATCATTTAGCATTTCATTGAAAGGAGCATTACAACTGCATAAATGAACACAGGGTATACTGTTAAATAAAAAGAAGAACGTACACTGCAAGTAAATGGACTGATAAACTTTCTGGAAATGTATTTATTTAGTTAACAGTTTTAGATAGCGCTCCAGAACGAAGGCGGCAATAGGTGCTGTACATAAGAACAATAGAAAATTCTGACTAGTGCTAATGCATAGAAAGTAAAAGAGAAAATTTGTAGTTAGACACAATTAAAGTGAAAGCCATTACTAAGTCTGGTAAACCAGGAACATCTGAGATTTAAGTGGTAAAGGTTTGGTCCTCAGTTGAAAGAAAGTACAGAATGTAGTTGCTGCTCCAGAAAAAGATTGTTGTTGTGCGTGGGTGCTTCTGAATTTAGACACTTCAATGCACAGAGTCCCTGGTTCTTAGTCCTCTTTGTCCACAGACAGAGACTGAGTCGACTAGCCAATTAAGAAGGCTTATTCACGTCCTGATCTTTGCAGGCAAGATACCCAATTGCAATTTTACATTTGATTTGTGCATCAACTGGCAGTCAAAGTAAGTTGGAAAGGATTTGCATAATTCAGTAGAATTTTTTTGTTGACAACAAGAGTATGGCTGTGGAGTGTAAGACGGCCATAAGTGGGTTGAGCGAGGTGCGAAGGACCCTGGCTAAAATGGCATTACCAAAGTCCAATTCTGAGATGAACAATTTATGAGAAACTATCCCTAATTGGAAAGGTGACATATGAAGATTTCTTTAGAGGCAGTGAAGGTGAAATGTACTGCTTTTGCATGTTTTGTTATTGTGGGGGCCATTGAAAGAGAGGAGTCCAAAGTGAAGCCAAGAGATTGTACTGTAGGCGATAAAAAAGTAATCTGTAAAAAATTTTTTTTTTGTTTTGTTGTCAAGATAATGAATTCTATTTTCAGGGGCTAGGCAGTAGGAAGGTGGCAGCCTTCTAAAATTTGAATTTGGTGAGGGCAGTGCCTAAGTTGATGACGTCAATTATAGAGGATGTTTTTAAATATGTTTCAGTGGCATCCACATATTGGTCTAGGAAAACTCCTGGTCCCATAAAAAGAGAACTCAAAGTCTCAACATACATATTGCATATGGTGGGCATGGATATTGATTTCTGATGTAAAACACACAAATTGTCAGTACTCCCGAGGAGTGACTTCCAGTTTGACCACCTGAGAATGTATGATTAGAAAAGAAAAACAAAGGGCCCGATTCACAAAAGTAATCTGAGACAAAACCCTAACTTTACGACTTTCGGTATTCACAGAAGGCATTTAGGAGTACTAAAGTTAGGATTCCTAACTTTACTACTCCTAAATGCCTTTTGTGAATACCGAAGGTCGTAAAGGTAGGATTTTGTCTCAGATTACTTTTGTGAATCGGGCCCAAACTTATGATTTTGCTCCGAAACCACATGCAATGTTCCAGAATGGAAAATAGTTCGCTATGAACAACTATATTAAAAGCCAACATAAAATCAAGTAAAATGAGAAGGCAAGAGTTTCTCCTATACAGTATGCAAGGCACATGATCTATGGTTTTAAGTGTGGATGTCTCTTACAAACCATTTATCATAATAGGGAGCAAATTGACAAGGTGTATGATAATACAAATAAAGAAAGACTTATCTGGGGGTGTGAAGCTGTGGAATAGTCATTATAGGCTGAATGGCATCCATCTCTCATGGCAGACCCCAGCACCTGTATGATTGGGGTCAACAAATGAGCAAGGAATCTGGGAATAATGATGGACAAGCTCTCTATGAAGGAGCATGTCAAAACAGTGACGGTAACCTGTTTTGGCATCTTGCGAACCCTTATAAAGGTCTTTCAATGGACTCCTGTGCAGGCTAGGAAGACACTGATACAAGCACTAATAATGAGCCGCCTGGGCTACGGCAATGACCTCCTGGTGGGTAGTAGTGAAGGCCTATCTGCCAGGCTCCAGGTGGTGCAAAACTCGGCTGCTAGACTGACACTAAATCTTCCATCCCGCTCCCTATCCGAGCCCTCTCTCCATTCCCTTCACTGGCTCCCGATTAAAAAGCGTGCCCTCTTCAAACTCCTCTGCCTGGTGTGTAAGACCCTGCTGGGAAAGGGTCCTCTTTACCTGAGGCAGGAACTACAACCATATATCCTGGTACAGCAGCTCAGATCGAGTGATCTATCGCTCCTATGCCCAAAACGTATCAGAACAACGAGGCTCGGAGGCTGCGCCTTCTCATTCCTGGCCCCCTACCACTGGAATAGGCTACCCTTATCTATCCGAGTATGTTCCGACTTCACCACATTCAAGAAACTTTGAAAAACCTGGCTCTTCTCTCAGTAGGCTGACTGCACTTTGCTCTCACACTGTAAGACGCCTAGAGATCCCTTCTGGGATGATTCGTGTGCCTAACAAATGTAATTAATAAATAATAAATAAATAAATATGCGTCCAGTTTTTATGGCCATGATAAACAAATTCCTGAGAACTGCCACTAAATGTGCATGGGAGACCAGCCTCCAATCCAAATAATGTTTAAACTTGAAAAAGTTGGGGGGATAGGTGGCTTACAGAAAGGTGCAAATCTTCAACAAGAACCTCAAAGAGATTATAAACCAATTGTAGACACCTTTAGCTCCTGAGAGGGGAGCTTTACGTGCAAGTTAGGTCCTCAGATTCTACACATGTATCAAAGGATTCCGATACAGGATACAGATACTGCTACATCTCCAGATCTTGAAAAAGGGGTACTATCTACAAAACAGAAGGGGAAGGACTGGTGTAATGGAACCTACACAGCAAGTCATGGATCCCATTTTAAGTAACACAAAAATACAAATCCCTGGCCTTCTAAACTGTAAAATGATTTGGTAAAAGCCCCGCATACGCTTTAGCCTTCTCCTTGGAGATTCAGAAAATATCCAGGTTAAGTTAAAGATGATCACTATGAAGCAAACTGGGACAAAAGCAGATCAATGTATGGGCACTGCCTGGCAGAACCTCTGCCATACTTAACATACATTGAAAAATAAAAGTTTTTAAATGAGGACCTAGGACTTATAAACAATCCCTTATGAATAGAAGGGTGCTTTCAGTCAACAACCAGCAAAGCTACACCCTGAGGCAGACATAACTATCAGAAGTAAAGGTGTAATAAGGTGGTCTTATGGATAGCTGGGTGCTGTCAGCCAACAATGTGGGACCAAATTAAACCCTGTACAAGAGTGCATGGCACTCTGGCCCCGTTGCCACATTAGAACAAGATATAACTACATTTTGTTGTGGAGGGGTAAGGGCCCTTAGGGGCTATTTGGCATTACCCTGACGTCCACAGGTTAAATGGCACCAGGCTCCCAGCGATAGATGTGCACTTAACAGAAACGTGTCCAATATATTAGGTAACCTTCTGTTTCCCCATAGTTCATTTGCATCTCTTTAGTATCACCCAGGAAGCCAACCAGCAGTGAACTCGGTACTGTGGTATCAACAGTATCAGATACATCATCCGTAAAGTCCCTGATTATGGTGAAAGTCACTATAGGGCATGGGACTGAAAAATATAGACCAACCCCAGATTAAACTTCACAGCTCAGAAAACCATTAAATTCATTGAAAGATTACTCTATGGCGATGTGTCTTTTGGTAGCATGGTCCAGGACTGGACTTTCCAAAAGCTGATAACTGCAACTGCTGACATTCGAAATTCCAGATGTAATATTTACATTTGAATCAGTTTAGAAACACGTGCTCCTTTCTTGACGCTACAGTGCTCAAGGCATCATCCAATCATACCCAGGGTTAAAGATTGGTCTCTAAACGATGCCCTCACGTTGGAGGAACAGCCTGTACCCTTTATCTACCATCACCTTCTGGAAGCTACAATAGCTGGGTGTGACCTTTCATCAGACATGCAAGTCTCACTGTTCACTCCTTTGATTGGCAGTCTACTAAGATGCAGAAATGTGCTTACAGTCCAAATAGGGTTTCTAGAAAGCAGCATTTATCCATTTGCTCTCTTCTGTTTTGACCATGAGCAGGTGGAAGTGTTGGCGTGGCCCTTTGTTTTTCAATTTCAATAACTCTTTGTTTTTCAGTGGGAATCAGAATCAGAAAATCTTTATTCGGATGCGATGAACATCCATGCAAGTGACATGGCAATCCGAGCAGTTAAAAATCACACACACAATATAAAAAGCAGTTAATCAAGATAAGAAGTATACATAGCAGCAATTGTGCAATATACATACAGTAAAACAGTATTAGCAGCTTGGTTATAAAACACTGGCATACCAGGCCGACGGTCCTTCAACATTTTCATAATACTTTCGGAGATTTATAAAATACATGCCAAAGACAACTAATTTCTATAAAAATGGGTAAAAGCGCTAAAAATCGAAGTTCATCACAATTCATTGTGCCCCGTGAATGTACAGCTGCGTGAAGAAATGAGCCCACCCAGATACAAGTCTCTCCATCAGATAGTGTTGTAAATAGTGATAGGCCTGGATACAGTGCCGCGGATTCCTAAGCCTTATAAAAGGGACTAACATCTTTTTAGAATAACTTTTATAAAAATCACAGAAGAAGAGAAAGTGTAACATTGTCTGGTTGGAAACGCCATTCTATGGGCAGGCTCTAGAGTCAAGCTTGCACTGTTCAACCCAAGAGGGAAGCAGAGGGAATATTTAATAGTATCTGCTCTGAAGCAAAACAGTAGGGAACATATCCGACTCCCATTAGTATTCCGCAGATAGCCAGTGGGAGAGGTCTCAGGATTTAGATGCAAGCCGCATGCAACTGTTGGTTTCAAGATCTCAACTCTCAGCCTATCTGCTTGTATCTGAGCTAGTAATAAAGCCTGCACATACTTTCTGCCAGGGACATCGTGGGATGCCGAGTCTGAGAAAATGTGAGTTGAACCAATCCCTTCAAATGATTTTTTAACATAGGCCAACCATGGGATAGATAGACCCTTATCACAGGCCAGGCAGTGAAGTCCCTTGCGAGTGATGCTTCCTCCGTCTGCCAGACAGATAGCCATGATAAAAAAGGCTTGTTGCGAATGTAGTAAATCAAATAAGTTAGGACCAACTCCTTATGGCAGATGTAGTGTGAAGTAGATAAAGGAGCAGCCAAATTGTTCCTACAAAATCGGTTCCCTTCCATTTGTAGGGCTATATAGTCGGTGGTTCCTCAACTCTTTGTTTTTCAATGAAGCTGTGAGATTTTGGAGGCTTTTAGGACTATGTATAAGGTTCCAAGTCAAGAAACCACTGAACAAACGAGGTGTGCCTCACTATCAACGCTGCGGACGTGTCGCACACATGATATCCGAGGACACAGCTAACAACTGTCAGATTAAAAATAAGAACCAACATGACAAGCTGACTAGAGCCATCAGCTATAAAAAAAATACGAATAGAACGTTTGAACTGCTCATCCGTGGTTGGGAGCATAGTTGCAACAGGCACTTCACCTGGGCTAGTTTTCTTTGTTCACAAAAAGCCCATATCATGGTGGTTATATGCTACGTTTTGATGTGCAAGTCTTACCTTAGTAAACACGGGGGCAATGCCAGATGAATGAGCTGCAGGTGGACTCTGCACCTGTAGAAAAGCGAACATGCGTTTATTAGCTCCTTACAGATTGCATCCATGCTCAGATTTCTTTTGATTGAAAATCTAGGTTCCTCAAATATTCCTTTCAAGGAGAAAGTGTTGATTAAAATAAATCCAGCACTGTTCACAAAACTCAGCTATTTCACCATCAAGAGCCCTCGATATATATTGAGAGCACCTTCCTTACAATTTGGAACACATGTAATACATTTTTTGATATTGAACGCTATAGACGGGAGCTAAGAGAGTAGTCTCATTTTTCACACTTCAGGGTATATTCTCAATCTGTAAAGTATAAAAACCATGAAAATAAGTTTGCCCAAAATATTTCAGTGTTATATACTGTAGACGACACTAAAAATTGCTGAAAATATAATATCGTTATTTGATGTTAACAAAAACTGATGAGGTCTGATGCATGCCGATTAGCAATCTCTTTCCATGCTCTTAATCCCCATTTACACGTACAACACTGTGTGTTAGAAAAGAGGGTATTCTGCAGTATCGCAAATGAGGGTCAAGTGCCCTAATCCAATGACATACCACCCATGAAGGAACTACTCATATGCTATGTTTTTCAATGTTATATTACGCTAGAGTACATTTGCATGATATGTTCTGTAATTAGCAGGGTGTCACAGCACTGTACATAAGAACTTCATCAAGTAATGTGAATACTGCTTTATGTGTTAGTCCGCCCCTTTGATCTGTGAGTTTTATTGGGGGGGGGGGGGGGGAAGTAATCAGTCAAAATTTCACTTCAAATGAAAAAAATCAATCCACACCAGTAACATTTTTTATTATCCAAAACCACATAAATATTTTAAATGAAGACATAATTTACTAGAGTCTAAAACACTTAAAGAACGAAAAAAATCAACATCAAGTTAATTGCATTTAATGAATGAACCTGTTAAGTGTTTGCTAATACTCCTAGATATTCCGAATAGTTGAATTCCCATTAAAATATAATCTTGTTTAACATGTTTGCACTGTCCGTATAGCTGACAGTTCTAGCAGTGGAGCACGCTATTTTCAGTTTTCCTCTCTAGTTTGTTGTACAGTGTTGGTAGTGCACTTGCTAGGTGTAGAGGTATATATGAATCCCTTCATTTAAAGTCTGCCAGATTACAATAAACACTATAAATTCTCTGGAAGACCTTCTGGAAACTTCTACATGAACGAAACCTATTCTAAGGGTTAGCAAAGTAAACTAACCTTAACACGCCTGGAGCGTGCATACGCAAATCAAACAGATTAAATCACTAAGGGAGATTTCAAAAATATCTAGACAAAATATTTTATATTTAAAGTTGCTATGTCCCAAAACCAGAAGTGAAGTACTTACCACAAATTCAAGTCTGTACCTATCTAAGCTGTGCGTTTATTCGGCCTTCCCTTTACTGTTGAGGGTTGTGTGACTTTACCACTAAACCGGAAGAGTATTTTTCAGTCACTTGCACATTTATTAATTTCCTTTCACACCCTCCTAACGAAAGTGACCTTCAGTTGGTGTCATCATTATTACATCAACGAGCTCACTCCCAACTAAATGTGTGAGCGTCAGCCTCTCATATTCTGACGGAGCACAACTTGGCATTTGAATAACAAGCATTGGAACGCCTTTGGAACCTCCTGGCTTTGTCTATGGTTTTTAGCCAAACTGCCTAGCATCCCGGATGCTGTGCAGCATGGCTAAAGAATTTTAAAAAGCCTTTGGCGCGTTGACAAGGTTTGTTTTGTAGGTGCGAGCAACACGTATGTGCGTACATACAAAATGGTGAGGCTGGTTTTTTTTCTGTTTAGTTACCGATCCAAGAAACCATTTTTTTAAGGGGATTGCGGGCAGCAACGGGATTGGGAGGATGCAACGGGATTGGGAGGATGGAACGGGGACTGGAAGCAACACGGAGTGCGTGGGTAGGGGGAAGCAACACAGAGGGGGTGGGTGTGGGAAACAACATGGAGGATGGGGGAGGAAGCAAAACGAAGGGCATGAGTTGGGCATAAGCAACATGGAGGGCAAACATTTTTTATTTTATTACCAATTTCCTGCTAATTTAGTCCCTGATGCCAAACAATACTAAATTATATGTTAAACTTTAATAGGGTGACACAAAAATAGATGAAATATGTCTTACCCCGGACCCAGTCGATCCTTACAAAGTCAGGGGTTAGAGAGACAGAGTTGAAACTAGGGATTGTTAGACCTGTCATCCTCAGGGTGGTCTTCCCCAACCTTTTGCCTGCTTACCTCCACTTTTTGCTGTATCTTTTTGTTGGCCTTAGGACTCTGAGCACTTTACCACTTCTAACTAGTGCTAAAGGGCATGTGCTTCTCCCCTATACATGGTGACATTGGTTTATACCTGATTGGCATATTTAGTTTACTTATAAGTCCCTTGTAAAGTGGTATACCTTGACCATGGTCTCGTATGCTGACGACACGCAGCTGGTGGTTGCTCTCTCCGATGATCCTACGCGGGGCGCCTCCCAATTTCGGAGCGGCCTAGCGGCGGTCGCGCGTTGGATGACCACCAACTGCCTTCAACTCAACGCTAATAAGTCAGAAGTGCTGTTGGTGGGGAGAGATAAGGGGCTTTGGAGCACGCATTGGTGGCCGGCAACCTTGGGCTCTGCCCCCACCCCTAAGTCGGTGGTGAAAAATCTTGGGGTCTGGCTCGATTCCACCCTTGGGTTTCAGGAGCACACCAAGAAGGTTGCAGGCACCTGCTTTGGCCTACTCCGGGGATTGAGGCCCATGTTGGGTTTCTTCGATCCACCCACCCGCCAGTTGATAGTCCAGGCGACTATTTTGTCCAGACTGAACTACTCCAACTCACTTATGTTAGGCGCTAACAAGGCAGAAGTGACTCGTCTTCAGCGAGTTCAGAATGCAGCCGCCCGAGTCTTGTTGAGGCTCCCTAGAACTTATTCCGCGACGGGTGCATTGCGCCGTCTACATTGGTTACCCATGTTCAAAAGGATCGTATTCAAAGCACTATGCCTGACCTTTAAAATACTTAAGCTTTCATCCCCTGAGATCCTGGCTAATTTACTGATCCCCTATGTACCTAACCGTCAGCTACGCTCTGCTG
This sequence comes from Calotriton arnoldi, assembly GCA_963921515.1. Classification (NCBI taxonomy): domain Eukaryota; kingdom Metazoa; phylum Chordata; class Amphibia; order Caudata; family Salamandridae; genus Calotriton; species Calotriton arnoldi. Next base: position 1,184,254 of record CAWUFW010001837.1, read on the forward strand.
AGCAATTTTTGGCTACGTCCCTCGGGTCAAGCGCCTCAGAGCTGGGGGCCGGTCCTTCCGGTATTTAGCCTCTAAATTGTGGAACTCCCTCCCTATTCAGATCCGCTGCCTGGATTGCTTGCTATCCTTTCGTAAGGCCATCAAAACCTACCTGTTCCCCTTGGTTTATTCTCTAGCTTCCCTCTGACACTGCTACCAGCGCCGGGACGCCTCTTCGCTGAGGCAGCTGTGCGCTATATAAGATGACCTAACATAACATAACATAACCTAGGGCCTGTAATCTAAATGCTACTAGTGGGCAAGCAGCACTGATTGTGACACCCACACAAGTAGCCTTTCAAACCGGTCTCAGGCCTGCCAATTCAAGGCCTGTGTGTGCAGTTTGATGCCACTTCAACTTGGCATTTAAAACCACTTGCCATCCCTTAAACTCCCTTTATTTACACATAGATCACCCCTAAGGTAGGCTTTGGTAGCCCGAAGGGCAGGGTGCTGTGTAAGTAAAAGGTAGGACATGTACTTTTAAGTTTTACATGTCCTGGTAGTGACAAACAGCTAAATTTGTTTTTCACTACAAGGACTGGACTCATCTCACTTGAACCCAGGGTGACTCCGAGGGCTTGCTGGCTTACCTTCTGTTTTCTGAAGTTTCAGGGACATAAAAGACTTCCTGCAATTCTGCTGGTGGACTCTGCCGTCTTTGAGTCCTACCCTAGCCTGAGGTGCCCCTTCCAGTCCTGGGCCACAGACATGGGTTCTGCAGTTGTTTTGCTACAAAACCGACGCATCGTCACCTTTACACCGGTCGGAACTGACGCACTGCCCTTTGATGACAGCGGTTCTACAGACAGCCTGCGCAGCCTAAAGATCACACTTGGTGCAGCTTGACAACAACACATTGCCTGCATCTCAGTGGATCTCGACGAAGATGCAGCTACCCAACTGCATAGAAAAGATCGATGCATAGTGCCCTCCACATCGACGCTTTGCTCCATCCAAGGTACCCCCAGGCCTAGCTGTATGAATGCGCTTGGGCCTTAGCAACAGTAGCTCACTGGATCTAAGTGGATATGCCCGGATATATGGCTGCAACTTGTTTTTAAGATAACATGGTCCTTTCCTATGCAAGGATTTAAAAAACAGACACAAAAGTTTAAAAAGTGCACGCTTTTTTATGGAAAGCCAGTGGAGGGAATGTAATAAAGGTACAGAGGGAGATCGCGGAGGGAGATTGCAGACAAGGCTGAGATTGGTGTCCGGTGTAACAAAATTTGTGGTAAAGTATATGTACCGGTAAAAGGTGACAGTGTGCTATGTTGGCAACATCAAAGGGGTCTTGGTCTTCTTTAGATCCCAATGCATTACCTCCTGAGTTAGAGAGGATTACATTAGAGAACTGCAGGAAGTGAGTGTCCAATGTCTGGAAGCACAATGAATCAATTCCATGAATAACTTTGTGGATTAATTTCCTGAAGTATATTCTGAAAGAATGGGTTCTCTGAAGGGTTATGTTCATCAGATAAGAATTAAGGAGAGTTCTGTGCCTGTGGCTTGCAAAGTCATATGGATTCTCGATTCAGTAAGAGCATCAGTTGAAAAGGAACTGATGTGCCTACGTGCAGAAGGCATAATTGAGCCTGCGGAGAGCTCTGAGTAGGTTGCCGCCATTACAGTAGCAAGAAAACAGTCAGGTTACATAAGGTTGTGTGTGTACTTGAGGGTTCTGAATAGATGTGTGAATGTTGATTGATTTCTGCTGCTGAATATTATAGAGATGGTGTTGATGTTGCATGGGGCAAAACTATTTTTCACACTGGATCGCACAATGGCATATTATTAGATAAGGCTGCATCCTAATTCAAAGGATCTTACTACTTTTATTATTCCCTTTGGTACCTACAGTTTTGTGCGAATGCTGTTTGGGCTAGCCTCGGCAGCATCTGTGTTCCAAAGGATGATGCATCAGTTTTGCTGTTTGGGCTAGCCTCTGCGGCATCTGTGTTTCAAAGGATGATGCATCAGTTGTTTGGAGAAATGGATGGAATTAAATGCTTCTAAATGACACTCTGATTTTTGGGGAAACATTTGAAATACATGATGTGAGAGTTAGCCAAGTTTTGAGTATTTTTCAGGAGAAGGTGTTAACTCTCAAATTTAGTAAGTATAAATTTGCAAGAGAAAAAATTGAGTATTTGGGACACTGCATCAATCAGACTGGGATTAGTCCCAAGAAAGACCTACTTTTCATCATTGTAGGCCTGATTATGATGCGGTTCGGAACGCAACCGATGGATTATCGGTTGTGGTCCGAACCGCATTTACTGCTGCAGTCTGACTGACGTATTAGGATGCTTGCAGTCGGAGGCAGCAGTCGGAGGCAGCAGTCTGAGGAACCGACTGGCGCCTTCCGACAGGCTCATGGAGCCCGTCGGTCGGTCAGAAACTCCTCATAATCCCTTAAGGACGGCGTTTCTGCCGTCAGGATTATTATGTCGATTTCTGAAAGCCTTTCCATGTCGGCCTTTCTGACATGGAAAGGCTTTTGGAAAGCGATATTGGGGGCCTTTAGCAGGGGCTCCCCCCCCCCCCTGGCCCTCCGCATCTGGGCCTGTGCCCCCCTGAACATCCTGCCACACGGTACAGAGATGTTCACAAACTCCCATTTGTCAATGGGAGTTTCCAACTGCACATAGTACAGTCGGATCGTAATTAGGTGTGCGGAACCGCTGACCTATAGTCGGGCGGGTCCTCCACAGAAACGGTGTCAGTCGGAGGCAACTCCGACCGACATCATAATCAGGGCCTGTGTGTCTGAAACATCCCTCGAGAAAGTTATGTTGTTTCTTGGAATGCTGGAACTCCATTTGAGATTTATTAGTAATCTAGCCTCCAAGACTGTCAATATGTGTGAGTTACTGAAGATAAACAAAGAATTTCTGTGGAGTGGAGAATGTAAAAGGGAGTTTAATGAAGTGAAGAAGGATTTGGAGTGTGTAAATAATTTGCAGGGTTATGATCCCACCCAGGATTGTTATTTTATGACTGATGCCAGTGCAGTTGGTCTTGGAGCTGTAATATTGCAGAAGGAAAAAGTGAAGGATGAGTTTAGAACCTTAACATACATTTCCAGGACTTTACATGGTGCTGAATTTAAGTATTCTACCATAGAGAGGGAAGCTTGAGTGTGTTTTGGTCTATTAGGAAGTTGAGAAATTTTGTATGGCTAAGGAGGTTTGTTGTGTTGATTGATCATAAACTGTTAGTGGACGTTTTGGGTAAGAAGGGGTTGGATGCAGTCTCCATGCATATCAGTAGGTGGATTGTAGGTCTACAAGAGTATTGTTTTGAGATTTGTTTTGTCCCTGGGCCTAACAACAAGGTTGCAGACTGTTTGTTGAGGCCGAGTCTGGTTAATAAAGAAGATGTGAGTGGAAATGATGAACAAATTCAAGTATCTACGTTAAATGAAGGAGCCATTTCGCGTGAGGAATGAGTTCAGATTGTTAGGGAAGATGCTACTTTGCAGAAATTGTGTCAGGTGTTGCGTGTAGACTGGAGTTCGATGAAAAAGGACCCGGAACTAGAAGTGTACTGGAAATAAGTCATGAGCTGTCTTCTGATGATAGTGTTGTTGTGTGGGGGACCAGAATGACTTGCTCAGAGAAAAGGTCATGAAGCTGGGGCATGTAGGCCATCAAGGTATGAGTAAGACTAAGTCAAGAATTAGATTGAGCTACTGGTGGGCTGGAATGGATGTCCGGATTAAAAGATTAGTCAGAGAATGTCATGATTGTGTGAGAAGTGATAAGATTCATATGGTGAGAAATCCCTCCATGGAATGCAGCGACATCCCAGGTAAAATCTGGGAAGCTGTTGTCTTAGATATAGTAAGACCTTTACATTATGGTGGATCTTGCAATTATCTTTTGGTTCATGCGGATCAGTTCTCGGTGGTCTGAGATTGGTATTGGTAGGGGTGTTGAGATGAAGAAAATTATGGATTTTCTGAGTGAGATTTTTGTCAGAGAGGGTTTGACTAATAGCATTTTTATGGACAATGGTCCACAGTTTGTTTAGAGAGAGGTGGAAGAATTTCTTCATGAGCAAGCTATCAAACATAGGACATGTTCATTGTATCATCCAGTAGGGAATGGTACCATGGAAAGATTTAATAGAGTAATAAAAGAATGTATATAATTGCAGAGAAGTGCTGGAAGAAGTTGGAAAGAGGTTTGAAGAAAGTTTTGAATGCGTACATGTTTCCCCCACACTCTACCCCAGGAAAAGTGCCCTTGGAATTGATTTGGGTAGAAAAGCAAACATGGAAATGTCTCCAGGTTGGATGGTTTGGAGGAAAGAATGCAGTGTACATTGGGAATCTGAAAATGGTATAGTCCGAGAAATGAAGTGAGTGGCAAACAGAAAATTGAATTATGACATACGTAAGGGGGTCCAAATCCTGTGTTCAGGATTGGGGATGATGTGCCAATAAAAAGTCCCACAAGATCTGGAGGGATTTCAAACTTTTTAGGTCTGTATAAAGTCGTAAAGATATTTCATAATGCCCTTAAAGTAGAAGATTGTAGAACAAGGAACTTCAATAGAGTTGTTCTCTACAAGGGAAGTGTACTTTAGGGTATATTATATATGTGTCTGTTAAGGTTGTTTGCTCATTATAAGTTTATATTTCAGGTTTGTTTTTTATGTTCTCTGTACTTAGTTTTTTTCTCCTTTATATTTTTGTTTATTTTGTTCATTTTGTTGCAATGTTTTTGGGGAGGGTGTAGTGTGGTAACTAAAATGTGTGCTATCTAAGATGTTTCTGGAATGTAGTCTCTGACATTCCAGATTGGTCATGATCTGACTGAGAATTCCATTCTCCGTCAGTTAAGCCTGATCTGGGAACATTTGGATCTGTGGCTGAGGTGTTCTTAAATAAAGAACCTGTTTACTCTTACTTTCTGTGTCGAGCTTCCACAGTGGACAATCCTAAACATGTGGTGACCAACAGGTTGTGGTACTAACCAATATGCAGTTGCTTTCTATGATACGTGTTGACCTGCTCTGGCATGTAGTGGCCCATTCGGGGATTCAATGGCTATCCCTGGATTGGATTGTCCATCCCTTGGAGTTTGAAGGTAATTTCAGACAAGGCAAACCTTCTGATACGTATAATGACAACCTGAGGCATTTGTTAATAATTTTTGGCATTTGGCGGCATCCTTAGTCTTTAGCATCTGTTGGCCCTCTGAGGCACCTAGTTGCCATTCCTGGTATCTTACGATCATCCTTTGCATACAGTAGGCATCGCTAACAGACATCAGATGAGCATCTCTGGCATAATATAGCCGGTCATATTCACACACGTATGGGGTGTCTCGGAGCTACTAATAAATAATACACTCTATATTTGTCTAACTCGATGACACTCACCTTATAGTCCTTAGAAACATGAAAGCCTGATTTTACCTGCAGGCAGTGCTTTTTGTGAAGAAGAATAAGTGCCAGTGCCCAAATGTTTGCTCAGAAACTCGTGCCCAGCGCTGTCAAATTTTGGGGGTGGCGAATATCAAGGCCATATAGTCTCGATACCACCTGATGCCTCGTTCATTCACCCTCAGACACTCCCTGCCACTTTTTTCACTCTTTCAGGTTTTTTTTATCGTTTTAAAAAATATATATTTATATTGGGCATTGGTAATTATTGGATTGATCAGTTATCAAAAGATCATACATTTGGTGTGAGATAGTTGAATATATCAAAGAAACATGTTATTTGTGACAGTTTTAAAATGTTATGGCCACATTTCCTTCTATTGCCAATATTTAAGGCGAACACATTGCTTGCTTTCTTTGACACTATTTTCTCGGTCTTTCAGTTCTTCTTTCTTTCCCCCTTTTATGTTTCTCTCTATCTTGCATCGGGTCAGTCTAATGAGAAAAAGAGGCGCCCCTACCAAAAAATGAGTGCTGATTGGCCCCACCTGCAACCTCCTCAAATTCAGCACTGCACTCTGGGATTCAAACCTGTTGCAGCTGGGGTTAAATACAAGTCCCTGCAGTGAATGCATTAGTCCGCTGAGTCATCATACCCAGTCAATAGGGGAGGTTCCTGGTAGTAGAGCGCTTTGCCAACGCCCATGATCAGAGAGCTCTTTTGATGGCTAGAAGGTAACCTTGGGGCTGGAGCTTGGATTCTTATGGCACCAGGAGCAATTATATGTGTTGCCATTCCTCTGCCACCTTACATAATACTACCTCATTTAACAAATCTACCCTCTTTATAATACCACCAGTAACAGCACAATAGATTGCCTTTCTTAAAAAACAAGTCATAACACTTGAACGGGGTTTCAATAACTTATATTGCACAACTATTCACCCAGCTCCAACTTACAACAAAAAACAGATTAATTTTAATCACAGGCGAAACCTAATGCATTTACCAATGCTGGTCTTACTTGCATTATGGATCACTGCAATCTAACTACACCACTGCTCTGCCAATGCAACGGTTAGTTAGTCTGTAAAAAGACAAACTCAATGTATCATTAATAATCGATACTAGCCGGCCTCCTGCAGCCCGGGTTTAGCTGGAATATTTTTACAAGAGCTTTATTTGGTTTCAAGTCCAGCCCTGAAAGCATTGCCACTTCGAGAAATTATTTCTGCATAGACGTTTAGAACTTCAGATGAGCACGATGGCAATGTGAGAAATATGAGGCATTGTACGGAAGATTTTCTAAGAGAGGCTGGAAGTGCAGAGAGTGTGTGTTGTCATGAGTACCAAATACAGCACTGCCATGGATCCACTCAATAGCACCAAGGATCCACTGGATGGCAGCAAAGACTCAACTAATATGAAACTGCAGATATTTTACATAGACCGATGTGGGATACTGAAAGTTTGGTTTGAAATATGTGTGTGGCTAAACTTGAAGTCTCCGTCTCCTTCTCCTAATGGGGCATGCGGTGTCTGCAGTATGCCTGTAATCATTCATGAAGTCCTGCATGATTTTTGTACCTTAAAAAGTGCTGCGGATTGTGGAAGAGGCCTTTTGAGTGTGCACATTTCCATACCTTTTGCAGAATTCAGAGAACTTTATACAAGAGAAGCTTCTGCCATGAAACAAACAATACATAGAGATGGGTGCACTGGGTTATCTGCCAGTAGCATCTGCTTTTATCAAGTGGTATTGACATTTTTTGTATAAGTCAGCAATGCATCCTTTAAGAATTGCATTGCCTCGTGGGGATTTGCATGTTTGGTTCATGCCCGCCCATCCAGTACTGAAAGCAGCCCCCTAGCCTGCAACCATCCAGGAAATGCAAGAGTGGCAAAACGGCCAATCTGACTTTGGAGGCCGCACTTTCACGCTTATATGTACTGTGCGCTGCATAAGGGCAACAGTGATGATGATCTAGCAAGGTGCATCACAATTCTAAAATAATAGCCTTACTGCCAAGACATACCCAAATCTAAAATATTATTATTTAAAAAAAAATCTATCATCACTATGCAGCTCCTGGGGAGAAATGAATATGTGATGTTACAACGCGATCAAAATGATCGCGGTATGTAACATCGCAGTTTTTACAACGCAAGTCGTTACAACGACTTGTGCTGGAGGGCGCTGGACTTAGGAGTAGTAAGATTGACTATTCCAACACCAGTCTACGTACAGTAGGGAAGGTGTTGGAATAGTAAATCTTACTATTCCTTAGGTTATAGCGCCCTCCAGTGCAAGTCGATGTAACGCTTGCGTTGTAATGGCAGCGTTCTAAATGCATCGCGGTGTAATCACCGCGATGTAAAGGATGTTTCCCGGAGGAATATGTGATGTTACAACGCGATCAAAATGATCGCGGTATGTAACATCGCAGTTTTACAACGCAAGTCGTTACAACGACTTGCGCTGAGGCGCTGGACTTAGGAGTAGTAAGATTTACTATTCCAACACCAGTCTACGTACAGTAGGGAAGGTGTTGGAATAGTAAATCTTACTATTCCTTAGGTTATAGCGCCCTCCAGTGCAAGTCGATGTAACGCTTGCGTTGTAATGGCAGCGTTCTAAATGCATCGCGGTGTAATCACCGCGATGTAAAGGATGTTTCCCGGGAGGAATATGTGATGTTACAACGCGATCAAAATGATCGCGGTATGTAACATCGCAGTTTTTACAACGCAAGTCGTTACAACGACTTGCGCTGGAGGGCGCTGGACTTAGGAGTAGTAAGATTTACTATTCCAACACCAGTCTGTAATCACCGCGATGTAAAGGATGTTTCCCAGGAGAAATAGTGACAAGTTTGGAGGCACTGTGTTCTCCTGCATGCATGAGACTAGTGAGACATACCACCTTCACACAAACATCCCTCCATAATGCTCATTTGTTGGTTGCTTCCGGTGACACTGCGCTGCTAAATAAAACGGCCTACCTGGCCTCTTGCAGGTCTTTTTCCAGTGCTCAGCCGTCACACATGGAAACGGCACCCACGAGCCCATGAAGGAAGACCTGCCAATCTACTAAGAGTGGCGCGCTCCAAGACCACTCCGAAAGAAGACAAAGTGAAGACCTGTGGACTAGACAAAAGCAACTTCCTACATACTAGAGACTACCCAGCAAAATGGAAACGATGTGAAGCCTGAGGGAAAGTCAATCCATTTGTAAGCACGTGCCATTCAGAGCAAGGAGGCAGAAACAATCGATTCTGTGAAGTAGTCTCAAAGCAAAACCCGAAAAAAGACATGGATGATGATGATGAAGAAGGAGCTGTGCAAGGGGTCTGCATCATGGAGTAAAAGTTGAGAAATATGCAACCACCACGAAGTGCCAAATCAAACTAGGGCGGAAGCGATCACTACCCTCATTGACACCAGCGCATATATCTCTGCCATGGTGAACAGCCGTTATGACCTCCTAGCACTGCAACTGGCGCTCAAACACAGCAAGGGAAACGTGTTTGCCTACAGGAACAAGTCGCCATGCCCCTGTAGGTCATTTTCCATGCAGAATTGATTCATGGTGAATGCTATGTGACCACCACAATGTACATCACTCAAGGAGCTGAATGGGCTTTATTGCGTTCACAAACAGCAGAGCGGCTGCAGCCAATCTAATCTGCACACTAACAACATAAACACCCTGCTGCCAGAGCACCAGAACCTTTTTGAAGGCACTCAATGCATGAAGGACAAAGTATTCAAACTGCAAGTTTGAGTCAGTTCAGCCTGTTGCTCTCCGCCATAGGGGGGTGGAGTTCCACCTCCAACCAAAACTCAAGGCTGAAATGCAAAAGCTGGAGAGAGAGGCCATATTAAAGCAAGTAAAAGGGCCCACTCCTTGGATTTTGCCCATCTTTGTCATTCGGAAACTCTTACAGCCAGAAGAAGTGCTCATTAATGTGGATATGGGCTACCACACATTGCCATCCAGTGGGAGCGCCACTTGTCAGCCACAGTAGATAACCTATTGGCTGAGATCAATGGCTCACAGTGGTTCTCCAAAGTTGACCTCAATTCGGATTACCACCAACTACTCTTGGGCCCCCAGCCGGGTACATACCAACCTTATCAAAGCTCCGTGGCCTCTACAGCTACAAAAGAATGAACTATGAATCTCTAACACCACAAAGGCGTCTATACGATTACCATCAGGGATGTGTTGACTGGCCTGGCTGGAGAAGTCAACGTGAGCGAGGAAGAGACAACCCTAAAGTACTTTGAACATGCAGGATAAAGTGAACTGTCAGTAGATGCCAATCCCACTGGGCTGGGAGTGGTACTGTTTCAGAAAAAGCCGTGTAGTTTGAGGGCACCAGCAGCGTTTGTGAGCTGAGCTCTGACTTCCACAGAACATGACTCCCACATTGAAAAGAGGCCATTGCTGTCTTCCAGTGGTGTTACCATTTCCATCTATACCTTTATAGCCACCCATTCTTTGTCACCATGACCACAAACCACCAACTCCTCTAGTCAAGGGGTTGTCGTGCAAGCCTCTGTCAAGAAGAGAGAAATGGATATTCCAGCCCCAAGAATATTCATTCTCCATCAGGTATCGCCCAGGATAACAAAAACAGCAGATTTTCTGTCATAACACTCCGACTTGCAATTTAGCAACATACTATGACATGGATGAAGCATGTCAAATGAAAGTGTATGTTAGAGTCATCAAAGAGAGAATGAGACTCAAACCCATATCCTTAGATGATATACTATTGCCCACTGTTGCTGATAAATGTCTGCTGCTTGTCGCCAGAGCAGTGCAGCACAATGACTAAAAGGTGGTACTCGAGAACTTATCAATGTGCACCCTGGAGGCCAAGTTTCACCTCCGATCCCTTCGCAATGTGGGCCATGAACTAGAAACAACACCGGAAGGCTGGCTTCTCCAGGGGAATCAGTCGGTCCTTCCCCGAACCCTCACCCAGCAGGCAGTACACCTTGCGCATGTGAAGCATCAAGGAATTGTAAGAACGAAAAATTGTCTCCGTTCTAAAGTGTGGTTCCCTACAGCAGACGAGATGGTGGAAGACATTGTGGGGAGGTGTCTTCAGTGCCAGGAAGCCAAGATCCATGAACCTCCAGTGCCTGTCATAACTGAAAAAGGCCCATCCCACTAATAGGTGAGAGCCAGCACAGATTTTGGCTCACTTCCTGATGGGGGTCACATGCTGGGGGCTATCGACGTTCATTCTAAATATTCAGAAGTGGGGAGTGTCGACTACATCAGTGGTGGCTTCTCCACTAAGTCAGAGGAGCGTCGCCCCACTGCTTTGCAGCAGTGAAGGAAAGGAAAAAATAAAATGATAATAGCTCTAAGTAATTGTCATTTTATTTATTCCTGCTGCCGGCAGCTTTGCAGGTGGGGCGGGGCTGCTCCAGTCACAGAGGAGCAGGGAAGGAGTGGTCTGCCCACTCCAAGTGCGCATGACTATCATGCATGCTTTATATGTTCTCCATGCAGGCTGCATTACAGCCTGCATAGAGAACATGCCCAGGCCCCCAGCCCCTGTCTGAGCGCCGAACCACGGTGCTCAGACCAATCACAAAGCTGCATTGCAGCCTTGTGATTGGCTTAGGGGAACCAATCACAATGCTGCAATGCACAGTTGTGATTGACTTAGGGTAGCCTCAGCCTGGGTGCTTCCTGTTTGGAAGACCAGCCAGGATACAAGATGGCGGGACAACGTCAGAGAGGTGCGGCAAGGGGGTAAGTTATTTTTTTTCTTTTTTTACTCCCCCTAACCCCTGCAACCCCCGATCGATGCTGGCTGCTCCCGCCACTCATGGCATCATCTAAGAACCCCAAACTGGCAATGTGTCCTCCTTTTCTGAGCCAGGAGGTGACCGAGTATCACTATTCAATGGGGGTCCCATATCTGAAGATACACTCCTGATGGCTAAGTTGAACATTTAATCAAAACAGTGGCCGAGTCCATCCAGATAGTTCATGCAGCTGGTCAGAACATCAAGCGGGATAGCTACATTTTCTGTGAGAGTACCGACTAACATCCCATCTTACCCCAGGAAGAGACCCAACTTATCTCTGCCAGTGGCAGCGAGGACACAGTGTTATTTTCAGCACTCTTCCTAGGCTCCTGAGCCTCCCGACAACAAAAGGACTTTGAGTTGAAGAAAATGCAGGAATGAAAAGTGCAGTTCAAGTCAAAAAGCTAAGCTATAAAATGTAGTCCCTGGTGATGTGGTACTCCTGAGAGACTGGAACCCTGGTGCCAAGTTTTGACTCCCTTCAAGACCCTCTGTGGAAGGTGGTAAGGGTGAAAGGGACTCAGGTCACGTGACTGCATAATAGGGGACAGAGACAATAATTAGAAATGTGTTATTATTCCAGAAAATAGATGGAGAAATTGTCCGAAATAGTGACCAGCTGTTGGAGATGAATGACTCTTTCAGTTGGAGGGGGAGGTTTGGCAATCTTGAGGCATCTCCTGAGTGTGAAGACACTGCAACAACATTCCTAGATGCCATTAAGAGCAGTGGCGTAGCTAGGCACTCTGCCGCCCGTGGCGGTCCCTGCCTTTTGCCGCCGCCGAACGCCTAAGAGCAGGGGGGTGCTGGCGATAAATTTACCTGCCGCCCCCAAATCTCGTGCCGCCCGGGGCGTACCGCCCCCTCCGCCCCCCCCTTGCTACGCCAGTGATTAAGAGCCCCCCACTGTTAGAGGGCCGAGCCAGACTTCACCATGTTAGTTGTAGCTGAAAGTCAGCAAAAGGAAAATTCCAGGTTAAAGCTGGAGGAAACAAAGGCAGGTTAATAGCAGCGAAGTGGGGAAAAATAACCTAATAAATGAGAGAAAGATGAGGCAGCATGGGCCTAGTGTGGGCAGGCTGGGCAGAAACTTGGAGGAAAGTCATGAAAATAGAATTAGGGCTGAGGAAGTTAAGTAGATATGTTGTTAAGATTTGAAAATTAAAGGTGGGGAATAGGGAGCCCTAAGGGCTGGGTAATGTTAGGCGAGGAATGATGAGATGCTAAGAATTGTTATAACGACACCAGGAACATTTATAGTGCGTTGTTAAACCAAAGTATGACACATATTGTGACATCTACTTGCTACTGACTAAAGGAGCTTTTTCCATTGAATGATGTTCTCCCGTCAAGGTTGGACCTCACACGATAGTAGAAAGCAAGGATACCTTTACTCGTCATGCGTGTCCTTAAAAGTGACAGGTCGTTTTTGTCCTTAAAAGTGACAGTTCGTGCGCAGAAAATATGTGGACATGATGTATGTGTGGCAGGCCTAACCGGAGCTGAGTTGGGGGTGTGGCATAGGGTGTGTGTCAGAGCGTGAGACAGTGTTGAAGGCTGTGTTAGGTTAGCAGGTCATTTAGGTTGTGTAAAGAAAAATGTGTCGCTAAATGTGTGCGCAGAAAAGTGCCTTCGTGTAAGAGGGAGATGTCTGGGCATGTTTAAAATGTGGGCTGCAGATCTGTGACAGAGGGTGACTGAGCAGGCAGCCCCCCAAGGCCCCAACCCACGGCAGCATGGATGTCTAACACTAGGGTTTGCGGTGCAGAGGTTTGTTTTTTAAAAGTGTCTTTCTTTAGAAGCAGATGCTGCAATTTGAAATGCGACACAGCCGTAGGTGGTGGTAGGAAACAAAATATCACCCCAGGGCAGGTCATGTACTGGTCATCATGTCCCTAAACTTCAGCCGGAGCCAGCCTTCCCAGGAGAATGAGTCCCAAGCACAGGTGATTATGCAGCTCTTCCCAAGACAGGGTTCAGGGCTGCTTAGCAGATGTCAAAATGATAATGGGTGCATCTAACAAACAAGGCCCTAGGTTAGAAAATGTACCATGGTCATTCGTCATGTCCCTAAACTACAGCCGGAGCCAGCCTTCCCAGGAGAGCGCCCCTAAGCACAGGTGATTACCCTGCTCTTCCCACGACCGGCAGCAGGTTTAATTAACAGATGTCACAATGATAATGGGCGCATCTAACAAACAAGGCCCCTGTTAGAAAATGGACCATGATCATCCATCATGTCCCCAAACTCAGCCGAAGCCATCCACGCCATGAGAATGACCCCTAAGCACAGGTGAATATGCATCTCTTCCCACGCCAGGCCGCAGGTTTAATTAACAGATGTCAAAATGTTAAAGTGGCATATGGCATAAGCTGTACAGCAGTCAGAAAAGGTTCCCACCAATGGCCCCCACTACATGGTTCTAAACCCTCCCCTCCATAAAGGGTGGTGACCTAATTAGCATGGCAGGACAAGTATAAAAAGCATACTTTAGGGCTCCAGCACAAACAGCCATTTAAAAACCCCTTTTGGAACGCCTTGTTTGGACTGTTTGCTGCACAGACCTGCATCAGAAACTTAAGGCCACAATGGATCAGAGCAACTTCTCACAGATTGATGCCGCCTGCTACACACTGATGAAGGTAAATAAAATAGGGGTGGCGCAATGTTGCATGTTTAAGGATGTAAGGTTATTTAAAGTATAGGGGGATGCATTTAAGGTGAACAATGCTGGAGTTTTAAAATGGTACTTAGCGCTGTGTAGGATTGTGTTTACGCTGTTTTAATTAATGTTTAAAGTGTTGTGGCCTGCTGGTTAATGTGAATATTTTTAGAGGCCCATGGGGTGGAATAATGTAATTTTAAATGTTACTTAATACATTTGGGGGGTGTATTTAATGTGAACAATAAGGGTGTTTTAAATGTATGCAGTCTTGACATGTTAATAATGTTGAAAGACTTAGGGGATGCTGGTTAAGTTGAATGCTGCTAGAGAAATATGGATGTAATATTAAGTTTTTAAACGGCGCTAGGCGCAAGGGTGAACATATTTAACGTGAATAGTGGTGACGGTTTTGAGGATGCACAGGGCTGCAGCCTAAAGGTTTTAAAGATTGTATAACCTTGTGAAGGTACGCATTTAATGTCAATAATACTGTTGTTGTGGTGTGCTGGGTGGCTGCTGTCTTAAGTTTTTAAAGGACATATTGTGCAATATACACCGGTATTTAATATGACTAAAGCTGCTGTGTTTGGAGAATGACATACGATTTTAACTTTGGGGTTTTTAAAGGGCTCTTAAAGCAATGGTAGGGGGGTGCTTAGTACGAATAAAAATACATGGTTGGATTGTTATGTACGGAGGGCAAAGCATGCATATATGCTACGTGAATACACCTTTAAAACATCAGTTTTATGTACTTACCAAGGGTTATGGTGTTTATGCCTTGTATCTTTGGATGTAGGCATGGTTGTAGGGTGGTTGTTATGGGGTCTTCTGTTTTACCAAAAAAAAGAACCGCTGGCAGACTGTCCAATGACACACCCAAGAGTCCCAAAGCAAGCGTTTTACAGGTCCAGAGGCCATTTTCACAATGTTAGGGGTTCTTGGGGGGCGCCGATCCGAAGCTGATGTTACTGCAGTCCCCAGGAGTTTGTTTCTATAGGCCTCTGGGGCTTATCCCGACATGTGGGGCCGGGGGACCATCCACCCGTCTTTTGATCCACCCCAGAGACCGCTTACAGCTGGCCCCAATAGATTTTAAAAAAAATAAAAGACCCTGAGTCCGCTTCCACGCTGGGGGGGGCTCTGGGGGGGGGTTTGCGAGGCTAGCGGTGGGGCTCGAGGGCCCATCGGCTTTTATTAAGCCCCTCAGAGGTCGGGGGTGGGTCTCCATGCGGCGGTCAGCAGGTCGCGGTGCTGTGTGGGGCTGAGGCCTCGGTTTTTAATAAAATAAAAGCACCGCCACCCCAGAGCCCTCGATGTTCCATGCGTGGGCTCCGGGGCGCTGTGTGATATGCGGCTCCAGGCCACCGAAGGGACTAAGCGCTGGGGGACTCGTGTCCCCGTATTAAATAAATAAATACCCTGAGCCCGCTTACCACAGGCGCTGCTCAGGGGCTGTGGGGGCTCGTTGGGAGGCTCTTCTGTAGCCCCACGCGGGTCCTGATGGCGGCGCAGGCATGGCTGCTGGTATCTTCCTCTCCGCGTCTGCAAGGGCCGTCCCCACCCCTCCGTGACGTCAGGGGTGTCCCTGTGACGACGTCACGGAATGGGCAGGGCCGGCCCTCGCAAATACGGCGAGGTAGTTCCCTGCAGGGATTCCCCCAGCGAATGTGCAGAGAGGGGTTGGAACCCCAAGGGCGGGCAATAAATAAATAAATAAATAAATGAAAAAGCATTTTTTTTTCACCCGCAGGGATCGTTTAGCAGCGTCCTTGTGGCTTTTCTTTTTTCCACATGGGGGGCATATTT